>CANTUR010000283.1:5316785-6541071 GCA_947683625.1 Mallotus nudiflorus | reverse complement strand
GTTTGCATGTATTTGGACTTAAAATGGGTTTAGATTCGTAGGTCCATTGTCAAAAAAATTTCGGACTTTTTTACATTCAAACTTTGTACATTTTTATTATTAGATTTCATTGCAAACCAATTAAACCAAATATTCATAGTTTACCCCCTATTACAGGTTGAGCAAACAAAATGTTTACAATATTGTTATTAAATAATTAATATTTATATTAATCAATTAATTAGTTTAATATTTTATATATTGTTATTAAACAGAAATATTTATATTAATTAGTTTATGTATTGTAAGGATATCAATTATTAGCAGGAGATAAATTCGCCGAAAATACAAGTAAAGTTGCATTTACACTTGTCAACGACAAAGAGCAACAAAAAGTCAGCATCATTCGGTTAAGTGAGCTCCACACTAAACCCCCTTCGCATTGCCTTTGCGGGAGTTGCATATAAATTGTTTTTTAGAAGAATAATAATAATAAAGTTTTAAATAATGTGCAACTTATTAACAATTTAAATATCATAATCTTATTAAATTTATAATCTATTACAATTTTAGTAAATTTTTTATTTGAACTATGACACTTTATGTTTTCAATATTTTTAATATTAATACTTTTATTTATACAAAAATTAATTTGATATAATTTTTATTAAGTTCAATTAATAATTAACTTATAAATATTAATTAATTTAATTTTAACTATTTTCTTAAATTTTATAAAAATATCTAAAAATGATAATTATACTAATTTTATTATAGAAAATATACTTTCAAACAAATTGTGTACTTTATTTTTTATTTATTAATTTTTAATTTATAAAAATATCTACTTTTAAAATAAATTATATACTTTTTCTATTTTTATAAAATTTATTAATTTTGATTTTAATTATTTACTTATTAAATTTAATATAATAAAACTTATAAAATTATATTATCTAATTTGATTTGTATTAAATAAAATATAAGTAGATCTAATTAAAATAGAAAAAGATATATTTTAACAAAATTTATCACTAAAATTTTAATTAATTTAATTTTATTAAAGATAAAATAGAAATTAAAATAATTAAAATAGAAAATATACTTTTAATTAAATTAGAATTATATGTTAATTAATTTTATTTTTATTAGAGATAAAATATAAGTTAACCTAATTAGAATATAGAAAATATACTTTCAATTAAATTTGAATTTATTTTATTTTATTTTATTAGAAATAAAATAGAAGTTAACCTAATTAATATAGAAAATATATTTCACTTGTATTAAAATTATATTTTAATTAAATTAATTTTTAATTGAGATGAAATAAAAGTTAACTTAATGAAAATAGAAAAAATATAATTATATTATATTTCAATTAAATTAGAATTTTTGTTAAAGATAAGATAGAAATTAAAGTTATATTTTAGTTAATTTAATTTTTATTAGAGATAAAATAGAAATTAACCTAATTAAAATAGAAAATAGACTTTTTATTAAATTAAAATTATATTTTAATTTTTATTCATAAATAATTAAATTATCTAATTTTATATAACAATAAATAATAATTTTTCATAATTTTACATATCACCCTTTTATATATATATATATCAAATAAATTATTAAACTGCTTTTTATAACCTTATTCAAATCAAAATCAATTAAATATAAAAAAAAATCGTGCACATTTGATAAAAATATGTGAATTAGTTTCGCAACAATTACAAGAAATCAGTATCTCATAAATTGAACTAATAATGTTTTTTTATGTATAATCTGTTATTACAATTTAAAAAAAAAAACAACCTTACAATCTATAACATAAAACATAATCCAAATCTTGGAGTATACTAATCAGTAAACTCTTCCTGGTAAAGCATACCTTGAAGGCAACTCAGTAGTATTCTGATAAGCTTTCTCTAAATACTTCAATGAAGTTGGATTCACCTGCAAGAACAGATAATTCCCAGCAAAAAGATCACCAAAATGAGCTTGACCTTCTTTCAATCTCTTCAGGATTTTAGCATAAGCAGCATAAACAAGATTAGCTTTCCTCCTCAGGAACCTCCTCATCAAACTTGGAACCTTGAGCCTAAATCTCTTCCTTGTATGCACATGCACCCTTCTGTACTTTTGCCAGCTTCTTGATGATCTAGCAGCAACAAGTCTATCTGTGTCTTCATAGTCACTGAGCAGATCTTTATTATTCAATCTTTGATATGGAAACTTGATTGCAGAACCCATTTCTCAATAACCCAAAAAAAAAATAAAAAATAAAAAAACAGAATTCTTTTAATTGAACAGGAAAAGAAAAGGGAAATGGAGCTAACCCAGTTTAGTTTGGGTGACATATAACAAGAAAATGCAGTTGTCCTGTGGGTTTTATAAGCAAAACATAAATGAAATCGGAGGTTGGTTTTAAGAAACAGTTGGTGTATTAAATGCAGAAGCCAATGCTGGTGATATTTATTGGCTGCAACAGGACAGAGGTAGATTGTTAGCATAATACTTCCAACCTCCTTTGATCCATACTTCGAAATTAAAATTGAAATCAAAATAAAAAGGAATAAAAAATAATTAATTAGAATCAATTATTCTGATTTCAATTTTTACTATTTTTTATGAAACAAATAATCTCTAATTTCATTTTTTAAAAACTATTGAGATTTTTTAAATAATAAAGGAATAAGATTATATTTTGAAATATCATTTCCATTGATTGGTTTTAATTTCTCTTCTTATCCATTTAATATAAAAGATACCAAAACCTTTCAATTTCAGAGCTCGTGAAATAGCCCTCTCGCCCAACATTTTAAATCAGACGTAACTTAGATTCTTCTTGAAGCCTCCACATTACTGTAATCGTTACATGATGTGTGTGGAATTTTCAAGCTTTCACATGCATCAAATCGTTGGAGATTAAGAGTGAATCTCAAGGTTACTGGCATCCTTAAAGAGAAAGTAAAGGAATCCAGAGTAATATGTACAAAATCATGCTTGTGGACATGACTTAAAAGTAAAATTAAAGAAAAACAGTCATTATCAACAATCAAATAACGTTGACAAATTTGCGCTAAACAACAACTTGCATGTTTCTCCAAAAAAAAAAAAAAAAAAAAAAAACTTTGCTTTACTTGAGTACCCATTGAATCATTGAGTCTTTGGTTCCACATGGAAAATTTATGACTCCTGTCAACAGTTTACATATATATATATAGTCGACCGATTGCTACATGTTACAGTGGCATATGTTAGAAAAATATGCATATATAATTTCCAAATAATAAATTTTTAAGCAGTGTGAACATTTAGATATGACAAATATGATAATTTATGTAACAGGGAAACATGAATCGGAAAATTATGAAAATGAATATGACGAAATAATATTTTTTTAAAATATAAAAAATAAAAACGTAAAAAATGTGTAAATATTAAAAGTATATATATATATATTGAAAAAATTTATTTATTCTATTGATTAATATTATAATAATAGAAATTATTATACTTAGTTAAAAATAATATAAAATTATTTTTTAATTTCTCCTTTTTATTTAAAAAATACTAATTAAATATATTTTTCAAGTTAAACGCATTGTTAAGATAAAATGTGTTTTCTAATTTTCATATTTGTAAAAACTATCCGAAAACGTTTTTAAGAAGTTTCCAATAGAAATATTTTAGAGACACAGAAATGTCTATTAAGAGAAGTTTTTGTACATCATAGGATTTCTGTTTTATAATTTCTCTACAGGAAAATTTTATAGTGAGAGCAGTAAATAGAATATCAAATTTACCAAATATACAATGAACCATAAAAACAGTAGACTGGATTTTGAGCTTTGGGTCCCCATACCCAACGACCAAACTAAATTTAAATACATCCCACCAACTAGATCTACTCTGATGACCGAGGCACAAATAGCCTGTCATGTTTTATACCCACACGGCCACACTCGTGAAAGCTACGATACCCACACTACTTGGACCATAAAACATTAATCTACACTACTACACATATGCCCCTGTATCCATGGTCCATCTGAAAATATTTCTCTTACAGCGTTCAGTTCATTTTCCATATAAATTTTCCAATGGAGAGATCGAACAGGTTAATTGATTGCTTCTTCCAAGGTATTCATTTGCATATAATACCATCTTATGGCGTTTAATCAGGTCAAAACACTAGCCTATAATGTTTCCATATAAAACTAACGAGAAAGGGAACCAAAAAAAAAAATCCAGTAAGAGAATAATGTATTAGGAGCTTTGATTTCATTCATTTAATCTACGATCATACATCTGAAGATGATTCAGCAGACCCAACATTTTGAATATTAAAATAATGAATTTGAATTGAATGATTGAGGGCAAAAAAGACGACAGAAGAAAAACCCACAAAAGTGGCACTGCTGATTAGTAGAGCTTTATTCTCATTTGAATTGAACTTCGACAGATAGGGCATAACTGAAGGCTTTCTCCACATTCACAGCATGTCTGATATAAAAGAAAGTTAGCATTAATATATACAAAATTTTATCAGAAACTTTGAAAGGAGGATATTTAAGGAAATATGTATAATATACCTGATGCCCGCAACCAAAAGCCATGTCCTTCTGATTAGTGAGGCAAATGGGACAAATCTGCACAATAACACCATGCAAGTGAGTTTTTATACTCATAAGCAGCAGATCCAACCCCTATGTTTGCTCAAACATAGTTTTTTTTTTTAAACAGAAAGAGCAATAACTATAAACAATTAGGCTTCGTATTTTGAGTCATTCCCCTCAATAAAAGAGGAGTTATTGAACAATGACTTGTGCCTGTGATGTTGGGTAATAAACATGAAAACCATTCTTGTCCAAGAGAGCATTTTCAATCTTCAAAGAGACTCACCTGATTATCATAATTCGAACTTGGAGCACTTGGAGCTGAGCTGGCAGGTGGACTGTCAACCGGATAAGAAGGAACACTTGGCTTTGTACTGGTCGAATGGGAAGGTTTAGAATTGTTGAAAGATGCTGCACCACATAAGGGTGGAGGGAGGGCAACCCTCTCAGGAACATTCCCCTTACGACGACTGCCAAAACAACGTACAGAGAAATAATGTGTCAACACAAGGGATGCAAACCCAGGGAGAAACAGAAAAGAGGAAAAAGAGTTTGTTTGTTACCCCAGAATATTAAGCTCTATTGTTGCCTTATACTGAGAAGGAATTTCCATCAATGCAGCAAGTGCAAATTCTGTCTCCTTTCGGGATGTGTCAATGTGCTTTGACATAATTTCCGTAAAATTCACAAACTAGGGAAAGAGATGGCCATTAAAAATCTCATTGGAAAAGTTACTGTCAAAAACAAATGAGAAAATCAATAAAGGAAAAAAGAATGCTCACCTGGAAGTTATCAAACTCTCGAGCAGGTATGTTATCATCAAACTCCTTCATGGTGTCCCAAGGTCCATCTCCAACCCCAACTAACACTATTGATAAGGGAAGCTTGCTGGAAAAAAAAAAGGTGTAATTGTGAAAACCCTCAAAGGATGTGGGTGATTGGAGAAAAAAGTAGTCCAGATTTTACCTAGCCTCTACAATGGCTTCAACAGTCCTCTTCTCTTGAGGACTTAGCTGACCACCCTCAGTATCCACACTCCTAGTGACCTGGTACAGTCACAGATTCATTAAACTCTGGGTAACACATCTAATCACAGCTAAAAAAATGTCCACACATTTACGACAAAGACCCTTTACATAGCAGTAGTAGTTATGTTAGAACAGCAGCTTATCTTAAGCTTTCTGCAATTTTTTTATGTTCATGCCAACATCAGTCCAATATGTCAACTTCAAACCATTATAAGTCACAACAGCATGTTTTTGCCTCTATTTATTGCTGAATCATAGAATTTATCAAAATTGCAAAGTAATTATACCTGCCCATCTGCAATTATTAACAAAACATGGTACTGGCCACCACTCTGTTCAACAATGGTAGATGCCATCTCAATGATAGGTGCAAACGAAGTAGGCCCTGAAATAAATAATGATAATGATAAGCAGTAAGGAACCATGAACAGCATGAATTAATATTCAACATGAGAAACAAGATCCTAAGAAACTGTGCAATGAACCTGCAAGTCGAAGCTTGGGCACAATTTCCCTGTAGCGACTTAAGACTTCCTCAAATCCATTACAAAATCTCTCATCTGGATAGAAGCAGAAAACATCCTGATCATGTGTTGATGCTGACAACAAAAGAAACCACATTAGTTACCATACATTCTCATTGGCCAAAAGTAATCAAAGCAATTTATACAGACATACCATCCCCAAATCCATAACAGGGAATCAAGTTATCCTCATCAAAGGCAGCGAGAGTTTTCCCAATAATAGATATTGCTTGTTCATAAGGATTTAAACCATCTCCAATGTGATGCAAGCTTCGTCTGTTATATGATCTTGCGCCTAGCATCAAATCACATTTAGAAGTACAATCCAAAAATGGCACATAAAGTACAGTATAAATAAGGAAAATAGATGTTTAACCTGTCCACTCATTACTCTTTGTGAAATCAATACCAACAATAAGATTAGACGACTCAAGGCCAGCACGTGAAAGAGCCTCAGTCACCTGCAAATGTGATAATAGTTTAGATATCCTCAAAATGCATGTAACAGGCAAGTGTTGGCAACACCTATTTCATGAAAAAATGTAAATGATAATTACAAAAGCTGCACCATTTCTGAAAAAATTACATATCAAACATATTGTCTAATGCCTAGAAATCGTCAAGAAGAAGTTATAAGCTGTTCGAAAACTACATGTAACAGAACCTGGTACCAGTAACAGGTTATGCCTAGTGTATTTTTATAACGAAGACCAGAACCAAGGCATGTAAATTGACTTAAACTTTGTAACAACTTTGAACAACAAATTGAATTTGAGACCATGGTATGCTCCCCATGAAGGCAAGTCTAGCAGAACAAAAAAACAGCTAAAGTAATCCTCTAAATACTATACTAATCCTGCAGACATCTCACTACCACCTCGTGTAGAATTACAGTAAGCATTAAATTATCCCATGCATATGTGCAATTTTACCTGGTCTAGAGATCTGTAATCATCAGCAATTCTTGAATACCTCCTGTCAAGCTGCCTTTTCTGGCCACCATAATTCTGAGAGGATGGATAGTGCTGCCTTTGATCACCACGATAGTCATGAGAGGATGAATATTGCTGATGTGATCCGTATGGTTGCTGAGTTGGGTATGGTTGCTGAGGTGGAAATGCTTGCTGAGGTGAGTAGTTATAGCTATAACTTTCTTGGCTATACGAGGGTTGAGAATATGCATGTTGTGAATCCCACGAAGAGGAACTCGACCGCAAAGAAGAATTGGACCTCAAACTTTTTGAAGTATTGCCCCCCATGAAATGTATTATCTACAGAAATTTTGCCAATTAACTCTAGTTTTTTCTTCTATGAAGAAAGAAATAAAATAAAATAAAAATCTAAAAACAAGAACAAATGCTAGAGAACAAGACCAAGAATAAATTTCCCTCCTAAAACACAATTTGAATCAACTAAAAACAACTTCTTTCACTATTCTTTATCCAATAGCCTATTGGAAATCACACCTATACACCCAAAGGTGCTCAAAATTATTTCCAAAACAATACACCCCAACAAATCCCAATTATTTTTTTTTCTTTAGAGAAAAAAATACTATGAATTAAAAACGATACAACCACAATAATTCATCTAAAGACAGCAACTTTGACTGTTGTTTACTCAAACCAATATGAGGCAACACCTATACAGGAAAAAAGCTCAAAATTCAAACACAAGACCCTGAAACCTGAAGTAATTTGTTATTATAATGTTGAACGATATGGGAAGATGAAAAGTCTAACAAAGGTAAATTCACAGAATATAAACAAAAAAGGAAAGATAAGACCCCGAAATGCAAAGCAAATGAAAAAAACAAAGAAAGTCAAAAAATTTAGCTTGGCGGCCAAAAATAATGACCTAATCAAATAGGTAGATAGCTTAATGAAGGACTTTACTCAACGTAACCGCCTCTTCCCCACCGCTTCAAATATGAATACAGAGACGGGCCTTATCAGCTAAGCTTTAAAAAAAAAAACCCCACGAATTAAAAGCGTACAAAGACTCCAAATTTGGCCAAAAGCACCCAGAATCAACCAGCGGAAAACCTCTAAAAGAATGAATCCACGGGCGGCTTCTTCTATTACTAGTTGCTTACTTCTTCTTCTTCTTCTTCTTCTTCAATATCAAACTCTAAAACAGAAATTACAGTACTAATCTCAAGAACAGAGACAAAAAAAGAAAAAGCATTAAATATCAAAATGGAGACCACCACATTGCTTAAAAGATATAGCAAAACTAAAATCTCCAAAACCCACACTGGAAATTGAACTACGAAGACATTGAATATATAATAGATTAAAGAAAACAGAGATGTTGTTTCACTTACCTATACGGCACTAATGTGAGAGAAATCTCCAGGCACCATCCATCCTCTTCATGTCAGAAAAATGATAATGATAGAAATGCAGTTAACTGTTTGAATTATTTTTCTCGTTCAACAATGATTAGATCAATAAAGATTCAGATTCTTGAACTTGAATGGATGGAATTGTGAGGAGGATTTGGATCTGATGCTCTGTCTTTTTGAAAATAAGAGCTAAAACAAAAAAAAGAAAGAAAAAACAGAAGCACACAGTTTCAGTAATATAAAAGTTAAACAGAGAGAAAGAGGAAAGGCTTTTTGAAAAAATATATATACATTAATTATTGCCTTTTTTTTTTTTTTTTTGAACTCCTTGGGGGGGAAGGGGGGATGCTTTCCCTTTGGCGTGGATGAGAATATACTTTTCCATCCATTCCTAGGGGTAGACAATTATTTTAACTGTATTACATTTTAAGATTAGGTGATTTCCACCGTTATTTGATTTGTTAAAAAGTAAAATGTGAGAAATATATTTATTTAATGGCTATCAAAATAAAGTAAAATTAATATTTTTTAAAAATAAAGCTATCGAAAAATTAAATTTATAATATAAAAATATTTATTATTATTATATTTTTATTCGTAAGATAAAAAAAATTAAGAAACTATCTATTAAATTTAAACTGTTATATTATAATTTATTTAAAACAATGAAAACAGTAATATCACGGTAAATGAAAATGATTATATTATTTAAATTAGTATTTTCTCCATTAAATTATATTTAGTTGCGTTCATTTATACATAATTATTTTCTATTTTCATTTTTCAATTTTTAAAGAAAATGAAAAATTTTTATTTTCATAGAAATTTTGTAAAATATGCTTATTTGCTAGAAATTGAAAACTATTTTTTATTTTTTAAAAATAGAAAATGTGTTTACTTATTCTCCTCTATTGTTTATATATCTTACTTCTATTATATTTTTAAGAATTATTTGTATTTGTTTATATTTACTCTAATTTTTAAAAATTTAAGAGCAAATCAAAAATTTTTCAACAAATAATAAAATAATTATTGAATAAAAAGTGATAAAAAAAAGTTAGAATAGAAGATAGAGAAAGAACATATATACCAAAATAGAGATATAATTTAAAGTTTGAAAAGTAAAGTTTATTTTATCTTCTAATATTATAATAAAATAATGAATAAATAATATATTAAAAAAGAAGAAAATACACCGTAATAAAAAATATATATTTTCACTTTATATTTTTAATGAAAAATTTTTTTGACAACAACAAAACTTGTTTTACATTTTTTTTTAAATTGTAAAAATTGTAAAAACAGTTTTTAAGTGAAATTTTTATGAAAATACCCAAAGTAAACATAAAGTTCTATTTTATAATTTTTATTTTGAAATTTTTTTTAGAAAACTAAAGTAATTTTCTCTAAGTAAACACGACCTACCTCTCATATTTACAGTTATATCTTCATTAAATTATATTACATTAACTCATTATTTAATTTTAGTATTTATATTATTAAAAGAAAACATTACTTTTTTCTATTTTTCTTTTATGAAAATTGTTCATGGGCAAGTTGTATTCACTTAATTAATATAATTAGTTTTTGTAATATAAATTTACCGTTAATTAGTGAATTATATTTTAGGAACAATACCGATAATCAAATCATACAAAAAAGTAACATATTTTCATATGCTGCTTTACCAAGTAATTAATATTTACCATTTTATCTATTTACTTTATTTATGAAATGTCAATAAGTCACTGTCAAATGGGAATTCATCATTCTATACTGACTTAAGTTGTGTTGATTTTTCTTTTATTCACAATTGTCTTTTAAGTATTAAAATTATTGTATGTAAAATATGCAAGATAATTGAGAAGCAGACGATATAATGTGTGGATTCATGATTAATATATTAAATGTTATACTCTAAAGTTATTATATCCAAAATTTAACAAATACACCCCTTCATAATTCATATTTACCTTTAAAAGTTTATAGATTGAGTTATTAAAATTACAATATTTTTTATATAAAAAAACATAAAAATAAAATTTTATTTTAAAATACACATATTATATTCTATATAAAATACTCTAATTTTATTACATTTAAAACATTACTCTTTTTTTTTATGAAAAAACTATGTCTTTAATTCTAACTAAAACATCTCTTTTATTTAAATTATTTTCTATTTTTTATTTTATCTATTCAATTATTATTATTACCATATATATTTAAAATATATATATACTCTTAATAAAAAATTATAAAATAAAATTATTACAATAACTTTTTAATTTCTCATTTTTATATTTAATTAAATTATAGTCTTAACTTATTAAAATTATTTAATTAATTATTTACAATTCGTTTTAAATGCAACTTTAGGACTAATTTAATATTATTATGTATATAATAGTTCAAACTCGAGAATTCATAAAAGTGAGAATTGATTTTAATAAAAAAAATTAATAATTAATTTAATGTGACTATACAAACAGTTATATATATATATATATGGTAATTTAGGGTAAGCAAAATTTTATTTTATTATTTTTATCTTCATTATTCTGATATATAGATTTTGGATTTGATTAAGTGCATGGACGGTTTGTGTCATTTTTTTTTTTTGGCAAAAATTAACTTTTTTTAAAAAAGTTGTATCTATTTTTGAAATAGAAAATAATAAAAATGAAAATTTTTCCTTATAATACCACTAGCAAACAAATATAGAAAGTTAAAAATAGCAGGATTTTGATGAGATTATAAATTTTGTCGGAAAAAGTTGTTATCCATGTGCATTTGTATTCATGTGATTATATTATTAAACATTATTGATAATTTAAAATAAAATAGACTTTGTTTTAAAAATAAATTTTAAAAATATAATTTATTTTATTTTATAATTAAAATAGAGAATTTATTTGTACTCTATTAAAATAAAAAAATTATTGTAAAATTGAATTTATTTTAACTTTAAATAAATAAAGTATAGAATCCACTTTGTGCGGATAGTGTGCAGCCGCAGTGGATGATGAAGATGTGAGTAGCGGTGGGAACGCGCATCGAGTCACATGGGGATCCCCCTGTTTCTGTTATGCTCGTGGAGTTGTACTTTTTTTTTTTTAACCAATAGAATTCTCGTGGAGCTGTAGTTCCTATTATTCTATAGTAGGTAGGTTCTTTTTGGCTGCGAATACGACTACCAAGCTGGCAACTCGCATTGACATGTTATAAATGTGTCCCATTACGCTTATATAACATGATAATATATAGTCGTAACACAATTCATTTAAATAAACGGATTAAAATTATAAGGTGAAATATGATACGATTTGTATAATTCATTTAATTTAATTAGATTTAAACATGTTAGATACATTTAGAATATAATTAATGACAAATTTACTATATAAATTTAAAATATATAAGAAAAAGTAAACTAAATACCACATAATTAAATTTAAAATATTCAAATTTTAAAGTTACACACTACAGATAAAGCTCTATAGTAATTAAAATATAATAATTAATATTTATTATTTTAATACTAATTCGTACTAAAATTGCATAATAAACCGTTTATAATACATAGT
This sequence comes from Mallotus nudiflorus, assembly GCA_947683625.1. NCBI lineage: Eukaryota > Viridiplantae > Streptophyta > Magnoliopsida > Malpighiales > Euphorbiaceae > Mallotus > Mallotus nudiflorus. The sequence goes on along the minus strand of CANTUR010000283.1, from coordinate 6,528,987 downwards.
TTTTAATTATATTTCAATATTTATATTTTACTTTATTTAATATTAAATTAAGTACATCATTATACTATAGATTATTTACTTAGTTTGTATTGTCATATTTACTAATAAAACTACACAGTTTTAACATAAAACTATGTATTTTTTCAATATATATATATATATATATAAAATTTTACATTTTACTTATTTGATATTAATATAAATTTATACAAAAATTATATAATTTTATATTATATATGTAATTTTTGCTACGTTTAGTAATTTAAATTTATTACTTAATAATAAATTATTATTATTTACCTAACAATAAAATAATAATAATAATAATAATAATAATAATAATAATAATAATAATATATAGTGTAAATATTACTTAATAATTTATATTTGATTTATTTAACATTAATTTTTAATATTAAATTTTTTTATATGTGCTAATGTCATTGTTTAGTTATTATAAAGATGTCTAAACGGAATTAAACGAGTTCAACCTATTTAAAGAACTTGTTTAGACATGTTTATATAAACATGTCATAAAAATGTTTAAACAAGTTAAACGGATTTAATCCGTTTAAACACATTTTATATGCCATGAACATGTTTATCCCAAATTTAAACCGATTTAATTTTGTGCCATATCATATCGGTTAAATGGGTTGTGTTAGAAATTGTCAGTTCTAGTCAAAATTGTGAATGAAACATAAATAATAAAATTTAAATTTTTTAAAAATTTTGAAATTATGTAAAATTTTAATTTCAAAATTTTTAGTGTTGTAATAAATTTAAAATATTTATATATTATTTAAATTTTTAAGTCAATTTTATGCGTATATGATCCAAAAATATTTTTATTTTTTAAATGAAAAAATATGATTAATTTTTAAAAAAAATCATAAAATAAAGATATTTCTTTTAAAATTATAAACATATAATTAATTTACATATAGTATAAATATTAATTCTTAAAAAATTACATCTTAATAGATAATTTTTTATTAAATTAATATTTAATAGGTGTTTTAATATATAAATTTCAATTAATTAATTACATTTATCTAGAATTTAATTTCATGTTTAACACAACCATAACTATATATTATGTATTCTATTCTTTAAATTTATATATAAAAATTAATTACATTCGGTCATTACTTTAATTTTTATATAGTAAAGATACTTTATAAATAAGCACCATTATATGATAAAATATATTCTTATCCAACGGTAATAAAATAAAATAAAATAAAAGTAACTACAAATTAAAGCAACCATAAAATTGCTTTTATTATTATTATTATTATTATTATTATTATTATTATTATTATTATACACATGAACTATATTTATTTTTTAAAAATTCATGATTTATAAATCTATTAATTAATTTTTATCTCATCTACTTAATAATTTTTAGTCATTAATTTATAGAGATTCCCGATGTATTTAATTTTTAATTCAATAAGAGATTGAAAAAAATAAAAATTCATAGTTAAAAAAAAATTCTAATATCTTTTTACACCAAAAAAAAGTTATGTTTATTTTTCCTACTTGCCTCATAATTTTAATTGCATTTACTTATAATGAATAAAAAGTTACAATTTGGACTCCAATTGTTCACAGAAAATATTATTTCAGAAAATATTTTTTCTTATTTTTTAGTGTTTGCATTATCTGAAAAAAATAAGTTAAAGAAAAATAATGTACCAGTTAAAGAAAAATTACTTCAAAATAAAAAAAAATGATTTTCCATTTTGAGAATGTGAAAATATTTTTCAATATTTTTTTTCTCATTTATTATTTTACTTTTTATTTTTTAATATATATTTTTCTCATATATTGTCTTTTTTATCTTTTTTAATGTTGCAACTAAATATAAAAAAATATTTTCGTCTGAAAATATTTTTTAAAGATAAATATTTTCTACAAACAAACGTTGATTTTCAACTTATAAATTAAAGTCTGTATTGCCACTAATTTTTCTCACTATCGCAAAAAAAATTAGTTATTTGTTGTCATAATTTTTTTTAGTTTTAGTCTCATATTTTAAAATATATAATTATTTATATGATAAATAAAGTAACATGTAAATGCATGGTGCATAAATATTGACTATTTTTATATAAATATTCTCCCTAATCATTAAGGATAAAATTATTAATTTGTTGAATAATAATAATTATTATTTTAAAAAAAGGAAAGTGCGAAGAATTGTATAGAACGGATTTAGGCAAAAGTTAAGAGGGAATATGGAGTACAGTTTTAGGCTTTTAGCAAGCAATAAGGATAAGCTCAAACTATGGTCCATAAAAAGTGGATCAATAATTGCTTTGATTGTTCAGTTTGAATATTTTTTGAAATAACTTGGAAATTACTCAACGTTTTTTCCTTGTTAGAGTCTAAAATAATGCGTGCAAGCTTTAATCATCTTTTTTTTATTTTAATTATTTATTATTATTATTGTAATCAATAATGTCAAAAAAAGGCGACATAAAGAATATGTAGTACTGTTATATATATATATATACTCTAATGTATTTATATATTTCACACATAAAAAAAATTATTAGAATCATGATATATAGTAAATAAATAATTAAATATATTATTATTATTATTATTAAATAAAATTTTAAAATTAATAACACTATTATTTATTTATTTAATAATTTAATATTATTTTAATATAATTATAATTTATTAAAAATTTTATAAATCTTTTAATTAAATAACTATATGATATTCCTTTAATATTTTTTATAAAAATTTTTCTCAACTCTAGAACTGATTATATATATATATATAATGGTTATAATTAATTATAAAATAATAAAAATTATTAATTATTTATTAATAAAAATCTTTTAAAAAATAAAAGTCATATTTTCTTTATATAACAATTTAAATATTTCAATCCTATTGAACTTATAATTTATTACAATTTTAGTAAATTTTTTTAAGCTATAACACTTTATTTTTTTAATATTTTTTATTAATACTTTCATTTACAAAAAAAATTAATTTGATGCCATTTTTTTAAGTTCAACTAATAATTAAATTATAAATATTAATTAATTTAATTATAACTCTTTTTTGTTAAATTTTATAAAAGTAGTTAAAAATAATAATTATACTATTTTTTTTATAGAAATATACTTTCAAATAAATTATATGCTCTACTTTTTATTTATTTTTAATTTATGAAAATATCTACTTTTAAAATAAATTATATAATTTTCCTATTTTCATAAAATTTATTAATTTTGATTTTAATTATTTTTTAATATAATAAAACTTATAAAATTATGTTATCTAATTTGGTTTATATTAGATATATGCTCTATTTTTATCATTAATTTATAAATTTTATTACAGATAAAATAAAATGTACACTTTCAATTATATTACAATTAAATTAATTTTTATTAGATATAAATATAAGTTAACCTAATTAGAATAGAAAATATACTTTTAATTAGAATTTTTATTAGAGATAAGACATAAGTTATCCTAATTAAAATAGAAAATATATTTTTAGTTAAATTAGAATTATATTTAGTTAATTTAATTTTTATTAGAGATAAAATAGAAGTTAATATAATTAAAATAGAAAATAAACTTTCAATCAAATTAAAATTATATTTTAATTTAATTTATTTTAATTTTATTAATAAATAATTAAATTATTCAATTTTTATATAATTATAAGTAAAAATTATTTAATAATTTTATATGTTCTCCTTTTATATATATATATATATATATGTCTGGATTTTGATGGGCACTACTGAGCCCTGTAGCCATAACCGCACCTGTAAGAAAGAAAGTTCCTTTTCTCCTTAAATTGGTGTGATTTCTCTTTTAAATATTTGTGATGTGAGCCCATACATCAATAAACCGCACTTGTAAGAAAGAAACTTCCTTTTCTCTTTAAATAGTAGTGATTTCTCTTTAAATATTTGAGATGTAAGCCCATACATCAATAAATGTTTTATTTAATTATTTTAATATATATATATATAATGCTTTATGTAGGTAGTAGCTATGGGAATAATAATAATAATATCCAATATGAAAGTGAAATTTCCTTTACATTATTTCCTTCTGTTTAAATGTCCATGTGTATATGGCCATGAACACTAAAAAATACATTTTTTCTATTAAAATTACATGCATAGCCAGGGGAGCATGCAAACGGAAGAAAATGATATAAAAAAAATTTCACTCTCATGGATATTGTTATTTATATAGTTAGTAGCTACATAAATTATTATTTTATATATATATATACTAGTAAACAATTACGTGTTTTGTACGTAAATAAAAAATTTATTAAACTCGTGATATATAGTAAATAAATAATTAAATATATTATTATTGATGATATACAAAAAATACACTTTCAATAGAAGCACGACATATGGAAAGTAGTTTTGTTTTATGTACTACCTCAGCCTACATTTAACTTGTTGACTTTTTAACCTTTAAGAATCAAGTCAAAGTTGAATATCATTAGAGGGAATTTCCTAATAAGGACACCAAGTCCTAATATCCAAATGAAGTATCTCTCTCAGGAAATTTCTTAAAGCCCTAAAAGAGCGATCTCTCTCCAAATAAATCCTCTCACCGGCTTAGAGACTTCTTTTGACAACCGCCATCTCATAAGTCATTGTAGCTGATAGGATCTTCCTAAGAAATCCACTCATTGCACCTACTACTCCTATACCTTACACATGCGATCTTGGTTGTCCATTTCAACTGATCTTGGTCGTCCATTCCCACCCACTAAGCCTATAAAAGGTTTTGTTTAGCTACTGAATAAAGGTCCTTCTTTCTCTCTCCTTCTCCTTCATTTTTCTCTTTATTTATTATCTCCTAACAATTACTATTCACATCACACACACATAAACACAAATATTCATCATCTTTCTCATATGTTTATTCAATATTCAGGTTTCCATTCATCATAACACTGACTTAAGCATTAAAGAGGTTTTGGTAACCCAAAACCCTACCCATATTACTCTTAGGAATTTTTCTTGAAGACTCATTTTGTATTAAAGAACTCTCTGCCTTCAAATTCATGGAGCTTAAGCATATGGCCTCCAAAGCCTTCAACATACGTGTTGGAGCTGTAACTAAGGCAAAAGAAGTTTGAACCATCAAAATGGTACCGTTTGTTGGGAAAGGATGATCTTTGTCGCTTAAATGGTTATCCTTTTTCCTTAAAATTTTCTCATCATTTACACTACTGATTTGTAAGTGAATATCATTGTGTTTGCATTCTATGCTTCCTTACCTTTATATTTTTTCCACTTAAAGGCTAAGAAAATTACCCATAAGTTATGCTTTGGTCTTATTTTATTTGTCATATATTCTCCATTAAAACCCAAGAAACATTTAAGGTGATAGTGGAAAAATATTGAATGCTGAATGAGTTGTTTGTTGTATAAAATATTAGGTTATTGTGATTATTATTGCATTTCTTTTACCCTTGGAAAAGAGTTTATGATTTCTATAGTGGTGGAATTGAATACATCTACTAGAGGAAGATATGGATTGATAAGGGACAAAGAAATAGAGAAATCTTATTAGATGGGTTTTGGACAGTCACAAATGGTGAGTATGCCCACTCAGTTCCTAAGAGAACTAATGAGAAAGTATATTTCCTGATTAATGTTAAAAAGAGATCAGGGAAACAAAAAACATGACTAGGTACACAAAGGACTACATTTTAAGATGATGACAAACCTATATAGGAAAATTCTTGCATGTGCTACCTTGGAGCAGATGACTCCCAAGTGGACTTTTATAGTAAAATAACATTGGTTAGAGGAGAATATCTACCATGGAACATTTATATGGGAATTCTATTTGGTCCTTATATTTTTGAAGTATCCAAATTATTATATATGGGGAATCTTACCTGGAACTCTAAGCATGTGGGAAAATACTATTAGTAGGGGTGTACCTCTTTTTGCTTTATTATATAATTGATGAAGTGTTCTTATCTTGTAAAGACAAGTAGTGAATACTCAATCCATTTTTGCTATCCATTATCCCTTTGGCTCTTTAAAAATGAATGTACAAACTCCCTCTTAAAGAAAGGATATTTTTTATTAATGTGATTCTATTTATATAACCAAATGGTTGAGTCTTTCTTTGAAAAGAAGATATTATCTTTTAAAGCTTTTATTTTTATATATGTGATGGTATTTGGATCTCCTATAGAGAAGTACTTTTGTGACATATGCCTTTTATCCATCTTAACAAAACTCCTTAAACTTCATTCTTGAACTTATAAGATTTAAAGCAATCATTATATGCTCAAAGATAATATTTATATCTAATTCTCTATTATTGAATGTATATATGGCATCACACCAATAGAAGATACTACATAAGTATCCCCATAAAGGAAGCTAATCGAACTTCTCACTTAGTAAAGGCTGTTTAGTTAAGAACTCTGACATGAGAGAAAAATCTTTTTAAAGGAAATGCCTAACAGTAAAATTTCCCCATAGGAAATTATTAATTGGAAACATTCCTCAACTAGATACAATGATTCTTTAAAGACTAGTATTCTCCTAAATGACTATACCACTTGGGGAATCAAAATCGCAAAATAGGAAGGAGTGTTGCATTCTTTGACTCTTTTTTGTCATATACATATGGTTCTTAAATGACTATATGAAGCCTCCAAGGCTAAATATAGCCTACTAGATAAGTTTTTCCTTTTATAATTTTTTAATTAAGATTTTCTTATTAATTGTGCAATGATAATTCATGATTTTAATCTATTTATATAAAGTATGAATTTTATCTTCCATAGTACCCTCTAGTTAGGATTTTCTTGAGAAGTAAATCCCTTTCAGTGATATAACAAATAAGATAGGTAATGAATGTGAGACTGACAACATATTTTTCAGAAGCATCTTTTTATCTATTATAACCTTAAAGAAGAATTGTTATATAATAAATCCTTAAATTTGAAGATCATCAATGATCATCATTGATGAATTGAAGAGTTGTGTGGTGTTTTGAATCAAGTCAGTAGAACTTACCTTATTCTCTAAATAAAATCTCTATCATCAACACAAAGAAAGTCTTCTTCTAAAAGTCATCACTAAGAGAAGTCAAGAGAAGAACTTTCTCCATAGAAATACCCTCTTAGATAATTCAACTCCCCCATGGGAGTAACATTTCCTCCATTGGAAATGCATGCTAAAAAACCACTAACTCCTCTAAGAGAGAGAATGCTAACAATCCATCTCTACAAAGGAAAAATTACTTCATTTAAGATGTTTCCTAATCAGACAAGAAGACTCTTCAAAGTTCATATGGAATCTTTATTTTTCATGGCGGATACCTTTTTCATGTGAATTGAAGAATCATTTTCCTAATCAGTTGCTTCCTACCTAGAAACTATAATTCTCTTAAGCACTAATGACACTCAAGAAATTAAAGATTGTCATTTTGTCTATCTCAGAGGTTGAGGAATATTACCTAAAAAGCTCATAGAGGAATGAATCTCTTTATTGCTCATAGAATCTCTATCTACAACATGCTTAGCTCAAAAGCAAGGGAATATAATTATATTTCCTAAATTTATCTATTTGGATCTAAAATAGTTATGAGAAGTCTCCAAGGCTGATTACAACCTATCATATAAGTTTTCTTTATTTAATATCTTGAATTAATATATTATATAATATTCATTTGATAATGATGCATGACTTAGTCCATTCATATGAAGCATGAACTTCATCATATATAAAAAAAGACCTGACTTTATACTCCCACTCAGAAGGGAGGTCTTTCCTGGTCAGACTTTATCAAGTCTGATTCTGCCTAACCTCTAAGGTAATATCTTGATACCCAAGAGTCTCTCTATAATAAGAGAACTCACATTCAAGTTTTTATTGACTTGATCAATAATAATGCATATATTTTAATTCCTTAAAAGGATAAACTCTTATTTGTTGTAGCTTGCATAATTTGTTAAATCTCATATTGGATACAAGGATAAGTTTTCTTCCCCTATAGCTGTTAAATATGACATAACATTTTAATTATTATATGTCTCGAATTACATTTTTGAGAATTATGTTGCATATCATTTGTTTGCATAAGTATAATTCTTTTGCATAACTTGTTCACATTAATGAAATATGATATTTAAGTTTTAAGAATATGCATACTTTTCTTATGTTATTATCAATATTTTGCTTACATGATTTTCCTAAAGGAGAAATCTTTATCATTAATATGGCAAATGAGATAGTTAAGACTTAAGACAATATGAGGCTGATAACATGTTTTTCCATTTTAAAGAAGATATTTTAATGAATTTGATTATTTAAGAAGCATCATCAAGTTAGCAAAACTTAACTTATTCTTTAAAGGAAATCTATATGACACCCATATAGATTCCATCCCAACGTTGATCATCTACACAGGATTCTTCATCATTTAGATTCCTTCTCTCTCCATATGGGTTATTTTATATGGCAAGCATTAGAATGGCTACTATCTCAAATTTTAGAGATCAATTATATAATAGCACTGAATTATTTACCAAAGGGATCTAGTAATGATGAAATGATTCTAACAAGTTAATTCCTTCAATGTCAAAGACTAGTCACAAATTGACTTCTCAAAATATGATCTTTGATGAGGTTAGAAAAAGCCTAGCAAGCATTAATTTATTCAGTTGAAGTCATTGTAATTCTTCAAACTCATTTTAAGGAGGAGAAGGGCATGAGACTAAAGAATAATATTCTTTAAATAAGAAAATAAGAAAATATTGGCCGACACTTTTGGAGCTTTTCTTTTTATGTACATGATGATACTAGAAAGGGATATCCTCTCATGACATTTTACTAATAAGAGCGACTCTATGAACATTTTATAAGGGAAGCCAATTAGACATCTCACTATGTAAAGGCTATCTAGACAGGAATCCTACCTGGGAAGAAAAATCTCCTCAATAGAGATAACAAATTAAATATTTAAAACTCCCCCATGGGAGAAAAATGTTCTTTATTAAAAATTCTCACTAGAATATCTGAATCTCCTCTAAGGGAGTGTAAACTACTTAACATGATCATGTACTAAGGACTACCTATTTAGGAATCTATACCTCCTGTACAAGAGTAACATTTCTTACATTAGAAATGTCCATTAGAGAATCTCTATCTTCAACAAAGGAATAACATTTGCCCATAGGAAATGCCTATCCATGAACCATTAACTCCCTAGGGGAGAGAATGCTAATAATGCATCTATCAAAAAATAAAAATAAAAATGCTCAATTTCAAAAATCATGACTTATATTATGAAGATGTTTTTCAAACATCATGACTTATATTATGAAGATGTTTCCTAATTACACAGGATGATTCTTTAAAGGTTGCATAAAATCTTTTTCTTTTCTCAGGCAAGATTATATCCCCAATCATTTATTTTGTAGGCAAGACCTAAGAACCAATGCCATTAAGGAAATTGAGAATTGGCATTTTCCCTACATCAGGGGTTGAGGAATATTGTCAAGATAAGCTCATAAAGGAATTAACCCCTTTGTTGTTAAGGAATCTATTTACGCTTCTTACACCGTTCAAAAGCAATGGAAAATTTCTCTTATTCTATTTGGGTGTGCCTCTTTATATCTAAAATAATTACAAGAAGTCTTCAAGGCTAATTATAGCTTGTTAAATAAGTTTTCTTTACCAAATATCTTGAATCAACATGTTCTAATTATCATTTTATAATGATACATGTTTTAGTCCATTCATATAAAACATGAATTCCTCCCTATATAGGAGATGACCCATCCTTAAATCCTCTACTCAAAGAGGAGATCATCCCTAGTCAGTATTCTCTTGACCTGATTTTACCTAACTGATAGGCAAGAGATTGGACTCTTGAGACTTTCTCTATAATGAGAGAAATCATATCCAATTTTTCATTGACTTGATCGATGATAGAGTATATATCTCAACTCTGTAAAGGGAAAAATTCTTATTTTTCATAACTTACATGAATTGTTAAATCTCATATGATTTCAAGGCTAAATTTTCTCCTTTCCATAGTTATTAAATCATGTAACATGACATTTTTATTTTTATATGTCTCAAGTTACATTTTTGAAAATCATATGACATATCAACTATTTGCATATGTGTAAATCTTCTACATAATTTTTCATATTGATAAATATAATGTTTAAATTTTAAAGATATGCATATTTTCTTTATGCTATTATTAATGGAAAGAACTTTCAAAGGATAATACCCCTCCTGTGAGGGCTAAGAGAGGTATTCACACTCTCTCTTTTAAACCTCCCATGAGGCCTTTGAGCAGACCCTTTTCTCCCCCACAAGAGGAGGATATGACACCCTTAAATGCTTCCAAAAAGGAGGTTTTAATGGTGATCAAAGATAGAGAGTATATTTAGTGGCTGCGGGGTTTACCCTCCAACCCTAAGAACAAAGACCAGACAAAGTATTACCGCTTCCATTGGATAATTGGTCACAATACAAATGAAAGATTAATTTGATAGTCCACTTAAGAAGTTTTTAGAAGCAGGGGGACATGCCCCCTAGACAGTTGTAATATCTCGAGTTTTTAAATATTTTTATACTGCATCGGGATATGCAGTGTTAATAATTTTTGTATGTATTTATAATATTTTATGAGTTTGTTATTTGTTTAAAACTAATTTTAATTATTTTACATTATTTTAAGTACTTTACGTAAAATTTTTTTGGAAATTATATTTTCGGGGAAATTGATATGTAAATAATTTAATACTATTTATTTTCATGAATACTAGTTTTTAAAGTGCTAAAATAAACTGTATATATGTATATTTATTTAAATTAATTAGAGCTTAACTAATTTCCTTAATTTTATTATTTAATTTTTGAATTAATTAATTAATTTTAAGTGTATAAATTATTAAATATAATAAAATATTTGTGTGGTGAGTATTATTTATCTGTGGGAATATATGTATTGCTATAATATAAGGTGGACATATATATATATATATATATATATATATACATTATTTTATAACAAAAATCAAAAGTTTGCTTTATTTACGATTTTGCATATATATATATATATATACATTATTTTATAACAAAAATCAAAAGTTTGCTTTATTTATGATTTTGCCCCTCCCTTCTTCTTCTTCCTCCCAACACATTTTCTTCCATTTCTGGCCATTTCCAACTGGTTTTCTTGCTGTCACTATGCCCCTCAGCCTTCCTCCTCTCTTGCCAACCATTCCCAATGCCTGAATCACGTTTTTTCTAGTGTGTTTTGGCCTAATTTTTCAAGGAGGCCAAAAATTGAAGTCAACTCCGATCAAGCCATTTTTGGCCACCAAATTCGATGCCACCAGTCTCTATCTTCTCCTTGAGCTCCAGTGAGTGTGATTCCAAGCTTTGTTTCACTTGATTTGGTCTAGAATTACTTAGGTTTCAATTTTTTCATTTCAACCTATTAGGGTTTTCAAATTTTTTTAGCTCCAATTTGATTTATTCATGAAAACTTCCTTCACAAACTTTGTTCCTGGAAGCTTAATCTACGTGCTATAATTTTTTTTAGAATTTTTGGAATTTATTTTGATTTTTGTGAATTTTATTAATATTTTCTAATTTTCAAAAATTAATTAATTAAATTATGAAATTGTGTTTTATGGTGATTATAGGTGTTGAAATGAATTATAGAAATTTATTTGTAATTTTTGTGAATTTTTATATATTTATTTGGAATTTATTAAGTTTATGTAATTTTGAAAAATAGGGTTAATTATGTGTTTAATTGAAATAAATTGGTTAATTAAGTATATTTATTGATATTATTGAAATATATGTTGAGAAAATTAATTTTGTGCAATTATATTATTTTTGGTGAATTTTTGGATTTATTATATATATATATATATAGGGGTATTTTGGTAATTTTACACTAAATTGGCTAAAAATTTAATTAAATTGGTTTTAATAGTTATTTAGGGTATAAAAATGATTTCTATAAATTATTGAGTATTTTTAACTAATTGAAACTATTTTTCATAAATTATTTTTAATTATATATATAATATACGATTTTTCTAATAAAATCAGTTTTTATCGGGTTTTAACGTGTTTTAGGGTTAATTACATAATTTCGATTTATAAAATGTATTTTTATTATATAAGGGTATTTTCAGTATTTTTGTAAATATTTTGTGCATTGTGAACCTCGATCGGTAAATTGTAGTTTGGAGTCTGACCAAAGGGTTTTGGTTATGAATTCTGTATTTATTCTTGAAGTGTAATTCTTTGCAGGATCGACTCTACTCTTTGAGTAGAGAGATGTCCGTTTTACAGGGGAGATTCTGCAGAATTTTCGGTAGAATTCTCATAAAACGTGATGTCCGGTCAAATTCTGATTTTAATTCTGTGTCTAGTATTCTAGATCGGGTCTTTGGAATTTTGATAGATTTATTCTGATATTCTGTTGTCATTTATTTGTTTAGTTGCACCGAGACCGAGGCCTAGTGGACCAGGCCCACTGGACCCATCTCGAGGAGCGCAATAATTGTGAGTTATTATTTTATATATATATATGCTCTAGGGTGTATGATTTTAGAAATATATGTTTTATTTTGATTAAATATACATAAATGATTTAATTAGTACTTAGTTTATTTTTGGTTTATTTTTGATATATTTTAAATTATATGCATGCTTTATTAAACATTTATATTTAAAATGTTTTTAAATATATTTCTAGTTTATTTGCAATTTTATTGGATTTATTTGAAGTATATATACTTGAAATATACCTGGTTTACTTTTGGTATCTTTCTAGTATATATATGGTTTTTGTTGAGATTTTATTCAATTACATGCATCATTTATTTTTATGAATGTATGTTTTATATTTAAAATGAAGGATATCAATAGAACGTGCTACCTAGTGGGCAACACTAGGACCGAGTATGTACTGGTACACTTATAGCTTTTAGGTTATATCACTAACTTGTTTGTGGATATTGATTGAATTTGATTAATTGATGTGTGAAATATGATTTGGGAGTGTGATTGTTGGAGCTCGGTTGACCAAGTGTCTCGGGGCCAATCACACTGACAGTCAGACTGCTGGAGCTCGGTTGACTTAGTGTCTCAGGGCTAGTCTACTGTCCAAATGGAATAAGTGAATATATTTGGAATAAGTGAGCCTGTATGGCTAGAGTGTTGTCTAACACTGTTTTGAGGTTGCAATTTTCTAGGGTTTTATTTGATCCTTTATAAACAGTGATTTTCAATAAAAATATATAAAATGATTTTATTGCATCTATGTGTATTTGCTTATATACATACGTATTATATATACTTTTGACTGTGTGCATTGTCATTTAGTATGCATGTATATATATTATAGCAATTCACTCAGTGAGGTCTGACTCCCCTCCATTGACTATTTTTCAGGAGAGTCATCGTCTTCAGACCTCAGTAGCAGACCCGTACGCCGGATTTCTTCTGCCCCGGCTTCATTATGTAATATGCTTACTTGAATTTTATTTTATAATCTAAACACTGTAGTAGTTGTATTCAGTTGTGGAGTTTATGTATTTATTATGTGAGTTACGTATTTTAAATATTTGAACTAGATTTGTATTAAAAGATTATTAATATATGAAATAAGGACGTTCGATTTAATATCATTGGCAGATTATTTTTTTTTATTTATGATTTATTTTCACTGCAGATTATTTTAATTATGTTATTATTATTATTGCATGTTTTACTTTATTTTAAGGCTTGCTACGGGTTCCGGATTCGAAAGAATTCCCATTCCCTAGCGTCGGTCATGGCCCCTGTTTTGGGTCATAAAAACAGTCCTCACATGATAAGGAGGCAGGTGTTATGAGGTCTCCGAAGGATAAGCAGTTAGCACTTCCACATAACATCGCCACGAGTGGAGTCATTCATTTGGTGATAGGGGAAAATCCACCCATTGAGTAAAAGAAGTAGAAAGCATAATTAGGGCATATGGTAAAAGCCATCGATAGAAGGAAAGGAAGAGTTCCTTATATGTGTATGATGACTTTTAGCCTAGAAGATACTAAAGGTATGAAGACTCTTTATGAAGATGCCATGGTGGTGATGATCATGATTAATGATTACAGGGTGGAGAGGATATTAGTGGACGATGGCATTACTATTAATTTCTTGACTTATAAGGTGTTCAAAAAGGTAGGAATCAGAGACACTTGTTTGGTACCTATCCATTCCAACTCACGAGGCATAAATGACGTTTTGATCATAGTCAAAAGGAAAATAATATTAATGAACTTTTTAGAGTATGATCTTTAATGAGGATAGAAAGAGCTTAGCCAATATTAATTCATTTAATTCAAAATCATTGGCATTCTTCAAACTCTTTTGAGGGGGACAAATATGTATGAATACTCTCTAGTTAGACAAGGAGATAATCCCTAGTTATCACCAGGTACTTATGGATTTTGGAGATAAAATAATTTATGTGATAGTCGAGAAACAGACATATAATTTTGAACTAGAAAACATCAATCCACACTTTGAATGAGGATAAGTTATAAAAGAAAGAAATTTCCAAGATAAAATAAAGTAGAGGCAATGTGTAGACTAGTTTTATTCTTATATTGGATAGATCTCCTCACCAAAATATACCTTCAAAACATCCAAAATAGGTAGCTCACGGGCAAATTCTATTAGAAAGATTGTAATGTTTAAGGCAAATTTCCTATCTAGTGACTCTATACAAGAAGGCAGATTTTCTATTTAGTGACATTTATATAGGAGAATTATAGTTGGGTTAAAGAGAAGCTCTAAAGCCCGCTCTCTCTAAAGCCCGCTCTAAGGATATCAAGATTCACTATTCGAGATTAGAAATTATACAAAGTGGAAGATATCATATACCTTTACCTACAATGCTTATCTCTTAAAAAAGTAAGCTATATGTTGAAAGAGGCACGGAAGTGCATCTATGTCTCTTACATGTGGATTATCTAACCAGAAGGGTGGAGTCTAAGACCTTGATAGGCATTACTGGACAAGTTTTACTAGTCAGAAAGCTATCACTCCCCTTTAGATGAATACCATATGCCTATTAGAGACTTATTGGTAGATGGGCATTATTGGACAAGAGTTACTAGTCAGGAAGCTATCACTCCCACTCTAGATGAATACTATTTGCCAATTAGAGACTTATTGGTAGGTAGACATTTACTACCTATAGTTACTAGTTAGGAAGTTACCATTCTCCTCTAGAAGAATATTATATGTCAATTTGGCCTACCAAAGATATTCATTTTAAATAATGGAAAACAATTTGACTATGACAAAGTTAAAGAATTCACAAGAGGTTCAAATAGTAATTACCATTTCACCTTTGCCTCACACCTATAGACTCATTGGCAGGCAAGAATTCACTACCCAATAGACTTTAAAGGACACTTATTATCCATATGGTTTTTACAAATTTATGGTACACTACTTCATTAAGAAAGTAATTATCTCTATTGAACCTTCTCCATCTATATGGCATAATCTTTAACCCTCTCTTTGAAATAGAGGCATCCTCTTCTACTTTGTTTCTTCTTATATATGATTATGTTTAGATATTCTTGTGAAAATGAAGTATTCTCCCACAATAAAGCTTTTCTACTTATCTCATTATAAAAGTTGCAAACTTTAAAGCTATCACATTATGATTCATAATCTGGAATCTTATACTTAAAAGCAGTTAGCGAGGAAGAAATCCTCTAAGAGCTTCCTACAAAGGAACATTATACAAATAAATTTTCTCACCTCATGAGGAACACTTATAGAAATAAGGAGAACAAAAAAGAATGCATTCAAAATCTATTAATTATATGAAGTCTTTAGAAGCAAGATGAAATTAATTGCTCTAAATGTGAGCACTTGTATAGGAATCCCATAAGGGACAATTAATTATAACATCCTCCTTAGAGAGGTCATCCTTCTAGAAATTATTCCCATAAAGAAGTCAATCAGACAAATATCCTCCTTGGAGATGTCATTCAGCCAAGCAGGAATTCCACAAAGGAATTTATCAAAACATCCTCCCTAGAAAGGTCACTTATATAAGAATTCTACTAGGAAAATCAGTCAACTATACTATGTGAAGGAAGCTACCTTTATAGAAATCCTATCTAAAATTAAGAATCATAATTTCCCTAAGAGGATTTTATTAAATATAAAATTTCTTACGAAGAGAAATTGGTAAACTTCATGCAGACATCAACCACACTCTTGCTACTTAGGAGATTATCCTAAATGTATAACTCTTCATTCATGGTCTCTATTCAAGTAAGAAGAGTATAGGATTATACAGTGAGAGAAAGAATAACTATGGTGGAATTCATCATGACTAAAGTCTTAGTAGAAAATTTTCTCAAGGGACATGTGTCCACTTTTGCCTTCAAGTCTAATGACGTGCCTAGTGTATCCTCATGAGTGATGAATTATAAACTTAATGTGGATCTGAATATACTACCAATATAATAGAAAGATACTTTTTCCATACAAGCAGGAAGTAATTGATAGGGAAGTGGATGAGCTAATATAAGCTCGACTTGTTAGAGAGGTCATTTAGCCCACTTTTCTTTGTATAGTTTTCTTAGCTAGAAAGGGAATTGACAAACAGAGGTTATAGATAGATTTTATAGACTTGATTGAGGCTTACACAAAGGATTACTTTCCATTACCATCCGTTGATAAGCTAGTTGACGCAATTGTTGGGTTTTAGTTCTTTACATGGGCAGATATCCTATCTGTGTACCATCAGATAAATATGAATAAAGAAAAAGGGGAGAAAATAGCCTTCATTATAGAAAAGGAAAATTACTATTACAAGGCGATCCCCTTTGGCTTGAAGAATGCTAGTGCTACCTACTAGTGGCTTATTAATAAAATCTTTTAAGATCAGTTAAATAGGAATCTAGAAGCTTGCATGGATGACATGATCATCAACAGTAAAAGTTTTGAGCAGCATTTGTGGGATATAAAAGTGGTTTTTAAGGTTTCATAGGCTTCTACCATAGGTTAAGCAGTGAGCATAATATTGGTAAGAGAAGAAAATTAGATCCAGAGACTGATTTATTAAGTTAGTAGAGAGCTGAAGAGGGCTAAATTGAAGTACTCAAAGATGAAAAAACTAGCTTATGCCCTCCTAACGGTTGTGTTGAAGTTTTGAATATACCTCTCAGACCATTAAAAAGTAATTTGGCCTAACACTCCACTTAAGCAAACTCTTCGAAGACTCTCCATTGAAGGTTAAGTGACAACGTGGCTATTAAAATAAGAAGATATGGACTGAGGTATGAATAGAGAAAAGCTATTAAGGCCCAAGCCTCGGTTGATTTCATCATTGAATGTAGTTTTAATGAGACTAGTTCTGAAGACAAACATATAGGAGAGAAACCTTCATGTGTCTTTAACCCCAGCAATTCCATTTATTTATCTTACAAATGGAGGCTGTATGTAAATGGATCTTGTAATGCCAGAAGAGGTAAAAAAAGGATAGTTTTAAAAGACCCTTAAGAATTTACATCTCAGGTCCTTTCCAAATTTAATTTTCCTACTTCTAACAATAACTCTGAATAAAAGGCAGTGATAAAGGGACTCTTATTAGTTAAAGCAGTGGGTGTTTCAAATCTAAAAGTATATAGCGATTCCCAATTGATAGTGAATTAAATCAAGGGGGTATTCTTGATGAAAATAACATGATAGAGGCATACCTTTGCAAGATGAAAGATGTCTTGGTAAGATATGAAGAAAAATAGATTCATGTCTGTATAGTACAAATACTAAGAGAAGAAAATGGCAAGGCAGACTTTCTCAATAAAGTGGCTATCCAAGAAGAGAAATCCCCATTGATTGCATGAGAAGTATTAGATGTTCCTACCATCACTCAAAATTTAGAGATGTATCTATACAAAATATAGCCCAGTTGGATGGACTTAATAATCAAATACTTAGAGATAGGGGAGTTACCCCCTCAAAAGGATGAAGCTCTCATATTTTCCTTAAGAGCAGCCAAATTCATAATGGTGGATGGGAAACTATATAGGAAAGGATTCCACTTGCCTTTACAATGATGCTCGATGAAGGAGGAAACATATTATGTTATAAAGGAAATACATGAGGGAGTTTGTGGCACCCACACAGGAGGATGGATCCTATCTATCTTGATAATCATAAAAGAATATTTCTGGCCTACCATTGCATATGATAAAGCTGAATCTATGAAAAAGTGCGATGCATCCCAATAGTATTCTAATTTGATTTATACACCGCTTAATCAATTGAGTTTTAGTTCATCCCCATGGCCCTCACTCAAATGGAAGTAAACATCTTGGGTCCATTCCCAATAGCACCTAGAAAAAAATGCTCTATAATCTTGGTAGTTGATTACTTCACCAAGTGGGTCAAAGTTGGTGCACTCACTACCATAACTATTCAAAAGGCCATTAACTTTTTATGGATGAAAGTGATTTGCCAGTTTGATGTGCTCAAGATTTTAATATCTTATAATGATAAGCAGTTTGATCATGAGAAGTTTAAAGAGTTCATTACATATTTAAAGATCAACAATCATTTTAGCTCTATCTCACATCCTCAAATGACTGATTATGTAGAAGTATCAAATCGAGTTATGTTGCAGGGCCTAAAGAAGAAGCTAGAGAGGGCCAATACCAGTTATGCTAAAGAATTGCCTAACATTTAGTACTTACCATACTGAATGCCTCCCTACTTGGAACCTCCAAATAAAATCCCTTAGAAAAGGGGGGATACACAAATAAAATCCCTTAGAAGAGAGGGATACACAAATAATATCCTTTAGAAAAAGGGGATACACAAATAAAACCCCAGAGGGGGATACATAAATAAAATCCCTTAGAATAAGGGGATACACAAATAAAATCCTTTAGAAAAAGGGGATACACAAATAAAATTCCTTAGAAAAGGGCATACACAAATGAAATCCCTTAAAAAGGGGGATACACAAGTAAAATCCTTTAGAAAAAGGGGATACACAAATAAAATCCATTAGAAAAAAGGAAACTATAAACAAAACCCCTAAAAAAAGGAGGCATGACTCTTATATTATGTTCTAAGACAATGACTACAAATAAAATACTAGTACATAACAACAATTAATCTCAAGGATATATATAAAGACAGACTCCAACTTATTAAGGATGCTAAATCCTAGTTCCAAATTTATCCTCTAGAAGTGGGGCACTCTCTGGAAGTAAGAATCCATGCTGTAAGGGTCTAAAAAACATAAACCTTTCTACCTAGAAGACATAATTAGAGAAATGAACCACCTTTTCTTTGATTAACATTAAATATAGCCTCCCTAAATCACTATAACACATGATCCTTCCCTAAACTGTCAAGTCCTTTGACTAAATAAGGCCATCCCTTTCCACCTACCCCCTACCTACTAAAGCCATAACTAATTCTATTTCCTAAAATTAAAGTCGCTCACCAGCATCATTTGAAAGTGACTCTATTAGTCATGCATGAATGCTCCTATAAAATATCCCAACCAATTCACCTTGAAGAGTGCCCATATCCTCTCTAGCCCTAAGTGTTGCTACTCTGTACTAAGGACTTTAGGGGGGACTACTGATGATACAGGAAAAATTCCTTACCAATCTTATAGTGTCACATGTAAATTATGGATAACCAAGATAATATGTCAGCTGCCTTTGACTAGTAGACTCTCATTCTTATAGCATTACTATTTACAAAGATTATTCATAAGGGATCTCAACCTTTTATTACTTCACAACTTTTGAGTAGTTCACTTAGGGAGGAACCCAGCTTGTCTGATCATGCACCTAGGGAGGAATCTCGCTTGTATTCACCCTCGCTACCCTCCTTCAAGTCACTGTCTTATCATATAACTAGATGCCACTCTTTGATAAGTTGTCATCCTCAGCAGGGCTCCCAACCTATAAGACACTACCGCATGGTGTTTACTTTTGATCAACCCCCTCCCTGCTAATGAGATGTTAACATATGGTGTCCACTTTTCACCAACCACCATTATAAACAACATGCTTCAAGAAATATGGGTATCTTCATTTTTCTCTCACTCTACTTCTTCTTTTCTCTTCTTTTTCATTCTCTCATGCATAAGAACACCCATTTTTCTACAACAATATACCTTTTAAAGAATCATATCTCTCTCATAATAAATCCATGCTGACTTAAGCATCTAAAATGCTTGGGTCATCCCAAGCCCTTTTTTATCTAGATTTACTTGTCTTGTAGGTGTTCTTGAGCCTCATCACTGTTGAAGCTAAGGTAAAAAGGGTCATGAACCAACACTGCCCATTAAAGCTTGACTACTTGCACTTGTACAAAACTAACATTTAGAGATCATGCATGTTTCATAGGGTAGACTATAGGGTAAATGACTACCAGGGGACTTTTTTATAAAGCTATAGTCACTATCATTGAACTTAAGCTACTTCCTGACATTGATGTGTAAGAAACCAGCATGCGCATACCCAAAGACATTAAAGGAAGAGGTGGCCAATGGCACGAGAGAAAAAAATTTAACATAAAAGAGAACTATTATTTTCTTCATATTCACGTCCGGCCAAGAGGCCACATAAAATTTGCCATTCCAAAGGCTAAGAAAGTGGCAGTCCACATCATAATTATAGAAAAGTCTTAATAAAGAGTCCGGGGAAAATATTTAGTTAAGGTCCCTTTGGGATCTCACATCACTTAGTTGTGGTTGGGTATGTGTATAAGCATGTTCATGGGTCTCACTCAGTCAACAATTGCTTGAGTGATGATGTATGAATAGTAAGTTTTATTGTTAAAAAAAGCATGTTTATGCTTAGGTGTAATCATGGCGGTGCATATGACTCTAATGGGACTGGTCCCTTTAGGATCCTACATCACTTAGTTGTGGTTAGGGGTGTGTGTATAAGCATGTTCATGAGTCTCATTCAGTAAGTAATGGCCTGAGTAATGATGCATGAACAATAATTTTTATTATTAAAAAAATATTTGGTTAGCAAGTTGATAGCATTTAAGTATTGTTCCTTTGGTTGGTATTTTTTTGAGTTAGAAAGTTTTAATTTTCATTTTTTCATAACTCCAATTTAATTAGCAAATACAAATTGAAAAATGATTGATGGTCCTCCAATCCTATCCTCTTAAGATTAGCCTCCTTTCAATCTCCATATCATCAATGGGAGTTATAAAAGGAAAAGTAAAAGGTGAACTAAGGGCTAGGGAAGCCCAAAGCCCTTTTAATGATTAAGTCAGTATGATGATCTCCAATATAAGGGACTGGATTAATGATAAATAAGGTGAAATATCAAATAGAATGTGATAGTATAATAAGAAGAAGAATGTTGTTCATAGAGTTATTGGTTTTTTGGTTTTAAAGAAAAAAAAGATAAAAGAAGTAGTAGAGAAAGAGAAAGAAGAGAAGAGGGATGATAAGAAGAATGTGGTACCTTGTTGTCTCTTCTCTTTTATACCTTTAAGGGAGAGTGTAGGTTATCATCGAGTGGTCAACATCGCTTTTATGGCAATTTGAGAGGTACAAGTGAATAATAGAACTCATGGGAAGCTTGTACTTAGTTTAGGGTACGAGAGTAGAGATTTAGGGGAGGCATTTAAGGTACATTAAATGTAAGTGACTGCATGTAATACTTGTAAGAGGCATGGTAGCTACTGGGGAATAACCATGATGGTCATTAGATATGTTTTAGGGGAGAAAGCCATAATGACAAGTACTAGAGTTGAGATCATCTCCAGAAGAGGTGGAAAACTCAATTAACATCAAAGTAAAAAAGACATGTGCCTATCTTTCATTGGTTGTTATTTTCTTGCACCATTAGTAATCCCCCCAGCCAGGAGTAAGGAGCATTTCGATCAAATCAGGCCTGTATGACCATAGGGGCTTTTATCATACTGGTTGACATGGTTCCCTTGATAGTTATAATGATTGAGAAAGGAGATAAGTTAGTTATGGTTACAGGTGTAGGGGTTATGTGTCACCCAGTGGAAACCCACATTCATAGTGGGGTAACTACCCCAACCATCCCTTTATCTCCCTCTATCACGTCATTGATGGGGGGGGGGGGAGTTATTTGAAATTCAAATTAATGGAGATAACCGTCTTTAGCACAAATAGTTGAGGAGTTTAAAATCCATCTCAACCGTCCATTTTCCCACTCTTGGTTCGGATTTAAGGCGACTAGAAGTCCAAAAGTCTTCACCCTTTCATTTTCTCTTCTTTATCTTCATTTTACCCTATGCCCTTAAGAAAATCACGTTCATCTTCTTCCTAGATTCTTATTGTTATAAGTCCCTGTAAGTGCATTACTCATTCTTTTATAAAATTCATCATTTGTATTTTTCTTTTGCATTTCACACTTAGAAAAAATGAGTGCCTTAGAGAAAATCTCTGAGTTTGCTTCAAAATCCTAGCTAAAACATTTAAATAAAGCATTAGGGAGTCAATCTTATGACAAAGGTGATATGGATTTGCCTCCTCCATCATTTTATACAAAAGTGCTTAGGTTCTTCTCTAAGTGCCCCAGAACTTTAACCCCTTATAGTGCCTTAGTGTTGACTGCTTTTCCCATCCTCTGTAAAAATTTAGGAATCTTTTGCACTTTGAATTTATTTAGGAAATTTTTTGAGCATAGGAAGTTATCCATTGGATTTTATAACTTCAGTAGTAGGCCAGGACTTACTCTTTTTGGTTAGGTGCCTAATATGGATAAGGGTTGGAGGAATAAGTACTTAGTGGCTAAGTTAAGGCATAATGAGCCTTTAAAAGAGTGCAGTTTTGATTTAGGATGGATGGATGCCCCTAAGGAAACTAGAGGCATGCCAAAATTAAATGAGGAGGAGAAAGTTGGTTTTGAAGTGATCATAAGGCAAGGGAAGGTTTATAGGATTTAGGAAATAATCAGTGGATTTTCTTTAGAACAAGTTATGGGAATTTTCACAGTATGATTAAATTTGAATTTTATTAGTTTTTATTGGGTATGTAATTGATTAGTTCAATCTTTGTGTTTCAATTTTGCAAGAAAGTGAGAGTCTAATGAAGTCCGAAAAATATGGATTCACCAAAGAGGAGATCACTCAAATGGCTCTAAAAAGATAGCAAGAGTAGTTCAAGACTCCTAAAGGCTCGCCACCTAGAAATCCTTCAACAACAAAAACTAGAGTGCAAACTATAACTCTGAAGATAAGTGAACCTATGGTACCTAACCTTGCTTCCAAGAAGGTATTCTCAATATGATGGTTAAAAGGTATTTGGGAATGGTATTCTCAATATGAGAATCCATTATGGCTTTCATATTAAAGCTCTTTTATTCAATTTTTGAGGACCATTATCAGCTCTTAAGCCATTCTTTGAAGGATCTAAGGTCTTAATTAATTGAGGCAGCTCAGAGGGTATGTAACAGGTTAACTCCCATTGTCATATTTTTCCAATATGGCATTGACCATTGTGATTTTAAAAATATTTACAGCTTTATGGTTTGTTGTATGAATAAGCTCTCTAGGCTTTGCTATTTGAACAAACTCTCTAGGCTAAGGCACTTAGAGAGGAGAATGCCAAGGCACTTAGAGAGGAGAATGCCAATGAGATTTCTCACTTAAAAAAGGCATTAGCAGACCTTAATGCCATTATTTATTAGAAAGACATACAACTACAGAAGGTAGAAGGCTCAGTGTTAAAGCTTGAGAACCAACAAAAGTACCTGTTAGACTAAAAGCTCTCTTTGAAAAAGGAAGTCTCTCAACTGAAAAAGGAACTCAATGAAAGATAACATGAAAATAATGATGTCATTCAAAGGGCTATGAAGGACTTTAAAGAATCTAAAGATTTTAGGCTTGAGATCTTGATGGAAGAGTTCGGTTATTATGTCGATGGCTAGAAAGACCTCTTAAAGTAAATCTCTGACTATCATCCTTCTTTGGACTTCTCAACTTTCAAATCAGTAGGAGGAATGTCCCAAAGGAAAGGGGATGGTGCTGTTGAGGGTACCCCAGGTGAAGTGTCAGGTAGTAAAGAGGAAACCACCTAGCAAAAAAGCACTGAGGAGGATTCCACTATAGTGGCTGAGGGCCAAAAGATTGAAGATGCCCCTACCAACTAGGAGAGAGAGACCAAAGAGGGCCAGGATATGGATTATACTAAGGATTAGTCCTCCCTTACACTCCTTTTAAAATGTTATTTTAAATTCACCTAAGTGTAAGACCACATCTATATAGAATTTGATCTCTTTGTGAGGTGGTAAACTTAGAAAATCATTAGGAAAGACATCCGGGAACTCATAAGCTACTAGAACATTTGAAATAGACATCTTCTCCACTAAAGTATCCCTAACTAGTGCCAAGTATCCCTGACAACCTTTTCTCAGCATCTTCTTAGCCATGATAGCGGAGATAAGATTTTGAGGTGCAGAACTCTTGTCACCCACAAACTTAAACTCTTCTTCATCCAGAATTATAAAAATCACCTATTTACTCTGATAATTAACAATGGTATAGTGCTGAGATAATCTATACCAAGAATTACATT
This sequence comes from Mallotus nudiflorus, assembly GCA_947683625.1. Lineage (NCBI taxonomy): Eukaryota > Viridiplantae > Streptophyta > Magnoliopsida > Malpighiales > Euphorbiaceae > Mallotus > Mallotus nudiflorus. The sequence goes on along the minus strand of CANTUR010000283.1, from coordinate 6,504,345 downwards.
AAACTCCATCATATCCAATAACACCAATTCCACTGACAATTCTCTACCTCTCACTAACACCAGACATCGAGAAAGAACAATGTCGGTGTCTAATGAATCACTTAGAGGAGTGGAAATAGATAAAGGAAATGCCATTCTTGAAGTTTGCCAACACGATTTTGAAGCAAAAATAGGGGAAACAAAAGAATATGTGGCACCTGGATCAATTAAGACTCTGACATCTAAATAATAAACTGGAAGTACACTTGCAACAATGATATTATATACCTAAGCATCCTGTTGGGTAAGGGTGAAGACTCTGGCCTAACCTTGGCCTCATTGCTGGTTGGTGGAAGCTTAAATAAAGCCTCTAGCAGTACCTCTGCCACCTCTTCTATGCCTCTATTGGGCTACAAGCTGTGATGTACTTAGATACTGAGCTAGAGGTAATTGATAAGGAGATGGAGCTGCATTGGCAATAGACTACTGCAAAAACTGCTATTGATAACCAGAATAAGGACACACTCTAGCAAAGTGCCCTATCTATCTGCATTTGAAACATGCTCTAGGAGCCATGTAGCACGGTCCTTGATGGACTCTCCCACACATCTAATAAGCACTAGCTGTTGATCCCATGCTGCCATAACCAGAACTCTAGCTGCTGCTACTGTTGGTAGAACCTGAATTGAATTTAACAGGTATGTATAGTCCACTACAACCATGTCTACTACTCCTATGGACTCTCTACTAAGGTCTCTGGCCCTGCTGATAAGATCCTCTTTGTTGATTGCTCGAACCAATATGAAATATGGTGCATTGGGTGCTTTGAGGTCCTTTTGCCTGGATAGCTCTGAACTGGTAATAATCAGGCATAACTCCATGCCTGACCAATCTGAGCTCTATCTCCTTGATCAACTTTATCACAGGCTTAAGAGTCAAGCCTGCAATAAGCATCCTAGTGAACACAGAACCCAATCCAGTAATGTATGTAATGATTGCAAAATACTAATCTCTCATTAGGTCCTCTACATATCGTCCCCATTTGAGGAATTCTCTAGTGTACTCCTCTATTGACCTGTCACCTCTGGTAATACCCAGCAGCTGGAGTCTGTAGCTCATCTACATAAGCTCTAGGTAGAAATGCCTTATTAATCTCTCTCAAAATTGAGCCCAGGTGAATGTTGTCATGTGTGGCTGGATGACCTGAACAAACCAATCCAGGGCTAGTCCCTCAATAGAAAACTCAACGATTATGATCCTCTGGTACTCGATGTGGGCAGATCGAGTACTCATCTTTATAACATGCAAAAAATCCAAAGGATCTGTAGTCCCGTAAAATGATATCCTGTCGACTGTGGCATAAAATAAAGCTATCTCAGGGTCCGACATACCCTACTGATACACAGGCTACATTTGCAGTATTGCTGGAGGTATAGTAGCTTCCTCATACTCTTGCACTATAGGTTCCTTATTTTGTAGCTCTCTCTGCCTACGGTGACCTACCGCTCCTCGAGGTCTACCTCTACCTCTACATTTGCACTTGACTGGTGACTTTAGGGGTAGAACCTCATATGAAAGGACCCATCATCCTTAGCCTCAACGACCGGTGGAGCAACTCGCACTCATCTCCTCATTTTAAAAAGACAAAAACCAATAAAATTCAAGCAAAACTAACAACAATAAATGATAAACAGACATCCTAATGATCATACAGAATATCAAAAAATAATGAAAACTTTTCAAAGACATAGTCGAACCTAATTTACTGAAGTAGTTTCAAAGAAAACACAACTCTAATAACCTAGGTTTATAACACTAAAAACCTAGGCTCTAATACTAACTTTGTCACGACCGATTATGGGGAGTCATGACTAGCCCTAAGGAACAAAAATTCTTTCAAATCTGGAACTCGTAGCAAGCCTTAAAATAGAAACACATACAATAATAATACAAAAATATACTAGAATTAAAACTTTAGTTAATATAAAATAAATTTTTATATCATAATGATAAAATATTTTCATATGATATTCAAATACAAGGTCTCTAACTAATATAACGCAATGCTACAACAATAAACACTACAGCGATTACTAGAATACAAGAAAATGTATAGTTTAATATTTACATAAATCAGTTGGAGAGGAAAGAGTCAAGCGAATAGTTTTACTAGGAAGGTTTGAAGTAGAAGATCCTGAAAAAAAATATTGAGGGGAGTCAGACCTCACTGAGTGAATTATTATAATATATATGCATGCAACCTAAAGTTGTATACAATCAAATATCAGTATAAGAATATATATATTTTTATCTATACATGCATTTCATACATATGCCAAAAATCCACTTTTTATAATAATAAATGCAACATTTTATTTTTTGGTAAAGGATTGGAGCAAAATCCTAAAATAATCTGCAACCTTGATCACTGAAACTCACTAGCCAACCAGCTTACTTAATTCCAAAATATTTCTCTTCTTAATTTTTAGATAGTAGATTAGCCCCGAGACATTAAGTCAACCGAGCTTCCGCAGTCTCACTATCGGCATGATTGGCCCCAAGACACCAGGTCAACCGAGCTTCCGTAATCACACCACTTACTCACCACAAACCTTAATAATCATTTAATCAAATCTCACATTAATAATTTTATAGCATCAACCTTAATATTTTAACATACTGGTGCACACACGGTTTTAGTGTAGCCCACTAGATAGCACGTTCTCCTATTATTCTCCAACATATTTTTTCATAATCAAATAATGAAAATTCAATATAAAAATATGACATCATATACTATCAAAAATAAATATTCTTAACATTTTTATGGAAAATCATATATATGAATATTAGTAGTAATAAATATGATTTAATGAAATGAGCATAATTAAATTCATATTTATTAAAATATATAAATGCTCATAATATTAATCTACGTGCAATGTATACATATGATAATAACTCACAGTTGTGCGTTTCTCTAAAAAGACTAGATTGCTTGGTCCTGTAGGCCTTAGTCTCAGCGCAACTATAGAAAAATAAATAATAATAATAATAATAATATTAGAATTGAAATCCTAATTTTATACTTCTAGAAATTCTAAAAATGACTCAATTTAAGACACGACTCGACAACAAATTCAAAACTCAGGATTGACCTGAGGTTACGTTTTACGAGAATTCTATCAAAAATTAGGCAGAGTCTCCTCTGTAAAATAGACATCTCTCTACTAAAAGTAAAGTCGATCCTACGTGCAAACACATTTCAAAAAATTCACAATTACTCAACTTCTCGAGTTGGGCCTCCGAACTACACAAATTGCCAACCGAGGACCAATGTACACAAAATCAATAATATAATAATAAATATTAAAAATCACTAAAATCCATAAAAATCAATAAAATACCAAAACTCAACAATTTAAACAACAAAAACATCAAATATATTTATTTTCAAAATAATAAATAAAATTCTAATTATAATTAAATAATATTTATAAAAATCCATTTTTTCAAATATTCAAAATTAAATAACATAAATTACAAATAATTATTTAAATTGCTCAAATATATAATAAAATAGCTAAAAATCCATTTAATCATAAAATAATAAATAAAACTATTATTTGAATATATTTTCAAAAATTATTATTAATTAACTAAAAATAGGAAATAATTCATAAAAATTAATTTAATACTATTTATTGCTAAAAAATTATCCAAAACATAATAATTAAGAATAATTTCAATTAAAATACAAAATTTACTAAGTGATAATAATTTTTTCAAAAATCCAATTTTCACATAAACTTTCAAAAATTCATAATAAATAATCGGAACATAACTTCAAGAAACTTTTTTAATGAAATATGCTTAAAATAACTAGTAGAAGTTACTAAAATTAAAATATATTTTCTGAGTTGAGACAGTCCTGTAAAAAGTACCCGGCCCAGAATAGTGCTCAAAATTCAATTATCTCTAAAATCAAATTTAAAAACATTTTTGGAAAGCTTACAACTTTAATTTAACTAATCTAAAGTCAATTTCACATAATTCAAACCAATTGAACACAAAATTAATAAATTTACTTATGAACCCTAGAATGAAATTGACAAAATTGAAGCTTAATTCAAGTTTAATTAGACGAATTACCTTAAGGGAAACGAAGCCCAAGGAACAACCTTTCTATTGACACCAACCATGACTCTTGATGTTGCTGGAATCAATGCCGACATGAGTTGGAAGGTGACAGTGCTAAGAGGAGGAAGAAGGGAAAGGGAGGAAATGGTGACGTCAGTGGGAGGAAGAGGAAGGGAGGAGGAGACGGTGGGGAAATGTTGAGCTAGGGAGGGCGATAAGTGGCGGTACTAGTGGTGGCGTGCACTACTTCTGGAAAATGTAGAAGAAGAAAGAAAGAAGAAGAGGGAAGGAAAAGATAGGGGAAGGAAAAAGAAGGAGGGAAGAGAAAAATTCTTTTTATATATATATATTTTAAAAAAAATAATAAAAAGACAAAATAATATAAAAATAATATTTTTAAATTAAATACTTACATTTCTAGTTTAATTCACCATAAAATATTAAAAGATAATAAATACATTAAATTAACACTATTCTCATAAGCATTTGACCGCATGAACTTCACATTCTTCTGAGTTAGTTGTGTCATAGGTGCTGCAATTCTTGAAAAATCCTACATAAATCTCCTATAGTACCCAGCCAAACCCAGAAAACTTTGAATCTTAGTGATCGATGTCGATCTAGGCCATTCAAACACTGCTTTAATCTTCTATAGATCAAACTTGAATACCATCTTTAGATACCATATGTCTAAGGAATGCAACACTCTCCATCTAGAAATCATACTACGAGAATTTAACATAAAGCTAACATTCTCTCAGTGTCTGTAGTACTGTCCTCAAGTGATATACGTGCTCTTCTATACTCTTTTAATACACCAGTATATCATCAATGAAGATTACTATAAACTGATCCATAAATGGTTTGAACACCCTGTTCATTAGATCCATAAAAGCGACTGGTGCATTAGTTAACCTGAAGGACATAACCAGAAAATCATAATGACCATATTGAGTGTGGAATGCCATTTTAGGAACATTGGCTTCACTGATCCATAAATGGTTTGAACACCCTGTTCATTAGATCCATAAAAGCAACTGGTGCATTAGTTAACCTGAAGGACATAACCAGAAAATCATAATGACCATATCGAGTGCGGAATGCCGTTTTAGGAACATTGGCTTCACTGATCCACAATGAATGATAACTTGACCTCAAGTTAACCTTGGAAAAGAATTATGCACCCTGAAGTTGATTAAATAAATCATCTATCCTTGGAAGAGGATACTTGTTCTTCATTGTAATCTTATTTAACTCTATGTAATTAATGCACAGTCTTAGTGTACCATCCTTATTCTTCACAAATAAGACTGGTGCACCCCAAGGAGAAACACTAGGTCTAATGAAACCCTTATCCAATAAATCTTACAACTGTTCCTTTAATTCCTTCAACTCTATAGGAGCCATGCTATAGGGCATCATTGAAATAAGAGTTGTTCTTGAGACCACATCTTTATAGAATTTGATCTCTCTATAAGGTGGTAAACCTGGCAACTCATCAGGAAAGACATCAGGGAACTTATAAGCTATTGGAACATCTAAAATAGACATCTTCTCCACTGAAGTATCTGTAACTAGTGCCAAGTATCCCTGACAACCTTTCCTTAGCATCGTCCTAGCCATGATAGTGGAGAAAAGATTCTGAGTTGTAGATTTTTGTCACCATAAACTTAAACTCTTCTTCATTCAAAATTCTGAAAATCACCTCTTTACTTTGGTAATTAATAATGGCATAGTGCTAAGATAACCAATATATACTAAAAATTAAATCGAACTCCATCACATCCAACAACACCAATTCCACTAACAATTCTCTACCTCCTACTAACACTAGACATCTAGAAAGAACAATGTTGGTGTCTAACGAATCACTTAGAGGAGTGGTGACAGATAAAGAAAATGCCATCCTCGAAGCTTGCCAATATGACTTCGAAGCAAAAAGAGGGGACACGAAAGAATGTGTGGCACTCAAATCAATCAAGACTTTGACATCCAAATAACAAACTGGAAGTGTACCTACAACAACGGTGTTGGATGCCTAAGCATCCTGCTGGGTGAGGGTGAAGACTCTGGCCTAACCTTGACCTCGCTATTGGCTAGTGGAAGCCAGAAAAAAGCCTCTGGCACTACCTCTACCACCTCTGCCATGCCCTACTAGGCTATACATTGTGACGTACTCAGATACTGAGCTGGAGGCAATTGATAAGGAGTTGGAGCTGGAGTTGCACTGACAATAGACTACTACGAAAACTACTGCTGATAACCAAAATAAGGATACACTCTTATAAAGTGCCCTATCTGTCCGCATCTGAAACATGCTCTAGGAGACATGTAGCATGGTCCTTGATGGACTCTCCTACACATCTGACAAGCATTGGCTACTGATCCCGTGCTGCCATAACTAAAACTCTAGCCACTACTACTACCAGTAGCACTTGAACTAAAACTAATGGGTCTGTATAGTCCACTACGACCATGTCTGCTACTCCTATGGATTCTCTGCTGAGGTCTCTATCCCTGCTGATAAGATCCTCTCTGTCGATTGCTAGAACTAATATAAAATGTGGTGTATTAGGTGCTCTGAGATCCTCCTGTCTGGACTCCTCCCAATTGATAATAATCAGGCATAATTCCCTGCTTGACCAATCTAAGCTCTATCTCCTTGGCCAACTCTATCATAGACTCAAGAGTTAGGCTTGCAGTAGGCATCCTAGCGAATGCAAAACCTAGTCTAATGACGTATGTAGTGGTTGTAAATTACTAATCTCTCATAAGGTCCTCTACATATAGTGATAGTATGAGAAACTCTCTTGTGTACTCCTTTATTGACCTGTCACTTTTGGTAATACCCGTCAGTCGGAGTCTATAGCTCATCTGTATAGGCTTTAGGTAGAAACACCTCATGAATCTCTCTAGAAACTAAGCCCAAGTGAATGTCGTTCTATGTGGCTGGATGACCTGAACAAACTAATTAGGGCTGGTCTCTCAATAAACAACTCGACAATCATGATCCTTTGGTGCTTGATATGAATAGTCCAAGTCCTTGTCTCAATAGCATGTAAAAAATCCAAAGGATTTGTACTCCCATTGAATGATATCCTACTGACTCTAGTGTAAAATAAAGTTTCCTTAGGGTCCAACATACCTTACTGATACATAGGCTGCATTTGCGGTACAACTGGAGGTATAATAGCTTCCTCATACTCCTGCTCTACAGGTTCCTTATCCTGTAGCTCTCTCTACCTACAACCACCTGCCGCTCCTTGAGGTCTACCTCTACCTCTACCTCTGTGCCTGACTGGAGGCTCTGAGGGTAGAGCCTCATTCGAAAAGGACTAATCATCCTCAACCTCAATTATCAATGAAGTGACACATGCTCGTCTCCTCATTCTAAAAAAATAAAAACCAATGAAATTCAGAAAAAAATGATAACAACAAATGACAAATAGATGTCCTAACGATTACACAGAATATCAAAAGGCAACAAAAACTTTTCAAAGACATAGTTGAACCTAATTTACTGTAGTAGTTTTAAAGAAAACACAACTCTAATAACCTAGGTCCATAACATTAAAAACCTAGGCTCTGATACCAACTTTCTCATGAGCCAAACTAGGGAGTCATGACCGATGATAGGGAACGCGAATTCTTTCTAATTTGGAACCTGTAGCAAGCCTTAAAATAAAAAAAAATACAATAATCATACAAAAATATACGAGAATTAAAACTTTAATTAATATAAAATAAATATTTATATCATAATGATAAAATATCTTTATACAATATTCAAATATAGGCTCTCTATAAGCACCCAATTTTGGGATGCAATTGTGCACAATTGCGACGTAAACCCCTATGATGAAATTCATTCAAAAATTGAACTTGGTTGTCAATTTTCTGGGCCTTAGGGACTAAATTGGAACATTTTTAGGATTTGATTGCAAATTAGTAAATTTTTTAGGGGTCTTTCGGTAATTAAAAGTTAAAAAAATAATTTTGGGATCGGCATTGGTGTAATGCCGACCAACATTACACAATGTCAACGTGTAAAAGTTTATTTTTTTATTTCTTGCATATTTTTATCGATTTTTTTAGTGTTTTAATTGGTTGAAAATTCAATTTTATCTTTATTATTATATGATAAGGTTTTAAATGTGTAAGTTTTGAAATAAAAAACAGATGCTATCATCAGATGAGATGAGTTTATTCCATTAGAGGAGGAAGCTAGTATGCAAGGAAACTCTGCATTTAAAAGTAGAGTCTACATGCGTGCGGAAAAAAAAAGCGGGACTTTTCTTGGAGGGGGATTTTTACTCATAGAGGGAGACCGAGGAAAAAAACATTCACACGCAGAAACTTGACTGTGCACAAACCCTAAAAAACTGAGACACCACTGAGAACACCGGGTGCACCAGAAAACTTCAATTTTTGTCAAAGCTCTTTTCTATACAATTCTTTCAACAAGAATGGTCCATCACTGTTTTTTAAGCCTTTGTCCAGAATCAAACAACAAGTCAAAAAACAACGGTGGCAATCATAATCTGAGGGGTTATCTCAAAGCATATGCACAACATTCATTTTTTTCTTTCTTCTCTTCTTTTTGTAATTTTTATTTTATTTCGTTAATTATTTTATTATTTAATTTCACTACTAATTTGATTACTTGTGTTTTTTTGTTTTGATATGTGCATGTGGATTGAGGAGGATACTGCTTATGTTTAAACTAAATAAAAGGTCCATGGAATGCCATGGAAGAACTCGTGTTGTCTTCAAGTAGTTATTAGGATTTTAATTTTAATTTTGTATTTTGGAATCCTGTGTAGTTTTTTAATTCAGGGGTGTACAATTATTTTAATCTTTGTATTAGTTTGTAATAGCCCCATTAGTGAGAATAGTAAAAGGTTTAATTTTTTGCATTTAAAATCAATTAGTAATTAGGTTCAATTGGGTAAAAAACAATTAAACTCAATGATGGCCATAGATAAATTTAGGGTTTGCATGTAATTAATTTAGGGTTTCTAGAAAATCACTATAATGTTTGTTTGATCCATTTTTTGTGTTTTATTTATTTTGGGCTTGTTTTTTTTATGTTTTTATCCTTTTGGGCCCCAAGCCCACGTTTAGGTCTAACCTACTTAATAAATAGGCTTAAAAATGGTTTAGGGCTTTAAATGATTAAAATCAACTTAGGCCCATTAGGTTAATTAGATTTTAGGCCCACTTAGTTAATTAAAACTTGTTTAGACTTAGCTCAATTAAATTCATTTCTTTTAAAAATAAATAGACCTAGGCCAACATTTCATTTAAAATAAAACCAAGTTAGACTTAGGCCCACTAATTTAATTTTCCTTTAAAATTAAATAGACTTAAGCCCATATCTTAGACAGACTAAAATAAATAGATCTAGACTCACTAATTAATAAAAATATAGGCCCACCTTTAAGTCCATTTCACTTGTAAATAAAATATGTAGATTTAGCTAACTTATAAAATAAAATTAACATAGTTTAGACATAGGGACATTGCCTTTTTGATGCTTTTTTTTTTACTTGTAATTTTATTGACGTGTTGCCTTTTGGGTTAGATGGATGTTAATTAGGGTTTAATAAAATTGCATGTAATTAGAGGATGAAAAAATCATTTATAAAATTATTCTAAATGAACACGAGACTAAGAGAAGTTAGTATTTGTATCTAGAATCTCCTGGTTGTGGTGCTAGCTTTCTTTTAGAGAATCGAGTACCACCTTTTTTATTTGTCCCAGTTATTACCCTGGGTGGCAACTCTTTATCTCCATGCCATGTCTTTGTGATAGTGGTTAGTTGTTCTATAAGGCCCTGAGCCTAAACAGTGTCGTGGTTATTAAAATCTTGGACATGTGCTAAACCTCACCGTTTACAGTGGCGACTCCACTGGGGATAAGAGATACTGATTCTACTTATGTTCTTTAGAATTGTTTTATCGATTATTATTTCATTCTTGCATTCATTCTGCATGTCCCTACTAAACCAATGGCGTTGGTTTATGATTCCATTATTCCACTAGCTTTATAGAGTTGTAGATTGGCTAACCATCACTCTTAGCCTTAACTTGGTTCAAGAGCGATTACCGGGCTCATTTGACCAGAGTTTGTAACCCAAGTCCCTAAGGGGGGTAATCTTATCTCAAGTTGGTAAAGGATGTTGGGCCCCTCTGACCTTGGCCTATAACTTAAAGTCCATAATGGAGAGCATCTTGCTAAGGGAACCTTAACTTTTCACTGGACCCTAACCACACATAATGGCCTAGTTACTTCCCCTAGGATTTTCATCCAAAGTGCTTGTTTGTTTGAATTGCCATGAGGTATTTCTATTTATAAAAGTCCAAGCCTATACATTTGAAGATCATTTAGGCTAATAAGGATTAGGCTAGACCTTTATATTTAGAAATGCTACTTTTGTGCTTTTTGTTTTAAGAGAGATTTGGCATTCGCATCGACTCTTAATATCCCCTGGTGATATGAAGGCCAAGACCAAAAATCCTAGGAAAAGAAACTTGCCATTGAACATATGTGTGGGAGGAATAAGGTTAGAAGGCTTATGCTTATTGATTGCTTCTTGATACTTGCTTCTTACTAAGTGCTTGCCTGCTATTTGTTGCATAAACACATGCATCATGCATACATGCATACATACAATCCATGCATCATACTAATACCTTATTTTATAGCCATCATAGATTCATCTGGGTCTTCTTGTGTCTGGGGACGAAGAGGTGGTAGATTGACCAAAATTGGTTTAAGTCTGGAGTCCATAGCTCAAAGCATTCTTCATAGATTGGAGAAACTAGAGGGGAGTCCAATCAATCCACTATTCCTAGAAGCTGAATCATCTCAGACTGAACAGACTAAAATGGAAAAAAAACTAGAGATGTGGACCTTGGAGGACATTAAGGGAGCTTTGATGGATGACATGAGAGCTATGATGCAAGATGAATTAAGACAGGCTTTGGCTAGACTAGTGTAACCTGTTGTTGGAGCTATTATTGAACAACCACCTATTATTGTACGACTTGCTGCTATTATTGAACAACCACCTACCGCTACTATTGAGCAACCACCTGCTATAGGAGCTCCACTTGTTACTGTAGCTCCTCCACCTACTACTAACAATACTAAGGGGCAACCTGCCGCTAGAAATGTGCCTACTACAAATGTGAGATTGGAAGACATTGAAAACTACATGGTAGAAAAGGCGAAGAGAGAATCACTTGAATTGGTTCAAGACCTTGAGTCCAAGCATATGCAAGCATTGACTCAGAAAATGTCCAAGATGGAAGAGCTGATTAGAGGACAAGGAATAGGATATTCTTTTTGACTTTGATGATATGTTGCAAATGGAGGATGACAAGCTGCCTGAAAAATTCAAAATGCCTCAATTGTAGAAATTTTATGGGAGAGGAGACCCTAGAATTCATTTGAGCCAATACACAACAACCATGAGCACTACAAAAGCAACTCTAGCTGTAGTCACTAGGTTGTTTGTGCTATCCCTGGAAGGAATGGATGTGAACTAGTACCATGGGTTAGGAAAGTCTATTAGAGCTAACTGAAAGGAACTATGTATTGCATTCTTGAAACAATATGATTATAACACTTGATTGGAAGTGTCAATTAGGGATTTGGAGTTGACTAAACAAAAATCAAATGAGTCTTTTTCTGATTTCTTAACTCATTTCATGAATAAAGCAGGGATGATGAAAAATAAGCTTGCTGAGAAGGATCAAGTTAGAATGATAGTTCGTAATGTGTCACCTAATTTGATCGAGAGGCTACAGATGATGAATCCTAAAACCTTTATTGATTTGTATGATGATGGGTTACAAGCTGAGGAAATTAAAAGTGAGAAAAAGAAAACTGCTAGAGGCACAAGAACTCAAAACTACCCAACTGGGGGCATACAACAAGGAAGTACTAGCCGAGCTGTAGAGGTGCATACAGTTCATCAACCTAGAAGGTTCTCCAACTTGAACCAACCACTCTCCAAAGTCCTAGAGAGGCTAATCCAAAAAGGCCTGCTCTAACCCTTAACCTTTTCTAAACCCCCAAATCCAAATCTCCCTGGCTATAATCCAAACAGTTACTGTAAGTTTCATTAAGTAGCTGGCCATCCACAGATACCTACATTCGCCTAAAACACGAAATCCAAAACCTGATAGACTTTGGAAAAATCACCAACCTTGAGAAATCCAATTCCAACCTAAACACCAGAAATAACCCTTTCCAAGACTACCAAAATGTTCCACCACTAGCCACCATGATGATCAACTCAGGGGTTAGCAAAGAAGAAGTGCTGAGCTCCTTCGAGGACCTCAACCTTATACCCAATGGAGAACCTTTCGGACAGCCACAGAGAAGAGTAGAAGATTTACTAGGCTAGCCCTCAAGTAAGTTTGATTACAGAGTATTCTACTCAAAACCACCCTCTATTGATATCCCTATTAAATCAATTGAGCCCTCAGGTTGGGAAGATGAGTTTGATGATAAGCCAGTAAAATAAGAGCCTGAAATTCCCAAGCAGTCACTAAGAGAAGTTGAAGATCTGTTGGGACAACCTTTGGGCAAGTTCAATTACAGAGTATTCTATTCTAAACTCACTTTTATTGACATACCCATGGAAGAGATCGTGCTGACAGGATGGGGTGATGAGTTTAAAGAAGATGAATTCTTAATCCCATAACTGTCCCAAGAAGGGGTTAAAGAGCTGCTAAGCCAACATATGGACAAGCTGAGGGAGTTGAAAGGAAAAGAAACATGCACAGTGGAAGTTTGGAAAAATGGGAAAAGAGAATGGATTGTTTAGGCCTTGGACATCTGGTATGATTCTGATGAAGAAAAACCCATTAGAGTCAATGTATGGAGTGATACTCCAAATGTGAATCATATTACTAGAAGTGAGAGGAATTACCAAGTAGCAGAAAAGCAAAATGAAAGGGTTGTAGAAAGGGAAGAAATAGAAGATGCAGAAGCAGAGGAAGGACAGAAAGAAGACCTGATCCTGGAACAACTCAAGAAGGCTAAAGTGAGTGTGAGCATATAGGAATTACTGATGCATTCAGGTAGTCATAGAAGGGCTCTGGTTAAAGCCTTGTCGAACATGAGTATTGAAATGGCAGTTACACTTGAGGCTATGGTAGCAAAGGTGATAGAAAAGAAACATGGGTTGATAACATTCTCAGATGATGACCTGCCTTTAGAGGGAAGAAATCATAACAAGGCATTATTTATCCCAGCTGAAGTAAAAGGGAAGAGAACCAACTTTGTAATGGTAGATGATGGTTCAACTATAAATGTATGCCTGCTAAAGATCCTGCCCAATCTGGGTCTGAAAGTAGATGACTTGATGATTTCAAACCTCATAATCAGAGCTTATGATGATAGTACTAGGAATGTGGAGGGAACATTTTAGGTTTTGGTCAAAATAGGGCCCATAGAATCGACTATTGAATTTACTATACTGGACATCCCTGTTACCTATGCCCTACTGTTGGGAAGGCCATAGTTTCATGCCCTGGGAGGAGTACCTTTGACTGTGCACCAGAAAATAAAATTCCCTTTATGAAGGAGATGTCGTGACAATAGAAGCTGGAACCAATGTGGCTGTGGCAGCTATACTTGATAAACAGAAGAAAGTGTGTATTCTGCCTAGTTTCCAAGTTGCTGGAATATTTGATGAGATGGATCCCAGGGTTGTAAAAATGATGGAAAGCATGATTATCGACCTAGACAGGGGCTCAGGAAGAATGAACGAGGAAGTCCTAGGCCCCCGAACTTTAAAGCCCAGGACCATATGAAGGGTTTGGGATATACTGAGGCAGGTGCAGCTAGTAGAAGAGCAAAGAACAAGGAGAAAGCAAAAGGAAATAAGCCCTTGGGTAGGATTGGGCCACTAAGTGAGAACTTCATCAAGCCAGGGGAGGGTAAGTATTATCTGGGCACTAAAGAATCTGTTAACATGGCTGGAAAGGATGTCCCTAGATTTGAGATCTTCAAGGAGCAGATTGTGGAAAGCCTAGTAGCCAACAACAAAGAGGAAGTCATGAAGTAAGTACTGAAAGGATGGGTGATGCTACTATTGAGGAGTTGCTGTGTTTGCCACCTGAGGAGGAACCACCTTAGGTCTTAGCTACTATCATTTGTGATAGTTTTATTCATATTTTTTTATGAAGAAACTGATGTAATAATGTTCAATCTTTATGTGGATGAAGATGTTATTTTTCCTATGGTCAATGATATGAATACTGGTTTTGCTTACTTATGTGATGTGCATCCTGATAGTTCTGTGCATTATAATTTTGATTGGTCATGCATGTTTAACATTAATTCAATTCAATTTGATTCATTTAACATGGGCACAAATGATAATCCAAAGAACATTTCTATATCACATGATGTAACTCCTAAAGAGAGGAAAAATTTTGAGAGAATATTAACAAAAAGAAAGGTAGTATTTGCTTGGACTTATGAAGATATGCTAAGTTTGGATAGGGAAATAGTAGAGCATCACATTCCAACTCATCCAAAAACCAAGCCGGTTTAACAGAAATTGTGCAAATTAATACCAGAATGGATAGAAAAGATAAGGGAGGAAATTGCCAAGCAAATACAGGCTGACTTCTTAGAAGTTATAGACTACCCTCAATGGCTAGCAAACATAGTACCTGTTCCTAAGAAAAATGGAAAAGTACAGTTGTGTGTAGATTTTAAGGATCTGAATAAAGCCTGTCCAAAAGATGACTTCCCGTTACCTCACATTGATGTAATAGTGGATAGCGCTGCAACAAGTGCAATGTATTCTTTTATAGATGAATTTTTCGAGTACAACTAGATCATGATGGCAGTCATGGATAAGATTATGACAGCTTTTATCATATAATGGGGGACCTATTATTACAAGGTGATACCTTTCGGACTGAAGAATGTAGGTGCAACTTATCAAAAAGCCGCTACTGCACTTTTCCATAATATGATGCATAAGGAGGTTGAAGTATATGTGGATGCCATGATGGTCAAATCAAAGACAAGAGGGGGACACTTTGAAGCCTTCGACAAGTTCTTAGGTTGAATTGAGAGGTAAACCTGAGACTCAACCTGAAGAAGTGCATTTTCGGGGTTACTTCAGGGAAGCTATTAGGGCATATAGTGAGCAGCCGAGGAATTGAAGTGGATCCGGATAAAGTGAAAGCCATCCAGGAAATGTTGGCACCAAAGACAGAGAAAGAAGTAAGAGGATTCCTTGGCAGGTTATAGTATATTAGTAGGTTTATCGCAAAACTCACTAATATTTGTGACCTTATCTTTAAGCTCTTAAGGAAAGATCAGCCAGTTAAGTGGAATGATGACTGTCAGAAAGCTCTTGATAAGATTAAGGAGTATCTTGTTAATTCACTTATTCTGAAACCACCTAGATAAGGTAAGCCATTGGTTTTGTACTTAGCTTTAGAAGAGGATGCAATGGGGGCAATGTTAGCACAAGAAGATGGAATAGAGCATGTAGTGTACTACTTGAGCAAGAAGTTTCTGCCGTACAAGGAAAAATATGATTTAGTAGAAAAGACATGTCTGATCATGATTTAGGCTACGAGGAAATTGAGGCATTATTTTCAATTTTACAGGGTTCAAGCTGTCTCAAGAATAGACCCTTTAAGGTATCTATTTCAAGCATTGGTTTTGACTGGAAAAATGTCTTAATGGTTGGTACTCTTAACTAAATTTGATATAGAGTACATTACTACAAAGGTAATCAAGGGAAGAGCAGTAGCAGAATTCTTAGCTCAGAATGCGATCAAAGGTGAAGAGCAGTGGAATTTAGAGTTTCTAGATGAGAACTTAGCAGTTGTAGAGCACCGAGAGTGGAAACTTTACTTTGATGGAGCTGTAAACAACAAAGGAGCTAGATTGGGAGTGATCCTTGTTACACCAAAAGGGGAAACCATACCAATGGCAAAGAAATTGGATTTCAAGGTCACAAACAATATGGCTAAGTATGAAGCATGTATCTATGGGATTGAGGCGGCTATGGCAGTTGGAGTGAAAGATTTGTTAGTTTATGGGGATTCAATGTTAGTCATCAATCAGGCTAATGAAGAATGGGAGGTAAAAGAGGAAATGCTGAAGCCTTATATCTGCTATTTGAAAGCCTTAATAAAGAATTTCACCAAATGTCTCTTTATCCATTTATCTAGAGATGATAATCAGATGGCGGATGCACTAGCAACACTCTCTTCAATGTGGGATAGTGCAACTATGTTAGCTATGAAACCTTTAGTGATCATGAAGTCTAGAGCACCGTGTTATGGGGGTGAGCAGATTATGAATATTCAAATGGGGCTTGAAGAAAAGCCTTGGTTTTATGATGTCCAGAGATTCATTGAAAAAGGAATTTATCCAGATGAAGCAGTCTCAAAAGAAGGATATGCTCTTCGTGTTCTTGCACGTAATTATGCAAGTCATGATAGGGTATTATACAAAAGAATACCAAACGGGATGCAACTCAAGTGTCTTAAAAAGGATGGAGCTAAAGAGGTGATGCAAGAGATTCATGCAGGGGGCTTGCGGTTCTCAT
This sequence comes from Mallotus nudiflorus, assembly GCA_947683625.1. Lineage (NCBI taxonomy): Eukaryota > Viridiplantae > Streptophyta > Magnoliopsida > Malpighiales > Euphorbiaceae > Mallotus > Mallotus nudiflorus. The sequence continues at coordinate 6,487,625 of CANTUR010000283.1, read as the reverse complement.
ATGAATGGGATAATTCTAGCTAAGAAAATACTTAGACAAGGGTATTATTGGATGACTATGGAAAAGGATTTTATCAGGACAGTAAGACAATGCCATCAGTGTCAGATCCATAGAAATCTTAGTCACATGCTTCCAATAGTGTTGAATAGTTTATCATCTCCTTGGCCCTTTGCAGCACGAGGAATTGATATCATAGGAGAAATAAGACCGACAACATCAAATGGGCATAAATACATAGTGGTGGCAATCGATTACTTCTCGAGATGGGTAGAGGCAGAATCTTTCAACATTCTGAAAGCAAAACAGATGGCACGGTTCATCAAGAAGAGCCTTATCTATAAATATGGGGTTACACATCATATTATGATAGATAACGGGGTTCAATTTCAAGCAGAAATAGTAGAGTTATTACAAAAGTATGGGATTGAGCACCATAAATCTTCACCTTATCGCCCTCAAGCTAATGGAGCAATGGTAGCGGCTAATAAAAATGTCAAGAAAATCCTTTCTAAGATGGTTAAAACCTACAAGGATTGGTCTAAATATCTTCCTTTTGCCTTATGAGGACATAGGACTACAAATAGAATCGCCACAGGCCGAACACCTTTCTCATTGGTATATGGTTGTGAGGCAGTTTTGCCCATAGAAATTAAGATTAAGTATTTGAGAGTAGTCATGGAGGCTAAAATAATTGAGAATGAATGGGCACAAAAAAGATATGATCATTTAGTATCTCTAGATGAGAAAAGGATGGATGCTTTATTCCATACACAGATATATTAGAGAAGAATAGCAAAGGCGTTCAACAAGAAAGTTAAGCCTGGGAAGATCAAAGTTGGAGATATGGTGCTAAAACAGTCTAGAGTTATGGTGTTCGATCCAAGAGGTAAATTTAGACCGAATTGGGAAGGACCGTACTTGGTCAAATAGGTCTTACCTAAAGGAGCTACTAAGATATCAGATCTTGAAGGGAATGAGTTTATGGAACCTGTTAATTTGGATCGCCTAAAGAAGTATTACCTATAAAAAATATGAATAAAAGTAGAATAAAGAAAATAAAGTCCGCTGGCTAGAAAACCTGAAAAGGCTAGTTGAGCAAAAGGTAGGACATTCCCGTTGTTCAGAAAACTCACAAAGGGCTGATAGGCAAAAGTTAGAGAAATAAATAAAAAATAATGGTCTCACTGATTAGAAAACCCATAAAGGGCTAGTCAAGCAAAAATTAGGGGAATAAAATGTGAGCAAAAATATTCAGTTAGAAAATCAGTGAGGACTAGCTGATAATAGGAGTTATGTCATGTGATGTATTAAATGTACTCATTTTGGCCTTAATTAATGAATGAAATTGAAATTGAAGTTTTGTTAAACTTTGCATATCCATCTTTATTATAAAGCATAAGTACTTGAAGGGATAACAAAACATAAAAAAGCCTAAGACTAGCTCTATGAGACCATTCTATCTAGTGATGTCTTTGTTTCTTCCTTTGTGACTCATCATACAAAGTTTGAGTTCTCTTGTACCTAACAAATCCTGGTGGTTCTGTCTTTTGGATAACAACCCAAGTTTTGTAATCATCATCAGTAGTAACATTAGCATCCAAGTGTATGTTCTGTTCAAGGGCTCTATAAGGCCATAAGCTCCTAATCTTATTTAGAGAATCTTATCTCAAAGGAAAGCCTTCAAAGTTAGTCAGAATAGTAACGATGAACTGAGGGCGACCATATTGACGACAAAGGTGTAAAGGGGTAAAAAAGGTAGAGAAGTGTAGCCCTGGAATAGGAACATAATGATCATACAACTCAATATTCATGAACTTCAATCTCCACCAAGGGCAGACCCATGTGATCTCAGCATCTGAAATCTTCTTTAACCAGTCAACCTATTGGTCCATAGAACATTTGTCCTTCATTTTTAGAGAATGAGAGTATAGCTGATGAGGTTGATAAGTCAAAGGACTGAGGGATACAATAAGCAAGCTCAGCTTTTCCTGTAACCAAATCTAAAAAAAAAGGGCTTGCTAAGTTGAAAACTTGAAAGGGCAGCTTAGGTAAAAGTTAGGGCAAGCTCGCTAAGTTAAAAACCCAAAAGGGCGACTTAGGCAAAAGTTAGGGCAAGCCCGCTAAGTTGAAAACCCGAAAGGGCGGCTTAGTTAAAAAAAATCCATTAAGATGCAAACACTATTTCAGTTCTATCTAACAGTGTTCGAGACAGTACATGAATAAAAATAGCAGTACAATAGAGAGCAGTCAGATACAGACATGTAGAAGGTCAAGAATACATAAACTCTAAATCACTCATCTTGAGCTTTGGTATCAGGCCATGGGTTCCATCCTCTAGTAGGTTCATCATGATGATAAGTGTTTGGGGATCTGGCAGATGAAGTCCCAACGTTGTATGGATCAAATCCCAAGCTTGCAAGTTGCCGATGAAGCATCTCGTTCTCCTACTCTAGACTATTGGAATAGCTCTGCATACATAGAAAACATCATATCATATGCATTACATGCATAACATACATACATTTTTCATTTTCTCAGTGTAGATGCTTACATTTTGCAAAATGTATGCATAACATGCTTACATTTTGCATTTTCTCAGTGTGGATGCTTACCCGCCAATTATCTGTAACTTGCATCATGAATAATCTCTAAGATGAGGCAAGTCTGTATAGATACTCTTCCTGTGTCCGGGGAATCTGTTTTGTGAAATTTTTACTAATATCAATGTCAAGTGTACAGATCCATACAAGAAATAAGTCAAACAGACTCACATGAGAAGCATCTGGTGGACAAAAGCTAGGAAGCTGAGCATCACTAAACTGCATTTGCTACTCAACTGGAGCCTAAATAGTGGGAGTCCAGTAGAACATAGACTTGTCTGGAAGAGAGACATCATCGAGCATAACTCCGATAAAGGCCCTATCATGACTAGTCGCAACATGCCGACTATGATGAACAAGATGAGGTCTAGGCTCAGGACTCTCAATATTAGGAGGAACCTTAATCTCTGGAGCAATCTTAATCTCCTCATCCGTACTGACGAAAGAATAAACCTCTTTAAACTATAAAGAGAAGGAGTGATTCATAGGTTCTAGAAGTAGAAGCTGAAATAATGAGAAATTACCTTATTATCATCAATGGGAACATGCTCTAAGAGGTTCTCATGGATAAACTGCTGATAATTTTGAGATCGCTCAAGAAAATCTGAGGCAGCATACCCCTGTAGTGCATCCCTCAGCTCTGACCTATAAGATGTGAGCTGCAGTGCATAAAGGAAGGGACATCAGATGGAATGCAATGTTGAGAAGGGCTAGAAGACCAGTGATACACTTGCTCCCCTAAATACCACATCAAACAGCCATAACCAGAGAGTAGGATCCTTATAGACTCAAGGAAAACTGTAGTTGCCATGAAATCATATCGCCGGATGTTCTTAGCACCCTCCAACCAATCAGAGTTTATCTATAATTTTTGTAAATTAAGTCTAACCTCTATTAAACTATAACATACTAATGATTTCATTTTTTCTTTATTAGGTGCCACTTGACAGTGTTCAGTTGATCATGATATGTCTGTAAAGTATTCCTGTTGCTAGTAAGATGGGAAGAACCCTATCTCATCATCAGAGGAAAGGTCCTATCAGAACTGAAAGCATCAAAGCCTCGAATAAGCTTGATCTCTATGCTCTAGATCTGGAAGAAAGAAAACATATTAGGAAAAGGCAAAGAAAGGCAAGACTATAAAGATCAAAGGAAGGAGAACATACATGCAAGACATGCTAAAAGCCACACATCGTGATAGCACCTCTACAGACAGTGTCAAGTCTGTAATAAATATAAGCGAGTGCAACAAATCCTTAATCTAATGTGGCAACTTGATCCAAGTCATAAAGAGGATCCAACAGAGCAATATTGACCTCATGATCGGTCTCACAAAAGAGGGTCATGCCTAATAATATTAAAAGGAAACACCTTTATTTATGGATAATCTGACGAGGAGTAAAAATAGAAAGGCATCTAAATCCCTCAACTAAGGGTGAAAAAAGAACATTCTTTCGATTCTTCCACACTGGAGCGAACCCAATCAAATCTCGCATATACTAACTTTGTGCATGCTCTGGAAGACTGCAATAGCTGACATCAAATGGAACTAAGGATCCTCTAAAGGAAATCCCGGTGATAGCATAAAAATTCATAGGCGAAACAATCAGCTCACTTACATGAGTATAGAAAGTGTGGGTAGTATCCATCCATCGCTCGATCAAAGCGAACAAAGAGTAACGGTCAGACCGACCTCAAACAGTTAGAAGTGCAGTAATAAAATGCCTAAATCTAGAGGCCTAAATTAGATGTGTCACCTGCTCCAACAGTCTATGAAATAATTCCTAAGCTAGATTGAAACAGCCCGTGAACTTCATCGGACGCTAGTTCAATTTTAAAATAATAATTATTTAATTAAAAGATTAATTAATTAATCAAAGAATTTAAATTGAAGGATTTGATTAGTTAATTAATTAATTAATTGACAAGTTAAAAAAAAACTGATCGATAATTTGCTATACCGATTGGCATTAGCCGGGCCGTTCGAAAATCTAGAATTCCGACCGGAATTCCAAACATCCAATCCATCATACAGACAACCCAGGAGCTACATTTCATATTTTTAGAGTTTAATTTCAATTTATCATGCATTTTCATGTTAATTTCTGGCTAATATACATGTCAATCTCTACTCTAAAACTAACTATAATTGCTAATTATACAGGTGGTAATTTTGTAAAAATAAATAGAAGTAAGAAAAGTTACCTCATTACCCACATCTCTGCACCTGTGGGTACGAAGATGAGTCAAAGGAAAGATAGATGAGTCTTCTAGAAGTCCAAGATCATTCTGAGGAAAACAAGGAGGCAAAATCCTCTGATGTTTTAAAGTCTCAACTCCTTCATGTTATTTGTGTGATGAGGAAGCCATAGGATCAGACGGATTGCAAATCAGACAACAAATAGTGAAGAAATTAACAAAAGAAAAATGTGAATCAATTGGAAAAAAAAGAAAAGAATAGGAAGAGAAGAGAAGTGATCGACAAAAGGAATGGGAAGGGTATATAAAATGGAAAATATCCATCTTGATCCTTCCAATTTATTTACTTTTTATTCATCTTTTTTTCCTTGCTTTTTTTCCTTGTAATTTAGTCCATAATTGCATTCTGATTAGGAACATGTTCCTAATTAAATCATGACATTCATCAAATTAATAATTCATTGAATTATTAAAACCACATAATCAATATGTGAGCCTAAGTTTTTTGTCAAGTACAGAATACATAACAAGATTATAGAATTCATTTTTTGCATTTTACATGCATAATTTCAATCAAAGGATTCATATGCAGCACAGTAGCTATGATATGAATTTCAAATGATTATGTTATGTACTGCACAGTAGTCATAACCTTCATTATGTTATGTGTTACATAACAGTTATGACATAAACTTTCAAATTCATCAATGCTAGACGTTCTATAGGAACTATAGCAAATTTTCAATTCAACACCACTAGATGTCCCATAGGGAATATAGAGTGCATTGTTAGACGTCCCACAGGGAATATAATGAAATTCATCATTGCTAGACGTTCCATAAGAACTATAGCAAGTTTTCAATGTATTATCACTAAACGTCCCATAAGGAATATAGTATGCATCGTTAGACGTCCCATAAGGAATATAACAAAATTCATCATTGCTAGATGTTCCACAGGAACTATAGTAAGTTTTCAATTTATCATAACTAGACGTCCCAAAGGGAATATAGTGTACATCGTTAGACATCCCACAGGGAATATAACAAAATTCATAATTGCTAGACGTTCCACAGGAACTATAGCCAGTTTTTAATTTATCATCACTAGATGTCCCACAGGGAATATAGTGTGCATCATTGCTAGACGTTCTATAGGAACTATAGCAAGTTTTCAATTTATCATCACTAGACGTCCCATAGGGAATATAGTGTGCATCATTGCTAGACGTTACATAGGAACTATAATAAGTTTTCAATTTATCATCGCTAAACATCCCATAGGGAATATAGCAAAACTCATTAGCATAAAGTCCACTAGATATTCAGCAGGAAATATAATGAGACTTGCCAAACATTACACATTGCTCAACAATTTGGGCATCAATCTATCACTTAGGATACAATCAAGTGTCCTAACTTCTTTCTTTCAAAATTGTGTGCTTGTATTGCTTTGCCGTAATTTGTCAAGTAAATAGCGATAAAGGGGGGCAACTATAAGCACCCAATTTTGGGATGCAATTGTGCACAATTGCGACGTAAACCCCTATGATGAAATTCATTAAAAAATTGAACTTGGTTGTCGATTTTTTGGGCTTTAGGAACTAAATTGCAATGTTTTTAGGATTTAATTGCAAATAAGTCAGTTTTTTAGGGGTCTTTTAATTTTTTCAGTGTTTTGATTGGTTGAAAATTCAATTTTATCTTTATTATTATCTGATAAGGTTTTAAACGCGTAAGTTTTGAAATAAAAAATAAACGCTATCATCAGATTAGATGAGATGAGTCTGTTCCTCCAGAGGAGGAAGTTAGTATGCAAGGAAACTCTACATTTAAAAGCAGAGTCTGCATGTGTTCAGAAAAAAAGGGGACTTTTCTTGGAGGGGGATTTTTACTCATAGAGGGAGACCGAGGAAAAAAACATTCACATGCAGAAACTTGATTGCATACAAACCCTAAAAAACTGAGACACCACTGAGAACGCCGGGTGCACCAAAAAACTTCAATTTTTGTCAAAGCTCTTTTCTATACAATTCTTTCAACAAGAACGGTCAATCACTGTTTTTTAAGCCTTTGTCTAGAATCAAACAACAAGTCAAAAAATAATGGTGACAATCACAATCTGAGGGGCTATCTCAAAGCATATGCACAACATTTTTTTCTTTGTTATCTTCTTTTTGTGATTTTTATTTTATTTCGTTAATTGTTTTATTGTTTAATTTCACTACTAATTTGATTACTTGTGTTTTTTTGTTTTGATATGTGCATGTGGATTAAGGAGGATATTGCTTATGTTTAAACTGAACAAAAGGTCCATGGAATGCCATGAAAGAACCTGTGTTGTCTTCCAGTAGATATTAGGATTTTAATTTTAATTTTGTATTTTAGTATCCTGCGTAGTTTTTTAATTAAGGGGTGTACCTTTAAAATATATGATGGCCATAGCTAAATTTAGGGTTTGCATGTAATTAATTTAGGGTTTCTAGAAAATTACTATAATGTTTGTTTAATCCATTTTTTTGTGTTTTATATATTTTGAGCTTGTTTTTTATGTTTTTATCCTTTTGGGCCCCAAGCCCATGTTTAGGTCTAACCTACTTAATAAATAGGCTTAAAAATGGTTTAGGGCTTTAAATGATTAAAATCAACTTAGGCCTATTAGGTTAGTTAATTAAAACTTGTTTAGACTTAGCTCAGTTAAATTCATTTCTTTTAAAAATAAATAGACCTAGGCCTACATTTCATTTAAAATAAAACCAAGTTAGACTTAGGTCCACTAATTTAATTTTCCTTTAAAATTGAATAAACTTAAGCCCATATATTAAATAGACTAAAATAAATAGATATAGACTCACTAATTAATAAAAATGTAGGCCCACCTTTAAGTCCATTTCACTTGTAAATAAAATATGTAGATGTAGCTAACTTATAAAATAAAATTAACATAGTTTAGACATAGGGACATTGCCTTTTTTATGTTTTTTTTTACTTATAATTTTATTGACTTGTTGCTTTTTGGGTTAGATGGATGTTAATTAGGGTTTAATAAAATTGCATGTGATTAGAGGATGAAATAATCATTTATAAAATTATTCTAAATGAATACGAGACTAAGAGAAGTTAGTATTTCGTATCCAGAATCTCCTGGTTATGGTGATAGCTTTCTTTTAGAGAATTGAGTACCACCTTTTTGATTTGTCCTAGATATTACCCTGGGTGGCGACTCCTTATCTCCATGCTATGTCTTTGTGATAGTGGTTAGTGTGTTCTCTAAGGCCCTGAGCCTAAACAGTATCGCGGTTGCTAAAATATTGGACGCACATTAAACCCCGCCGTCTACAGTCTCTAATTAATACAACGCAATGCTACAACAATAAACACTACTACTGCAATGATTGTTATAGTATAAGAAAATGTATGGCTTAGTATTTACATAAATTAGCCAAAGAGGAAAGAGTCCAGAGAATAGTTCTACTAAGGGGGTCTGAAGTAGAAGATCCTAAAAAAATTATTGAGGGGAGTCAGACCTTACTGAGTGAATTTTTATTCTATATATACATGCAACCTAAAGTTATATACAATTAAGCATTAGTATAAGAAAATATATATTTATATATACATGCATTTCATACAGATGCCAAAACTCCCCTTTTTATAATAATAAATGTAGAAATTTTTTTTGGGTGAAGGATCAAAGCAGAACCCTAAAATAATCTGCAACCTCGTTCACTGAACCTCACTAGCCAGTAGGCTTACTTAATTCCAAAATATTTCTCTTCTCAATTTTTGGACAGTAGATTGGCCTCAAGACACTATGTTAAACGAGCTTCCATAGTCTCACTGTCGGCATGATTGGCCCCGAGACACTAGGTCAACTGAGCTTCCATAATCACACCACTCACTTACCAATCAATTAATCAAATCTCACATCAATAATTTCATAGCATCAACCCTAATATTTTAACGTACTAGTACACTAACAGTCCTAATGTAGTCCACTAGGTATCACATTCTACTACTATCCTCCAAAATATTTTTTTGTAATCAAATAAAGAAAATTCAATATAAAAATATGACAACATATATTATCAAAAATAAATATTCTCAACATTTCTATGGAAAATCATATATATGAATATTAATAGTAATAAATATGATTTAATAAAATGAGCATAATTAAATTCATATTTATTAAAAAATATAAATGCTCATAATGTTAATCTACGTGTAATATATACATATGATAATAACTCACAGTTGTGCACTCCTTTAAAAAGATTAGACTGGCCTAGTCCTATAGACCTCGGTTTCAGTGCAACTATAGAAAAATAAATAATAACAATAATATTAGAATTAAAATCCTAATTTTATACTTCTAGAAATTCTAAAGAATGACTCAATTTAATACATGACTCGACAACAAATTCAAAACTCAGGATCGACCTGAGGTCATGTTTTATGAGAATTCTGCCAAAAATTCGGCAGAGTCTACTCTATAAAATAAATGTCTCTCTACTAAAAGTAGAGTCGATCCTGCATGCAAATACACTGCAAAAAATTCACAAGTACTCAACTTCTTGGGTTGGGCCCCCGAACTACACAAATTGTTAAACTAAGAACCAATATACGCAAAATCAATAATATAATAATAACTATTAAAAATCACTAAAATCCATAAAAATCAATAAAATACCAAAACTCAACAATTTAAACAATAAAAACATCAAAGATATTTATTTTCAAAATAATAAATAAAATCCTAAATATAATTAAATAATATTAATAAAAATCCATTTTTTAAAAAATATTTGAAATTAAATAGTGTAGACACCTAATTCGGGATGATGAGTTATGGATGCAATAAAAGAATCCAATGATGAAAATGTCATTAATAGGTCTTCAATACTTGAACTTTAAAACTTCAGAGGTCTGAGTACATTTTTTAAAGAAAGGATTTAATGATTTCAAGGACTAAATTGTAATGATTTTTAAGGACCTAATTGCAAAACTTAAATTCTTTTAAGGACCTTTTTGTAATTAAAAGTTTAAAAAAAGAGTGATCGGAATTATATAATTTTGGTTAGAATTAGACTTCTTCTGTCTCGTTCTCGAATTTTCTAGAAATTTTTTTTTCTTGAGTCCTAATTAGTATGAAATTCTCCTAAAATTATTTTGATAATATTTTTAAGGAAATAGAAGTCTTTTAGGAATTAATTTATAACTAGGGTTTGAAGACGTCTCACTATATAATGAGTGTTTTGGCTCTTAAAAAAGAAAGAGAGAGGAGAACAAAGGGAGAGCAGAGGAAAGAAAAAAGAGAAAGGTAGAAAAAGAAAAGAGAAGAGGAAAGAATGAAAAAGAAAAGAAAGAAAAAAAAGAAGAAAGAAAGAAAAAGAAAGAGGGGAAGAAAAGAGAGGAAAAGAGTATCTTATTCTCTACAAAAATTCTTTTGCTTAATTAGTTAATTAAAGATCTTTGGAGGATTTTTTAAGAACGACATTCAAAGAGCTATCAAGAATGGTGATTCTACAAAATCTAAAGAGCACTCTATTAAAATCATCCACGAACATCATCTTCTCCTTATTTGATTTGATTTATTTATTTATTTTATTGATTTATTAATTTTATTTTTTATTGTTATAATTTATTTACTAATCATAATTTTTATTCTTTTTATGGTGATTATGGAGAAAAACACATGATGATTGTACTTGGAGAATCAAATCCATAAGAGGTCCATGGAATGCCATAGATAAGACCTTGTAGAGATATGGTTTCTAGGGTTTTTTAATTATTTTATTTTATTGCTTTATTTTATTTATTTATTTTTAGGTTTGTATTAATTATTTTTTATTATTATTTTCTATAAATTATTGTAATAGTCCTAATAGTGGAAATAGTGAAATTATGTGTGTTGTTGCTTGTTTATTTTAATTAATTGATTAGTAAAATTAGGATTTTAATTGGGTAATTAATTAAAATCAATGGTGGAAGTAGATTAATTTAGGATTGCATGTTAATGAAAATTAGGGTTTTATAAGGAATTAATTTAATTAGTTGTTTAATCTTTAAATTAATTATTTGATATGTTTTATTTGTTTTTGGGTTTGTTTATTTATTTTTATGTGTTTTAGGTCTTAAGCCTATATTAGATTCTAATCCACTTAAATATATTTAGGTTTTTAGATTTAATTAATTAAAATGCATTTTAGGCCCATAATTAATTATATTTTAGGTTAGAGACAACTTAGGGCCATTTAGTAAATTAGACATAGGCCCATCTAATTTAATTTAATTTAATTTATTAAACTTAGCCCACTTAATTTAAGCCTTTTTTATAATTTGTAGATTTAAGGTCACCTTCAAATTAAAACATGTAGAATTAGACCCACTAATTTAAATACTTTCATAATTTGTAGATTTAGGCCCATTTTTATAATTAAAATAAATAGACTTAGGTTCATTTAATTAAAATTAAAAGGAATTTTTCTTTAGCTCACTTGTAAATTAAAACATGTAGATTTAGCTCATTTAAATAAAATCAATGTACATTAGACTACCTTAGGGATTATATGTTTAATTGAATGTATTATTTAGTTGTATTTTCATGACTTGTTTGCCTTGGAGTTAATTACTAAAATAAGGGTTTATATGAAATTGCATGTAAATAGAGGATAATATAGTAATTCATAAAGTAATTCTAAATGAACATGAGATTGAAAAAAGTTGGTATTCCGTCTCCAGAATCTCCTGGTTGTGGTGCTCACTTTCTTTTAGGGAATTGAGTACCACCTTTTTGATTTGTCCCAGTTATTACCCTAGGTGGCGACTCCTTATCTCCACACCATGTCTTTATGACAGTGGTTAGTGTGTTCTCTAGAGCCTTGAGCTAAAACAGTGTCATGGTTGTTAAAATCTTGGATGCATGCTAAACCCCGTCGTCTATAGTGGTGACTCTACTAGGGATAAGAGATACTGATTCTACTTATGTTCTTTTAAATTATTTTATTCATTATTATTTTATTCCTGCATTCATTCTGTATATCCTTATTAACTGACAACATTGGTTTATAGTTCCATGATTCCATTAGCTTTATGGGATTGTAAATCGACTAACCATCACTCTTAGCCTTAACTCGATCCAAGAGAGATTGCCAGACTCATCTAACCAGAGTTTGTAACCCAAGTCCTTAAGGGGGCAATCTTCTCTTGAGTTTATAAAGGATGTCGGGCCCCTCTGACCTTGGCCTGTGACTTAAGTCTTAAAGGAGGGCATCTTGCTAAAGGAGCCTTCACTTTTCACCGGACCCTAACCACATATAATGGCCTAGTTACTTCCCTTAGGATAACCCAAATTGCTTATGAGTGTTGCCATGAGGTATTTCTATCTATAAAGGCCCAAGCCCATACTTTAGAAGCCCATCAGGACTAATAAAGATTAGGCTATGCTTTTATACCTAGAAATACTATTTCTATGTTTTACTACTTTAAGAGAGAATTGGCATGCACGTCGGTCCTTGATATCCCTTGTTGATATTAAGACCAAGATAAAAAATCTTAGGAAAAGAGACTCGCCATTGAATACCTGTGTAGGACGAATAAGGTTGGAAGGATGTATGTACACTTAACTTAATTTGCTACTTGTTGCATAGCACGTGCATCATGCATACATGCATCTCATGCGTCATACTAATATTTGTCTTTAAGCCATCATAGAGTCATCTAGGTCTTCCTGTGTTTGGAGTTGAAAAGGTGGTAGACTAGTGAGAACTGATTCAAGTCCACAATCGATCACAAAAAAGATCCTTAACAGGCTAGAAAGGAGTCCCATCAATTCACTCTACCTAGAAGCTGCATAACCAAAATAGGATGAAGAAATGGAACAACAAGAAGGAGGAAAATGGACCCTAGAGGATGTCAAAGGAGCATTGATGGATGACATGAGAGCGACGATGCAAGATGAGTTAAGACAGGCTTTGGCCCGATTGATGCCACCACCTGTTGCTGCTGCACCTCCTGTGGCCAATCCACCTATTGTGACCAATCCACCTATTATGAGTACACCACTTGCTAATAATGACAATGCTAAGGAAATGAAACTTGAGGATGTTGAGTGTTATATGGTTGAAAAGGGAATCACTTGAGCAAATTTAAGAGCTAGAATCCAAGCAGCTGAAAGCATTGACTTAGAAAATCTCCAAAATAGAGGAATTGATAAGAGGACAGGGCATTGGATACTCATTTAATTTTAATGATATGTTGCAATTCAGAGAGGGAAAATTGCCTGACAAATTCAAGATGGCACAGCTGTAGAAGTTTGATGGTAATGGGGACCTAAGGATTCACCTTAGTCAATACACAACTGCCATGAGCACCAGTAAGGCTCCTTTATCCATGGTTACCAAGCTATTTGTACTATCATTGGAGGGTATGGCCGTCAATTGATATCATAGGTTGGAGAAGTCTATCCGTGTAGACTGGAGAGAGTTATGCACTGCTTTCCTAAAGCAATATGATTACAATACTAGGCTCGAAGTGTCTATAAGGAATCTAGAACTAACTAAGCAGAAGCCCAATGAGTCATTATAGGATTTTCTAACTAGGTTCATGAATAAGGTGGGACTAATGAAGAATAAGCTGGCTGAGAAGGATCATGTTAGGATGATTATCCAAAATGTGCTACCTAATCCAGTTGAGAGGCTGCAGATGATGAATCCCAAGATATTTATAGATCTTTACGATGATGGGTTGCAATCTGAAGAGATAAAAAATGAGGAAAAGAAGGTCACTAGGAACATTGGAGTGAGAAATTACCCACCTGGGGCACGCAGCAAGGGAATACTAGTTGGGTTATAGGAGTTCATGTTATCCAACAACTTAGGAGATTCTCAAACTTCAACCAACCCTTATCCAAAGTCCTAGACCTTCTATCTAAAAAGGCCTCCTTAGACCTTTAACCCCCACTAGACCACCAAACCCAAATCTCCCTAGCTTTGACCCAAACAGTTACTATAAGTTTCATCAAGTTGTCGGTCATCCAACTAATTCTTGCATGCTCCTCAAACACGAAATCCAAAACCTCATAGATTTCAAAAAAATCACAAACCCTGAAAAACCAAATCCAAACCCAAACACTCAAAATAATCCTTTACCAAATTATCAAAACATGCCACCTCCAATAACCATGATGATCAACTCAGGAGTAAGCGAAGAAGAAGTGCTAAACTCTTTTAAAGATCTAAACCTTAAAACTGATGAGAAATCTCCTAGTGCCCCTAAAGATGTGGAAAGAATAAAAGACTTACTGGGTCAGCCCTCAGGATGTGGTGATGAGTTCGATGATGAAAAGCTGCTAGTCAAAAAGGAGAAATGCGTGGTTGAAGTATGGAAAGGTGGAAAAAAGGACCGGACTGTTAAGGCTATTGATATTTGGTACAATTTTAATGAGGAAGACATTAAAAGATATAATGTATGGTTTGATAATCCCAAAGTCAGTCATGTCACCAAAAGTGGGAAGGGTTATAAACCAGCAGAGAAAACTATAGAGAGAGAAGAAGCTGTTGAAGGAGAAGACTCAAATGAACATGGCAATGACCTAATTCTTGAACAACTCAAAAAAGCAAAAGCAAATGTAAGCATTTAGGAGCTCTTGATGCACTCAAGTAGCCATAGGAAAGCACTAGTTAAGGCTCTAGCTAAGATAAACATCGAAACTACTGCTACTCTTGAAGTAATAGTGGCAAAGGTTATGGAGAAAAAGCATAGGGTTATTACTTTATCTAATGAAGATTTACCTATGGAAGGAAGGAATCATAATAAAGCCTTGTTCATTCCAACTAAAGTAGGAGGAAGAAGGACCAATTATATGATGGTGGATGATGGGTCAACAATTAATCTTTGCCCGTTATAGATCTTACCCAATCTAGGAGTGAAGGTGGAGGATTTGGCAAAGTCAGACCTTGTAATAAGGGCTTACGATGATAGCACGAGGAATGTAGAGGGAACATTTATGGCTCCTGTGAAGATTGGGCCTATAGAAGCAATGGTTGAATTCACTGTACTAGACATTGCGGTGACTTATGCCTTGCTGTTGGTTAGGGATTGGTATCATGTTTTGGGAGGAGTGCCTTCCATTGTGCATTAAAAGGTGAAATTCCTATATGAAGGGGAAGTTGTAAATTTAGATGCGAGTATGGGTAAGAGTGTGTTTGCAGTTATGGATAGTCAAAAGCAGGTAGTTACTCCTCCAAGTTTCCAAATAGCCATTATCTCAGATGGAATTACGATGGATCCAATGGTTATGAGCATGATTGAGAAGATGAATTATTAACCTGGATAAGGACTGGGAAAAGATAAAAAAGGTATCCTAGAATTACCAGACTTTAAAACCCAAGATGATACAAGAGGATTAGGATATACTATAGTTAGATTTAGCAGCAAAATGGCAATGAGAAGGTTTTTTAATGAGAATAACCTCCTAGGGAATGTGGGACTTCTAAAGGATAACTTTGTCAAATAAAAGAAAGAGAAGTTCTATCTGGGTGAAAAGAAGCCTGTTCAACTAACTGGTGTGGATATCCCTAGGTTTGAGATCTTCAAAAAGTAGATAATTGAGAGGCTAGTACAAGACAACAAAGACAAGGTAATGAAGACAATTACTGAAAAAATGAAAGTTGAGGACATTGAAGAGCTACTTTGTCTGCCACCTAATGAAGAACCACTATAGGATTTAGCTAGCATTATTAATAATAGTTTTAGAGATTTTTTTTATGAAGAAACTAATGTAATAACATCTGATTTGTTTAAGGATGAAAATTTTATTTTTCCTGTGGTTAATGATATGAATTCTGGTTTGGCTTACTTGTGTGATATGTTGATTCTGAAGGCCTTGTGCATTTTAATAATGATCATCCATGCATGTTTGACATTAATTCTATTCAATTAGATTCATTAAACATGGGCATAAATGAAAAACCAAAACACATTTCTATATCACATAATTTAACTCTTGAAGAGAGAGAAAAATTTCAAAGAATATTAACAAAAAGAAAGGTAGTATTTGCTTTGTCCTATGCTAGGGTTAGATAGAGAAATCATGGAGTATCACATTCCAATATATCCAGAACCTAAACCTGTTAAGAAAAAACTTCGTAGGTTGAGGCTAGAGTGGACATAAAAGATAAGGGAGGAAATCGCTAAGCAGATCTAGGCTAACTTTTTAAAAGTAGTGGAATACCCTCAATGGTTGGCAAACATAGTACTAGTTCCTAAGAAATATGGAAAAGTTTGAATGTGCGTAGACTTCAGAGATTTGAATAAGGCATGTCCAAAAGATGACTTTCCTTTACCCTATATTGATGTGATTGTCGATAGTGCAACATCTAGTGTAATGTACTCCTTCATGGATGGGTTTTTAGGTTATAATTAGATAATGAAGATAGTTATGGACAGGATTAAAACTGCTTTTATCATGGAGTGGGGGATGTATTGCTACAAGGAGATGCCTTTTGTGTTGAAGAACGTAGGAGCAATTTATTAAAGAGCGGCCACTACCTTATTTCATGATATGATGCATAGGGAAGTATAAGTGTATGCTGACAATATGATGGTTAAGTCAGAAACAAGAGAGGGACACTTTGAGGCTTTGGACAAGTTCTTAGCAAGAATAGAAAGATATAACCTAAGGCTTAATCTAAAGAAATGCATCTTTGGGGTAACTTCTGGAAAGTTATTAGGGCATATAGTCAGTAACAGAGGAATAAAAGTCGACCTAGACAAGATTAAAGCCATCCAGGAGATGCCAACACCCAGAATGGAGAAGGAAGTATGAGGGTTTATTAGAAAACTATAGTATATTAGCAGGTTTATCATGAGATTTATCATAGTTTGTGATATGATCTTTAAGCTCTTAAAGAAGAATCAACCAGTGGAATGGAATGGAGAATGTCAAAAAGCCTTTGATAAGATTAAGGAATACCTTACTAACCTGCCTGTGTTAAGACCACTGAGGCAAGGTAAACCCTTAATCTTATATGTGGCTTTAGAAGAAAAAGCAATAGGGGCAATGCTAGCGTAATAAGGACCAGAAGCAGTAGAGTACGCAGTGTATTATCTCAATAAAAAGTTCCTTCCATATGAAGAAAAATACAATTTGGAGGAGAAGACATGTTTGATAATGATCTAGGCTACAAAGAAGCTAAGGCATTATTTTTAGTCTTATAAAGTAGAAGCTGTCTAAAAAATAGATCCATTGAGGTACTTGTTTCAAGCACCAACTTTAATTGGAAAGATGTCTCAATGGCTGGTACTCTTAACTGAGTTTAATATAGAGTATGTCACTAAAGTCATCAAAGGAAGAGCAGTAGCAGAATTTCTGGCCCATAATGTAGTCAAAGGAAATGAGCAGTGGAATCTAGAGTTTCTAGATAAGAACTTATTAGCAATAAAACAATATGAATGGACGCTTTATTTTGATACAATTGTGAATAATAGAGGAGTAGGGCTAGGAGTAATTCTTGTTACACTAGGAGGAGAAGCCATCCCAATGGCCAAGAAATTAGACTTCAGGGGTCATAAACAATATGGCAGAGTATGAGGCATGCATTTACGGCATGGAAGCAGCGCTAGCAGTTGGAGCTAAAGACCTACTGGTTTATAGAGATTCCATATTAGTAATTAGTTAGGCTAATGAGGAGTGGGAAGTGAAAGAAGAGAGGTTGAAACCTTACATCTGCTATTTGAAAAAGCTAATGAGGAAGTTCACTAAATGTCGCTTTATGCATTTACCAAGAGATGAGAATCAAATGGTGGATGCCTTGGCAACACTTTCTTCAATGTGGGATAAACCAACGGGATTAATGATGAAGCCTTTAGTAATAGTCAAAATGAAAGTTCTATGTTATGGTGAGGAACATGTTAGGTGTATATGGATAAGTCCAGAAGAAAAGCCATGGTTTTATGACATCCAGAGATTTATCGAGGAAAGGAAATACTCGAAGGAAGCAACTTTCAAAGAAAGATATGCTCTTAGTGTTCTTGCATGCCATTATGCAAGTCATGATGGGGCATTATATAGAAGGATGCCAAATGGAATATAATTGAGATGTCTCAAGAAGGATAAAGCAGAACATGCAATGAGAGAGATTCATGTAGGGGTTTATGGATCTTATGTGAATGGGATGATTTTGGCAAAGAAAATGATTCGATAAGGGTATTACTATATAAGCATAGAAATGGACTATATTTGAGTAGTGAGAGAATGTCATCAGTGTTAAATACACGGGAACCTCAATCATCTTTGCCCCATAATGCTAAATAGTTTAATATCTCCATGGCCCTTTACGGCTTAAGGAATAGATATAATAGGGGAAGTAAAACCAATTGCTTCAAACAGGCATAAGTATACAGTAGTTGCAATTGACTACTTCTCTAAATGGATAGAAGCAGAGTCCTTTAGTACCTTAGAGGCTAGACAGATGGCAAGGTTTATCGAGAAGAATCTCATTTGTAAATATGGGGTCCCGTATCATGTTGTGACAAATAATGGCATTCAGTTCTGGGCAGAACTGAATTATTGTAGTGATACAAGATTGAGCATCATAAGTCCTCGCCTTATCGACCTCAGGCTAATGGTGCAGTTGAAGCAGCTAATAAGAATATAAAGAAGATTCTATCCAAGATGGTAAAAATGCATAAAGATTAGTTTAAACATCTCCCTTTTGTCTTATGGGGATATAGAACTACAACACGCACGCTATGGGACAAACTTTGTTCTCGTTAGTATATGGTTGTGAAGCGGTTTTACCTATAGAGATGGAAATTAAATCCTTGAGAGTCGTTATGGAAGCAAAAATTCCTGAGAGTGAATGGATATAAAAGAGATTTGATCACCTTATTTCTCTAAATGAGAAAAGGATTGATGCTCTATTTCACACTCAAATTTATTAGAAGAGAATAGTGAGAGCTTTCAACAAAAGGGTTAAGCCAAGAAAAATAAAAGTTGGAGATATGGTATTAAAGCAGGCAAGGGTGATGGTATTTGATCTGAGAGGAAAATTCAGACTAAATTAGGAAGGATCATATTTAGTGAAGACAATCTTGCCCAAAGGAGCTACAAAGATATCTGATCTAGAAGGGAATGAGTTCACTAAGCCAATCAATCTAAATCATCTTAAGAAATACTACCTTTAAAAATAAAATTCCGTTGGCTAGAAAACCTGAAAAGGTTAGTCAGGAAAAAGTTAGGACATTCCCATTGTTTAGAAAAACCACAAAGGGTGCAGGCAAAAATTAAGGAATAAAATAAAAGAAATGATCCTGTTGATCAGAAAACTCACAAAGGGTTGATTAGGCAGAAATTAAGGAAATAAAAGTGAGGAAAAAATGTTTAGTTAGAAAATTCGAAAGGGCTAGCTGATAATAGGAGTTATGTCATATGATGTATTAAATATACTCATTTTTTCCCTAATTAATGAAATAAATTGAAATGATATTTCTGTCAAATATTGCATATTTTATCTTTATTACAAAGCATGAAGACTTGAAGGAAAAATAAAAAGAAATCAGATTTATGAGACCACTATTTTTTTTGTTTTTTCTTTTGTGACTCATCTAATAATACTTGAGTCCTTTTATAGTGATTAAATTCTAGTGGTTCTATAGATTGCATGACAACCTAAGCTTTTTAGTCGTCGTCATTAGTCATGTCAGCATTTAGGTTCATATGCCGCTCTAAAGCACTGTGAGGCCATAAGTTCTTCACTTTGTCTAGAAAGTCTTGTCTTATAGGGAAGCCCTCAAAGTTAGTTGTAATAGCCACAATGAATTAGGGGTGACTATACTGACGACAAAGGCATAAAGGAGAAAGAAAGGTCAAAAAGTGCAACCTAGGAATAGGGATGCAATAGTCATACAAGTTGATGGTCATGAATTTAAATCTCCACCAAGGAAAAATCCTAGTAATCTCAGTATCATCAAGGCCTTTCATCCAATCAATCCATTGATTTATAACGTGCTTATCCCTTATCTTTAAAGGACGAGACTATAAATGATGGGGTTGATAAACTAAAGCATTGGGAGGAGCGTTAAGTAGACTCAACTTCTCCTATAACCAAATCTAAAAAGAAAAAAAAGTGCTAAGTTGAAAACCTGAAAGGGCGACTTAGACAAAAAAAAAGGTTACAAACCTGAAGGAGAAGCAAACTGCCTAAGAGTCGGTTTTGAACCTTAAAATTATCTAGCCTAATGATAGTTTCAGCAAGAATGATAGGCATAGGATTAGCTCCCTTTTCTACTTATTCTAAGATACTAATAATTCCTACATAAGCATCTCCATGAGAAGACATTGGCAGAAACTGAGCATACAAGTAGAAAGTGATAGTTTTGATCCAAGCAACATTGTTCTTATCTCTAGCTTCGCAAGAAGTAATCAAAAAAGGAAGACTAATAGTAATAGCATTGTGTGCATGCATATAGATGACATTTAGGGGCATATCAAAAAATGCTACTAGTCTATTAGGAAATTCCATTACAAGATCAAGGAGAGCAATTGTAGTGGTTAAATTTAATGAACATCCAAGAATAGTAGAAAATTCCTCAATGAATGGACATAACTCTTGTCTATTGAATCTAAGTACATGATCCTTAGCATCCCAGAATGTAACAGCAACATGTAAGAAATTGTGGTCTATTTTCAAGTGTTGAAGGGACTTTAGGGATTTGGCATGGAAAGGTAGCACTTTATTCCAATCATCTTTATTTATGGTCTTGAAAAATTTCTTCATCAAACTAAAGGTAGCTTATGTCATGATAAAGAGAAATAAAGATAAGGATGCATAATAGTCTTATAAATGACTCTTAAATAGCCTCAAAAGATGATGCTGATGGAATTAGGATTTTCTCAGTTGTGTTTTCAAAAGACAAACGGGATTAGGATCTATTTCAATCATTTTTGGACCAAACTCACATCAGAATAGGAAAATATACAGAATAGAGTCGAATTATTGATTAAAATTCTAAAAATTTGATAAAAAGTATGGAATTCGGATCACAATTCTAGATTTTCGATCAAAAATCTAGGGAATCGATATATTTTCCAGCATTTCTAGTGAAAAAAAGAAGGCTTGGTCCAATATAAAAGTCCAAAATTCATTTATAAAAGGAAACAATTCTAAAGCATCCAACGTATAATCATGCTAACATAAGTCCTAAAGAAAATTAGTCATCCTAAGCTCCAGTATTTGGCCAAGGGCTCCATCCTCTAGCTGGATCATCACTCTGATTTGAGGGCATAGAATTCCCAACATCATAACTATCAAAACCAAGACCAGCGAGTTATCATCAAAGCCTCTCATTGTCACACTCTAGATCCCCTGTGTAACTCTGTTGCATTTAGAATAGTCAAAATCATGCATATTATACATAACATGCATGCATTTGCATATTTGCTGTAAATACTAACCCTCAAAGTATTTGTAATCTATTTAGTAAATAATCTTTGGGAAGAGGCAAGATCGTATAGATACTTTGCCTATGTCCTAGGGACCTATAAAATGAAGTTTACTAATTCAGCAATAAGTGCTAGTTTATGTAGGGTTGGAAATGCAAATGAAGCTCACATGTGAAGCATTAGGAGGAGAGAAACTAGGAATCTAAGCTGCATCAAAGTACATATGCCACTCAATAGGAATCTGCACCATGGGAGCCTAATAATACATGGACCTATCAAATAGGGGAACATCACCTAAAATAGTACTCAAAGAAGTATCACCACAAGCAGCCTCACTATGATGGGCAGGCTTAACCTCCTATTGAGTTTCCTCGGTGTCATCCTCAGTCTTCTCCATAGCCGTATCAGGGACTCCTTCAATTTATGCAAGAAGTGAATGTTATATGAAGGGATGATAGAGATAAAATAAAGCAGTGACAGAAAGGATACCTCAGTTGGGTCTGTAGGAACATGCTCTAGGAGGTTCTCTTGAATGTACTTATGACAATGACGTGAACGCTTGAGAAAAGTTGAAGCCTCATATCCCTCAAGAGCTGCTTTGAGCTCGGGACCAGTCATGCTGTTACTCTATAACATCGAGGAGGGAATAGAAGAAGGAACATGCCTCTTGTAAGGTCCCATATGCGAATGATAAACACGTTCACCAAGATATCACATCTAGTAGCCATAACCAGGAAGCATAACTCTCATAGTCTCAAGCCTCATAGCTGCCGTCATAAAATCATATTGTTGAATGTCTTCAGCACCAGCCAACCAATCTGATCTAACCAACAAACTTATTTATTTAAGTTTATTAAACTTTTACAATTATTGAAATACTAAAGATCAAATTTGTCTTACCATGTCCCACTCTAAGGAGTTCAATTGATCTTGATAAGTCTGCAAGTCATGCTTAATGCTACTAAGATGAGAGGAACCCCACCTCTGCATCAGGGGAAGACTCTTATCAAAGCTAATGGCATTGAAGCCTCGGACCACTCTAATCTCAATGCCTTAGATCTAAAAGAGAGGAGATGAAAGAAATAAGGAGGCAAAGGTGAAAATAAGAAAAGTTGAAAAGGATAGGAGACATACATGCAAGATGTACTAGAAATTGCACATCATCGTAGCACCTCCGCAAACAGTATCCAATCTATATTAGAGATAAGCAAGCATTACAGATCCCTAATCTAAAGTAGTGACTATAGTAAGATCCCGAAGAGGACCAAGAAGAGCGATGATAACCTCATGACCAATCTTGCAAAAGAGAGTAGTGCCAAGTAATATCAATAAGAAGCATCTCACCTTCTGAAGAATCTAGCGAGGTGTAGTGGTAGGTAGTCTCTTGAAACCCTGAATGAGAGAAGAAAGAAGCACGTTCTTTCAATTCTTTCATACCGGAACAAACCCAAGCAAGTCGCGAATATAGTGACTCCTAGCATCCTCTGAAAGAGTGCAATAATGAATATCAAAGGGGACTGGGGCACCATCAAATGTAATCCCAGTAATAGCGGAGAAGCTCATTGAGGAAATAGTTAGCTCACCCACTCGTGTGTGAAAAGTATGGGTGGTGTCCATCCACCTTTCAATGAGGGCAAAAAGTAAGTAGTGGTTTGACTTACCTTAAGCAGTCAACAAAGCAGTAATGAAGCGTCGAAAGCTAGATGCCTAAATATGCTGTACTACCTCTCTAGACAAGTCATGGAATAGTTCTTGAGCCAAGTGAAAGCAACCTAAGAATTTCAGTGGTTTCTGAAAAATTTATAAAATCATAAGATTACTTTTTCCTTTCCTAAATCTTTCATTTTTGTCATTTTTATTTCGTTATCATTAAAGAAAAGCAAAAATTTAATCAGAAAACTAGATTTTCTATCAAAAATCTAGAATTCTGATCAGAAATTTGAGAAAACCTATTAGAAATATGAGAATTCTTGGAATTTAGAATCCTGATAAGAAATTCAGTAAATTTGAACATATTTTTGAAATTTCGGTTCTAAATTGTCAATTTTTCATAAATTATATCTAATTAGTCTAGCAAATATTCTATAATTGCATGCATGAACATATTAATTTTACGTACTAAAATAAATATGTTTATTGCAGAATTGAAGACATAGGTAGGGAATTTACCTCATCTCTAACTTGAGAGCATCTATGAAGGTGTAAATGAGTCAAAGGAAGCATGTCTTCACCTTCACGGAGTCCCAAATCATTTTGAGGAAAATGTAGATGTGAAGTGATAGGATCTGATTGTTTGGAACTGGTCCCATGTAGTCTGCATTATGGGTGAGCCATAGGATCAGACAAATTCAAAATTGGACTTCAAATGAAAGAATAATTAAAAGGAAAAAAATTGAAAATCAAGAGAAAATGAAAAGGAAGAGAAAAAGAAAAAAAATGAAGAAGGATAGGAAGAAGAGAGAATGAATTGGCAAACGAGGAAAAGTGTGTATATTAAAGGGGCAAATATCCACTTTAGTCTTTTAGCTTTTGGTTTGCATTTAAGTCCATTCTTTTCCTTGCAATTTAATAATAAATTCTAATGTCTTCTAATTTAATAATTCAATGAATTATTAAATTTGTCAGTAATATAATCGGCATCATACGACCGAGTGTGGTGTTTCTTTTCAAATTCAGACTATATGATTGAGTGTAGTCAATATTGTACGATCGAGTACAATGTATTTTCAACCAAGATTATACGACCGAGTATAATCGGCATTATATGACCAAGTGTGGTGTTTCTTTTTAAATTCAGACTATACAACCGAGTGTAGTCGGCATTATACGACTGAGTACAATGCATTTTCAATTAAGATTATATGACCAATTATAATCAACATCATATGACCGAGTGTGGTGTTTCTTTTTAAATTCAGACTATACAACCAAGTATAGTCAACATTGTACGACCGAGTATAATGTATTTTCAACCAAGATTATACAACTGAGTATAATCAACATCATACGACTGAGTGTGGTGTTTCTTTTCAAATTCAGACTATACGACTGAGTGTAGTCAGCATTATACGACCGAGTACAATGTATTTTCAATCGAGATTATACAACCGAGTATAATCAACATCATACGACTTAGTGTGGTGTTTCTTCTCAATCAAGACTATACGACCGAGTGTAGTTGGCATTGTACGACTGAGTATAATGTATTTTCATCCACGATTATACAACCAAGTATAATTGGCATCATACAACCGAGTGTGGTGTTTCTTTTCAATCAAGACTATATGACCGAGTGTAGTCAACATTGTACAATCGAGTACAATGTATTTTCAACTAAGATTATATGACCGAGTATAATCAACATCATATAACCGAGTATGATGTTTCTTTTCAATCAAGATTATACGACCGAGTGTGATGTTCCTTTTTAATTCAGACTATACGTCCGAGTATAGTCAACATTATATGACCAAGTGCAATGAGTCCTTTTCACCTAAGATTATATGACTGAGTATAGTCAATATCATATGACTGAGTATGATGTGTCATTTTAAATCAATGTTGTACGTTCAAGTATAGCAAGTTCATAAGCAAAAGCTTCATGAAGCACAAGTAAGTATCCTAACTTTCAATTAAGAAATGAGGTGCTAGTTTGCTTTGCCGCAATTTGTTAAGAACATAATGACAAAGGGGGGTAACTGTAGACACCCAATTTCGAGATGATGAGTTACGGATGCGATAAAAGACTCCAATGATGAAAATGTCATGAATAGGTCTTTAATACTTGAACTTTGAAACTTCAGAGGTTTGATTGCATTTTTCAAAGAAAGGATTTAATGTTTTCATGGACTAAATTACAATGATTTTTAAAGACCTAATTGCAAAATTAAATTCTTTCAAGGACCTTTTTATAATTAAAAGTTAAAAAAAAGCGATAAGAATTGTGTAATTCTAGTTCAAATTAGATTTCTTCCGCCCGGTTCTCAAATTTTCTAAAAAAAAATCTTTTTCTTGAGTCCTAATTGGTATGAAATTCTCCTAAAATTATTTTGATAATGTTTTTAAGGAAATAGAATTCTTGTAGGAATTAATTTATAACTAGGGTTTGAAGACGTCTCACTATATAAGGAGTGTTTTGGCTCCTAAAAAAAAGAGAGAGAGAGAGGAGAACGAAGGGAGAGCAGAGGAAAGAAAAAAGAGAAAGGCAGAAAAAGAAAAGAGAAGAGGAAGGAAGGAAAAAGAAAAGAAAATATAAAGAAAAAGAAAGAGGGGAAGAAAAGAGAGAAAAATAGTATCTTATTCTCTACAAAAATTATTTTCCTTAATTGGTTAATTAAAGATCTTTGGAGGATTTTTGAAGAACGATATTCGAAGACTTATCAGGAACGGTGATTTTAAAAATCTGAGGAACACTCAATTAAAATCATCTATAAGCATCATCTTCTCCTTATTTTATTTTAT
Organism: Mallotus nudiflorus; assembly: GCA_947683625.1. Taxonomy (NCBI): domain Eukaryota; kingdom Viridiplantae; phylum Streptophyta; class Magnoliopsida; order Malpighiales; family Euphorbiaceae; genus Mallotus; species Mallotus nudiflorus. The sequence continues at coordinate 6,461,919 of CANTUR010000283.1, read as the reverse complement.
TTGATTTATTTATTTCTTTTTTTGATTTTATTTCTTTTTTATTTTGTTTTATTATTATTATAATTTATTCACTAATCATAATTTTTATTATTTTTATGGTGATTATGGAGGAAAACACATGATGATCATACTTGAAGAATCAAATCCATAAGAGGTCCATGAATGCCATGGATAAGACCTTGTAGAGATATGGTTTCTAGGATTTTTTTTTATTATTTTTTTTTATTGCTTTATTTTATTTATTTATTTTTGGGGTTGTATTACTTATTTTTATTATTATTTTCTATAGATTATTATAATAGCCCCAATAGTGGGAATAATGGAATTATATGTGTGGTTGCTTGTTTATTTTAATTAATTGATTAGTAAAATTAGGATTTTAATTGGGTAATTAATTAAAATCAATGGTGGAAGTAGATTAATTTAGGATTGCATGTTAATGAAAATTAGGGTTTTATAAGAAATTAATTTAATTAGTTGTTTAATCTTTAATTTAATTGTTTGATATCTTTTATTTGTTTTTAGGTTTGTTTATTTATTTTTATGTGTTTTAGGTCTTAAGCCTATATTAGTTTCTAATCCACTTAAATATATTTAGGTTTTTAGATTTAATTAATTAAAATGTATTTTAGGCCCATAATTAATTATATTTTAGGTTAGAGATAACTTAGGCCTATTTAGTAAATTAGACTTAAGCCCACCTAATTTAATTTATTAGACTTAGCCCACTTAATTTAAGCTTTTTTTCATAATTTGTAGATTTAAGGTCACCTTAGAATTAATAATTAAAATAAATAGACTTAGGTTCATTTAATTAAAATTAAAATGAATTAGTCTTTAGCTCACTTGTAAATTAAAACATGTAAATTTAGCTCATTTAAATAAAATCAATATACATTAGACTAACTTAGGGATTATATGTTTAATTGAATGCATTATTTAGTTGTATTTTCATGACTGATTTGCCTTGGAGTTAATTGCTAGAATAAGGGTTTATATAAAATTGCATGTAAATAGAGAATAATATAGTAATTCATAAAGTAATTCTAAATGAACATGAGACGGAAATAAGTTGGTATTCCGTATCCGGAATCTCCTGGTTGTGGTGTTAACTTTCTTTTAAGGAACAGAGTACCACCTTTTCGATTTTTCCTAACTATTACCCTAGGTGGTGACTCCTTATCTCCATGCCATGTCTTTGTGATAGTGGTTAGTGTGTTTTCTAGAGCCCTGAGCTCAAATAATATTGTGGTTGCTAAAATCTTGGTTGTGCGCTAAACCTCACCGTCTACAAATAGCATAAATTAAAAACAATTATTTAAATTGCTCACATATATAATAAAATAGCTAAAAATCCATTTAATCATAAAAATAATAAATACAACTATTATTTGAATATATTTCAAAAATTATTATTAATTAGCTAAAAATAGTAAGTAATTCATAAAAATTATTTTAATACTATTGATTACTCAAAAATTATCCAAAACATAATAACTAACAATAATTTCAATTAAAATACAAAATGAACTAATTAATAATAATTTTTCCAAAAATCCAATTTTCACATAATCTTTCGAAAATTCATAATAAATAATCGGAACATAATTTCGATAAACTTTCTTAATGAAACATGCTTAAAATAACTAGTAAAATTTATTAAAAATAAAATAGAGTCGGGACAATCTCGTGAACAATATCCAAGCCTAGAATAGTTCTAAAAATTAAACTATCTCTATAATCGAATTTAAACACATTTTTGAAAAGCTTACAACTTCAATTTAACTAATTTAATGTGAATTTCACATAATTCAAACAATTGAACATAAAATTAATAAATTCAATTATGAACCCTATAATTAAATTGATAAAATTAAAGCTTAATTCAAGGTTAATTGGACAAATTACCTTATGGAAACGAAGCCCTAAGAACAAGCTTTTGATCAACACCAACCATAACCCTAGATGTTGCTAGAATCAACACTGACATGACTCGAAAGGTGACAGTGTCGAGAGGAGGAAGAAAGGAGAGGGAGGAAATGGTGATGCTGGCGGGAGGAAGAGGAAGGGGGGAGGAGAAGGTGGCAGTGAAGTTGAGTTAGGGAGGGTGACGAACAACAGTGTTGGTGGTGGCGCACGTTGCTTCTATAAAATGCAAAATTAGAAAGAAAGAAAGAAGAAGAAGAGGGAAGGAAAGGAGAGGGGAAGGAAAGAGGAGGGAAGAGAAAAATTCTTTTTATATGTTTTTTTTTAAATAAGAAAAAGATAAAATAATATTTTTAAATTAAATACTTACTTTTTTAATTAAATTCACCATAAAATAGTAAAAGATATTAAATACACAAAATTAACACTATTCACAAATAATAACAATAATAACATTATTAAATAAGATATAACAATAAATTAAATTTTTAAATCTCGAAATAATATTAATACCACAATATAATAAAATAAATACTAACACTTGAATTTAATTAAATTTCACAAAATAATCATAATATAACAATTTAATAAAATATTTATTAGCACTGCATATCTCAGAAATTAATTTAATAATTTATAAAAATCGAGTTATAACAATCACAACCTTTATGCCATAAGCCAACATGAATGGAGATTCTTCAGTGGACTTTATGGGCATCATTCTACAAGCCTATAACACACTATGCAGCTCTTCACACTAGTCAGCTTTTGCTCCTTCTAGCCTCTTCTTCAAAGCATTAAGAATCATCTTGTTTGAGACTTCAGCTTGGCCATTAGTTTGTGGATGTGAAACTGAGCTAAAATGATGTTCAATATGTAGGCCTTTAGTGAGTTCTTTAACCTTTTGGCAATCAAATTGTTTGCCATTGTCTGATACCAAAATCTTTGGTACCCCAACTCTATATACAATGTTTCTCCATAAGAAGTTGATGATTTTTTTTGTATCGTGATAGCAGTTAAAGCTTTTGCTTCCACCTATTTTGTAAAGTAATCCATTGCTAGAATGAAAAAATGCTTTTGCCTAGGAGCCATTAGGAAAGGACCCAGTGTATCTACCCCCCACCATTGAGTAAAAGGCCATGGGGTCAGAATGGGATTTTGCTCAGTAGCTAGAATATGAATATTATTGGAAAATTTTTAACAAGTGTCATATTTCTTTACCAGTGCAGTAACATCCTTTGAAAGAGTTGGCCAAAAGTATCCTTGCCTTATAATTTTGTGAGCTAAGGACCGTCCTCCTATATGAGTTGTGCACACCCCCTTGTGCACTTCTTTCAGAACATACTCAACCTCTTGTAGAGTAAGACATCTAAGGAGGGGCATGTGATGTCCTCTTTTATACAATAACCCTTTAAACAAAGTAAATCTTAAGGCTCTTAAAGCGAGCTTCATAGCTTCATTGCAGTATGAGGGGAGATCTCTAATTTGAAAGTATCGAATGATGGGGTCGATCTAACTCTCTTCTCTTTGGATAGGAAAAACCTATATGGGTTCCTGAGTGCTAGGAATAGTAAAAGTGTCCATGTGGACATTTTGAGGTAAATACTCTACAGTGGCAGTTGCCAATTTGCTCAAGAAATTAGCATTATAATTGCTCTTACATGGGATTTGTATAATGTAGACTGGTATCTTTTTTTCTTCAAATTGACTCAAAAGTTTTTTCACCAACTATAAATATTGAGCCATTTTTTCCCGTTTAGCTTCATACACTTCACTGACTTGATTCACAATTAGTTTAGAGTCGCTATATAACTTAAGATTAGAAACCCCTATGGCATTAGCTAGTTTGAGCCCTGCCATTAAAACCCCATATTCAGTGACATTGATTGAAGAAGGGAATTCAAGCAAAGTGAATATTTTGATTCAAATCCCTATAGTCCTTCTAATAGCACTCCTATACTAATTCCTTCTTTGCAAGAGGAACCATTAATATAAAGATTCTAGTGATAAACTTCCCCCATTAAAGAATAAGGAGAAGACTAAACTTTGGCTTTGGTTTCTCATCTTTTCTCAGTTTTAAAGGGCTAGTGAAATTGCATTATTCAATAAAATCTACTAAAGCTTGTGCCTTAATAGCCTTTCGAGGCTTATACTTCAAACCATACCCCTTAATTTCTATAGACCACACTGTCATTTGCCCTATTGTAGTTGGCCAGTGTAAGGCTTGTCATAGTGGGGCATCTTTCCTCACAATGCTTTGATGTCCAAATATGTATATGCTAAATTTGCGAACAACCATTAATAAAGAAAAAAATAAGTTTTTCAATAGGGAAATACCTAACCTCTGCCCTTTTAAGGACTTGGCTAATATAGTATATTGGTTGTTAATGCATTCCTTCCTCTCTGATAAGAACAACATTGATAACATTATCTGAAGCCCCCAAGTAAATGAACATATCTTCTTTAGGAACTGGCCTACTCAACATATATGGAGATTGCAAATATTCTTTCAACTAGCCGAAAGCTTATTCGCATTCATTTTTCCATTCAAAGGAAGGGATTTTTCTAAACCTTTTGAAGAAAGGAGGACATTTTTCAGCTAATTTAGAAATGAATCAATGTAAAGCCACTAACTTGCTATTAGACATTTCACATCCTAAGGACACTTGGGAAAAGGCATATCCAGTATGACTTCCACCTTTTTAAGGTTTGGCTTAATGCCTCTTTGACTGACCATATAGCCTAGGAACTTTCCTCCCCTTATAAAAAAGAGCATTTTATTAGGATTTAGCTTCATATCTGCCATACCTCAAATTTGACTATCCCTAAAAAGGTCCAATGATAAAATAAATCCCGAGATGACTAGAGTCTGCTTGTTCATAACACCTTTGAAGTGTGCAACCTTAAAAAACCTAATTAACCCCACCAGTGTACAAAATCAATCACTGAACCATTAAGTTATGCTTTGACCTTATGAAATACAAATTATCAGAACAATGAGAGGTTTATTTTGAGATAACTCCTATCAGAATACTCAGCTCATTGGGCTGGTGCACATTTTGTTAGACCGAGACCTAGCTTTATGAAAAAATAAAAATTGATTTTGACAAAATAGACTTCAAAAACACATTTGAAGGCTAAAAAACCTCTGGAAGTGGTCTTAGAATGGTTTGACACAACCCAAGTATCAGCACGTATCGCTTAAAAGTGTGCGTAAACGTCCCTAGGTGTCATGTGCTAAAATCGAGCAAAATTTAGCAAAATGGACTCCAAAAATGTGTCTAGAAGGCAAAAAAAACTCTAAGAACTAACCCCAAAATAGCACTCATAAAACCCAAAAAGTGTGCGTAGAGTATCAAAGTGCATGTGGAAGCGCATATGTGCACGACCACACACACTTGGTGTGGCCACGCACAAAATCCTCATTATACACATGTGACCATGCCCCCTACCACCCTATTCTACCTAAATTTACCTATAAATAAACCCCTTCACACCCTATTTTAGGGTGGAAACACACACACACTCAAAAATTAGTCTGATTAAAGGGGCGGGAAACCCCTTCTTAGATAGTTTTTGCCCTTTGACAGCCTTTCCTTTAGGTTGTTAGATCCCTTTTCCATTAAACCAAGCCTCATTTTTTTAATCAAAGCATGCTTTAAAAGAATACAATTTAGCATTATTTTGCTGTAATTTTGAACCTCTTGATAAGGAAAGCTTGATAATCTCTTGAAGATAAAACTTCAAAGCTCACATAAGCTTAGTCGAGTTTGAGGACCATACAATTATTTTAGCACATTTATTTTATCGCATTGTATTTTATTTTACTATCGCTAGCATTTTGGAATACTATTGTGCCTATGTGATGAGACTGACAATCTTCCATGCTATGTGAATAATATATGATTTATTATGCTCATTTCATATCATCATTTTGCATTCTTTATTTCAGAAATCATGAAATCACTTCGTAAATACCAATAATGTGAAAAGTTCATATTCCAAAATAGAGTCATCATGCTCTCGGTACAGTGATGACCTTATGCATCCTTTATATTATCATCATACATCATCATAGCATAAATAATCACTGCAAGCATGCATGATCATCCTATTATTCATGAAGTTAAGCAAGCTGTGTGAATGGTCGTGATAATCTTACAGATCAGTTATATCTAAATTAGATTTACTTTTTTACAATCTTTTCCTTTTTATATGTATTTTATCAAGAAAGTAAAGTAATAAATAAATTTTTAACTTTATTATCTTCCATTATTTGATGTACTATGTGAATGCTATATAAACTGTCATTACCAAAACTAGGGTATTACAGTAGCTATACATCAAATATTGTATAATGAGAAATAGTCAAAAAGTAGACGCGATCCTTTGTACTCAAAAATCTCTACTAGGGATAATACTCACTAAGTGACTCGATGTTATCCTTTTCTTTTCCCAATTTTCTAAAAATCGGGTGGCAACTCTATAAAATCAAAATAATCTCGTACCCTTGAGACCAATCATTTATCCCTATTCGGTAAAGTCACCATGTCCCTTGGAAATCGAAAGACACACGCATGCCCCATAAAAACATACCGCTATCCAAAAGTGAGTGAGGTTTCTTATAGTGGCAACTCCACTGGGAACTTCTAAGTAAGAGGGAACAACTTGAAAATGACTATTTCTTATTATACAATACTTAATCGTATAGAGCCCCTCACCACTGCATTTGTGCTACATATCACACATGCACCACTTGTCCCTAAAAGCCTCAATAATACTAAATGACATTGCCACCATGATTCCACTTGAGTCACGTGGCAACGAAGATACAATATTATCACCTTTAGTCTTTACTCATGCATTCATTGGACTTATTTGGCCAGAGTCTATAACCTAAGTCCTTAAGGGGGCGACTGAGTTATCAAAACAATGCTAGAGTCACTGACGGGAGTCCGCAACCCTAGTCATATAAGGGCATTCTCACTAAAGGAACCCTTAGCCTTTCACCTTGACTTAACTCATATAAATAAACTAGTAGCAACATTCATTAGGATTCCACCAAGCTATGCATGTTATCCTTGTCCTAACGCTGTCCGTTTGACATAATATTCATAAAAGACATGACCCTTCTAGTGTCTATCATCGAATGATGTAGTAATGTTAGTTTTTATAAAAAATTTATGCTCAGGTCCACAGTGTTCTTATATACTTTGTGTGAGCTTGAAGCATGAAGAATGATAAGAATTATGTACCTCAGCTTGAATAGTCTATGCAAATTAACAAATAATGACATCCCTCAATGACGGAACCTATGAGATGTCATCCATTTATCCTTATCAGATCAAATGAATGGTTTAGGAACCTAACTAGATTATGTACCTTTAGGTCGGCAAAATTAAATTGTAAACAATCAAATGATACTTTCATGACTCTCAGTAAATATATTGAATATCTATATGGGGCCAAGAACTTAAACTCTTTTTGATTGACCTTGGTCCTATGCATATGCACGCATATGGGCTTTGAACATTATTTAAAGCTCGACAATTGACTCTCATATTGATATTATGTGATTACCTCAAGCACATTTAAGTATCGTTCCTTAGTTTACCCTTTGTTTCTAACCAATATAAATCGAAACAGCCTAGTTCCGAGAGCATAACCATAGTCCCCTAGTGACTATAGGTTTAAAACCCACCTAGGAAAGAGACTGAATGACCTTGTGGAGAAATAAGGTTGGAAATGAGAGCTTACTTGTGACTAGTTTGTTCACTGTGCAGGAAAAACTAACTAGCTTTAATCATGCATACATCACATACATGTAGATAACATATATTAACCATTGTTTCTTATAGGAATCATCATCTTTCATTTTAGGATTTTGCATCCACTCCATGCATACATGCTCAACCTTTTCTTTTGTAGGCACATGTCATGCATCATTCATTTAGCTAACCCTTATAAATTTATAGGAATACGACATCCAAACATGAGTGACCAAGAAGATACCTCCTGTTAGTAATTCGAAGACAAACTAAAAGAGGGGATCCAAAAGTTACTCGCTGATGGCACCATAGATGAAATCCTCTAAGCCCAAATTAAAGCTAAAAGTGCCTAAGATAGGAATAACACACCTTTGAATGAAGTATCTACATATGGTCACCCGAGGGTAGATAAGGCAAAGGAAATTCCCCACACTCTAGTTAAAGCTGATAATGAAAATGACTACTACTAAGATCTCAGGGATGCACTAAAAGCTGAAAAAATTATTGACATGACCAAGCCTGAATTGACAGGGGAGGTCAAACTATTAGCCAACAGGATGGCTCAGTTGGAATTCACCTTCAAAGACAAGGAAACTCATGGCTCCAAAAGCTTTACCGACTTGGCATTATTCAAAGATGAGCCGCTTCTAAATGATTTTAGGCTACTAAAATTTGCTAAGTTTGATGGAATAGGGGATCTGAGGGTCCATATAAGGTAATATGCTACCTTCATGGCTGCCATAAAGCTTACAGAATCACAGATTGTTCAATTATTCTTCACATTACTAGAGGAAGGACCAAGGGCATGGTTTTTTGACCTTGAAAATGAAATAAAAAAATGATTGGCTACTGCTAACTCAGAAGTTTATCAAGCAGTATAAATACAACACTTAGTTAGACATCACTCGAAGGGACTTTGAGACCACAAGGCAAAACTCGATAAAACTTTCTCTAATTATGTCACCAAATTGTGGGGAAAGGCAATTAAGATGAGAAGCCATCCTCCTAAGGATGAACAAATGGAGCTGATAATCAAAGGGGCACCACCACACTTCAGAAAATAGATGATCTTTGCTCATTATCTTGACTTCAGAGCTTTCTATTAGGTTGGGATCAGAATTGAGGATAAGGAACCTCAGTAAGCCAGAAACACTTTTCAGCATAATACTTAACCAAACATAAAAAACATCTTCACTTGAGCCATAAAAATAAACATGATCCAACCCAACACCTACAGCTCACCATCTATTAATGTTATTAAACCACAAAGAAAATTCTCAAACTTTAACCTCCTACTATCCAAAGTATTCCAGAGGCTTTAACAAAAGAACCTCCTACAATCATAAGAGCCTAGGCCTCTTCCAAACCCACTACCACATTAAATTAACCAAAACTTATTTTGCCACTTTCACCAGATGCCTAGCCACACCATTGATACATGCAAAACTCTCAAAAATACAATCTAAGACCTCATTGAATCTGGAAAAATTGATGACCTAAAAAAATGACTTAGTATCAAGACCATTCCTTTCCCAAACTATCAAAACATGCCTCCACCAACCATCAGCATGATCTCCTCTAATCTACCTGAAGACTTGGTTGAATAGTCAATCTAAGCCACATAAGAAACCCAAGATAAGCCCTTAGGGGATAAACCCTCAAATCCTATTCTTGAGCCTCATGATTTTAGTAAAGATGAGTAATATCCTTCTACCTTTGAATACATTCCAATGCCCCAAAATTCCTTCCCCATTTAATGATGCAAAAAAGAGCCAGGAATACAGCTTTCCCTATGAATAGTAATGTGATTGATTACCCTTACTCATAAGAAGTAAACATAGAAAAAAATTTCAGCAGTGACCATGAGATATGGGATTTACTACACCAACCATCTAGGAAGTTTGAATTCAAAGTTAAATATACAACACCCCTTACTACCCATACACTCTTAGAAGACATAACACTCTTAGAAGACCTAAAGACCCTCAGGATGGGAGAAGAATTTGACAATAAAGATGGGATGGTTAGTACTATTCAACTTTAGAACCTGCAAGTCATGGGATAGACATATGGTATGACTTTGATGATCCTAAAATCATTATCTATGACCAGAACATCAATACAAAAGCAGATAAGTAAGTAACTAAGAAGCCCTCACTAGCAGTTAATCATGTAACTCACAACGGGTAGGTATATTAACCTCTTGAGAAAGAGAAGGAACCCTTTAAAGAGAAAGAAGTAGTAAAAGATTAAGCTCCAGTCAAAAAGGAAGACACTATCCTTAAATGACTTAAGAAAACTCAGGCACAATCTAGTATTTAGGACCTACTCATGGCCTCTAAGAAGCACAGAGATACCCTAGTCAGAGCATTGGATGAATGCCTCACCTTACAAGATGATAGCCTCTCTAATTAAAGCTCCTTCCAATACAATCACCTTTTTAGATGAAGATTTACCCCTCGAGGAAAGGGTCCATAATCATCCTCTCTTCATATAAGCAATTATCAAGACTAAGAAGACCCCATGTGTTATGGTAGATAGTGGGTCTTCCATTAATGTTTGCCCCTTGAGGTTGCTATATAAGTTCTGATGAATGTTGAAAACATGGAAGAATCCAATGTAGTCATATGAGCCTACGATGATTCTAAGAAGCCAGTCATTGGCACTTTTAAAGTAGTAGTTATAATGGATGATATCGAATTAGTAATAAAATTTATCGTCCTAGACATCCCTCTAACTTTTTCCCTACTGTTTGGAAGACCTTCCACTGTGCATCAAAAGATCAAGTTCCCCTTGAATGGAAATGTCATTACCATCCCTACTAAAAAAAGTAATAATATTGCCTATCTGAATGCGGTCTTACTAGGATTCCAAGTTTCTGTGATAAGTGACGGTCATGTCGTTCCTAAAGTTTCTACTATGATAAAGAAGATGCAATATCTTCCTAGAACATGATTAGGAGGAAGAAACATTGGAGTCACAGAATTCCTTGACTTTCGAGGATAGACCAATAGAAATGATCTAGGGTATGATCCTGAAAGGGATATTGGGGCTAAGAAATTAACCTCTTTTATAGTTGAAATCTCAACCCAAGTCTATTAAGGACAAGCTAAGGAATGGATGAGCAATGGAATCAAGAAACTAGGGTTTGAGATCTTCAATGACACCCTCAAGGAGAAACATTTACCAGGCATGATCACTGAGACTAACATTTGTGAGCTGATGAAAAACTTAAGGATAGAATCTGAGAGTGAAGCTATCAATCATGCTCAAGCTGCTACCATCCTCAAATCAAGCATTAATGACATCCTGTTCGAAGACATTATTGATGATGATCTTTATAGTTTTTCTTTGTTTAAAAATGATGATGTAATGAACTCTAAAGTTAATGTAATGAAATCTAATTTTGCTTACTTTTTTTATGTCTTTCCTAATGGTAGTGTGCATTGCATTGATCAAAACATTAGCATATTTGATATTCATTCCATATGCACTGAATCATTTAACATTGACATAGATCTAAGCCATGCATTATGCATATTTTGAAAGATGTTACCCCTGAGAGAGGAGAGAAATTAATAAAATATTAATAAAATATTCAAAAGTATTTTCCTGGATGTATGATGATATGCCTAGTATTGACAGAGACATTGCTCAATACTTCATTCCTACTAAGGAAGGATGCAAATTGGTAAAGCAGAAATTAAGAAGACTCAGACCAAAATGGGCCTAACTAGTGAAAGAAGATATTGAGAAATAGATTAAGGAAAAATTTCTAGAGGTAGTAGACTATCCAGAATGGTTAGCAAATGTGGTGCCAGTACTGAAGAAAGATGAAAGGGTTAGAATTTGCGTCGACTACAAAGATCTAAACAAGGCCTGCTCGAAGGATGATTTCCCACTACCCCACATAGACATACTAATTGATAGCGCCACTGTATATGCAATGTACTCCTTTATGGATGGATTCTCTGGGTACAATCAAATCCTAATGGCCATTATCAATAAAGCAAAGACAACTTTCATAACAGAATAAGGTACTTACTACTATAGAGTAATGCCTTTTAGATTAAAGAATGTAAGGGCAACCTACCAAAGAATGGCAACTATAATGTTCCATGACATGATACATAAAGAAGTAGAGGTATACATCGACGACATGATGGTCAAGTTAAAAATGAGGGAAGAACACTCCTCTAATCTCAAAAGGTTCCTTAGAAGGTCAAAAAGTATAGTCTCAAGCTAAATCTAAAGAAATGCGTATTCGGGGTCACTTTAGGAAAGATGTTGGGGTATGTTGTTAGTTAAAACATGATTGAAATGGATTTAGACAAAGAAAAAGCCATTAGAGAGATGCAAGTGCCAAAAACAAAGAAAGAAATCAGAGGGTTTCTAGGGAAACTATAATTCACCAGCAGATTCATTGCTAAGTTGACAGTAATGTGTGAACTGATCTTCAAGCTACTTAAAAAAGATTAATCGATTGAATGAAACAAGTAATGTCAGCTAGCATTTAACAATATCAAAAGCTACTTAGCCAACCCACCAGTTCTAAAACCACCTAAGCTAGGGATACCTCTAACCTTGTATCTAACCATCAAAGGGAATGAAATCAGTGCAATGTTAGCCCATGAGGGAGAAATAAAAGTAGAACACGTTGTCTACTACTTGAGTAAGAAGATGCTGCCATATGTGAAGTACAGCTAAGTCGAACAGATATGTTTGGCAATGGTATGGGCAATGATGAAACTCGAACATTGCTTTTAATCCTACAGAATTCAGGCCGTTTCTAAAATGGACCTAATGAAGTACCTCTATGAAGCTCCTTCTCTATTATGGAAACTTGCCAAGTGGCTTGTACTGCTAATAGAATTCGATGTGTAATATCTGACTAAGAAGGTAGTAAAAGGGAGAGTAGTGGCTAAATTTCTAGCTCTCAACCCCATTCTAAACTCAGAAGAAATCCAATTGAACTTCCCAGATGACCTTAGCTCAGCCATTGAAATCCAAGGATAGCGTATATACTTTAATAGAGCAATCAATTAGTTCAATGCAGAAGTCAGTGTCATACTACAATCTCCAAAGGGTGAAGTAGTACTAATTACTAAAAAGCTTGGGTTTAGAGTCACAAACAATGAAGCAAAATATGAGGTATGCATACTTACAATAGAAGCACTGATAGCCCTGAATGTCATAAAAGTCAAAATCTTTGGAGATTCTATGCTTGTAATCAATCATGCCATAGAAGAGTAGGAACTAAAAGAGCAGCACTTAAAGTCTTATCTGGACCATTTGAGGCTACTCACCATATCCTTCTAAAAATGCAGATTCATTCATCTCCCTAGGAATCATAATTAGATGGTAGATGCACTTGCTTCCCTAGTATCAGTATGGGGAGGACCATTGAAAATGCCCATGAAGCCTTTGATTCTACTCAAATTAGGACAACCTTGTCCTAAAAACTGTAGAATAGCAATGATAAAAGTAACTAAAAAGCCCTTGTTCTATGAAATCTAGAGATATATGAAGGAATGAGCTTATCCTTATCAAGCATATGAAGGAGACAAAGTAGTCATTTGACAGCTAGCATCAAAATCCACATCACACTAGGGTGTGTTATACAAGAGAACCTCAACTTTGATGTTTAGATGAAACTAAGGCTGCAAAAGTAATAGAAGAAGTACACGAGGGTGTTTGTGGTCCATACATAAATGGAGCAATCATAGCTAAGAAGCTAATCAGATAAGGGTTCTTCTGGATGATGATGATGGAAGACTACATCAAATTTATAAGGAAATGCCATAAGTGTCAGATCCATGGGAATTTCAATCACCTTCCCCTAATACAACAAAGCAAGCCACAGGCTAAAAGTCCTACACTTAAAATAATTACATCAATCATGGTTGCCATCAAAAGCAAGTACTAATCCTACTCAAGCATCCCCCTCATCTGGTTTTGACTCATCATCGTTCATCGTAAAGGACGATAGCCATAACTCCAGCTCACTGATGCAGTCATGATAAGTTGCATGCTCTTGCTCCCATTCAAGACTAGTGAGATGGTGCTCAACCTACATTATATATTGCATATCATACACTCATACATAAAACATTTGCATAAAATAAATATGTACAATAAAAAAGGCATACCCTCTGAGTGGTAGCAAACTCTAAAAGGCATTACTGTGCACTCCTTATAATAGTATACCAGTACTGAACAGTGGAGACAGGAATCTATAAAAGTAAGAAAATAAGTCAACCACTACTCATTAAATAAATGAAACACAAGCAAGATTAAGTGGAGAAGATGAACATGGGTAGCATCAGTATGAGCAATACCTGATTGAGGAAAGCCAGGTCTAGGCAAATTGAAACTCACTACTCTACCAATAATATCCATCCTAAGTAAAGACAAAGATGGCTAAACTGTTAAATCCCTAAGAATAGTATTACCAAAAGCCACACCACTAGCATGGGCAGCCACCTCAGTATGGAACGTGCCCTCATCCTCCTCAAAATGAGATTCAAATCTCCTCCGATGTCGCTATAGATAAGTTCTCATAACTCACGTCAATTACAGTTTATTACTAATAAAGTTTGCTACATGCTTGCACCAAAATAGGAATACAGGCTTATCGGATAAAAAAAAGTGACTCTCGATGACCAATATGATGGCTTAATCCTTAAAATAGAAGGATGAGATGCATTTACTTGAGAAGGTAAAGGTGAAGGAAAGGTCCTACTAGCTACAACATCAATCAGCTGAGGGATCAATGCATTAGTATAAGGTAAACCCACACTCTCCAAGAGGCTGTCAGAGGTGAATCCTATTATAATAGTAACAAGATCATCACCACAAAGCTCGTGACCCCATAACATGTCACTAGGAGGAGGGACAAGAACTCTCCTCATATATAGGCCATCCTACCAATGATGTACTTACCTACCTAAATACCACACTCTATCGATAAGGCCAAAAAGCAACACTCATCTCTTCATTAGTTGCCATGCAGCCACTATCTCTGCAGTCAAATGAGACCTCGCCATCCACCAGCAAAGAAAGATCTGCTCAACGGACAATAATGAATAAAAGATCCCTAAAAAAGAAATAACCAACATAGCAAGAATCAGACATACTTGATTGGGGGATAGCTTCCCCATATGGTCTTGAGCTACTATGCAATTTTCCATCAAATCAATAGTCTTCCTAATCCAGCGAGAATAATGAGGGAAGCCATCCTCTTGGAAATGCTCGATGGACGAAAGAGGGAGAATCCTGAACTCATATGCCCAAATTTGTTAAAATAAGAAGATCAGAAATAACAAACACAAAAGCAAAAGAACTGACCCAAAAACAAAAGAAAAGACAATATAACTTCTACTCACGTCCAGCATGAACAAGAATCCATAGATCCTCGAACCACCTTAGCATATTGCGTTAAGGCCTAAGTACATATGAGTAAAGGCAGTAGTGCCCCAATAGTAGCCCGACAAGCCATCCAAATCTCTTAATACAGACAACAATCGCACATCATATGTAGTCGAAGGGTTCAAAAGATAATAATGTAAACGACAGGTTAGTGCGTGCCCAAGATTTTAGCAACTGTGACACTATTTGAGCTCATGGCTCTAGAGAACACACTAACCACTATCATAAAGACATGGCATAGAGATGAGAAGTCACTACCTAGGGTAATAACTGGGACAAATCAAAAAAGGTGGTACTCGATTCTCTAAAAGAAAGCAAGTACCACAACTAGAAGATTCTGGGTACGAAATACTAACTTCTTTTAGTTTTGTGTTCTTTTAGAATTGCTTTATGAATTACTATCTTAATCTCTATTTACATGCAATTTCATATAAACCCTTATTAAAACAATCAACTCCATGCAAACTAGTTATGAAATATATAAGTAAACAATGCATTCATCACAATCCCTAGGTTAGTCTAATCTACATTGATTTTAATTCAATGAGCTAAATCTATATATTTTAATTTACAGGTGAGCCTAAAGACTAATGGGCCTAATTCTTATTTAATTTTAATTAAATGAACCTAGGTCTATTTATTTTAATTCTAAAAATGGGCCTAAATCTACAAATTATGAAGAATTTAATTTAGTGGGCCTAATTCTACATGTTTTAATTCTAAAGTGATATTAAATCTATAAATTATGGAAAAGGCTTAAATTAAATGAGTTAAGTCTAAATTAATTAAATTAAATTAAGTGGGCCTATGTCTAATTAACTAAATAGGCCTAAGTTATCTCTATCCTAAATCTAATTAATTATGGGCCTAAAGATGCATTTTAATTAATTAAACCTTAAAAAAACTTAAATTTAAATGGTTTAAAGCCTAATGTGGGCCTAAGGCCCAAAACACATAAACATAGACAAACAAGCCCAAAAAAAATATCAAGATAAACAAATAAAAGATCAAATAATTAATTTAACTCTATTCTAAAACCCTAATTTAATTAAAGTAAACATGAACAATAAATAAAACAATCAATCAAGCAAACTAATTTTACCAACTTAAGTCTAATTCAAATTTTAATTAGACAACCTAATGATTTCTATAACCATTAATTTTAATTAATTACAAAATGAAAACCCTAATTTTACTAACCAATTACTTAAAATAAAACACACAAGCACACACACTAAATTTCATTATTCCCACTATTGGGACTATTGAGAATAATAAAAAAGAAAATTAATACAACCCAAAAATAAATAAAAATAAAATAATGATAAAAAAACTAAATAAAAACACTAAAAATATTGTTTAGCTATCAGGTTCCATCCATGGCATTCCATAGACCTTCATGGATTTTATTATTTGAGTAAAGTCATTAAGTGATCATCTCCATAATCACCAACACAAAAATAAACAATGGTTAGTGAATAAACAAAACAAAATAAAAATTTAAGTAAAACTATAACTCAATAGGAACAACAATAATAAAAAAAATAATAGAAAATAGAGAAGGAGAAGATGATTATGGATGAACTATGGTTGGCTCCTTAGATTATAAAATCATCGTTTATTTGTTAAATAGATTTTCAAAAGCTTGTTATTCTTTTCTAAAAAAAAAAGGCCTCTTGCTCCTTGCTTCCAAGATGAAATAACTAAGAACATTTTTGTAAGTGCAGAAAAAGAGAGTTTCAAATAAAAAGAGAGAGGTCCTCCGAATTAAGTCCCCTTTGCTCGAGGAAATAAGAGGACTTTATTTCCTGAAGAGTTACAATTTTAAAAGGAATTTATTTTCTAAAAAGATAAATAAATCCCAAAATAAATTTAAGAAAATTTTTTAACCAATCAAAACTCAAGAAAATATTTTTATTTTTTATAAAAAAATACAATAACAGATGGAAAACACATAATTCCAACTGAAATTGAGTAATTCTTATCGGAATTGTGTAATTTCGATCGGAATTATAGAATTTCAATTGGAATTCTATAATTCTGATTTTTTAAACTTTTAATTACAATAAGACCCTTGAAAGAAATTAAATTTTTCGATTAGGTCTAAAAAGGTATTACAATTAAGTCCTTAAAAAACCAATGAAACTCTTTCTGAAAACTTATTCAAACTTTTGAGGTTTTGAACTTCAAGTGTTAAAGACCTACTGTAGATGGCAAGGTTTAGCGCACACCCAAGATTTTAACAACTGTGACACTGTTTGGGCTCAAGGCCTTAAGGAACACACTATAATGTCATAAAGACATAACGTGGAGATGAGGAGTCACCACCCAAGGTAATAACTGGGACAAATCGAAAGGTGGTACTCGATTCTTTAAAAGAAAACTAGCACCAAAATCATGAGATTTTGGGAGTGGAATACTAACTTCTCTTAGTCTCATGTTCATTTAGAATTTCTTTATGACTTACTATCTTATTCTTTAATTACCTGTAATTTTATTTAAACACAAATTAAACATCCATCTAACCTAAAAGCATTAACTCATAAAATTACATGTAAAAATGCATACAAGAGGCAGCGTCCCTAAATCTAAACTAGGTTAATTTTATTAATTAAAATTAGCTAATTCTACATATTTATTTACAAGTGAAATAGACTAGAGATGGGCCTACATTTTAAAATAATAAATGAGTCTAAATCTAATTGTTTTAATTCTAAAAAATGGGCCTAAATCTATTAATTTTAAGAAACAAAATAGAAATTAATTAGTGGGCTTAATTCTACTTAATTTTAAATTAAGTGATGTGATTTTAAATATATTTATTTTAAAAGAAGTGAAATTAATAGGCTAACCTAAGTCTAAATTAATTTTAGTTAACTTAAAAATGGGCTTATGTCTAAATTAATCTAATTGGGCCTAAATTGATTTTAAAATTAATTAAACCTAAAAATCAAATTAAAAGCCTATTTATTAAATGTGTTAGAACTTAACGTGGGCTTGGGGCCCAAAGATAATAAAAATATGCAAATAAGCCTAAACAACAAATTAAAGCAAATAATGAATAAAAAACATACATTTAATGATTTCTAACCTAATTTTAATTGCATGCAACCTAAATTAATCTAAAGCCACCATTGATTTTATTAGGGTTTTATCAAATGAACCTAATTTACTAATTAATTTTAGTGCAAAGAATATAAAATTCTACTATTTCCTACTATTAGGGTTATTATAAAATCTACCAAAAATAACAAAGAAAATAAAATGAAAACTACTACCTTTAAGAAAATAAATAAAACAAATTCAGAACCTAAAAAATAAATAAAATAGAATAAAATAAAAAATACATAAGAATTAAATTGGGATCCTGATTCTTGGTTTTCATTTATGGATTCTTGGTTCAATCGTATATTCATCATTATAGAAACATGAAACACGGAGAATAGTAAAGAAAAAAATTAGAATTAGGTTTTTTTTAAAAGGTTTTTTTTCTCTTTTTCTTCTTTTCTCTTCTCTTTTTTCTCTCTGTGTTTTTTCAATTAACTCTTTTTTTTGCAGTAGCTATTAGGGTTCTCTTTTTTCTCTCTTTATGTAGTCTCTCCTCTCCTTTTTTTATGCTAAACTTTTCTTTTTATATCCTTTTCTAACCTTAGTTAACCACTTACGTGATCATAGGAGAGACAACTCTGATCCTCCTCTTAAAATAAATAGGGTAAGAATTTTAATTTCAAAAATTATACATGTAAGAGATGCGTACTGGACAAATAAATTTCAAAATTACTTTATTTATTAAAAATAAATTAAAATTTGGACCAATCATAATTAAAAAAATTGAGAAAATAATTTTTTCTGAAATTTTTGTGCCAATCGGCATTGTGTTATGCCTATCGGCATTACACAATGCTGATCGGCATTATGTATGGCATTGTATAATGCCAATTAGCATTACTTTCAAATAAACCCTGCAAACTTCAATTTTTTACAATTAAATTCAAAAAATGTTGCAATTTAGTCCCTAAAATCGTGAAACTTAACACTAGACATTAATTTTTGACTAAATTTATATCATAGAGGCTTTCATCGCACGCGTGCACAATTGCATCCTGAAAGTAGGTGCTTACAGTTGCCCCCCCTTTATCGTTGTTTACTTGCAAATTACGACAAAGCGATAGTAGCACACAATTTTGAAAAAAAGAACTAGGGTACTTTATTGTATCTTAATTGACATGTTGATGCATAAACTGCTGAGCAATTTTAAGCAAGATGCTATTTTTTACATGTTTCACTATATTTCCTGTAGAACCTCTAGTGAGATATATACAAATGAGTTTTGCTATATTCCCTGTGGGATAGTTAGTGTTTTATAATTTGAGAACATTTTATAGCTCTTATGGAATGTCTAGTAATAATACCATAACTACTATGTAATGTTTAGTGAACTACACTATGTTCCCTTTGGGATGTCTAGTGACAATGAATTTCATTATATTCCCTATGAGACATTTAACGAAATATATGTAATGATTCTTCTTATACTCCTTATGAGACGTTTAGCAATTTATGATTTGAGAACTTACTATAACTCCTGTGGAATGTTTGGCAATAATACCATAACTAATGTGTAGTGTCTGGTAGATCAAAAGGTTTAAAAATTCATTTTAAAATGATTTTAATGAAAGAAGTACATTGTACTCAGTCATACAATATTGACTATACGCAGTCATAAACTCTGAATTGAAATACACTATACTCGGTTATGTAGTATTGATTTCTTTTATGTGATTATACTACAATCCATAATTGCTCGTGATTAGCTGTAACCCTTTTATTACTCACCGATGATGCTGCAATCCATAATTACTCATAATTAGTTACAAACCTTTCATTGCTCACTGATGATGTTGCAGTCCATAACTGCTCATGATTAATTGCAACCCTTTCATTTCTTACTGATGATGTTATAGTCCATAACTGCTTGCGATTAACTGTAACCCTTTTGTTGCTCACCGGTGATGCTGCAGTCCATAACTACTTATGATTAACTGCAACCCTTTCATTACTCACCAATGATGTTGTAGTCCATAATTGCTTGCGATTAGCTACAACCCTTTCGTTGCTCACCGATGATGTTGCAGTCCATAACTGCTCGCGATTAGCTGCAACTCTTTCATTACTTGCCTTTGATGATTGCTCACCTTTGATAATGGTGCAGTCCATAATTACTCACTGATGATGCTATAACCTATAATTGTTTGCAAATTAACTGCAATCCTTTCATTGCTCACCTTTGATGATGCTACAGTTTGTAACTACTTGCTGATGATGCTGTTGCAACCCATAATTGCTTGCAAATTAACTGCAATTCTTTCGTTGCTCACCTTTGATGATGCTACAATTCATAACTACTCGTTGATGATATTGTAACCCATAATTATTTACAATCCTTTCATTGCTCACCTTTAATGCTACAATCCATAACTGCTCGTGATTTTTATCTTTGGTTGTTTGAGTCGAATACTTTGAATTCTTTATGCTGACTGATTAGCATTTTTGCTAACTGACTTTGAATGTTATTGTGTTGATTGATTAGAATTTCTCTGCTGACTAATTTTAATTCTATTATGTTAACCAACTCTATAAGTTAGGTGCACTTCCTTTTGGATTTACAATTCCTATAGACTTATTAAAGTTAGTTTGAATCATGATGAATGTATAAAAGTACATTATAATGTTGAACATTTATGAGAAAATTCATCACTTTATCATGAGATAGCATGCACCCAATGAATCTTACTATTTTTTATTTTCATGGTTGTCATTTATTTGTCATTTGCAAAGGTCAGAGGCATTGTTAACCATCTTTACTAAGAGCATATCTTTTACCAAGTGAAGAGCTTACTTCCATACTTAATTTTAAGGAGAATTTGCTAAACAAAACTTATGGAAATTGAGTATAAAAAGATTGAATTATGAGTATCAAAATAGTTTTTGAATTATTTTTGTGATTTTCTTCCTTATTCGAGTATTCCTTTGCCTTTCTCATATTACTCAGCGTGGATACCATTAGAAAGGTCCTTTGGATACTCATACTCTTGCAGAGCATTGGAGTAAATAGAGCGGGTGTTTTTTTTATGTGGGTCCTCTTTTAGTATTCCCCTGCCTTTCATATATTACTCAACATGGATACTGCCAGAGGTTCATGTTGATACTCTTGCTCATTTTTTAGTATTGGAGTAAATTATGTTTGCTCTTATTTTGATTCTCCTCTTAGTGTTCCCCCACCTTTCTCGTATTACTTAATGTGGATACCGTTGAGGGATTTGTACTCATACTCATTTCTGAGCATTGGAGTAGATTATATGCACATTTATTATTCTAAAAACTAAAATTATACTTTGAAATTTAAGAAATTTATACTACAAGTCCATAGATTTTTTCTTTGTGTATTCTTCCCCTTGTTTGGGTGCGAAACAAGCATTAGATTGATTACAGTTTATAAATTCTCAACATAAAGTTATTAACTAATCATCTAAATTTCATAGGCTAATAAAAAAGAGCCATTTTAATCAAAGGTCATGAGATAGGCTTTTCGCACACGATCTCATAAAGTGGATGAATTTACTTTTAATTTATGAATTTTATGATTGAGATGGTACTTTATTATATAATAGAGTTCTGTTACTTCCCTTTATTATCTTGGTGAGGGTTTAGCATTTGCTATTTTACCCATTCTTATTGATAAATCAATTCCTTTCCACTTCTTCATTCTTTTATTTTTTCTTGCATAAAATACCATAAGTTAGTATGGTCTATTTATAAATGAAGAGATTTTGTTATAATGCAATGTTATTCTTTTGCATTCTTCCCTTTTGATTATGATGATGATGTCTCTGATCATAAGGTCATGATACTCCATCATTGAAGTCATGGCCTAAGGTTGAATTTGCCTTTCTGCCATTCCATTAACACTATGGTAGAGGGCTTCATTCCTCTTCTTGACATCTCCTAGAAAAAAGGTTCAGGAGTTAGAGATCTTATTTCATGATCAAATAATTTTCCAAAGTGCATTCATTTTAAGTTTTGAGTGTGTTCTTCCCTTTTATAAGGTCAATGAATGTATAGCTGACACATTGGACCTTCTCATCACCATATTCCATACCCTATGCTAGTCTAACTATTGTGGAGAGATATTCTATATAATGCTCCCGATGAGACTATGGAGATGGATACTGAGTTTAAGGAACTTGAACATCCTATCCAGCCTTTTGAGGTCGCCAAGATGACGCTTTTGCAAATATCACTATCAATGATATTCCCTTACTTGATGGGCCCATAATTAATTTGGCTCCTGTAATCTAGAGTCACATTGAGCATCAAGTTCACCTAAATAGTGTCACTTTTTTTCCTTTAGATGCTTTATATGTGAACATTCTGACTACTTTTCTGCACTTTTACAACACCAATCTTGAATGTTAGTAGCAAAGTTTTTGCATAATCTTGCCTAGGCTTAAAGACTTTATTAAGCAAAGCAAGTATTTCACAATAAATGTATGCAAGTGTATGCATGACATGCATTATCCTAATAGGTCTTTTATTTGGAACAAGGCTATGTTCATAGCTTGGAATGTGAGAATAAGGTGCCTCATCAACAACTTGTAGGTTTAAGCACTGGATGCTTCATTATTGGTACTTCTAATGTTAAAGCTTCTGATACAGCTCATCGAACTAATGATCAAGCTAGCGAGTGGGGTCCATGGCTTTACACTAGAGCTCATGATTGACTGATGCACTATTGAACTTTTCTTTTTTTTACTACTTTTACTGTATGATAACTAATGTATTTGTATGCTTGTAGTTTACTCCTTTCCACCCTAAGATCTGTTTCACTAACTTTGAAGTTCTATTGTTATATTTACTATTTTGTCCCCAAGCTACCCCAGAGTTACATTTTGTCCCCAACTTCATTTTGAATTCACTCTAGCAGTCTTTTTCTTCATGCGTGCAAGAAACTTGGTTTGGTCACTATTGTTGTTGACCCTTTATCTTATTAACCCTATTAGTTGCAGTCTCATGTATTAAAGATGAAAAGGAGTGAGCGAACTGATTAAAGTGAGTTCTTGATGATGAAATCAATTGGACTTGCACTTCGAAGAATTCTTGAGCAAAATATGAGGCTTGATGCTAATGTAATAATTGATGACAATTACAAGGTATAGGTTACAACACAAGTTACTGAGCCACTTGAATTCTCAAGGTATAAAGGGATATTAGGCTTGCAAGGAAAATTACAAAAGGGGTGGCAAAAAAGAAAATATAACTAAAATAGTGATCTCATAGCTCTGATTTAGCTTTCATTATGTATTGTCTTTCTATTCAGATACTTAAGCAGTATGATAAAGATGAATATATGATATTTGAAAAAAAATTTAAAATTCAATTTTAATCATTCATTAGGGCAAAAATGAGAACATTCATTATATCACATGATATAATTCCTATTATCTGCCAGTCATGAATTTTTCTCTCTAATTGTTACCTTACTGTTCTTTTTTTTTTCTCTCTTTGTTTTTTTCTCTTTTTTTCATTCTTTTTATTTTTTCCTCAAATTTCCTATCTTTAGAAGTTACATCATATGATATATGTATGTTCTTTAAATTTGCATTTGTGCCCATGCTGAATGAATCTAATTGAATTGAATTTATATCAAACATGTAGAGATGATTAATATCATAATGCACAGTACCATTAGGATGTACGTTACATAAGTAAGCATGATTAAAATTTATATCATAGATCATTAAAACAGAATAGAAACTAAAATTTTATTCAAATAAGACAATAAGAAATTTTATTTCATATTCTAGATGCTAGGGATGCTGAGTCTCATAGTGGTTATCCTTGAGGCAGCTGACATAATAACTAATTTTGCATCTTTTTGCCAACTATCTCCATGACTTCATCTTTTTGTACCTCAAATGTGCATTTTTCTTTCTTGTTTAGTAGCTTCTCATCATCAAACTCATCACCTCATCCTATAGGCACAATCGACTCAAAGGGTTTGTTAAAAGAAGGTTTTTTTAGTATAAAAACATTATAGTCAAACTTGCAAAAGGCTGACCTAATAAGTCTTATGCTCTTTCCATATCTTTAGGGGCTTTAAGAGATTTCTGATTAGTTTTAAGGTCTAGGTCCTCAAAGGAGCTTAACACTTCTTCCTCACTAACTCTTGAGTTAATCATCATGGTAGTTGGGAGTGGTACATTTTGATAGTTTGTGAAAGGATTATTTCTAGTGCTTGGGTTTTCAGGGCCTGTGATTTTTCCATAGTCTATAAGGTTTTTGATTTCATGTTTGAGGGAGATGCAATTATCCGTGGAGTGTTGGAGGTTTTGATAGAATTGGTAGTGCTTGTTTGGGTTATAACCTGGGGTGTTTGGGTTTGGATTAGGTAAAGGTTCAAGTAAGCCCTTTTGCATTAAGCACTATAGGACTTTTGAAAGTGGTTGGCTAAAATTGGAAAATCTCCTTGGTTGTTGAACAACATGCACTTCCACGATCTGACTAGTGCTCCATTGTTGTATGCCCCCAATTGGATAGTTTCAAGTTCCTATACTTCTAAAACTTTTCTTCTTCTCACTCTAAATCTCTTTGGCTTGTAAACCATCATCATATAGGTCTATAAATGTTTTGGGATTCACCATTTGCAATCTCTCAACCAAAATAGTTGACACGTTATGGACTATCATCCTAACATGATCTTTCTTAGCCAACTTGTTTTTCATTAATCCTGCCTTGTTCATGAACCTAGTAAGAAAATTAGAGAACGATTTATTCAATTTCTACTTTATCAGTACTAAATCTCTGATGGACACTTTCAATCTAGTGTTATAATCATACTGTTTCAAAAAATCAGTACACAGTTCTTTCCAGTCAGTCTTGATAGACTTTTCCAACCCATGATACTAGTTTAGAGTTGTTCCCTCCTAAAGACAGTACAAATAACCTAGTGATTAGTTCTAATGGGGCCTTAGTAGTGCTTATAGTTATTGTATACTAACTGAGATGAATCCTTAGATCTCCAGTTCCATTAAACTTCTACAGCTAAGGCATTTTGAACTTCTTAGGTAGCTTATTACCCTCCATTAGCAACATATCATCAAAGTCAAATGAATATCTTATGCCTTGTCCTCTAAGCAGCTTTTCCATCTTAGACATTTTATAGGTCAGTGCTTGCATCTGCTTGGACTTATAGTCTTGTACCAGTTCAAGTGATTCTCTATTTGCCTTTTCTATCATGTAGTTCTCAACATCCTCAAGCTTCACATCAACAACAGGTGGGTTTCTAGCAACAGGTTGCCCCCCAGCATTATTGGTAGTAGGTGGATCATATGCAGCAAGTAGGATATCTGCAGCAGTAGGTGGTTGATCAATTATAGGTGGTGGTATGACAGTAGCAGCAGGTTGCATCAATCCTGATAAAGCCTATCTTAGTTCATCTTGTATCATAGCCCTCATTTCATCCATCAAAGCTCCCTTGATGTCTTCTAAGGTCCAGTTCCCTCCTTGTTGTTATTCCATCTTTATAGGTTTAGGTGTAGTTGGTTCAACTTCTAAGTAAAGCGGATTGATAGGACTCTTATCTAGCTTATGTAAGATTTCTTTTGTTATGGCCTTAGGGCTTAGATTTGTTCTTCTTAATCTGCCACCTTTCCATCCCCAAATATGAGAAGATCCATGTGAATCTATGATAGCTGCAAAAAAAATGTTAGTATGATGGATGAAATGTATGTATGCATGATGCATGTGCTATGTAATAAGTAGTAAATAGCTAGTATCAATCAAGTGTATAACATTCATCCTTCCAACCTTTTTCCTCCTATACACATGTTCAATGGTGAGACTCTTTTCCTAGGATTTTTAGTGTTGGCCTTAATATCAATAGGGGATATCAAGAATTGATGCACATGCTAAATTTCTTAAAGCAGTAAAGACATAGAAACAACATTTCTAGGTATAAAGGTCTAGCGCAATCTTCATTAGCCCAAGTGGGCTTCAAAAGTATGGGTCTGGGCTTTTATAGATAGAAATACCTCATGGTAATAAGCATAGAAACAACATTTCTAAGTATAAAGGTCTAGCCCAATCTTTATTGGCCCAATTGGGCTTTAAAAAGTATAGGCTTGGACTTTTATAAATAGAAATACCTCATGGAAAAAATCATACAAGCAATTTAGGTCGATCCTAGGGGAGGTAACTAAGTCATTATATGTGGTTGGAGTCTAGTGAAAAGTCAAGGTTCCTTTAGCAAGATGCCCTCCTTTAGGACTTGAGTTACAGGCAAAGGTCAAAGGGGCTCGACATCCTTTACAAACTTAAGAGAAGACTATCCCCCTTTAGGATTTAGGTTATAGACTTTGGTAAGATGAGCCTGGTAATCTCTCTTGAACTAAATTAAGGCTAAGAATGATGGTTAGCTAATTTACAACCCTATGAAGCTAGTGGAATCATGGAATCATAAACCAATGCCATCAGTTTAATAGGTACATGCAGAATGAATGTAAGAATAAAATAATAATTAATAAAATAACTCTAAAGAACATAAGTAGAATAAGTATCTCTTATCCTTAATAGAGTCGCCACTATAGACTGCGGGGTTTAGTGCGTGCCTAAGATTTTAGTAACCATGACACTGTTTAGGCTCAGGGCCCTAAGGAACACACTACTATGTCATAAAGACATGGCATTGAGATGAGGAGTTGCCACCCAGGGTAATAACTAGGACAAATCGAAAGGTGGTACTCGATTCTCTAAAAGAAACCTAGCACCACAACCAAGAGAATCTAGGAACGAAATACTAACTTCTCTTAGTCTCATGTTCATTTAAAATTACTTTATGAATTACTATCTTATTCTCTAATTACATGAAATTTTATTTAAACTTAAATTAAACATCCATCTAACCCAAAAGCAACAAGTCATAAAATTACCTGTAAAAATGCATACAAAAGGCAGCGTCCCTAAAACTACTAGGTTAATTTTATTAATTAAAATTAGCTAATTCTACATATTTATTTACAAGTGAAATGGACTAGAGATGGGCCTACATTTTAAGATAATTAATGAGTCTAAATCTGCTAGTTTTAATTTTAAAAAGTGGGCCTAAATCTATTAATTTTAAGAAATAAAATAGAAATTAATTAGTGGGATTAATTCTACTTAATTTTAAATTAAGTAATATAATCCTAAATCTATTTAGTTTTTTAAAAAATGAAATTAATGGGCTGTGCTAAGTCTAAATTAATTTTAGTTAACCTAAATATGGGCCTAAGTCTAAATTAATTTAATTGGGCGTAAATTGTTTTTAAAATTAATTAAACCTAAAAATTCAATTAAAAGCCTATTTATTAAATGTGTTAGAACCTAACGTGGCTTGGGGCTCAAAGAAAATAAAAACATGCAAACAAGCCCAAAAAAACAAATTAAAGCAAATAATGAATAAAAAACATACATTCAGTGATTTCTAACCTAATTTTAATTGCATGCAACCTAAATTAATCTAAAGCCACCATTGATTTTATTAGGGTTTTATCAAATGAACCTAATTTACTAATTAATTTTAGTGCAAAGAATATAAAATTCTACTATTTCCCACTATTAGGGTTATTACAAAATCTACCAAAAATAACAAAGAAAATAAAATTAAAATTACAACTCTTAAGAAAATAAATTAAACAAATTCAGAACCTAAAAAAATAAATAAGATAGAATAAAGTAAAAAAAATACATAAGAATTAAATTAGGATCCTGATTCTTGGTTTTCATTTATATATTCTCCATGGATTTTCCTTGGTTCAATCGTATGGTCATTATCATAGAAACATGAAACACAGAGAATAGAAAAAAAAAGATTAGAATGAATGAACAAAGAAAACAAAATAATGAAAATTAAACAAAAAAACACAGAAATAATAAAATAATATAAAGGAAAGAATTATTAATAAAAAGAAGAAAGGAATATAAGAAGGATGGTATGTCTCAAAATGAGATTTCACCGTCTTGAGAAAATCAACTCTGTGTTTTCTTGATTTTTGGACCTTGAAGAGAACGTATTTTTTTAAAAGGTTTTTTTTTCTCTTTTTCTTCTTTTCTCCTCTTTTTCTTTTTGTGTTTTTTTAATCAACTCTCTTTTTTACAGTAACTGTTAGGGTTTTCTCTTTTTTCTCTCTTTACATAGTCTCCCCTCTCCCTTTTTTCTGCCAAACTTTTCTTCTTATATCTTGTTCTAACCTTAGCTAACCACTTACGTGATAATAGGAGAGACAACTCTTATCCTCCTCTCAAAATAAATAGGATAAGAATTTTAATTTCAAAAATTATGTGTAAGAGATGCGTACTGGACAAATAAATATCAAAATTAATTTATTTATTAAAATAAATTAATTCATGTGACACTTAAAAGGTTATAGTCGCATGTTCATTTGTGTGACACTTAAAAAGGTTATAATCACATGTTCATTTGCATGACACCTAAGAAGGTTATAGTCACATCCGCATTCTACTTAGTAGCATCCTCATTTGTATGACACCTGAGAAGGTTATAGTCGCATAAATCCCCATGCACTTTGTATGAATCACAAGCTTGCATATGTCCCAAATAAAACCTTGCATGACAACTAAGTCACAGAATAACAACAATACATAAAATACAACAACATTGATAAAATCTTGACAAGACGTTTAAAGATAACCCATAGGTAAGTACCTCTCTCCCTACTAAAATGTTTTTTGCATCTTTACATTTTGCTTCACATATATTGACACTAGTGGAAGGTGGTTATACAACACACATAAAGCAGGAGGCAATTGTCATACCTCAAATTTGATTATCCCCAAAAAGGTCCAATGATGAAATGAATCCCTGAGACGACTAAAGTTTGCTCGTTTGTAACACCTCTGAAGTGTGCAACCTTAAAAAACCTAACTAACCCATTAGTGTGTAAAATTGATCACTGAGCCATTAAGTTATGCTCTGACCTTGTGCAATACGAATTATTGGAACAATGAGAGGTTTATTTTGAGAAAACTTCTCTCAGAATACTCAGTTCATTGGGTCAGTGCGCATTTTATTAGACTGGCACCTAACTTTATGAAAAAATGGAAATTAATTTTGATAAAACAAACTTTGAAAACACATCTAGAAGGCTTTAAAACCTATAGAAGTGGTCCCGAAATGGTCCGACACAACCCGAGTATTAGCACATATTGCTCATTAGTGCACGTAAATGTCCTTAGGTGTCATGTGATAAAATCGAGCCTGAATTTGGCAAAACAAACTTTGGAAACGCATCCAAAAGGCCTAAAAACTCTAGAAACCAACCCTAAAATAATGCGTGTAAAATCCAAAAAGTGTGCGTAGAGTATTGAATGCGCATGGAAGAGCATGTTTGCGTGCATGGCCATGCACTAAGCATGTGACCATATGCACGACCATACGAACTTGGCATGAGCACGCATAAAATCTTTATTATACACGTATGACCATGCCCCTACCACCTTATTCTACCTAATTTTCCTTGTAAATAGACCCCTTCACACTCCATTTTAGGGGGATCAAGTGGAAACACACACACACTTAAAAATTGGTTTGATTAAAGGCACTAGAAACCCTTTCCCATATAGTTTTTGCTCTCCCATAGCCTTTTCCTTAGGTTGTTAGATCCTTTTTCCACCAAACCAAGCCTCATCTTTATCAAAGCACACTTTGAAGGTATACAATTTAGCATCATTCTGTTGTTATTTTGAACCTCTCGACAAGGAAAGCTTGATAATCTCTTGAAGCTAAAGATTCAAAGCTTACACAAACTTAGTCGATTCTGAGGACCACATAATTATTTTAGCACATTTATTTTATCACATTGCATTTTATTTTACTATCATAAGCATTTAATAATACTGTTGTGCTTGTGTGATGAGACTAGCAATCTTGTATGTTATGTGAATAATATATGCTTTATTATGCTCATTTCATATCATCATTCTACATCCTCTATTTCCAAAATCATGAAATCACATTGTAAATACCAATAATGTGAAAATTTCATATTCCAGAATAGAGTCATCATGCTCTCAGTCCAGTGATGACCTCATGCATCCTTTATATTATAGTCATACATCATCATACAATGAATAATCATTAAAAGCATTCATGTTCATCCTATTATTTATAAAATTGGGCAAGTTATGTGAATGGTCATGTTAATCTTACATATCAGTCATATTTAAATTAGATTTACTTTTTTGTAGTCTTTTCCTTTTCATATGTATTTTATCAGGAGAGTGATGTAATAAATAAATTTTCAGCTTTATTATCTTCCACTATCTAATGTACTGTGTGAATGCTATACAAACTATCATTATCAAAACTAGGGTATTATAGTAGTTATGCATCAAATATCATATAATGAGAAATAGTAAAAAAGTAGATGTGATCCCTTGAACCCGAAAATCTCTACTGGGGACAATACTCGTTGAGTGACCTGATGTTGTCCCTTTCTTTTCTCAACTCCATAAAATCAAAAGTGTCTCATCCCCCTGAGACCAATCATTTTTCCCTATTCAAAAAAGGTGCCATGTCCCTCAAAAATGGAAAGACCTACATAATGCCCCATAAAAACATATTGCTATCCAAAAGCAAGTGAGTTCACTCATAATACTATAGTAGTTTAGCACAGAGAAGATTTCCTATAAGTTAATCAGGTGTTGCTCGAAGGTTTTTCGTTTTACTACCATGTCATCCATATAAGCCTCTAAATTCCTCACAATTAGTCTTTAAAGATCTTATTGATTAGGTCCTGGTAGGTTTCTCTGGCCTTTTTGAGTTTTAAGGGCATAATTTTATAATAGTAGATTCCTTTTTCAATAATGAAAAATGTCTTTGTGTCATTATGGGGATTTAATGGTACCTTATTAATGCATCTAGGGAAGTCAGGAACTTATAACCCATAGTGGCATCAACCAACTTGTCAATTGATGGTAGGGAAAATAATCCTTAGGAAAGGCTTTATTGAGATTAGTAAAGTCCACACACAGTCTCAACTTTCCATTGGCTTTCTTGACCAAAACAACATTTGCCTTCCATTATGGATAGTCAAGTTATTAAATAAAGCTAGCTTCTATTAATTTATCAACCTTCTAGTTGATTGCCTCATATTTAATAAGTGGAAAGAATCACTTTTTTTGGTGCACAGATTTGAAATTCGAATCAATGTTAAGCTTGGGGGTCATCATACTAAGATGAATTCCCAGCATCTCAGAAGGCATAAAGGTAAAATCCTTTCTATGCTCTTGCAAGAATTTCTTCACTTAAGCCTTCTAGTTATAAGTAAGATTTGCATTGACATGTGTGCAGGGTTAATTAAACCCATGGTACCTAAATTTTTCATTAATTTCCATTAAAATACCCAAATTTCATTTTGTCACTTAAAACTTCCCAGCATTTCTCATGAATCCTCTAAAAGTACCTAATGACATATTTCGATTGTCAGAACTGATATAGAAGCTAACATGGATGCTGACATGTCATTTGACAAAAAGTAGTGGTCATGTCAACTGAGAGTTAATTACACCCATAGACCTAACTTTTTCATTAGTTCCTAGCAAAATATTGATATATCACAAATATGCATACTTATTTAGGAGTATTTTAGTAATTATTTTGTTTATTTTGCTCGTGATTTTGCATTTTTATGTTCTTATTATATGATTTCTATCTTCCAAATGCATTTTAGGTTTGTTTGTATGTTTTGATGTGTTTTTAGGTCTGATGATCATTGGAAAAGGCTTGGATTTAGTTAAAACAAGTTAGAAGGCAAAAGGACTTACTCTTGAAGGATTCAAGACTATCATGAGTCATTACATATGGGACAACTCATTATAGAAATCTTCTGTAACGAGTCGCCATCCTGGAATAACTCGGCGCAGGGACAAAAGGCCTAGAAGATTCTATATTGAGCAGTTTTTGTATTTTGGTTATAAATTTCTCTACAAACATCCAAATGAGGTGATTCAAGTTGAATTTGAAAGATGACTCAAAGATCTAAAAAATTTATGAAGGGATTTTCTAGAGATAGAGTTATTTAGATGGACAAAAATGCCCTAGAATTTATGTATTCTGCATAAGGTTGTAACCCTTCATGTCAAAGGGTACCTTTCTATTTTGTAACCTCTTGTAACCACTTCTAAGGCCTATATATATAGGTCATTAGTGCCTTATACACAAAAATAGAACAAAAATAGAACAGAAATAGAATTCAGATAGAATTGAGATAGAATTCATATAGAATTAAGATAGAATTCAAGATAGAATTCAAGAGAGACATAGTTATAGATATTTTCGATAGATTTATATATTATCTTATAAAGTTACTAGTAAGTTTATTATTTTTTTTGAGAGTTCATTCTTCTTTTCTATTATCTTGTCTATTATTCAAAAAGAAGGAAGCAGATCATTTATGCAAGAGAGATCATTTTCGGCTAGAAGATAAATTAAAAGGGTTGTATAAACTCAATCTCTTCTCTTCTATATTGTTTTTGATTGTCTCTTAATTTAATTAACCATGCATAGTGGCTAAGTATTTGAAGGAATTGCAATGTTGATTGAATAAGGATTACATACTCATACTTGCTTGTTTGATTTGAATTCAATTAGTACAGAATTGTGTTATGTATGCTTGATCACCATATGTAACTTGTAAATCAGTTTATTTACAATGAGAGTTAGAATAATTTGGTGGAACTTTAATTGGATTCACTTAAGTAATGAATTCACTTGGAGACAAGGAATTCATCTTAAGGGATATTTAGTAGTTTTACTTGTGTTTCCTTGTCTATCTCTATAATGAACCGAGAGAACTTGTAGACTCTAGATGGGAATATCCTAATCTGACAATGAGAGTTACTTTTTAGGATTTGTTTAGTGTAATGTCATTTATGGTTTCTTCCTATCTCTACAATGAACTGAGAGGACTTATAGACTCTAGGAGGGAACACTTCTAATTGACAACGAGAGTTGCTTTTAGGAACTTTACTTTAATCTGACAACGAGAGTTGCTTTTAGGAACTTTACTTTAATCTGACAACGAGAGTTGCTTTTAAAGATTATACGTACTAATTTCCAATCACTAAGTCAAGAATAATTAATTTACATATCCTTATTAATTATCATTGTAATTCTTCCATGTGTTTTGATAAGAACTTATAGTAATTGTAGTTTTAGTATTAGAGTAGTTATTTTGATTATAATTTATTTGCATGATTATTATTGTGATTTTATTTGCCTATCCATCTTAGTACTTATTCGATTAATATAATATTTACCCTAAATTCCCCGTGGATCAACACCCTACTTGCTATATACTAAGTCTTAGAGACTAGGGTATTATAATTTGACCCTCGATCAAATATCCAACTTTCATTTAGTCACTTAAAACCTTTTAACATTTCTTATGAATCCTATAAAACTACTTAATGACATATTCTAATTTCCAATGATGACCTGTCAAGTTTTTTTTAATTCTTTCCAGTTGGATATGTACTTCAAGTCTCATTAATATAGAAGTACATATAATATTAATATTTTTATTGATAAGACCCGAAGTACATTTTAGGGAGCTGTGAATTTAGGATGGATAAAGAGAAGGAGAAGAGTGTGCATGGTAATTATTAGTGTTTTGATAAGATCAATATTTAAAAAAACCATATAACTTTAAGATTTTATCAAAACTTTATAATGTTCATAAATTTTTATACTATTCTCAATGAATTTTGTCATAAACACCAATAATTACCATGCACACTCTTCTCCTTTTCTTAATTCATCTTAAGTTTATAACTCCCTAATATATACTTCGGGTCTCATCAATAAAAATGTTGATTTGATATGTACTTTTATATTGATAAGACCTGAAGTACATATCTAACTGGTAAAAAAAACTTGACACATTAACATTCGTGTCATCATTAGCAACTAAAATGTGTCATTAGGTAGTTTCGTAGAATTTATAAGAAATATTGGGAGGTTTTAAGTGAATAAATGAAAGTTGGATATTTTACTGGGAGCTAGCAAAAAAGTTAGGTACCATAGGCGTAATTAACTCTCAATTGACATGGCCATTACTTTTTGTTAAAAGACACATCAGCATCCATGTCAGCTTCCGCATCATCACCAGTAACTGAAATATGTCATTAGGTACTTTTATGGGATTCATGAGAAATGTTGGGAAGTTTTAAGTGATAAAATGAAATTTAGGTATTTTAATAGGAATTAGTGAAAAATATAGGTATCGTGGGTGTAATTAACCATATGTGTGCACCATTTTGGATTGCCTGTTGAGAGAGGAATAACTTCTAATTGACCCGTGGGTTTTATCCTTTGTCCAGAGCCAACATCTCTAACATCTAATATTTCTATCATTAGGACTTCTTCTTCACCTTCATCACTTAACGAAATAGAGTGGCATTATTTAGCTTCAATTTGTCTTCCCTTCACAGTAATAAGTCTATCATCAAAGGGCATCTTCAAACAGAGATATATGATACATAGAATAGCACAAAACTCATATAAAATAGGGCATCCCATAATGACATTGTATGTTATTGATACCCTAGCCACCATAAACTCTGCCATCATGGTTCTTCCCCTATAGATGTTTCCCCTTATGTCTTCCATGTCGATAGAGATTGGCAAGACAATCTACCCCTTTATTAGGATAGGAGAGTTGTGTATCCCTTTTAAGTAGGACTTTACTGGGAGCAAACATTCTAGATTCATACCTTTTTTCTAAAACATATAAAATGGGAGGAGATTGACTAAGCTTCCATCATCCACCAAAACTCTTTCAATTTTAAAATTATTGATAATTGCCATAATGACCATTGCGTTAACATGAGGAGTTATGACACCCTCTCCATTTTTAGTCTAAATGTGATCAAACAAGCTCACAATGGATTATTTGCTTTTGAATTATGAGATGGTTTCAAGTGTCTATTCTTAATTCCCTTATCTAGAAAATAAATGGTGTCACTAGTAATCTAATGGATTGTACCTTTGATCTCAATGTTCAGAGGGAATATAAGTTGTTTGTCTTTTGCCATCGTGGATGATGATGACATGCCTCCCATAGATCCCCTAATAGTATTATCACTACTCTAGAAAAAATTCTTAAGGTGCCCCTCTCTGATTAGCCTCTTTATTTCGAACATTAACTGGTGACTTTCATTGGTGTTGTGTACCATAGCCTTGTGAAAATGGCAAAATTTAAACTGGTTATAGTTCTTCGGGCTTGAAGGCATCTCCCATGGCCATTTCACATACTCTTTATCTTTGATCACCATGAGAATGTCTTGCCTTGTGACATTTAGTGGACTCATGCCACTCTCCCATAGGGGAGTATAAAGTATCTTAATAGGTTTTTTGTATAGGCTTTTAGGGGAATGGTCCCAGCCCTTTCCTTATCCTCTTGGGAGGAATAGGATTATTACACTCTTCTTTTCACTTTGGGAAAAGTTAACTTGACCAATAGGTATCATACTGACTAATGTACTTCTCTGCCCTTTCCATCAATGTCGTTAAATCGACAAGTGGATTCTTTGACAATGAGCTAAATAATGAAAGATTGTTGGTGCCTTTTATCACAGCTTCTATAGCCCTAAAATGCTCCAAATTAGGGATATTTATAGGTTCCTTTATTGAAGCAAGCAATAAAATCTCTAAGGCTCTCTCCATGTTTTTGCACTATGGTATCCAAGTAAAAGGTCTCTCTCTATGCTGGTATATTGGAGATGAATCTAACAAATAATATATTGAGATTAATAAAAGAGATAATGCAACTAAAAGGCATATTATTAAACTAAAATTGTGCGGCATAAGTAAGAGTGGTAGGAAACATTTTGCATAAAATAGCATTAGATTGAGTATAGAATTCAACCACTATTTTAAACTTCAACACGTGATCCTTGGGGTTGGTAGTACCATCATATGTCAGTAAAGTAGGTAGTTTGAATTTTCTTAGAATGGGCTTCTTTTGAATATCTTTAGAGAATTCTTTGCCCTCCACTCCAAGAATTCTTTTAAATCTTCTTTTAGCTTATTTTACCTAGCAGTGGAATGTGCAATGGAATTTTCCCCTTTGCTTCTCTTCTCTAGGGAGTATCGTACATCTTTGGAAGTTTCCACTCTAGTTTTACCCTTTTTGGTAGATTTACTTTGAACTTGAAGTCTCTTCTTTATAGCATTTTTTAGCGTCTCTATTTCTGTCCTCCGACTTTCCCTTTGAGACTGGGCCTTAGAGGCAGTTTTAGAAATATCATCTTGCCTCTATCTCCTAGGTCTTTTACTTAGCTCATTTCTACCCATTCAAAGTTGTTCACGCCATGGCTGTGGCTTAGAACCATGAACAATGTAGGGATCGATTTCATTAGTGGCTTCATTGTCCCTTAGGCGCAATCTCCTTTTAGGAACGTTAGGAGTTCATATATATATCTTATTCATAAGGCCTTTTCCCTTATCTGGTCTATTTTACATCTCAGTTAATCGGTCCACCTTCTCTATCAGGTCAGTCAATGTTATGATAAGAACCTCTATGGTAGACTGTTGATCAGGATTTACTCTCGGAACACCTTCATTCTCCCTTAACATCCCCTTATTATATATCCTTTTAGGGGGCGAGTTTGAACCCACCATAAAAAATAATATAACACATGAACACACCAATGAATAAAGTTAAATCCTAATAAGTAATAAACACCACACAAAGCTCATCGCAACATTAGATACATTACCCACACATACTCTAAAAATTAAAAAAATATTCTTTTTTCCATAGACAGTGCCAATTTGATGGTCCCCCAATTTTTTCTTCTCCAGCTCAACATCCTTTCAATCTTTATGTCATCAATGGGAGCTATAAAAGGAAGAGTAGAAGGTGAACTAAAGGCGAAGGAAGCCTAAAGCCACACTGATGATTAAGTCAGTATTATGATCTCTAGTGTAAGGAACTAGATTAATAATAAACAAGGTGAAAGATCAAATAGAATGTGATGTTATAATAAGAAGAAGAATGTTGTTCATAGAGTTATTAGTTTTTTGGTTTCAGAGAAAAAAGATAAAAAAAAAGTAGTAGAGAAAGAGAAAGAAGAGAAGAGGGATGATAAGAAGAATGTCGTACCTTGTTGTCTCTTCTCTTTTATACATTTTGGGGAGAGTGGAGGCTATCATTGAGTGGCCAACATCCCTAATGTCAGTTTAAGAGGTAGAGGTGAACAATAAAACTTGTGGGAAGCTTGTACTTGGTATGCAACAGGAGAGCAGAGATTTAAGGGAGGCATTCAAGGCACATTAAATGCAAGTAGCTACATTTAATGCATGTCAGAGGTATAATAACTACTGGGGAATAACCAAGGTGGTCATTAGACATGTTTTAGGGATGAAATCTCTAATGACAAGTGCTAGAGTCAAGATCATCTCCATATGAGGTGGAAAACTCGGTCAACGTCAAAGTAAAAAAGATATGTGCCCATCTTTCATTAATTGGTATTTGTTTGCACCATCAATGACCATAAGAAGAAGATTCTAAAGATTATAAACAACTAGAAAATAAAAATAATTGTTAGCAATAATAATGAACGTCTTTTATGGAAAACAAGATTTTGTATGTGAATATAACATTGTCCTTTAGGAATTTTACCCCCACTATTGTGCTTTTGGGTTATGAAGCAATTACTTTCAGGATTCACAAAGCTTTTTAAGAGATAATAAGCAAGATCAATATCTTCCCCCAAAAATATATAAAGATTTTTATACACTAATTATTGAAGAGACATGTCTATTTCCTTATGTGAAAAGCCATTTTAATTTGCAATTAACATTATTCAAATGGTTTGATTTCACTGGAATAAGGAATTTTCCTTTTAAAAATGTTTTTATGTAGAAAAAATAATTTTTATAAAACCCATTTTAATATATAGTTTTACTTTACTTAAAAGTTAATTTCACTTTATTCAAACGTTAATTTCATTAGAAAAAGGAAACTACCTTCAAAAAATATTTTTATGTAAAGAAATTAATTTTGAATAATAATAATAAAATATGGACTTTAAAAACAGCCCAAGGCCCCAGGTACCCAAGTGTCAACCTTTGATTAATATATATTTAATATAGGATTTTTTTCATAAATGTCCCAAAACAGAAGCTAAACAATAAAAATACTTCAAGTTTTCTAAATTTATGTGAATGCCATTTTAGACAATTTTAATTATGCAAATGCCCCATCCTTCTCTCTCAACTCAAAACATGATTCTACCTCAGCACCAATCCCTCTCTTTCAGCTCAAAAATATGTTCCTCACCTGCAATCGCTCTACATCACATCAATAAACAAAAAAATTGATTTCTTAAAAAATGAATCCATTCTCTTCTCCAAAAAATGCAAAAATCATTCTTAAAAAATCCAACAAAAAAATCCTTAATTTACTAAAGAAATGAACCTTCATTGATTTCTTGTAAAACCAAGCTCAACGCTAACTCCCTCACATTAACCATTTGTTCAAATTAAAACAATGAAATCAAATATCATCAAGATTTCAAAAAAAAAAAGAATAAAAAATAAGATTTCAATAACCTTAAAAATAAGAAGAAATTCAACAGTAATTATAAATCAAAGGTAAGCATTCTCATTCAAATTCATAATTTTCTTAAATCATTCAATGTATGCAAAACAGCTCTTTTCTTAAATCAATCCATTGAAAAAAGAACCCATCTTTTCTTTTATTTTCTTTTTCTTTTTACATTTTTTCCCTTCACTTCTGAAAGCATCAATCTTTGGTTTAGTTTTTAGTGGAAGAAGATAAAGGAAAAAAACCCAAATAAGGTTCTTTTTTTTTATTCCCTGAGTAAAGTTTTTTTTTTTTAGTGTTTAGCCTATTTGAAATTTTGATTCTTTTGTCATTGTTTTATGCAATGTTTTTTTAGGGAAATTATTTTATGCAATGTTGGTTTTGCTTTATTGGAGGATTTTTTTTTAAAGTGGGTTTTGGGAAGTTTGCTTATGTGGGTATGTTTATATCTTGCTTGAGTGATCAATATCATTTGGGTTTTTTTTCAGTTTTTATGGAAAATCAAAGTGGATTAAATTATTTAACAATGTTCCATTAATCTTTATGACTTTTGCATGCATTTAGGGATTTTCCATCCCTTGTTATTTTGCAATTGATTAGGTTTTGTTTCATGTTCATTAGCCTTGATTATGCTTTAATCTAGTTATTATCTAGTTTCATCTTTGTTTTGATATTCACTCTAAGTATGGTCCATGAAATCCTCACTCCTTATATATAAAAGAGGTTTAACACTTTTTGTTTACTATTAATATAGCTTGATCATTAGTAAGCTTATGCAATATAAGTACATGTTTTGGTTTAAAACAAAAGAAAATATGATCTTTTTCCTACTGATTCTAATTGTTTTCCCTAAAATAGCACTTATTTATTTGTGTGAATTTGTTTCTTTTATGGCAGATGAGAAGAGGCTTTTGGTGTTTCCAACAAAGGTTTGTGGCTATAATGTTAATAAAGAGAACCAGGTCCCTCAAAAAAAGATTAACAAATGGTTCCTTTAAAAATGTTTGATTCCATTATTTATATAATGTTGTTAGGCATGTGAGATTTTTATTTACATTGCATTATTACTCAATTCAGTAGATATGGATGTGAGGTTTTTTAATCATAATTTTTTTCATGTTTTTGTATAGTAATACGAATATAGTTCATATTTTAGTTTCATTCAATTTTGAATATTTTTTGCCTTTTTTTGTAAAAGCTAGAAATTCTATATATGTTTTTTTCATTTTAGAATACTTTCAGTACATTTTAAGTTTCTGATGCATTTTAAACAAATATGAATTAAGCTAATTGGAAGCCCAAAAATTCTATATATGTTTTTCCATTTTAGAAGACTTTTAGCATATTTCTTACTTATAATACACCTTAAATAGATTTGGATCAAGATCACTGAAAATCCATAAATTTTATATATGTTTTTTTTTCATTTGAGAATACTTTCAATATATTTTACGATTCTAATACATTTTATACTAAATGAAATAGAATAATTACTTGTTTTTATTCATTAGAATGAAGAATGGAGTAAAAATATCACATTCAAAACCTTTTGAGTCACTAGTAGAAAATTGAAAAACCAAAAAGCAACAAAAATAAAAATCACAAAAGTAAAACAATATGTACTACAACAAGATTTTTAACCTCTTATGACCAACACCAGTAAACTAAATAGGAACAAAAACAACATCATATGTTTCAACACCTTTTTAAGTCAAAGAAATAAAAAAAATATAAAAATTATTATTTACTGTGTATATAAAATAGTCTTACAAACCTAACATAAACCAAAAGGCAATAGAAATAAAAAAAAATACTATAGTAACATGTTTAACACTCTGTTAAAAAATAACACCATATTGGTTAGAAAGAGACACTAATCATTCGTTTCAACAACCTATTCAAATAAAAAAAGTTATCCATAAACAAAACACAAAATAAAAAAAATATGCATCCCACTCAAATGGCAAGTAGCTTTTATAATAGAATAAAAAACAATGAAAAGATTATCAACATCATTAAATATAGTCTCTTCACCTTAAAGATAAGACAACACATCAAAAGCAAAATTAGAAACCAAAACGAAACTAAAAAAATAATAAATTAATATAATAAAAAAAGACACACTAAATTAGAATCCTTTAACTCTTTATCACCATCAACACCATCTTTAACAGAACTATCTTTACTATTAGAATTAAAACAAACATTCTCATACAATTTCTTATCACCCTTAAAACAAAAACACAAAAAAAAATATTAGAAACCAAAAAGATACAAAAATAACAAAATAAAACATATTGCAATATAATCTTTTAACTCATCACTACCACCAACAGTTTCAATAAACTCTGAATAATAAGCACCTTTGTCACAAATAACAATATCTCCTAAACCAGAACTAGAAGCATCAAAAGTACATGCACCTTTTCCTGCACTTTTAAAATAAGATTAGAAACTAAAAGTAAACCAAAAAGTAACAAAATTAAATACATGCTACCTAATAATAGAATGGAGATGTGGGGGTATCATTTCTTATACCTCTCACATGCTTAACAATTGTTATACCATATGAGCTACACTCGTCTTCACCTTTCATTCATTAACACATTATTAAAATAGATTATGATTTGTTTGAAGAAAACCAAAACTAACGCAATTCCCATAACTACTACATTATTATTCTAAATACATGGAAAGTGTCCAAAATTGACAAAAATATATATATAATTATTTTATCAGAAATGTAAAATAAACATAAAGTATTCTAAATTATATATATATATAATTCAAAGGTATTTAATACAAAAGAAAATGAAGTTACAATTTTATTTTTAAAATTTTTAAAATTGTTTTAAATATAACTCTTTTATTTTTTAGCATTGATAAGTTACTTCTTTTATATAAATTTATGTTTCAGGATTGATTCTTCAATTTGAAGTTATAAGGCATTATTTTGTACTTTACATACACATTAAACTACTTGAAATCTTAAAAATGTTAAGATTATATTTTTGGTACTTGAAATATATTGATAAAATTGATTCTATTTTAGAATCATCAAAAATTGAAATTATGACTTTATTTTCCTTACCCAAAGTTCTATTATTGATTTTTAGAAATAGTCATGTTGGTTCAATCATAATGAATATTACATCTTGTGCACATTAAGAACTTAAATAATCAATTATGTACATAA
Organism: Mallotus nudiflorus; assembly: GCA_947683625.1. Classification (NCBI taxonomy): domain Eukaryota; kingdom Viridiplantae; phylum Streptophyta; class Magnoliopsida; order Malpighiales; family Euphorbiaceae; genus Mallotus; species Mallotus nudiflorus. Next base: position 6,419,932 of record CANTUR010000283.1, on the reverse strand, counting down.
AATTTGTTGTATGTGAGTTACTTGTATTTTGCCCATTACATTCTGTATATTCTTATAACCCATTTTATGAATTTACAAAATAAAATCGTAAAAAATATATTGGCTAATGCTTCACTAATAAAAAAAAGAGCAAAAATTAAGGAAAAATAATTTTAAAAAAAATATGACTAAAAAAAATATGAACAGTTATCACGAAAAAAAAAAGGAAAGAGACCAATTGAAAATCGAAAACTTGAAGAAACTCAAAGAAAAAAAATGAAGGAAGAAGAAGAAACAGAGAAAAAACCTAATAGTAATAACAGGGGGACATTTTTGAAAATGATAAGAGCACATGTGTAATAAAGGGTGGGTAGATTTGTAATTGATGAAAACTTGAGATATTTTTGTTAACAACATTTAAAAAGGGTATTTTTATAAATTTCTCTTTAATATAAGCCTTTTTTAGGCCCATAAGTTCTTGTGATGAGATATAAGGGCTACTATTAAAAGCAATTAAAAGTTTCTCCTTAAAATCAATGTGGGATAAATAAATAAATAAATATATATATATATATATATATATATATATATATATATATATATATATATATATATCTTATGTCTTTTTCTCTTTATTAATAACTATTCCAACAATAACAAACTCCTAAAAACCAGGTATTCAACATTATTTGGTAATTAACTAATTTATTTTCTTGTTTATTTTAGCATGTTTATCATAGAGTTGACAGCAAAGCTTCATCATTAGCATCCTTGTCATCAACACATCAACTTAAAGCATCAGTATTTCTTCAACATTAGTTGGTCCTGAGGTACTATATCCAACATTCTTTTTCTTAACTCTAGAGATGCATATATCATGGTCATTATTGGCTTTTTCTTAAACTTCATTAATCATAAAATTAGTTCCAAGAACTTTGTTTTCTCCAGTTTACTGAAATTTTTTTTTTGTTGCTTGAATCTTCCTATGAGAACCTTGTATGTATTATTGTAGAAGTTTTGATCACCTTTACTTTATTTTTACCTTAAGTATTAATTTTTCTAAAGGGAGAACCATATATATATATATAGTAGCTTTGAATTCTATAACAAATTTATGTTGTTGCTTTCTTGTTCAGCTTCTTCAGCATCAATTCTTGTTGTTGCACAATAAGAGATATGTAAAATTTCAACTGTAATATTAAAGGATTCCTTATTTGTTTTCCTTTTAGGCATATTGAATAAAAGCTTAGAAGGAATGATGAGAAAGCTTAATGTTTATTGATTTACATATATCAATTTATACAGTGTAGAATACAATAACTTGCCAATTATATTAGTTTGTTACAATTGAAAATATTATTACATTTAAAAAACTTTGAACTTATTTATTCCTAGAATCATGGAGGAACTCGAATTTACAAGTCTGTCAATAATGAACATATCCAATTAAGCTCTACTGTTGCATTTGCAACTGAGCGATACTCAACTTAGGTGGAAGGCCTTGCTATTATTTTTTGTTTCTTCAAACACTATGATACTAAGTTTCAACCAAGATATATCAACTATGCAACTATTGATGAAAAATCATCTTTGTTGCTTATCAAATTGACATCAGAAAAAGCATTTAGGCTGATGGGAGAATTATTGTATAACTATATACCCTCATTTACAATACCTACTAAGTATCGTAATAATCGCTTCACACATGTGTAGTGGTCAATTATCGGTTGGTGCATGTACTGAGATAAATGGTTGACCATGAAAGCAATATCTAGCTTATTGATTAAAAGATATTATAGACTACCCAACATAGTATAATATTCTATTGCATTGGCTAAAGGAGTACTAGATTGTGATGTCAGTTGTGCATTAGTTAAGAGAGGAGTTAACACCATTTTTGCTTCCATAATATTTGCATGAGTTAGCAACTCTAGTATATAACTTCTTTGAGACAAGATCAGTCCTTTGTCATTTGGGTACAACTTCAATGCCTAAAAAATTTACTAGTTGGCCAAGATCTTTGAGTAAGAATTTCTTAGGAAGAAAAGCTATAAATTCATTAATCTTAAAAAGCTTGTATCACATGATAATAAGATCATCAACATAAATAATAAGGTATATAACATGGGTTCCATCATTATATACAAATAATGATGTATTAGCTATAGAATTTTTAAACTTGAATTTAAAAAGAAAGATTTGAAGTTTAGTATACTAAGTGCATGGAGCTTGGCTTAGTGTTGGTTGTGTTTGGGTTTGCACAAGGTTGTATTTAAGGAACTTTTGTAGTAGTTGTTGTAGTGAGGGGAGGTGTAGTTATAGAGACATGTATTTGTAGAGGAGGAGGAAATTAGGTAACTATTATGATTGATTGGGTTCTAGACTCTCGTGGTTTTGGGTGGACAAATAGGAATATAGATTCTACAAACCTAACATGTTTAGACACATAGACTTTGGAGGTATTTAGATTAAGACACAAAAAGTACTCTGAATTGTTAAATAACAAAGAAAGGCATATGGTTTTGTAGGCGGCGGGGCTTAGCGCACGCCCAAGTGTTTGGCGACCACGACACTGTGTGGGCTCGAGGCCCACTAGGAAATACGATATAGGTCTTAAGCCTATTCGGAGATGGAGTCGCCACCCAGATAAAAGCCGGGACATACTGTACAGCAACTGGATTCCATGGAGGTTGGTTCCCAGAAGCCATCATCAGAGATCGGGTTCGAAAACTAAGTATGAGTGTTTGAATGCTCACCCAACCTTGTGGTTGGCCTCCATTTGTGTTTTGCATTTTATTACCATTTAATTATTTAATTATTTCCTCATTTACCACATGTAATGAAATTGCCTTCGGATAATTGCCAGATTTTATAATTAAGTCCGAGTTTGCACATTAGTCCAATTTCATGCTTTAAGTCCCAACATTCAAAAAACGCAGTGAATAAAATAAATAATAATTTACAACCATACATTCAAAATTAAATGGGTAAAGGGATTCAGGATTACAATGCTTTTTAGCTAAATAAATGAATAATATATAGAAAACAAACCAAACATATACCAAAAATAAACTATTGAAATAACATACAAGCGCAATGTAAAAAGGAACAACTAACAAAAGTGACTACTCGATGACAAAAATCATTAAGTAATTCCTGCAAATGGCACATGGTTAGTCCTTTCTTTCAAGAAAAGAAGAAGAGAAACTGCATACAACAATACTTACAAAAGGCTCTATAAAGAAAGGGTTCTCACATTATGGATCAAAGAAAACAACAAATAATCAAGATAATTATCATCATGCAATCATACAAACTTATTTAAGGTTAAAAAGGGGACATGTTAAAGCAGACATCACAGCAAACCAACAACAAGGAAAATGAAGTAGGAAGCGGGTTAACCCTGCCAATGAGGCGGTCACCTCATTGATGAGGCGATGCCTCATCAATAGGGCTTTTATAGATCCGAGACAAAAGTAGGTAGCATACACATTAAAGATAGGCTCCCTAAGGGCCTGTCAATGGGGTGATCGCCTCATTGATGAGGCGATCGTCTCATTGAGATGAGGTGATGCCTTTGTGAAGAGGCGTTGCCTAACTACCAGGCTGGCTCTGACTCCCAAGACGTGCAGACTTCTACTTTAAGTAACCAAAACATGCATATGCCCTCTACACTCATCATACTACTACTACATGCAAAGGTATTCAAAGACCCAACAATAAAGTGAGATATCAACCTAAATCCATTGGAGATAAACCTAAAATATGCTAAAGACTCAGTTACACATAAGCAAGAACATACAAAATGATGAACATGTCAAGTTTAAAGTGCAGATTTTATACCAAAATGAGAGACCCTCAGAGTTGCTTTGATTGAGATCCTTGTTAGGATATGGTATCTCTCTTTGACATAAGTTTCTTCCTTCTTCTCTTATGGGAAAGTGGACCTCCTCTCTTCAACCTTCCTCCCCTTCTTTAGGACATTTTCTTTCTTCTCCTCTTTCCTCCCTCTCTTTTTTCAGAGCTTTTCTTCTTTTCCAGAGCTCTCCTTTTTTTTCTCACCCACCCCCCTCCTTTCTCTCTCTTTTTCTTTTTATCCTTTAGCTTTCCCATGCCCCTCAACCTCTTAGCCCATCATGAGCTCTTCTAGCATTTTTTTCCTTCCCCAAAAGTCTTTTCCTCATGCAAGAAGAAAGTCTGGAGAGTGGGGCCCATGCCACTTGATTGTCATGATTACAGCTGTAATAAATGCAGTTGCAAGTGGGCTGCCATAGAGGCAGTGCCTCATTGATGAGGTGATCGCCCCATTGGCGGCTGCCAAAGAGGCGATCGCCTCATTACACTGAGGCGATGCCTCCTGGGCCTGGGCCTGCGTTGGGCCAAGCGGGCTTGGGCAGAATTTGGATAGCTGGGCTTGGTTTGGGGTTTTTTGGGCTTCTGGGTTTTCAAGTCCACTTTCCACTTAGAGATTCAGGTTTCATTCTAGTGTCCAAGTATCACATTCTCATCATTGGGTTTAACAATGGGCCGGTCAAATGAGCACCCCTAACACGGGCCAACCGAACTAGGTGTCTACAATTTGCCCCCTGATTTTTTGAAAAATCAAATGCATGCAATGACCATTTTTTAAAAAATCACATGCATAACAATAAATAAATAATAAGATAAGAAATGTACCTGACTCTCGAGTCTCACCCGAGAGAAGAATTCTTCAATTCTGAAACGTGACCATGATCCTCGGGTTTTCCTAGCCCAATCAGCCACTCATTAATATTTGATAAAAGTATTCAAAGACTATTAACCTCAAGTTTTCCTAGCCTGATTACTATTTTACCGGGGACATAGACTCATGGGTTTTCCTGGCCCAACCATTAATCGCCTGAAACATGATTCTCGAGTTTTCCTGGCCCGATCCTCACAATACTGTAACTTGATTCTCAGGTTTTCCTAGCCCAATCACCATTGGGGATGTGGTTTTCATATTTTCCTAGTCCAATCCTCATTCCTCCAGGGACATAGAATTCCAGGTCTTCTTGACCCAGTTGTCCTTCACTTTCGACTTTGAGGATACTACCCGAACAGTCATCTCGATCCTCTGAGCTTCGGGGATTCAAACCTGAACAACCCTATCTTTGAGCTTTGGGGATTCAAACCTAAATAACTCTTTCCCTGAGCTTCGAGGATTCAAACCCCAACATCTCTGTCTTTGAGCTTTGGGGATTCAAACCCGGATAACTCTGTCTTTGAGCTTCGGGGATTCAAACCCGAATAACTCTTTCCCTGAGCTTCGGGGATTCAAACTCGAATAGCTTTGTCTTTGAGCTTTGGGGATTCAAACTCGAACAACTCTATCTTTGAGCTTCAGGGATTCAAACCCGAACAACCCTTTCATTGAGCTTCGAGGATTCAAACCCGAACAGCTCTATTTTTGCAATGTGGGTTTTCCTGGCCCTCTTTTCCGCAACCTTTTCTTGAAGATTCATACTCTGAATTCTGTCTCCCTGGTATGCAAAACCAATTTCCAATAATCATCTTCTTTTTCTTCTTTTTTTAGGAAAACCCTACGCTCTTGCTTGTTATAAAAACCTCTTTTGTCCTTACTCTTCTTTTTCATCCTTTTATCACTTCTCCTTTTTCTCTATTTTCTTCTCCTTACACTTCTTGTATTCCTTGCACTTTCCCCCTTTTACAATCAATGGAGGATGAGAGAACACCCCTTGTGCCTGAGTAGGATCACATCCCGCCTCCTGTTAGTGCTTCTAGCAGCTTGGGATTGACTTGCGGAGACTCGATTCCTCTTCTGGCAGACCTGGGGTCCCACATTTGCTCATCTGCATCTGGAGAGGTTAGTACTTTATAATTTCCTATAAAATTATGTTGGGTCAGTGATTAATCAAATATAATCACCAACTTATGGCATTAAATCATTAAGATGATGAGAAATCCATGTTTTGATCGCCAAAAATCGGGAACTGTACCCGTCCTGCCATACAGAGGCAATTACCTCATCATAGAGGTGATCATCTCATTGATGAGCGATTGCCTCATCGATGAGATGATCAGCTTTCACGAAGAGGCAATAACTTATCGCCCTTTCATAGAGGCGATCGCCTCTCCAATGAGGCGATCGCCTATGTGATGAGGTGATTGCCTCTATGGTGAGGCGATCGCTTCATCAACAGGGTGAACCGTGAAGTCCAAGAGTGCATTCATTCTGAGTTCCTTTTCTTAAACCAAAACATGCATAAATTTCACTTCCCTATTTATTGATTATTCATAGCATGACGCCCAGACATTCAAGGGCGTTAGGAATTTTCATGGAGCCCGGGTCTTCTACAGTGACTTGATTGACGAGCAGAGGGACCAAATTCAGGAGACGGGGTTCGAGGACTTTGTACTTTCACTTCCATCCAAGCAGGGGCGCACAAATTACCAACCACTGCATGCCTTGATGGAGAGGTGGTTTGACACGACCCACACCTTCCACCTCCCATTCGGTGAGCTTACTCTAGACTCGGTGTCATTTGCTGCCATCACAGGGATTGCCTGTGCCGGGAATCCTGTTCCTTTTGATGCAAGTCTACATCAGCTGTCTCCAGATAAGGCCATATATATCGAGCGATTTTTGGGGATGACTCTTGACATGAAGGGGACTCATACCCTTAAATTGGATTTAATCAGGAGCTACTATACTCGGGATCGGGTCACAGTGATGGTCTCTCCCTTTGAGATTGACCAGGTCGTGAGGGCCTTTTTGCTCTACTTGCTCGGTACCACCCTCTTTGCTGACACCGCCAGCTCCATCGATCCGATGTTCCTACCAGCCCTTCAGGATCTTAATTAGGTTCCCACATTCGACTGGGGTAGCTGCGCCTTGGCATACCTATACCGGAGCATGGATGAGGTGGTCCGAGGGGCCAGGAGGTTTTGCGGCTTTTGGCATGTTATTCTGGTACGTCACGACCCCCTTTTTCCTCGTCTTGTTCTAACCCCCATTACTTACTTTAGCCTTCTCAACTTCTCCTGTTTCATTTTTCAGGTATGGGCTCTAGAGTTAGAGTTGCTTGTAGGAGTTACCCGAGTGGGAGACCACTTCCTGGCCCTCGATAGGTGGGGCACTAGCCGTGTCGTGAAGAGGCACTTTGCGTTGAGTTCATATCCATAGACAGCACTTGAACTCTCTGACATAGGATGCAGTACCTGTAAAGCATAAACCTTCTTATTAGTACATTATTCACATTTGATTTACTTACATATTGACATCTTTTCTTTCTTTTTGCAGATTCGAAGCGAGTTATGGGGGTCTGAGGACACTTGGATCATTAATATGACTCGCTCCAGGCCTTTTGGCCCGGAAGAGGGCACTCCTTTGTGGCCCTGGTAATCGAGCTTGGTACTTGGGAGAGCGGGTCCTAAATTAGAGGGCAGGTGTTAGGGCTAGGCAGGTCCCCAGGTCTCCTCCTGAAAGTATGTTTTGGGCTCACGAGCTAGAGGGTGATGATCTTATTCAGGCCATTGTGGGCTCACCAGCTGTGGATCACACAGTTCGTGTGAAGAGCCAGTATGCAGAGTTCATCTGTACCCACCTTCTGTTGACGGTCCCCTTCCAGACTGCTTCTACCTCTCAGGTAAATCCTCATCGGTTCCCCTTTTCTTATAAATTCACTGCATCCTTAACATGTTCCTCCTATTTTTGTTTTTAGGCTGCGCCTGCTAGGCCCGTGGCCCCAATCAGGTCTCGGGTGTGGGAGAGAGAGCCCTTGAGGCATCGACTAGATCCGAGCAAAGAGGAGACTTCTGCTGTCGGTGAGGAAGCCAGGCCGATTGCTGCCCCTGGTTATAAGTTTGTCCTAGGCAGCTTCATCCATGTCCCCAACCCCCTAGCCTGATGTTGGGTTCCCCCTGGGGAGTTGTCACGTCAATTCTTAACTTTGGATGGGGACCTGACCCCTGCATGCACCCCTGGTGGTGCTACTCATGTATGTTCTTTTTCCTGACCTACTTTCACTATAATTCTCAAACCAACTGTTAGTTCTAACATTTATTTTGATGATGCAGATTCTGCTGGAGTAGGGCCTATATATGTATCGCATGATAAAGGCCCAGAGAGATTACATGTTGGAGGTCACCCAACAGTGGAGGGTAAGAATTTCATTATTTTCTACATTTATGCGTGCTTGCATGGTTTACTAACCTATGATTTGTCTGAATAGGATCGAGATGAGGCTAGTAAGGTGAGGATCGCTACTCTCGAGCATCAGATTGATGTATTCCAGATTGACAAGGATGGCAAGGATAAAGACGGGAGCGGCAATGGTGTCGGGGGAGAAGATGACCCTGAGGGTACGGGATCAGATACTTGACGTTCCCGTGTTAAAATTTATGTAGTCTCTGAGTAGTGAACGTGAAATTTTGGTCTTAGAATTATGAATAGAATGTTTGCAGAACCTGAAACTCCCCTTGATTAAATTCATTTATTTTGCTTTTCTCATTTCTTCATATATGAGTTGATTTCACTGTTTGCATGCGTAACTGTCCCACCTGTTAGACTGTGCAATTTAAAGAAATGCAATCGGCTTGTACAGCTGATGAGGTGATTACCTCATCGAACCCTAGTAAAGAGGTGATCGCCTTATGCTGCTGAGGCGGTGCCTCATTGATGAGGCGATTTCCTCATCGATGAGGCGGCCACCTCAGTAGCAGGCAGTCCTGCCCCTATAAAACCTTCATTCCTGCATTTGACCTAATTCTCGAATCCCCTTCATCCTCCCCTTTCTATTTCTCTCTCTAAGTGTCTCTGAAAAGCCACAAACATGACAGAATAAAGTCTGAGGTCCCTACAGTCAATTTTGAAAGGTTTGGACAACAAATCTTGGAGGGTTAGAGCCATTTCATCTCGCGGTCTTCAAATCACTCCATACTAGGAGAATTAATTACCCTTTTCTCCATGCTATGGTTCAATTTTAGGATCCCTAGAAACACATTTTTCAACTCAACGCGATAGAAATATGGCCCCTACCAGAGGAATTCGAGGCAATTCTTGGTCATTGTACATATTCCACTTGCCAACTTGCAATTCCTGCTCTTGAAAACCCGGATTCCCATTCCATTCAACAACAAATGGCGCGTATGTTCAATCTTCCACCTCGGTCTTCCTTCCACTGTATCTCCAACTCATAAATCAAATTTGGAGTCCCTCCTTGAAGTCATCATGATTGTGGATAAAGGGGAAACTTACTGGCCTCGCATGTTAGCCCTCTATTTGTATGCTCAATTTCTACTGGTTTCCCCCTCAGGGGGCTGCAATACAAAGATCCTCTCCATCCTCAATCAAGTGGAGTCAGGGCTTAATCCCTTCCCTCTCATCTTAGTAGAAACCATCATTGGATTGGATGACTTCACAAGGACGCGACGGTTCTCCAGAAGCCCCTTTTTGCTGGAGGTAAGTTCTCGTTGCCCCTCCTTTACTTTCAATTGCCAATACTACCTATACCTAAACATTTGTAATCCCGCAGATGTGGTTTTATGAAAAGTTAGGCTTGATCGAACCTCCTCAAGACATTAGGCGTTATCAGGCCAAGCATTATCGAACAAGGAAACTACATCCCATCCCTGCAGACATTCGTGGCTGGCTATCAACATTCCCTGATACACTAATTCGCTGGATATGTCCCTGGTAGGGTTTGCAGCATGTTACCCTCCAGTCTTATACATATTGCATCCCGACTGCCGGTCTCCATTTTGCCACTTTCTACAATCCAGCCCGCCTCTGTCGCCAATATGGTCATAAACAACTGATTATGGAGCCTGTTCACGAATTCGAGCTAGGGCCGCTTTCTTATAATTTCCTAGACCACCTAGTGGTGACTTGGCCTTGAAGAGTCATTGAAAGAAACTTGAGCTACAATGGTGATCAAACCACTGATGATCATTACAAAGCGTGGGTTTGCTTACAACAGACAGAAAAAGACGAGTTTATTAAATATAAAAAGACAAGAGAATTAAAAATGTTAAGTTCACAGGGTAGGCAATAAAAGAAGAGAAGACAAAACTAGCTCATGGAATGAAGTCATCGTTTTCACTTTTATCAGAAGTAATTTCCCTTTTGTACTAGTTAAACGGCTTGTAATGGACACATTATGCAATGTTTAATGACAATTGAAGCAATCCATTTCATTTTACTTAAGCACAAAATGTATATACATTTCGCTTCTAATACATCTCATGCTATTAGTTGGCTTACCCTTGCAAGTTTTCCAACTAACCATTTTATGCCTCTCCTTCCCCTTTTATATGTCCTTAACTTTTGCCTGGACCGCCTCTTTTGAGGTTTTCAGTCCAGCAGGACTCCTTTTTTCTTTTTCTCTTTTTTCTTTTTAGTCTCTAATTTTGGCCTAGATAGCCTCTTTTCGAGGTTTTCTCCCTAGCGAGACTTTTTACAGAAAGTATCTCTTGAGTTTGTCTAGGTTGATGGGTTCTTTAAACTCGTTTCCCTCCATGTCAGATAAAATGGTGGTGCCTTTTGAAAATAGCTTCTTTACTAGATACGGTCCCTCCCAATTAGGCTTAAACTTTCCTCGAGGATCGATCATGACTGATCTTGTGAGTTTCAACACCAGATCCCCTTCTCGAATCTTACCTAGCTTGATCTTCTTATTATAGGCACGGGCTATTCTTCTCTGATACAGCTGAGAATGATACATAGCCTTCATCCTCTTTTCGTTCAGCAGTGTCAATTGAGCCAACCAACTTTTGACCCACTAATACTCAGGAAGTTTAGACTCCAGAAGGACTCTCAATGACCTTATCTCAACCTCTACTGGTAAAACTGCCTCACACCCATAAACTAATGAGTATAGAGTGACCCTTGTCAAGGTTCTAGCAGTAGTTTAGTACCCCCATAATGTGAATTGTAAGTACTCAGCCCAATCTCGATAATTTTCTAGCATATTAGCCAAGATCTTTTTTACATTCTTATTTGCTGCTTCTACCGCTCCGTTTGCTTATGGCCTATATGGAAATGATTTGTGGTGCTCCATCTTATAGTCCTTTAGTAGTGTGGCCATCTCTACTCAAAACTGAACACCTTTGTCTATGACTATATAGTGTGGCAAACCATACCTGCAGATTATGTTCTTTTCGATGAACCTCGACATCTGCCTCACCACCACGGTAGCATAAGATTCAACCTTAACCCACTTGGAGAAGTAGTCGATGGCCACAATGATGTACTGATGACCATTAGTTTCTTTTAGCCTTATCTCCCCTATGATGTCAATCCCCTATACAGCAAACGGCCAAGGAGATGTCATTCCTTGAAGTTCCATAGATGGTAGGTGGCTAACATCACCATATGTTTGGCAACTATGACATTTCTTTATAAATCCTACACAATCTGCTTCCATAGTGAGCCAAAAGTACCCCTAGCGGGCTATTTTCTTTGCCAAGACAGTCCCATTCATGTGTGGTCCGCACACCCCTTCATGAATTGCTTCCATAAGCTTCCAACCTTCATCCTTGTTGACACATTTGAGGTGTACCTCGACTGGCATTCTTTTGTATAACATCCCCCTGTGGCTTATAAACTACCAAGACAACATTTGTAGGGATATCCTTTCTTTCTTATCAGCGTCATCCGAAAATTGCCCAGTTTTCAGATACCTTTATAAATCATAGAACCAAGGTTTCTCAGTGACATCAATTGGCGTTACTTTCACCTCTTTGTAATAGGGGGCTCAAGACTTTGTGAGAATTAAGGGTCTGGCCTCTGGTTGCTTCCCACTTTCCCACATGGAGGCCAGTGTGGCTAGGGCATCTGCTACCTGGTTTCCTTCCCTTGGCAAACAGATGAATTTGCATTGTGTGAAGGAGCACAGAATGGTGGTCAAGTATTCCCAATACGACCGTAATCTGTCTTCTTTTATCTCCCATTCTTTGGTGGCTTGTTTTATAACTAGCATGGAATCTTCGTAGATAGTGACATTTTTTGCCCCTGCACTACACACTACTTCTAAGCCAAAGATGCAGGCTTCATATTCTGCTTGGTTATTGGTTGCTTTAAATTTAAGCCTTTTGCCATCGGGATCATTTCTCCTTCTGGCGTAACCAAAATTACTCCTATCCTAGCCCCCTTGTTGTTGATAGCTTCGTCAAAGTACATTTCCCAATCTTGTATCTCTATCGCCCCTAAATGCTCGTCAGTGAACTCCAGCTTCCACTCTTAGGTGTCCCCGACAGGGCTTTGCACCAAGATGTCTGCTACTGCTCTTCCTTTTACTGTCTTTTTGGCCATATACTCTATATCAAATTCTATGAGCAAAATGAGCCACCTAGCCAATTTTCCCGTAAGAGACGGGGTCTGTTAGAGGTACTGAAGGGGATCATGTTTGGAAACTGCTTGCACCTTATATGACTGGAAGTAGTGTCAGTTTTTCCTCATTGCCCAGATCACTGATAGACAAGTTTTCTCTACTAAACTATAAGTAGCTTCATAGGGTAGAAGCTTCTTACTCAGGTAATATACAACATGCTCTGTTTTCCCTTCACCTTCCTGTGCTAGCATCGCCCCTATTGCATCCTTTTCAATTGCCAGATATAGGATTAAGACTTTACCTGGTCTCGGTGGTTGTAAGACAGGGGGATTCATCAGATAATCCTTGATAGTTTCAAAAGCCTGTTGACACTTCTCGTTCCACACAACAGGTTGGTCTTTCTTCAGAAGCTTAAAGATAGGGTCGCAGATGGCTATTAGTTTAGCTATGAATCTACTGATATACTGTAAGCGCCCCAGAAAACCTCAAACCTCTTTTTCATTTTTTGGCGCGGGCATATCCCTAATTGCTCTGATTTTATCTAGATCCATCTCTATTCCTTTCTGACTGACAATGTGTCCTAACAGTTTCCCAGACGTGACCCTAAAAACACACTTCTTCGGGTTCAGTCTGAGATTATACTTTTCTGCCCTAGCCAAAAACTTTTCTAGTGCTTTAAAATGCCCTTCCCTTGTTGTAGATTTCACCATCATATCATCTACATACACTTTGACCTCTTTATGGATCATGTCATGCAGTAAGGCAGTCACCATCCTCTGATAAGTGGCCCTTGCATTTTTCAACCCGAAAGGCATCACTTGGTAACAGTACACGCCCCATTTGGTGATGAATGATGTCTTCAACCTATCCATTACAGCCATCATGATCTGATTGTATACCAAAAATCCATCCATAAAAGAGTACATTACATTGGAAGCCACACTATCAATCAATGTGTCAATATGCGGTAGGGGAAAGTCATCCGTAGGGCAGGCTTTATTCAAATCTCGGTAGTCTACACACACTCTGACCCTTCCATCCTTCTTGGGAACTGGAACTATATTCGCTAACCACTGAGTGTCCTCTACCACTTCTAAAAACTTTGCCTTCAGCTGCTTTTTGACTTCTTCCTTAACCAAGAGCCCATTCTGGCCTTAGCCTCCTTTGCATTTGCTTTATTGGCGCTATGTGAGGGTATTGGGGATTCTATGTTCTGAGATCTCCCTGCCAATTCTGGGCATATCTTCATAACCCTAAGCAAATACTTTATGTCTCTTTTTTAAGATCTTTTCCATTTTTTCTCTCTCATCATGAGTTAAGCCAGAAGTAAGCAGTATATTTTTAGGATTATCATCTGTGCCTAAATTAAATGATTCAGTTTACGTGGAATTAACATCAAACATATGCATGGAATGATCATTACAAACAGAATAACCATTAGGGAACACATATCACAAATAAGCAAATTTAGATTTCATTGCATTCAATTTTGAAAAGAAAAGATCGTCAGCTTCAAATAGAGAAGCTATGGAAATATCAAAGTCATTATAAAAGACATCTGTGATAGAATTGAGGATGTAAGTCTCAAAGTCTAGGTCTTTATTCTGTTCATCAATGCTTTTCTACTCTGAAGTAGCTTCATCCTCTTTAGATTCCTCTTTGACTAGTACCAACTCCTCAGTAGGGGCCTTTTCAATAGCAGCTTCCCTGGTTTCGCTCATAAATTTAGCAAAAAATCTCGAATCCTAGGATAACTTCCCCAACCACTAGGAGAGGTTTTGAAGTTCCTCTGTATGGGTGCTCGGTGCCTTCCTTTACAAAGATTTCCTATAAAGTCTTCTTTCTAGCTATAGTTTCCTCCTCCTTTTCCTCAGACCGGTCTAACACACCTAATTCCTTCCCAGCTTTGTCAACCTCTTTGAATCCTAGCCCATGCTTTAGAAAGTGTACCTTGCTTCCCACAAACTCTGAAGGTCCGCTCTGATTTTTCCCTAACCCCATGCCGGGCAGAAATTTCATATTATGCATCATTCTCAGAACCCTTTCATCCATCTCATCTTCATAGATTACACAGACTTCAAAACTAGGGCTAGGGGAAACCTCCTTAGGGGTCAACTTTAGTGCGGCTATGGCGACTTCAGTTTCGGCTAAGATGATGACAACTCTTCCTTCATATGGAAACTTAACCTTCTGATGAATAGTGGATGGAACGCCGCCCAAGGGGTGAAACCATGGCCTTCCCAATAAAATGGCAAAGGTTATCGGGATATCAATCACATGTAGGTCAACCCAGACTTCTACAGGCCCTGTTCTGACTAACGCCCTGAAAGTTCCCTCCACAGATCTTTTGGTGTCATTGTAAGCCTTGATAACTACTTCAGAAGGCTTTAAGTCAGCTACTGTCAGCCCTAGCTTTGGTAGAATCTTCAATGGACACACATTGATGGTAGAACCATTATCAACCATCATGCAACAAGTCATCTTCCCTTTTACCTCGGCTTTGATAAACAGGGCTTTGTGGTGATCTCTCCCTTCTAGAGGCAGATTGTCATTAGAAAAAGTTATCATTCCTTAAGGAGTTTCTGTTAGTGATTGGATCATCTGTTCTAGGGTAGAATTAGTGGAAATCTTCCTTTGGTCTAGTGCCAGGACCAGGGCTTCCCTGTTATCCCTAGAATGCATGAGTAACTCCCAAACACTGTCAATGGTCTCTCTACTTTATTCTACCTCCTTTCCCTTCTCTGCACCTCCTACCATTTCAGGCCCAGTCTTAGTAACCTCAGTTCCTTTTCCCTTTTCTTTAACCTTTCCTATGGACTGATTCTGCATACACCCCTCATTGTCCCATAGGTCAACTTATTCTTTGTTTTCATCATCAGAACTCCATATGTCCAAGACTTGTACCCGTAATTCTGTGGGTTATTTGCTTGTCCTGAAGTTTTCAGGCTCGGTCGATTGGGAATAGTGAGAGACATCAGTGAAGGAGTTTAAGACCTATTCTTCTATTAGGCCAGAGCTGACCATCATAATGGATGGGTTAGGAGGTGGTACATTTTGGTAATTGGGTAATGGGTTGGTTTAAGTGTTTGGTTTTCTATTTTCTGGGTCGGTGATTTTACCTGAGTCTATCAAATCTTGGATTTCATTCTTTAACCGAGTACAGTTGTTTGTGTCATGCTCGATGGTCTGATGAAATTTACAGAGAAGCTTTGGGTTGGCTCCAGGAAAGGGTTATTGCGAAGGTAAAGGTCGTAGTAGGTTCTTCTCAATGAGCTTATTGAGGACTTTGGACATAGGACGTCCCAGATTAAAAAATCTTCGAGGCTGTCCTACCATACTAACTTGTACATTACTGCTCGATGGTTGAATAGCATGAATCTGAATGTTACTGCTCAAGCTGGGCCCCTCTTTGCCCCCAGAACCTCTTCTGAAGAATTTCTTCTCTTGAGCCAAATCTGATTCTTTCTGGACCCCAAATCTGTATAACTCTTCAAAATTTCTGATCCCCAGATCCCTTAATTTCCTAGACAATGCGAGAACACACCCTTTTATTGCCAAAACCAACTGGTCGGACTCAGCTGGCCTATGCCTCATCAAGGACAATTTTCCCCTCCAACAAGTCAGGTAATTAGTAAAAGGCTCACTAAAGTTCTGCTTGGTATTCTGCAAATCTCTCAAGGACACTTCTAGTTGGACATTGAGACCATATTGCTTGACAAAAGCAGTGCACAATTCTTTCCAATCCGACTAAACATGTGGTTCCAAGGTGTAATACAAATGAATCGGTGCTCCTTCCAGTGAAATAGGGAACTGCTTAACAATTTGGCTCTTAGTTAGCTCAGTAGCCTTCATGTATGTTACATATTGCTTCAAATGCAAATAGGGATCCTCAGCACCAGTATACTTCTTCATGTTTGGGAAATTAAACTTATAAGGCAGTCGTTCATCACTCTTTTCCAAATTTAGATCATAATCTAGGGGGGCGACCATACCCTTCTCCTTCATCATCACCTGCATCTGATTCATCACTCTAGTCATATTCTTAGCCCACTCATTCTTACCCACATCCTTAGCTTGGATGACATTTCTTTGATTCACCGGATTGGCTAATACCATTACATCATCTTCTTCCCTTCTCCTAATCGGTATTTCCTCGTCAAGGTCGATCGGATCAATTGGCGGTGCATTGGGTGGCTGTGTTGGTTGACTTTCTCTAATAAGCTTAGTAATCTCCCCCATCATTTCTCTCATCATAGCCCAAGTTTTTGTTATTACTTCTTCTTTCCACCGTGCCCCAAATGCTTCTGAATCAAACCCTCCTGCCATTCCTAATTCTAAATTTCTGATCAAATGACCTGAACTAGTTCGGACCCACCCTGCTGAGCTTAAAGGATCTATACCGCTGCAAAACAACTGGTTAGAATGATGCATGATGTGTATGCATGATATGCAAGTTCATTTTATTTAGAAACAAAAAGGTCACACATGAAAAGATATACAAGATCAAAACATGGAACTTAAACGTCCAAACTTCCGCCCTTATTTCTCCCACACACGTATTCGATGGCGAGTATCTTGTCCTAGGATTTTCGGCCTGGGTTTTAATTATCAGTGGGGGATAACAAAACTAATGTATGTAAGAAAACTCTCAAAATGATTCATACAAGTAATGGTTCCTTTAAATAAAGCTCGAGTTCGCTTTCTATGAGCCAAGATCCTTAGCACCATAAACTTGCTTGTCAAGGCCCATTTGAAATGGGTTATGAGTAGGCATGAAAGGCCCTTATTTGACTAGCTTATTTATAATGGGCTTTGGTCAGACATGAGGGCTCATTTTATTTTGGACTACTTATTGATGGGCTCGAGATTTATTTTAAGGGTCCATTATATGGCATAATACACATGCATGTGGGAAAATTCCTAAGGATAGTTGCTAAGTCATTCCATGGGCTTGAGTCTTAGGTAAAAAGGCTTCAGCTCCCATAACGATAAGGGTCAAACAACATGGATTAGTACATGTCATGAGTGACAATAATCAAATATTCCACCACCAGGTTTGAGTGAAACGTAGGTAGCGAAGTACTGACTATTGTCAGGTTTATTTAGGACTGAAGTGCTCATTGTGTGCAAAATGTGTAGTGAATGCATAAATGCAGGAAGAAATAAGAAAATAATTAAAGATGATAAAATGCAAAACACTAGAATCAGTTTCTCTATCCCTAGTGGAGTCGCCACTGTAGGCGGCGGGGCTTAGCGCACGCCCAAGTGTTTGGCGACCAAGGCACTGTGTGGGCTCGAGGCCCACTGGGAAATATGATATAGGTCTTAAGCCTATTCGTAGATGGAGTTGCCACCCGGATAAAAGCCAGGACACACTGTACAATAACTGGATTCCATGGAGGTTCCCAGAAGCCGTCATAAGAGATCGAGTTCAAAAACTGGGTATGAGCGTTTGAATGCTCACCCAACCTTACAGTTGGCCCCCATTTGTGTTTTGCATTTTATTACTATTTAATTATTTAATTATTTCCTCATTTACCACATGTAATGAAATTGCCTTCGGATAATTGCCAGATTTTATAATTAAGTCCGAGTTTGCACATTAGTCCAATTTCATGCCTTTAAGTCCCAACATTCAAAAAATGCAGTGAATAAAATAAATAATAATTTACAATCATACATTCAAAATTAAATCGAGGAAGGGATTAAGGATTACAATGCTTTTTAGCTAAATAAATGAATAATATACAGAAAATAAACCAAGCATATACCGAAAATAAACTATTGAAATAACATAAAAGTGCAATGTACAAAGGAACAACTAACAAAAGTGACTACTCAAGGACAGAAATCATTAAGTAATTCCTGCAAATGGCATATGGTTAGTCCTCTCTTTCAAGAAAAAAAGAAGAGAAATTGCATACAACAATACTTACAAAAGGCTCTATAAAGAAAGGGTTCTCACATTATGGATCAAAGAAACCAACAAATAATCAAGATAATTATCATCATGCAATCATGCAAACTTATTTAAGGTCAAAAAGGGGACATGTTAAAGCAGACGTCGCAGCAAACCAAAAACAAAGAAAATGAAGCAGGAAGTGGGTTAACCCTGCCAATGAGGCAGTTGCCTCATTGAGATGAGGTGACGCCTCGTCAACAGGGCTCTTATAGATCCGAGACAATAGCAGGTAGTATACACATTAAAGATAGGCTCCCTAAGGGCCTGTCAATGGGGCAATTGCCTCATTGATGAGGCAATCGTCTCATTGAGATGAGGCGACGCCTTTGTGAAAAGGCATCGCCTGACTACCAGGCCGGCTCTGACTCCCAAGATGTGCAGACTTCTACTCTAAGTAACCAAAACATGCATATACACACTCTACACTCATCATACTATGACTACATGCAAAGGTATTCAAAGACCCAATAATAAAGTGAGATATCAAGCTAAACCCATTGGAGATAAACCTAAAATATGCTAAAGACTCAGTTACACACAAGCAAGAACATACAAAATGATGAATATGTCAAGTTTAAAGTGCAGATTTTATACCAAAATGAGAGACCCTCAGAGTTGCTTTGATTGATATCCTTGCTAGGATGTGGTATCTCTCCTTGACACAAGTTTCTTCCTTCTTCTCTTATGGGAAAGTGGACCTCCTCTCTTCAACCTTCCTCCCCTTCTTCAGGACGTTTTCTTTCTTCTCCTCTTTCCTCCCTCTCTTTTTTCAGAGCTTTTCTTCTTTTCCAGAGCTCTCCTTTTTTTCTCACCCACCCCTCTCCTTTCTCTCTCTTTTTCTTTTTATCCCTTAGCTTTCCCACTCAGCCTTTTAGCCCATCATGAGCTCTCCTAGCCTTTTTTTTCCTTCCCCAAAAGTCTTTTCCTCATGTAAGAAGAAAGTCTGGAGAGTGGGGCTCATGCCACTTGATTGTTATGATTGTAGCTTCATTAAATGCAGCTACAAGTGGGCTGCCATAGAGGTGGCACCTCATCGATGAGGCGATCGCCCCATTGGTGGCTGCCAAAGAGGCGATAGCCTCATTAAACTGAGGCGATGCCTCCTAGGCCCGTGCCTACGCTGGGCCAAGCGAGCTTGGGTCGAATTTGGATAATTGGGCTTGGTTTGGGGTTTTTTGGGCTTCTAGGTTTTTAAGTCCACTTTCCACTTAGAGACTCAGGTTTCATTCTCGTGTCCAAGTATCACATTCTCATCATTGGGCTTGACAACGAGCCGGTCAAACCAAGCACCCCTAATTCGTCCCCTAACACGGGCCGACCGAACCGGATGTCTATAAGTTTATAATTAGACTCTAGTTTCTAAGTCATATAACATCTAAAACATGAGTAATAGAGACAGCTGAAGATTTTGAATTTATTGTAATTGGGTTTTGCATTAAATTTTTTTTCATATGGTGAATAATGTTAAAAGGTTAGTGTAGGCATTCTATTTATGAGATAAATGGCAGTGGCAAAGACATATGGCTAGTATTGTAAAGGTATTGATGCATATGACAAGAGTGTAAGACCTATGTCAACATTATCCAAATGGCAATGGTCAAACACACCATTATTTTCCAGGGTGTGTGGTGGAGTAGTGAGATGAGAGTTTTCATTTATAGAAAGAAAAAAAGTAAGTGCAATGAATTCACCACCATTATCAGATTATAATGTTTTTATGGGGTTTTCAAATTGTTTTTCAATAATGGCTTTTTATCTTATCAAAACCTCTTTGACATTATATTTATTTTTCAATGGGTAAATCTAAATGTATTTTATGTAATGATCTACAAAAATAACATAGTATTTATATCGATTAACAGAGACCAAAGGTGATGTCCAAACATCAAAATATATGATTTTAAAAGGATGCAAAGATGATAATGTAGACTTTGAAAATGACAACTAACTTATGGCTTTTATTTGATAGACATATTAAAATTAACATCAAATAACATAGGAGATGTTATACTGAGTTTATTGGAACACAATTTACTTTAAAATGGAAATAGAAGGGTGTCCTAGCTTATAATGCAAATTAGAAGATGTGGGCTTAACACTTGAAAAGGCAATAATTAGGGTGAATTCTGGCAACTCATATATGCCACCTTTAACTTGACCCCTCAAAAGTGTTATCCCTATATAGAGTTCATTCACATGAAAAGCATTAGCTAAGAATTCTATTAAAGCATAGTTAGAATTACAAAATTGATAAATGGAAATAAGATTTCTTTTTGTATATGGAACACATAAAACATTATCCAAATGAAAGGATCTATAAGGAGAATTTAAAGTTGTGGAACCAATATGAGTGATTTATAACTTAGTTCCATCTTAAATCATTATATTATCATGTCCAATTTACGCATTATATAAAGAAAGATTTTTCAAATCAGCTATTACATGATATGATGCACCATTATCCAGGAGCCAGGTTTGATTATTGTTTGTTGTGGTGACATAATTTACTTGTATCTATAGTGTGTTAGTGATATGCCCTAGGCCAATTATGTAATGGCCATACTTTGGAATTTTCATATTTCTATTTTCATAATAAAGAGGCATTTTTATTATTACTGGCTAATTCTAGTATTATCCTTGATTAATTAATTCTACTAAGATCATTAAGTACGTGACTTAAACTCTTAGGTGATACTTGAATTCTAATCTAACTATCCCTAGTCGATTGTTGTTGTGGCAATAACAATGAATAAAGACTAGTATGAGATTAATTGATAATTAAGTTTTACTAATAATGTATATGAGATATTAAGTCAAACTCATAGGTACATATTTAGGGAAATGATGTACTGGATCTATCTATTATGAGAATACCATTTGGATTATTGTCATAGGTAATTCTTATCAAAGTAGTATTATTTGAGTCCTCTAACCTGAGGTTACCATGGTTTCCTACATGATAAGTTTTGTATTTTGACACATCCCTACACCATACTTTAACCGGATAGTAAAACAAGTTGTGATTAGATATAGAATAAGTTGTGTGAGGAATATGAGTGGTTAAGATGGAATTTGTCCCTCAATTATTTTAAGAAGATATTTGTTGGGCCCCTTAATGAGTTAGACTGAAGATAAATGTATGGCCATACTAGAATGATAAAGAGTTATTAGAATAATATAAGGATGACATAATCCATGCCTTATGTTCAATCAGGATATCATCTTACAAAAGGACTATAGTATACATTGTGTATTAGGTATGTTGGATTATCAGCCTTCACATAACTTGGGTAGTCATAATGTTTTACTAGAGAACAATTATGACTTATGGGCTAAAATGAGAATTTTTGCCCACTACCAATGTTGTGTGAACCTACAAGATTGCACACTTAGAACAAGCCTAAAGCAAACTTGGGTTAATAAGCCCAATAATTATCTCTATATAAGATTAAATAAATAAGTTATATATATCCTAATTTATTTAAGGTAAGAGTTATCTAAAATAAATAGGAAAGCATTCTAATTTAGAATTAGAATCAAAATAGAAAGAGAAGTTTAAACTTACCAAAAATATTTTGGTAAGTGGAGATCTATGAAACTATAGAAAGGATGGCTATAAATACATCTCATTATCTAGGGTTTATGTTTAAGGTTAAGCCACCTTTTCTCCTTCTTCTTCCTACACTTCTTTTGTGAAAAGAAAAGACATAAAGAGAAAACATATTATGAGACAACAAAGGTTCGAGCAGACCTAATTTGTTTTAGATCATCTTATTCGTGTGGATATCGTAGAGGATGTGATCTTTTGGTGACGTCTTAATCCGATAAGATGACATGAAAAGCTCGAGGTAGGGTGTCACCGGAGTGAACCCCCTCTCTTCCTTCCAACTATCTTGCCATTAGATCATCTTAGTGAGTGTTTGGAAACCCTTTCAATTAATCTAAGTCGAACTACATAGATCAGGGTTTTAGGTTTTATGGTTAAAATTTTTATTTTTCCACTGCGTTATGTATCATGAAACCAAACTGTGATATTAGAGCAAAGGATAGTAGTGCATGGTAATGCATCGCATGGTAATGCATTGCATGGAGATGCATGGACTATCTGATTCCTAGGAACTCTCACATGTGATAATGTGATGAAGTGTGGCTCTCCACCTAGGAGCGCAAGTGTTTTTTACTCTAATAAGTATATATGGATGTCACCTCATATGATAAGATTGATTCCACACAGGTGATTCAATTACCCCCACTTATTTCCAAACAATGGTATTAGAGCCACTTGTAATTTGATTAGATTGATTTTTGATATAGGTGATATATCCATGTGTCATACCTTAAATTTGACTATCCCTAAAAATGACCAATGATGAAACAATCCCTGAGATGACTAAAGTCTGCTCGTTCATAACACCTCTGAAGCATGTAACCTTAAAAAACCAAATCGACCCCAATAATGTGCAAAATCGATCACTGAGTCGTTAAGTTGTGGTTTGACCTTACAAAATATGAATTATCAAAACAATGAGAGGTTTTATTTCGAGAAAAATCCTCTTGAAATACTCAACTCATTGGGATGGTGTGCATTTCGTTAGACCAGGACCCAACTTTGTGAAAAAATGAAAATCGATTTTGACAAAATGGACTTCGAAAACATGTTCAAAAGGCTCTAAAACATCTAAAAATGGTCCCAAAATGGCCCATCACAACCTGAGTATCATCGTGTATCGCTCAAAAGTGCACGTAAACACCCCTAGGTGTCATGTGCTAAAAGTGAGGCCGAATTTGGCAAAAATGAACTCCAGAAACACATTCGGAAGGCCTAAAAACCCTAGGAACCAACCCTAAAACAGTGCGTGTAAAACCTAAGAAGAGCACGTAGAGCGTCGAAGTGCATATAAGAGTGTACACGTGCATGCATGGACATATGCCAAGCGCATGACCATACACACATTATGCACGATCACATGCACTTGGCATGGCCACATGCAAAAATGCTATTTTATACATGTGAGAACGCCCCTACCACCATATTCTATCCAATTTTTCCTATAAATAAACCCCTTCACACCCCATTTTGAAGGGGGAAGTAAGTAGAAACACACACACACTCAAAAATCAATCTGATCAAAGGCACTAAAAACCCTTTTTAGATAATTTTTGCTCTCCCATAGCCTTTCCTTTAGGTTGTTAGATCCCGTTTCCACCAAACCAAGCCTCATCTTTGTCAAAGCATGCTTCAATGGTATACAATCTAGCACCATTCTACTATCATTTTGAACCTCTCGATGAGAAAAGCTTGATAATCTCTCGAAGCTAAAGCTTCAAAGCTTACACAAGCTTAGTCGAGTCTGAGGACCACACAATTAGTTTAGCACGTTTATTTTATTGCATTGCATTTTATTTTATTATCGCTAGTTTTGAGAATACTGTTGTAACTTGCATGCTACATGAATAATATATGCTTTATTATGCTCATTTCACATCATCATTCTGCATCCTCTATTTCCAAAATCATGAAATCACATCGTAAATACCAATAATGTGAAAATTTTATAACTCAGACTATAGTCATCATGATCTCAGTCCTGTGATGACCTCATGCATCCTTTATATTATTGTCATACATCATCATAGCATAAATAATCACTACAAGCATGCATGATCATCCTATTATTCATGAAGTTAAGCAAGTTGTGTGAATGGTCGTGTTACTCTTGCAGATCAATCATATTAGATTTACTTTTCCATAATCTTTTCCTTTTCATATGTATTTTATCAGGAAAGTGATGTAATAAATTTTTAGCTTTATTATCTTCCACTATTTGATGTACTACGTGAATGCTATATAAGCTGTTATTACAAAAACTAGGGTGTTACAGTAGCTATACATTGAATATTGTATAATAAAAAATAATTAAAAAGTAGATGCGATCCCCTGAACCTGGAAATCTTTGTTGGGGATAATACTCGCTAAGTGACCCGATGTTGTCCCTTTCTTTTTCTGATTTTCTAAAAATCGAGTGATGACTCCATAAAATCAAAAGCATCTTATCCTCCTAAGACCAATCACATGTCTTTATTTGGTAAAGTTGCCATGTCCCTCAGAAATGGAAAGACCCACTATATATCCCAAAGAAAATAACAGATAAACCATAACAGGTTGGTCACAGTGGCAATTCCACTAGGGACTTCTAAGAAAGAGGGATTAACTAAAAAATGACTATTTCTCATTATGCAATACTTAATCATATAAAGCCACTCACCACTACATTTGCACTGCATATCACACGTACATTACTTGTCCCTAAAAGCCTTGATAATACTAAATGACATTGCCATCATGATTCCACTCAAATCATAGGGCGATGAAGATATAATATTATCACCTTTAGTCTTTACTCATGCAATCGTCGGACTCATCTACCTAGAGTCTGTAACCCAATTCCTTATGGGGGTGACCAAGTTATTAAAAGAATGCTAGACTCACTGACTAAAATCCATAACCCTAGTCATATGGGGGCATTCTTGCTAAAAGAACCCTTAGCCTTTCACCCTAACTCATCTTATATAGATAAGCCAGTAGCAACATCCACTAGGATTCCACCAAGCTATGCATGCTATCCTAGTCCTAACGTTGTCCATTTAACCTAATATTCATGAATGACAGTACCCTCCTAATGTCTATCATTGAATGATGTCGTAATGTTAGTTTTCATAGAAAATTTACGCTCAGGATCACGTGATTCTCATTTACTTCATATAAGCCTAAAATATGAGGAATGATAAGAATCATGTACCTCAGCTTGAATAGTCTATGCAAATTAACAAATAATGACATCCCTTAATAATGGAACCTACAAGATATTGTCCATTTATCATTATCAAATTAAATGAATGGGTTAGGAACCCAACTAGAATATGGACCTTTATGTTGACAAAATCAAACTGTAAACTATCAAATGAGACTTTCATAACTCCCGGAAAACATATCGAATATCGATTTGGGGGCAAGAACTTAGACTCCCTTTGATTGACCTTGGCCCTATGCATACGGGTGCATGTGGGGTCTAGACATCATTTGAAGCCTAACAATTGACCCTCATATTGACATCATGTGATTACCTTAAGCACATTTGAGTATCGTTCCTCACTTTACCCTTTGGTTCTTACCAATATAATTCAAAATAGCCTAGTTTTGAGAGTGGAACCATAGTCCCTTGATGACTATAGGTTCAAAACCCACCTAGGAAAGAGAATGAATGAGCTCATGGAGAAATAAGGTTGGAGGAAAGAGGTTGTTTATGATTTTTTTGTTCATTGTGCAGGAAAAACTAACTAGCTTTAATCATGCATACATCACATACATGTAGATAGCATGTACTAACCACTATTACTTATAGGAATAATCATCTTTCATTTTAGGATTTTGCATCTACTCCATGCATACATGCTCACCCTTTTCTTTTATAGGCATACTTCATGCATCATTCATTTAGCTAACCCTAATAAATGCATAGGAATACGACATTTAAACATGAGTGACCAAGAAGATACCTCTTGTCAATAATTCAAAGACAAGCTAAAAGAGGGGATCCAAAAGTTGCTCAGTGATGGCACCATAGCTTAAATCCTTCAAGCCCAATTTAAAGCCAAAAATGCCCGAGATGCGAATAGCATGCCATTGAGTAAAACCTCTACATCTATTCACCAAAGGGTAGATAAGGCAAAAGGAATTCCCCACACTCTAGTTAGGCTGATGATGACAATATCTACTACCAAGATCTCAGGAATGCACCAAAAGCTGCAAAAATTACTGACATGACCAAGCCTGAATCGACAGGGGAGGTTAAACTATTAGCCAACAAGATGGCTCAATTAGAATTTTCTTTCAAAGATAAGGGAACTCATGGCTCCAAAAGCTTTACCAACCTGGCACTGTTAAAAGATGAGCCCCTTCCAAATGATTTTAAGCTACCAAATTTTGCTAGGTTTAACAGAACAAGAGATTTGAGGGTCCATCTAAGGCAATATACCACCTTCATGGCTGCCACAAAACTTACAAAATCATAAATTGTTTTATTCTTCTTCACATCACTAGAGGAAGGATCAAATGCATGGTTCTTTGACCTTGAAGATGAAATCAAAAGCAATTGGCCACTACTAACTCAAAATTTTATCAAGTAGTATGAATACAACACTCAGTTAGACGTCACTTGAAGGGACTTTAAGACCATAAGGTAGAAACCTAGTGAAGCTTTCTATGATTATGTCACCAGATAGTGGAGAAAGGTAGTTAAGATATTGTCCTCCTAAGGATGAAAAAATAGAGTTGATAATCAAAGGGGCACTACAACACTTCAGAGAACATATGATTTTTGCTCATTATCCTAACTTTAGAGCTCGCCATTAAGCTGGGATCATAATTAAGGATAAGGAACCTCTGCAAGCCAAAAACACTTTTTGTCGTAATACCCAACCAAATATCCAAAACACCTTCACTTGAGCCATAGAAATAAACATGATCCAACCCAACACACACAGCTCACCATCTATCAATGTCATCAAACCATTAAGAAAATTCTTAAACTTTAACCTTCCATTATCCAAAGTATTCTAGAGACTTCAATAAAAGAACCTCCTATAGCCACAAGAGCTTAGGCATCTTCCAAACCCACTACCACCTCAAATTAACCAAAACTTGTTCTACCACTTTCATTAAATGCCTGGCCACACCACTTATGCATGCAGAACTCTCAAAAATGCAATCCAAGACCTCATTAACTCTAGTAAAATTGATGACCTAAAAAAATGACCTAGTATCAAGACTAATCCTCTCCCAAACTATCAAATCATGCCTCTACCAACCATCAGCATGATCTCCTCTAATCCACTAGAAGACCTAGTTGAATAGTCAATCCAAGCCATACAAGAAACCTAAGATAAGCCCTTAGAGGACAAACCCTCAAATCCCATTCTTGAGCCTCATGATTCTAGTGAAGATGAGCAATGCACTTCTGCCTTTAAATACATTCCAATGCCTCAAAAGTTCCTTCCCTACTTAATAGTGCAAAAAAGAGCTAAGGATATAGCTCTCCCTATGAATGGTGAAGTGATTGATTGCCCTTACTCATAAGAAGCAAACATAGATAAAAATCTCAACAGTGACCATGAGATATAGGATTTACTACACCAACCATCTAGGAAGTTCAACTATAAAGTCAAGTACGTAGCACCTCCTGCTACCCACACACTCTTAGAAGGCATAGTAGCCTCAAGTTAAGGAGAAGAGTTTGACAATGAAGATGGGATGGTCAGTACTATTCAACTTCAGAACCTGCAAGTCATAGGGATAGACATATAGTATGACTCTGATGATCTTAAAATCATTATTTGAGACCAAAATAGTAATACAAAAGTAGATAAGCAAGCAATTGAAAAGCCCTCACTAGTAGTTAAACATGTTGTAGCAGGCGGGTATATCAACCTCTTGAGAAAGAGAAGAAACCCCTTAAGGAGAAAGAAGTAGCCAAAGATCAAGCTCCGGTCAAAGAGGAAGACACTATCCTCAAACAGCTCAAGAAAACTCAAGAATAAGCCAGTATCTGGGACCTACTCATAGCCTCCAAGAAGCACAGAGATACCCTAGTCAGAGCACTAGATGAAGCAAAATTGCCACTAATGCCTCACCTTATGAGATGATAGCCTCTCTAATGTAAGAAAAGATTACCCCTCGAGGGACGGATCCACAATCATCCTCTCTTTAAACAGGCAATTATCAAGACTAAGAAGACCTTATGTATTATGGTAGATGACAGGCCTACCAATAATGTTTACCCCTTGAGATTACTATATAAGTTTGGAATGAATGTTGAAAACTTGGAAGAATCCAATGTGGTCATATGAGCCTACGATGATTCAAAGAAGCTAGTCTTTGGCACTTTCAAAGCAGTAGTTACAATGGGAGATATCGAATCAGAAATAAAATTTACCATCTTTAACATCCCTCTAACTTTTGCCTTACTGCAAGGAAGACCTTGGTTCCACCCACTATGGGGCATACCTTCCACTGTTCATCAGAAAATCAAGTTCCCTCTAAATAGAAAGGTCATTACCATCCCTACTGAAACAAACAACATTATTGCATGTTTAAATCTGGTCCCATCAGGATTCCAGGTTTCTATAATTAATGACAGTCAAGTTAATCCTAAAGTTGCTACTATAATGAAGAAGATGCAATATCTGCCTAAAATAGGATTAGGAGGAAGAACCATTGGAGTCACAAAATTCCTAAATTGTTGAGGACAAACCAATAGAAATGGTTTAGGGTATGATCCTTAAAAGGATAATAGGGCTAAAAAATCAACCTTTTTTTATGGCTAAAAGCTTAAGTTAAGTCTATCAAGGACAAGTTAAGGAATGGATGAGCAACAAAATCAAAAAATTGGGGTTCGAGATCTTCAATGACACCCTGAAGGAGAAACAATTACCAGACATGATCACTAAGATTGACATTTGTGAACTAATGAAAAACATAAAGATAAAATCTGAGAGTGAAGCTATCAATCATGCTCAAGCTACTACCATCCTCGAATCAAGCATTAATGACATCCTGTTCGAAGACATTGCTGATGATGATCTTTGTACTTTTTCTTTATTTGAAAATGATGATGTAATTAACTCTAAATTTAATGCCATGAAATCTAATTTTGCTTACTTATTTGATGTCTTTCTTGATGGTAGTGTGCACTGCATTGATAAAAACATTAACATATTTAACATTCATTCCATATTCACGGAATCATTTAACATTGGCACAAAATCTAAACCACACATTCTATATATTTTGAAAGATGTTACCCTTGAAGAGATGAGAGAAATTAATAAAATATTAATAAAATATTCAAAAGTATTTGCCTAGACATACAATGATATGCCTAGTATTGATAGGGACATTGCCTAACACTTCATTCCTACTAAAGAAGGGTGCAAACCAATAAAGCAAAAATTGAGAAAACTCAAACCAAAATGGGCCCAACTAGTGAAAGAGGATATCGAGAAACAAATTAAGGCAAAATTCCTAAAGGTAGTAGACTATCCAGAATGGTTAGTAAATGTGGTACCAATATCAAAGAAAGATAAAAGGGTTAGAATCTACATCGACTATAGAGATCTGAACAAGGCCTACGTGAAGGATGATTTCCCACTACCCCATATAGACATACTGGTTATAGCGCCACCATATGTGCAATGTACTCCTTCATGGATGGATTCTCTAGGTACAATTAGATCCTAATGGCCATTATCGACAAAGCAAAGACAACTTTCATAACATAATAGGGTACTTATTGCTACAGAGTAATGCCTTTTAGACTAAAGAATGTAGGGGCAACCTAATAGAGAATGGCAACTGCAACGTTCTATGACATGATACAAAAAGAAGTGGAGGTATATGTTGATGACATGATGGTTAAGTTAAAAACTAAGGAAAAACACCCATTTAATTTTGAAAAGTTCCTCAAAAGGGTCAAAAAGTACAGTCTTAGGCTAAATCCAAAAAAATGCATATTTGGGATCACTTGAGGAAAGATGTTGGGGTATATTATCAGTTAGAACAGGATTGAAATGGATCCAAATAAAGCAAAAGCCATCAGAGAGATTACAGTGCCAAAAATAGAGAAAAAAATCAAAGGCTTTCTAGGGAAACTATAGTTCATCAGCAGATTCATGACTAAGTTAATAGCAATGTGTGAACTAATCTTTAAGCTACTCAGAAAATAGCAGCCAGTTGAATGGAACAAATAATGTCAGCTAGCATTTGACAAGATCATAAGCCACCTAGCCAACCCACCGATTCTAAGACTACCTAAACTAAGGATACCTTTAACCCTGTATTTGGCCATTAAAGAGAATGCAATCGATGCAATGTTAGCTTAAGAGGGAGAAATGAATGTAGAACATGCAATCTACTACTTGAGCAAGAAGATGCTGCTATATAAGGAGAAGTATAGCCAAGTTGAATAGACATGTCTGGCAATGGTATGGGCAATGAAGAAACTCAGACACCACTTTCAATCATATAGAATTTAGGCTATGTTTAAAATGGACCCAATAAAGTACCTCTACGAAGCTCCCCCTTTAGTAGGGAAACTTGCCAAGTGACTTGTACTGCTAATAGAATTTAACGTACAATATCTTATTAAAAAGGTAGTAAAAAGGAGAGTAGTAGCTGAATTTCTAGCTCTTAACCCCATTCTAGACTCAGAAGAAATCTAGTTGGACTTCCCAAATGACTTTAGCTCAGCCATTAAAATCCAAGAATGGCACATGTGTTTTGATGGAGCAGTCAATCAGTTTGGTGCAGGAATCAATGTTATACTACAATCTCTAGAAGGTGAAGTAGTACCAATTACTAAAAAGCTCGAGCTTAGAGTCATAAATAATAAAGTAGAATATGAGGCATGCACACTCAGAATAGAAGCACTGATAGCCCTAGATGTCATAGAAGTTGAAATCTTTGAAGATTCTATGCTAGTAATCGATCATGCCATAAAAGAGTGGGAACTAAAAGAGCAGCACTTAAAGCCTTATCTGGACCACTTGAGGCTACTCACTATGTCCTTCAAAAAATGCATATTCATTCATCTCCTTAAGAATCACATATGCACTTGCTTCCCTAACATCAGTATGGGAAGAACCATCTAAAATGCCTATAAACCCTTTGATTATACTTAGATCGGGATAACCTTATCATAAAAACTGTAGAATAGTAAAGATAGAAATAGCTAAAAATCCTTGGTTCTATAACATCCAAAGATATATGAAGGAATGAGCCTATCATGATCAAGAAGATGAAAGAGACAAAGTAGTCATTCGACGACTAACATTAAAATTCACATCGCACTAGCGCTTGTTATATAGGAGAACCTTAGATGGTTTATAACTCCAATGTCTAGATGAAACTGAGGCTGCAAGAGCAGTAGAAGAAGTACATGAGGGTGTCTATGGTCTATACATGAATGGAGTAATCCTAGTTAAAAAGCTAATCAGATAAGGGTTCTTCTGGATGATGATGATGGAAGACCGCATCAAATTTGTAAGGAAATGCCATAATTGTTAGATCCATGGGAATGTCAGTCACCTTCCCCCAACAAAACTATACTATATCTCCTCTCCATAGCTCTTCTCAGTATGAGGACTAGACATAATTAGGGAAATCCACCTAGCAGCCTCAAACAAACACAGGTTCATCCTAGTAATAGTGGACTACTTTACAAAATGGGTCAAAGAAAAATCATTCGCAAGGATAAGAGCTAAGAAAGTAACTAAGTTTATCAAAAGAAACTTATTTTGTTGATATGGGATCCCCCATCACATCATCTCTAACAATGGTGTCCAATTCCAAGGGGAAGTTAGAGAGCTACTAAGGAGTTATAAGGTGGAACATTACAAATCTTCTCCTTACCGACCACAAACAAATGGGGCCATTAAAGCTACAAATAAGAACATAAAAAAGATCTTATCAAAGATGACACAAACTTACCAAGATTGGGCAAACAGATTACCATATGCTTTATAGGGGTACTGAATAATAATCAAAACTTCAACAGGAGCAACTCCTTTCTCATTAGTGTATAGATCAGAAGCAGCTCTTCCAATTGAAATAGAGATCAAGTCTCTTCGGGTAGCAATCAAAGCTTAATTGCTAAAAGTGTAGTGGGCTCAATAGAGGCATGACAATCTCACTCTCTTAGACAACCAAAGGCTCAAGGCTCTATACCACACATAGTTGTATCAGGATCGACCAGCCAAGTCCTTTAACAAAAGAGTAAAACATAAGAGTGTAAAAGCAGGAGACTGGGTGCTAAAGAAAATAAGATAGAATGTTCTAGACCCTAAAGGGAAATTCATATCAAACTGGGAAGGCCCATACCTAGTCAAACATGTCTTATCAAAAGGAGTAGTCAAACTGATGGATTCTGAAGGTAATGAATTCTCCAAACCTATTAATATAAACTGCTTGAAGAAGTACTATGTCTAAAGCATACCAAAAAATCAAAATTATCCTGCTGAGTTGAAAACCTAAAAATAGTAGCTCAGGCAAAAGTTAGGGACTTCCTACTGAGTTAAATACCAAAAAAGGGTAACTCAAGTAAAAATTAGGGAAAGAGAGAAAATACTTAACTAGAAAACCTGAGAAGGCTAGTTAAGGACAGAGGTAACCTCAAGTTTGAAATTTGTATAAATGCACCTATGCCTTTCTTAAATGATTACAATGAAATGAGAATGATTGTCAATCTATGCAAAATGTCTTTGAAAAGTGCAACACATTTTATCATCATGAATTGCATTAAGCATGCTTTGCATTTTCCTTCATCACATGACCATGGTTCTTACCATCCTTTATGAGCTCTCTTTAAGATCAACCACTATCGTATAGTAAAAAAAAACCTAGCTAAGTGTGAAAAGCTTCAAAAGGAGACACCCTAGGCAAAAAAGGAAGAAAAAGAAAAACCCAACTAAGTGCAAAAAGCTCTAAAAGGATATGCCTTTGGCAAAAAAGAAAAAAGGCAAATGATAGTAATGGCAAATATCATCATTAATGATACACAACAAAAAGCATATACAGTCATTATTGCACAAGCATCATACAACATGCGGGACAAACGCCCAAATACAACACCCAAAGTCTATAACCTCAGGAAAATAATACAGTAAAGTGAACCATAGGCCAAAAATCCTACATCTAGCTCCTAAAACAATTATGTCGGCTGTGGCTACCATCAGAAGCAAGCAATGATCTTGCTCAAGCACCCCCCTTGTCTGATCCTGACTCATTATCGTTCATTACAAAGGACGATAACTGTGACTCTATCTTACTAATGCAGTCACGATAAGCTACATGCTCCTGCTCCCATTCAAGACTAGCAAGACAGTGCTCAACCTGCATTATATATTGAATATCATACACTCATACATAAAACATGTGCACAAAATAAACATGTACAATAAAGAAGGCATACCCTCTGAGTGCTAGCAAACTCTAAAAGCACTGTTGCGCACTCTCTACAATAGTATACTAGTACTAGCCAGAGGAGACAAGAATATATAAAAGCAAGCAAAGAAGTTAACCACCACTCACTAAATAAATGAAACACATGTAAGAATAAATGAAGAACACAAACATGGGTAGCATCAACAAGAGCAACACCTGATTGATGAAAGTCAGGTCTAGGAAAATCAAAGCTCACTACCCTACCAAGGATATCCATCCCAAGTAAAAATAGAGATGATGGAACTATTAAGTCCCTAAGAATAGTACTACCATAAGCCACACCACTGGCATAGGAAGTCGCCTTAGTACGAAACGTACCCTCATCCATATCAAAACGAGATTTGGATCTCCTCCGACATCACTACAAATAAGTTCTCACAACTCATGTCAATTTCATTTTATTACAAATAAAGTTTGCTACATATTTTCACTAAAATAAGAATAAAGGCTTACCAAATCAAAAGAAGCAACTCTCAATGACCCACGTGATGGCCTAATCCTTGAACTTAAAGGATGAGATGCATCTGCTTGAGAAAGGGGAGGTGAAGGAAAGGTCTCACTAGCTACAACATCAATCAGCTGAGGGATCAATACATCAGCATAAGGTAAACCCATACTCTCCAAGAGGCTGTCAAAGGGGAAACCTATCATAACAGCAATAAGATCATCACCATAAAGCTCATGACCCTATAACATGTCACTACGAGGAGGGACAGGAACTCTCCTCATATATGGGCCATCCCACCAATGATGGACTCACTCGCCCAAATGCGACACACTACCAATAAGGCAAGAGAGCAACACTAGTCTCTCTGTCAGCTGCCATGCAGCCACCATCTCTACCGTCCAATGAGACCTTGCCACCCACCAGCGAAGAAAGATCTGCTCAAAGGGTAATAATGAATAAAAGATCCCTAAGAAAGAAATAACCAACACAACATAAATCAAACATAACTGATCGAGGGACAGCTTTCCTATATGGTCTCGAGCTACCATGTAATCCTCAATCAAATCAATAGTCTTCTTGATCTAATAAGAATAATGAGGAAAGCCATCCTCTTAGAAATGCTCAATGGACTGATAAGGAGAATCCTAAACTCATATGCCCAAATCTATCATAATCAGAAGGTTAGAACTAACAAACTAAAAACAAAAGAATAGACAACAGAACTCCTACTTATGTCTAACATGAACAAACATCCACAAATCCTCAAGCCACCCCAACATGCTGCGTTAAGGCCTGAGCACATATGAACAAAGGCAGCAATGCCCCAACAATAACTTGGCAAGCCATCCAGATCTCTTAACATAGGCAGCAATCGCAAATCATGAGTTTGGGAAGATAATAACACTCAGCAAATAAAATAAAAAACAATGAGCCAGCTGCTCTACTGAGACAAGACCACCATCATACAAAGCCCGCACGAAAGAAACAAACTCTGTGTATTAAGTAAGATACGAAAAACTAGACTTCATAAGTGTGACTACACTAAGCAAATCCATCATGAGGCTCCTCCTCACTGTAAGGAATAGGCTCTCTAGAAAAGCTTAAGCCCATGATAGTGGCAAAATCTAATGGGTAATAGCCATCTCCCCAATAAGCAGATGGAAAGTATGCATCATGTCCATCCACCGCTCTATTAATGCATACATGGCAATCTGACTCAATGCGTATGAGTCATAAGACAATGCAGCAATGACCCCATCAAAGCCCTTCCCAATAACCATCTACTTCACACACATCAAGAGACCTTAATAATTCATGTTGACCCTATTGAAACTACCAGGCAACACGGTAACATACCTATGAGGCTACAAACAACAGGCATGCTATCAAACATTTGCACATCTACTAAATACTAACACATCTCTCTCTCTGTCACTTAATAGGATCAAAATAATAAAGGCTGAAAAGAAAAGCATAATGGCAAGTAGACAATCATAAAAAGAAAATGAAGCAAGAGATATCAGCCATCAATATTTACAATATAGCTAGATAGATAGTTATAGCAAGAGCTATAGAGCTATAGCTACAACAACCTCATACAGCAAAATAAATAGCAAAGTTTCCAACTGTAGACACCCATTTTCGGGATGATGAGTTATGGATGTGATAAAAGACTCCAAGGATGAAAATGTGATGAATACGTCTTCAATACTTAAACTTTGAAACTTCAAGGGTCTAATTGCATTTTTTTTAAAAAGGATTTAATATTTTCATGGACTAAATTGCAATGCTTTTTAAGGATCTAATTACAAAAATTAAATTCTTTCAAGGATCTTTTTGTAATTAAAAGTAAAAAAAGCGATTGAAATTATGTAATTCCGATCAGAATTACACAATTCTGGTCGAAATTAGACCTCTTCCTCCCATTCTCAAATTTTCTAGAAAAAATTGAGTCCTAATTAGTCTAAAATTCTCCTAAAATTATTTTGATAATGTTTTTAGGGAAATAGAAGTCTTTTAGGAATCAATTTATAACTAGGGTTTGAAGATGTATCCCTATATAAGGAGTGTTTTGGCTTTGAAAAAAGGGGGGAAAATAAAAAAAAATGAGGGTGGTAAAAAAATAAAAGAAAACAAGAGAGGCAGAGTAGAAGAAACGAAAAGGCAAAGAAAAGAAAAGAAAAGAAAGAAAGAGAAGAAAGAGGGGAAGAAAAAAGAGAAAAAATTTATTCTCTACAAATTCTTTTGCTTAAATAAAGATCATTAGAGAATTTTAGAATAAAAATATTCAAAGACCTATAAAAAATGGTGATTCTACAAAATATGTGGAGCACTTTATTAAAATCATTCATAAGCATCATCTTCTCCTTATTTTATTTTATTTGATTTATTGATTTCTTTTTTTATTTTATTAATTTTTAATTTTATTTTATTATTGTTATATTATTCATTAATCATAATTTCTTTGTTCTTTTTATGATGATTATGGAGGAAAACACATGATGATCATACTTGGAGAATTAAATCCATAAGAGGTCCATGGAATGTCATGGATAAAACCTTATAGAGATATAGTTTTTAGGTTTTTTTTATATTATTGCTTTATTTTATTTATTTATTTTTAGGGTTGTATTAATTATTTTTATTATTATTTTTAACAAATTATTGTAATAGCCCCAATAGTGGGAATAGTAGAATTATGTGTGTGATTGCTTCTTTATTTTAATTAATTGGTTAGTAAAGCTAAGGTTTCAATTGGGTAATTAATTAAAATCAATGGAGGAAGTAGATTAATTTAGGATTGCATGTTAATGAAAATTAGGTTTTTTTATAAGGAATTAATTTAATTAGTTGTTTGATCTTTAATTTAATTATTTTGATATGTTTTATTTGTTTCTGGCCAGTTTATTTATCTTATGTGTTTTGGGCCTTAAGCCCATATTAGATTCTAATCCATTTAAGTAAATTTAGGTTTTTAGGTTTAATTAATTAAAATACATTTTAGGCCCATAATTAATTAGATTTAGGGTAGGGATAACTTAGGCCCATTTAGTAAATTAGACATAGGCCCACCTAATTTAATTTAATTTATTGGACTTAGCCCATTTAATTTAAGCCTTTTTCATAATTTGTAGATTTAAGATCATCTTAGAATTAAAACATGTAGAACTAGGCCCAGCTATTTAAATACTTTCATAGTTTGTAGATTTAGGCATTTTTAGAATTAAAATAAATAGACTTAGGTCCATTTAATTAAAATTAAAAGGAATTAGCCTTCAGCTCACTTGAAAATTAAAATATGTAGATTTAGCTCATTTAATTAAAATCTATGTATATTAGACTAACTTAGGGATTATATGTTTGAATGAATGCATTATTTACTTGTATTTTCATGACTGGTTTGCTTTAGAGTTAATTATTAGAATAAGGGTTTATATGAAATTGCATGTAAATAGAGGATAATATAGTAATTCTAAATGAACACGAGACTGAAAGAAGTTGGTATTTCGTACCCAGAATCTCCTAGTTATGGTGCTAGCTTTCTTTTAGGGAATCGAGTGCCACCTTTTTTATTTGTCCCAGTTATTACCTTGGGTGGTAACTCCTCATCTCCATGTCATGTCTTTGTGATAGTGGTTAGTGTGTTCTCTAAAGCCCTGAGCTCAAACAGGGTCGCAGTTGCTAAAATCTTGGACACACGCTAAATCTCACCGTCTATAATGGTGACTCCATTGGGGATAAGAGATACTGATTCTACTTGTATTCTTTAGAATTATTCTATTAATTATTATTATATTCTTGCAATCATTCTGCATGTCCCTATTAACTGATAGTGTTGGTTTATGGTTCTATGATTCCACTAGCTTCATAGGATTGTAAATTAGCTAACCATCACTCTTAGCCTTAACTCAGTTCAAGAGAGATTATCACACTCATCTAACCAGAGCCTGTAACCCAAGTCCTTAAGGGGAGTAGTCTTCTCTTGAGTTTGCAAATGATGTTGGGCCCCTTTGACCTTAGCCTATGACTCAAGTCTTAAAGGAAGGCATCTTGCTAAAGGAACCTTGACTTTTTACTGGACCCTAACCACATATAATGGCCTAGTTACTTCCCTTAGGATTATCCAAATTGCTTGTGAATGTTGCTATAACGTATTTCTATTTATAAAGGCCCAAGCCTATACTTTAGAAGCCCATCAGGACTAATAAAGATTGGGCTATGCTTTTATACCTAGAAATACTATTTTTATGTTTTACTACTTTGAGAGATTTGGCATGCACACCAGTTTTTAATATCCCCTGTTGATATTAAGCCCAAGACTAAAAATCCAAGAAAAAGAGACTCGCCGTTGAATACGTGTGTGGGAGGAATAAGGTTAGAAGGATGTATGTACACCTAACCTGACTTATTACCTTCTACTTATTACATAGCACATGCATCATGCATGCATGCATCTTATGTATCATACTAACATTTATCTTTCAGCCATAATAGATTCATCCGAGTCTTTTTGTGTTTAGAGTCAAAAGGGTGGTAGACTAGTGAGAATTGATTTGAATTGAGAGCGATGATGCAAGATGAGTTAAGACATGCTTTAGCTGGATTGATGCCACCACCTGCTGCCGCTATACCTCTTGATGCCAATCCACCTGCTATCAATGACAATGCTGGGGAAATGAAACTCAAGGATGTTGAGAGTTATATGGTTAAAAAAGCGAAAAAGGAATCACTTGAGCAAGTCGAAGAACTGAAATCCAAGCAGATGAAAGCATTGACTCAGAAAATTTCCAAAATTGAGGAATTCATGAGAGGACAGGGCATTGGATACTCATTTGATTTTGATGACATGCAATTCAAGGAGGACAAGTTACCTAACAAATTCAAGATGCCACAGCTATAAAAGTTTGATGGTACTAAAGACCCGAGGATTCACCTTAGTCAATATACAACTACCATGAGAACCACCAAGGCTCATTTATCTATGGTTACTAAGCTATTTATACTGTCATTGGAGGGTATGGTTGTTAATTAGTATCATAGGTTGGAGAAGTCTATCCATGTAAACTGGAGAGAGTTGTGCACTGCTTTTCTAAGGCAATACGACTATAACACTAGGCTTAAGGTATCTATCAGGGATCAAGAATTAACAAAGCAGAAGTCCAATAAGTCATTCTTAGATTTTCTAACCAGGTTCATGAATATGGCAAGATTAATGAAGAACAAGCTGGCTGAGAAGGATCAGGTTAGGATGATAATCCAAAACATGCTACCTAATCTGGTTGAGAGGCTATAGATGATGAATCCCAAGACATTTGTAGATCTCTATGATGATGGGTTACAAGTTAAAGAGATTGAAAATGAGAAAAAGAAGGTCACTAGGAACACTGGAGTGAGAAATTACTCGACTGGGGGCACGCAGCAAGGAAATAATAGCCAGGATGAAGGAGTTCATGCTATCCAACAACCAAGGAGATTTTCAAACTTCAACCAACCCTTATCCAAAGTCCTAGACCATCTCACCTAAAAAGGCCTCCTTAGACCTTTAACCCCCATTAGACCACCAAACCTAAATCTCTTTAGCTTTGACCCAAACTGTTACTGTAAGTTTCATCAAGTTGTTAGTCATCTAACTTATTCTTGCATGTGCCTTAAACAAGAAATCCAAAGCCTCATAGATTCCAGAAAAATCACACACCCTAAAAAATCAAATCCAAACCCAAACACCCGAAATAATCCTTTCCTAAATTACCAAAACATGCCACCTCCAACAACCATGATGATCAACTCAAGAGTAAGCGAGAAAGAAGTGCTAAACTCTTTTGAGGATCTAAACTTTAAAGCCAATGAGAAATTTCTTAGCACCCCTAAAGATGTGGAAAGAGTAGAAGACTTATTGGGTTAGCCCTCAGACAAGTTTGATTACAAGGTGTTTTATTCTAAACCACCTTCTTTTGACATATCCATTAATACAATCGAGCCTACAGGATGGGGTGATGAGTTTAATGCTGAAAAGCTGTTAGTTAAAAAGGAGAAATGCATGGTTAAAGTATGGAAAGATGGAAAGAAGGACCAGACTGTTGGGGCTATTGATATTTGGTATAATTTTAATGAGGAAGGCACTAAAAGATATAATGTATGGCTTGATAATCCTGAAGTTAGTCATGTCACTAGAAGTGGGAAGGGTTATAAACCAAAAGAGAAAACTACAAAGAGAGAAGAAGCTATTGAAGGAGAAGACTCAAATGAACATGGTGATGATTTGATTCTTGAATAGCTCAAGAAAGCAAAAGCAAATGTAAGCATTTGGAAGCTCTTGATGCACTCAAGTAGCCACATGAAAGCTCCAGTTAAGGCTTTAGCTAAGATAAACATTGAAACTACTACTACCCCTAAAGCAATGGTGGCCAAGGTTATGGAGAAAAAGCATGATGTTATTACTTTCTATGATGAGGATCTACCTATGGAAGGAAGGAATCATAATAAAGCTCTGTTCATTCCAGCTAAAGTACGATGGAAAAGGACTAATTATATGATGGTGGATGATGGGTCCATAATTAATGTTTGCCTACTACAGATCCTACCCAATCTAGGAGTGAAGGTGGAGGATTTGGCAAAGTCAGGCCTTGTAATCAGGGCTTGTGATGATAGCACGAGGAATATAGAGGGAACATTTATGGCTCTTGTGAAGATTGGGCCTATAGAAGCAATAGTAGAATTCACCATGTTAGACATTCCTATCACCTATGCCTTATTGTTAGGTAGGCCTTAGTATCATGTTTTGGGAGGAGTGCCTTCCATTGTGCATCAAAAAGTGAAATTTCTACATAAAAGCAAAGTTATAACTTTATATGCGAGTATAGGCAAGACTGTGTCTGTAGTTATAGATAGTCAGAAGCAAGTAGTTACTCCTTTACATTTCCAAATAGCCATGATCTTAGAGGGAATTATAAGGGATCTAAGGGTTATGAGCACGATTAAGAAAATGAATTATCGACTTGGATAAGGACTAGGAAAAGACGAGCAAGGCATCCTAGAATTGCCAGACTTTAAAACCCAAGATGATACAAGGATTGGGCTATACTGGGGTTGGGTTTAGTAGCAAAATGGCAAAGAGAAGGCTTTTCAATAAGAATAACCTCTTAAGGAATGTGGGGCCTCTGAAGGATAACTTTGTCAAACAAAAGAAAGAGAAGTTCTATTTGGGTGAAAAGGAGCCTGTTCAAGTAGCTGGTATCGATATCCATGGGTTCGAGATCTTCAAAAGGCAAATAATTGAAAGGCTGGTATAAGACAATAAAGACAAGGTGATGAAGACAGTTGCTAAAAAGATGAAAGTTGAGGACATTGAAGAATTGCTTTATCTACCACCTAATGAAAAACCACCACAGGATTTATCTAGCATTATTAATAGTTTTAATGATTTTTTTTATAAAGAAACTGATGTAATAATGTCCGATTTGTTTAAGGATGAAAACTCTATTTTTCCTGTGGTCAATGATATGAATTCTAGTTTGGCTTACTTGTGTGATGTTAATTTTGATGGTCTTATGCATTTTAATAATGATCATTGATGCAAGTTTGACATTAATTCTATTCAATTAGATTCATTAAACATGGGCACAAATGAACAACCAGAACACATTTTTATATCACATGATTTAACTCCTGAAGAGAGAGAAAATTTTAAGAGAATATTAATAAAAAGAAAGGTAGTATTTGCTTAGTCCTACAAGGATATGTTACGGTTAGACAGAAAAATCATGGAGCATCACATTCCAATTGATCTAGAAGCTAAACCTATTAAGCAAAAACTTCGTAGGTTGAGGCCAAAGTGGATAGAAAAGATAAGGGAGGAAATCGCTAAGCAGATTTAGGCTAACTTTTTAGAATTCATGGAATACCCTCAATGGTTAGCAAATATAGTACCAATTCCCAAGAAAGATGGAAAATTTTGAATGTGCGTAGACTTCAGAGATCGAAATAAGGTATGTCCAAAAGATGACTTTCCTTTACCTCATATTGATGTAATTGTCAATAGTGTAGCCTCTAGTACAATATACTCCTTCATGGATGGGTTCTCAAGTTATAATCTAATAATGATGGCAGTTATAGACAATATCAAAACTGCTTTTATCACAGAGTGGGGAACGTATTGCTACAAAGTGATATCCTTTGGGTTGAAGAATGCAGGAGCAACTTATCAAAGAGTGGCCACTACCTTATTTCATGATATGATGCATAAGGAAGTGGAAGTGTATGTCAATGATATGATGGTTAAGTCAAAAACAAGAGAGGGGCACTTTGAGGCTTTAGATAAGTTCCTAGCAAGAATAAAAAAATATAACCAACCTAAGGCTTAATCCGAAGAAATGCATCTTTAGGGTAACTTCTAAAAAGTTATTGGTCCACATAGTCAGCAACAGAGGAATAGAAGTTAACTCAAACAAGATTAAAGCCATACAGGAGATGCTGACACTAAGAACGGAGAAAGAAGTATGAGGGTTTATTAGAAAACTGCAGTACATTAGCAGGTTTATTGCGAGACTTACCATGGTTTGTGATCCGATCTTTAAGCTCTTAAGGAAGAATCAGCCAGTGGAATGGAATGAAGAATATCAAAAATCCTTTGATAAGATCAAGGAATATCTTACTATCCTACCTATGTTAAGACCATCGAGGCAAAATAAACCTTTAATCTTGTATTTAGCTTTAGAAGAAAAAGCAATGGGGGCAATGTTGGCATAAGAAGGACCAGAAGGGGCAGAATACGCAGTGTATTATCTCAGTAAAAAGTTTATGCCTTATGAAGAAAAGTTCAATTTTGTGGAGAAGACATGTTTGATATTGATCTAGGCTATAAAGAAGCTAAGGCATTATTTCTAGTCTTACAAAGTGCAAGTTGTCTCAAAGATAGATCCTTTGAGGTACTTATTTCAAACACCATCTTTGACTAGAAAGATGTCTCGATGACTGGTACTTTTAACTGAGTTTGATATAGAGTACGTCACTACTAAGGTCATTAAAGGAAGACTAGTAGCAAAATTTCTAGCCCAGAATGCAGTCGAAGGAAATGAGCAATGGAATCTAGAGTTTCCGGATGAGAACTTAGCAGTAATAGAACAACGTGAATGGAAGCTTTATTTCAATGGAGCTATGAATAATAGAGGAGCAGGGCTAGGAGTAATTCTTGTTACACTAGAAGGAGAAACCATCCCAATGGCCAAGAAATTAGACTTCAGGGTCACAAATAACATGGTTGAGTACAAGGCATGCATCTACAACATGGAAGCACCGCTAGCAATTGGAGCTAAAGACCTACTGGTTTATGGAGATTCCATTTTAGTCATTAGTCAAGATAATGAGTGGGAAGTGAAAGAAGAGAGGTTGAAACCTTACATCTGCTATTTGAGAAAGCTAATGAGGAATTTCACTAAATGTCTCTTTATGCATTTACCAAGAGATGAGAACCAAATGGCGAATGCCTTGATAACACTTTCTTCAATGTGGGATAAACTGATGGGATCAATGATGAAGCCTTTGGTAATAATGAAAATGAAAGCTCCGTGTTATAGTGAGGAATAAGTCATGAGTATCCACATAAGGCTAGAAGAAAAGCCATGGTTTCATAACATCCAGAGATTTATTAAGGAAAGGAAATACCCAGATGAAGCAACTTCCAAAGAAAGGTATGCTCTTCGTGTTCTTGCACGCCATTATACAAGTCATGATGGGATATTATACAGAAGGATGCTGAATGGAATACAGCTGAGATGTCTTAAGAAGGATGAAGCAGAATGGGCAATGAGAGAGACTCATGCAAGGGTTTATGGATCTCACATGAATGGGATGATTCTGGCAAAAAAATGATTTGGCAAGGGTATTACTAGATAAGCATGGAAAGGGACTTTATCCGAGTAGTGAGAGAATGTCATCACTGTCAAGTACATGGGAACCTCAATCATCTTTCCCATATAGTGCTAAATAGTTTAACATCTCCATGGCCCTTTGCAGCAACATAAGTATATAGTAGTTACAATTGACTACTTCTCTAAATGGATAAAAGCAAAGTCCTTTGGTACCTTTAAGGCTAGATAGATGGCAAGGTTTATTGAGAAGAATCTCATTTATAGATATGGGGTCCTGCATCATGTTGTTATTGACAATGGAGTTTAGTTCTAGGCAAAAATGGCTAAATTATTGTAGAGATACAAGATTGAACATCATAAGTCCTCACCTTATCGACCTCAGGCTAATAGTACAATTAAGGCAGCTAATAATAATATAAAAAAGATCCTCTCCAAGATGATGAAAATGCATAAAGATTGATATAAATATCTCCCTTTTGCTTTATGGGAATACAAAACTATAACACGCACTACTATGGGACAAACTCCATTCTCGTTAGTAAATGGTTGTGAAGTGGTTTTACCTATAGAGACAGAAATTAAATCCTTGAGAATCGTTATGGAAGCAAAAATTCTTGAAAGTGAATGGATACAAAAGAGATTTGATCACCTCATTTCTCTAGATGAGAAA
The DNA here is from genome assembly GCA_947683625.1 of Mallotus nudiflorus. Lineage (NCBI taxonomy): Eukaryota > Viridiplantae > Streptophyta > Magnoliopsida > Malpighiales > Euphorbiaceae > Mallotus > Mallotus nudiflorus. Next base: position 6,375,641 of record CANTUR010000283.1, on the reverse strand, counting down.
AGGATGGATGATGTATTTCACACTCAGATTTATCAAAAGAGAATAGTGATAGCTTTCAACAAAAGGGTTAAGCCAAGAAAGATAAAAGTTAGAGATATTGTATTAAAGTAGACAAGGGCGATGGTGTTTGATCTGAGAGGAAATTCAGACCAAATTGGGAAGGACCATATTTAGTCAAGACGATCCTGCCCAAAGGAGCTGCAAAGATAATTGATCTAAAAGGGAATGAGTTCACTGTAATCTAAATCGTCTCAAGAAATACTACTTTTAAAAAAAAGTCCACTAACTAGAAAACCTAAAAAGGCTAGTCATGTAAAAGTTAGGACATTCCCACTATTCAAAAACCCATAAAGGGCTAGTAGGCAAAAATTAGGAAATAAGATGATCCCGTTGATCAGAAACCCCGCAAAGGCTAGTCAGGCAAAAATTAGGGAAATAAAAGTGAGAAAAAATGTTCAATTAGAAAATCGAAAAGACTAGCTGATAATAAGAATTCTGTCATATGATGTATTAAATGTAATCATTTTTTCCCTAATTAATGAAATAAATTGAAATAATATTTTTGTCAAATATTGCATGTTCTATCTTTATTACAAAGCATAAAGGCTTGAAGTAAAAATAAAACATAAGAAATTAGACTTATGAGACCACTATTTTCATTTCTGTTTTTTCTTTTATGACTCATCTAATAATACTTGAGTCCTTTTATAGCTAGTAAATTTTGGTTGTTTTGTTGATTGCATGACAACCCAAGCTTTATAATCGTCATCAGTAGCCATGTCAGCATTCAAGTGCATATGCCGCTCTAAAGCTCTACAAAGCCACGAGTTCTTTACTTTGTCTAGAACGTCTTGCTTACAGGGAAGCCTTCAAGTTAATTGTAACAGCCACAATGAATTAAGGGCGACCATACTGGCGGCAAAGGCGTGAGGGAGAAAGAAAGGTCAAAAAGTGCAACCTAGGAATAAGGACATAGTAGTCATACAGGTTGATGGTCATGGATTTCAATCTCCACCAAGGACAAATCCAAGTAATCTCAGTATCAACAAGGCCTTTCATCCAATCAATCCATTGATTTATAGTGTGCTTAGCCCTTATCTTCAAAGGACGAGACTACAAATGATGAGGTTGATAAATTAAGGCATTAGGGGAGCATTAAGCAGACTCAACTTCTCATGTAACCAAATCTAAAAAAAGAGAGCTAAGTTGAAAAACTGAGAGGGCAGCTTAGACATAAAAAAAAGTAAAAAAAAAAGGGTTACATACCTGAAGGAGAAGTAGACTGCCTAAGAGTCGATTTTGAACCTTGAAATTATCTAACCTAATGATGGTTTTAACAAGAATGATAGGTATAGGATTTGCTCTAGTTTCTACTTGTTCTAAGATATTGATAATTCTTACATTAACAACTCCATGAGAAAACACTAGCAGAAACTGAGCATACAAATAGAAGATGACAGTTTTGATCCAAGTAGCATTATTCTTGTCTCTAGCTTGGCAAGAAGTAATCAAAAAAGGAAGACTAATAGTACCAGCATTGTGTGCATGCATGTAAATGACATTTGGGGGTATATCAAAAAATGCTACTAGTCTACTAGGAAATTCCATTACAAGATCAGGGAGAGCAATTGCAGCGGTCAAATCTAATAAACATCCAAGAATAGCAGCAAATTCCTCAATTAATGGACATAACTCTTGTCCATTGAATCTAAATACATGATCTTTATCATAATGTAGTAGCAACATGTAAGAAATTGTTATCTATTTTCAAGTGTTGAAGGGATTTTAGGGATTTGTGGCATGGAAAGGTAGCACTCTGTTCCAATCATCTCCATTCATGTTCTTGAGAAATTTCTTCATCAAACTAAGAGTAGCTTGTGTCATAATAAAGAGAAATAAAGAGAGGGATGCACAATAGACGCATCTGTGACTCTCAAATAGTTTTTAAAAGATGATGTTAATGGGATTAGGACTTTCTCAGTTGTGTTTTTAGAAGACGGACAGGATTAGAATTTGTTTCAATTATTTTTAGACAAAACTTACGTCGGAATAAGAAAATGCGCAGAATAGAGTCAAATTCCCATTCGAAATTCTAGAAATCCAATAAAAAATATGGAATTCCAATCAGAATTCTAGATTTTTTATAGGAAATCTAGATGCCATTCGGATTTCCAGCATTTTCAAAAAAAAAAAAAAGAGTTTGGTCCAATATAAAAGTATGAAATTCACTCATAAAAGGAAATAATTCTAAAGCATCCAAAAGTACAGTCATGCTAACATAAGTCCTAAAGAAAATCAATCATCCTGAGCTCCAATATATGGCCAAGGGCTCCATCCTCTACCTGGATCATCACTCTGATCTAGGGACATAAAAGTTCCAATATCATGACTATCAAAATCAAGACCAGCAAGCTATCGTCAAAGCCTCTCATTCTCACGCTCAAGATCCCCTACATAACTCTGTTGCATTTAGAATAGTCAGAATCATGCATATCATACATAACATGCATACATTTGCATATTTGTTGTAAATACTAACCCTCCAAGTATTTGTAATCTACATAGTAAATAATCTCTGGGAAGAGGCAAGACTATACAGATACTCTGCCTATGTCATAAGGACCTGTAAAATGAAGTTTACTAATTCAGTAATAAGTGCTAGTTTGAGCAGGGTTGGAAATGCAATCAAACTCACATGTGAAGCATCGGAGGAGAGAAACTAGGAATCTGAGTTGCATTAAAGTACATATGCCGCTCAACAGGAGTTTGTACCATAGGAGCCTAATAATACATAGACCTATCAAATGGGGGAACATCGCCCAAAATAGTACTTGAGGAAGTATCACCATGAGCAGGCTCAACCTCCTGCTCAGTCTCCTCAGTATCATCCTCAGTCTCCTCTATAGCAGTATCAAGGACTCCTTCAATCTATGCAAGAATAGAATGTTATATAAAGGGATGAAAAAGATGAAATAAAGTAGAAACAGAAAGCATACCTCAGCTGGGTTTGTAGGAACCTGCTCCAAGAGATTCTCTCGAATGTACTCCTGATAATAATGTGAACGCTCGAGCAAAGTCAAAGCCTTATATCCCTCAAGAGCTACTCTGAGCTGGGGACTAGTCATGCTACTACTCTGCAACATCGAAGAGGGAATAGAAGAAGGAACACACCTCCTGGAAGGTCCCATATGCCAATGATAAACATGCTCACTAAGATACCACATCTGGCAGTCATAACTGGAGAGCATAACTTCATAGTCTCAAGCCTTACAGCTACTATCATAAAATCATTTCGTCGAATATCTTTAGCACCAGCTAGCTAATCTGATCTTACCTATAAACTTATTTATTTAAGTTTATTAAACTTTTGCAATTAATGAAATACTAAATATCAAATTTTTCTTACCAAGTCCTACTATAAGGAGTTCAACTGATCTTGATAAGTCTATAAGTCATGCTTAATACTAGAAAGATGAGAGGAACCCCATGTCTATATCAGGGGAAGACTTCTATCAAAGCTAATGGCACTAAAGCCTCAAATCACTCCAATCTCAATGCCCCAGATTTGAAAGAGAGGAAATAAAAGAAATAAAGAGGAAAATGTGAAAATAAGCAAAGTTGAAAAGGATAGGAGACATATATACAAGCCGTGCCAGAAATCGCACATCGTCACAGCACCTCTATAAACAGTATCCAATCTATAGTAGAGATAAGCAAGCGCTGCAGATCCCTAATCTAAAGTAATGACCATAACAAGATCCTGAAGGGGACTAAGAAGAGTGACGCTAACCTCATGACTAGTCTCATAAAAAAGAGTAGTGCCAAGTAATATCAATAAGAAGTATCTTGCCTTTTGAAGAATCTGGCAAGGTGTAGTGGTAGGTAGTCTCCTGAAACCTTAAATGAGGGAAAAAAACACGTTCTTCTGATTCTTCCATACTGGAATAAACCCGAGCAAGTCATGAACATAATGACTCCTAGCATCCTCTGAAAAAGTGCAATAATGGATATCAAAGGGGACTGGGGCTCCTATAAATGCAATCCTAGTAATAGCAAAGAAGCTCATCGGGGAAATAGTTAGCTCACCCACTCGTGTATGGAAAGTATGAGTAGTGTCCATCCACCTCTCGATGAAAGCAAAAAGTGAGTAGTGGTCTGACTTACCTTGAGTAGTCGGTAAAGCAGCAATGAAATGTCAAAAGCTAGATGCCCAGATATATTGTACTACCTCTCCAAACAAATCATGAAATAGCTCTCGTGCCAAGTGAAAGTAACTCGAGAATTTCAATGGTTTTTGAAAAATTCAGAAAATCATAGGATTACTTTTTCCTTTCCCAAATTTTTTTATTTTTGTCATTTTTATGTCATTAAAAAAATTTTAATTGAAAAATTGGATTTTTGATTGGAAATCCATATTTTTTATCGGATTTTTGGATTTCCGATCGAAAATCTAGAATTCCTATCAGATTCCCAGATTTTCGACCAGAAATCTGAGAAATCTTCACTTTCATTGAGTCCCAAATCATTTTGAGGAAAATGCAAATATGAAGTGATGGGATCTGACTGTCTGGAACTACTCCCAAATAGTCTGCATTATGGGTGAGCCACAAGATCAAATGGATTCAAAATTGGACTTCAGATGAAAGAATAATTGACAAGGAAAATTTTGAAAAACAAGATAAAATGAAAAGGAAGAGAAAAAAAAAGAAAAATGAAGAAGGATAGGAAGAAAAGAGAATGAATTGGCAAAAGGAAAAAGTGTGCATATTAAAGGGGCAAATATCCACTTTAGTCCTTTAGCTTTTGGTTTGCATTTAAGTCTGTTCTTTTCCTTGCAATATAATCACAAATTATTAAATTTGTCAGTCAGCATTATCAAAGTTGAGCAATGAAAGGATTACAGTTAATTTGCGAGCAATTATGGATTGCAGCATAATCATATAAGACAATTCAGACTATACGACCGAGTGTAGTCAACATTGTACAGTCGAGTACAATGTATTTTCAACTAAGATTATATGACTAAGTATAATCAGCATTATACAACTGAGTGTGATATTTCTTTTCAATCAGACTATACGATCGAGTGTAGTCGACATTGTACGATCGAGTACAATGTATTTTCAACCAAGATTATACGACCGAGTATAATCGGCATCATACGACCGAGCTTTTCAATCAAACTATACAATTGAGTGTAATCGGCATTTTATGATCGAGTACAATGTATTTTCAACTAAGATTATATGATAGAGTATAATTTGCATCATACGACTGAGTGTGATGTCTTTTTTTAATCAGACTATACAACCAAGTGTAGTCGGCATTGTACAACTAAGTACAATTTATTTTCAACCAAGATTATACAACCGAGTATAATCAGCATCATAAGACCAAGTGTGGTGTTTCTTTTCAATCCAGACTATATGATCGAGTGTAGTCAGCATTATACAACCGAGTGCAATGTATTTTCAATCAAGATTATACGACTAAGTATAATCGACATCATACGACCGAGTGTGGTGTTTCTTTTCAATTCACACTATACGACTGAGTGTAGTTGGCATTGTACGACCGAGTATAATCGACATCATATGACCGAGTGTGGTGTTTCTTTTCAATTTCGACTATACGACCGAGTGTAGTCGGCATTGTACGACTGAGTGAAATGTATTTTTAATTAAGATTATATGACCGAGTATAATTAACATCATACGATCGAGTGTGCTATTTCTTTTCAATTTAAACTATACGTCTGAGTGTAGTCAACATTGTACGACCAAGTATAATGTGTTTTTTTAAATTCAGACTATATGTCCGAGTGTAGTCGACATTATACGACCAAGTACAATGCATTTTTAGCATTATACGATCGAGTGTGATGTTCCTTTTCAATTCAGACTATACGTCCAAGTGTCATCAATATTATATGACTAAGTGCAATGAGTTCCTTTCACCCAAGACTATATGACCGAGTATAGTTAATATCATACAACCGAGTATGATATGTCATTTTAAATTAATGATGTACGTCCGAGTATAGCAAGTTCATAAGCAAAAGCTTCATGAAGCATAGGTAAGTATCCTAACTTTTAATTAAGAAATTAGGTGCTAGTTCACTTTGTCACAATTTATCAAGCAAACAGTGACAAAGGGGAGCAACTGTAGACACCCAATTTTAGGATGATGAGTTATGGATGTGATAAAAGACTCCAATGATGAAAATGTCATGAATACATCTTCAATACTTAAACTTTGAAACTTCAAGGGTCTAATTGAATTTTTCAAAGAAAGGATTTAATGTTTTCATGGACTAAATTGCAATGCTTTTTAAGGATTTAATTACAAAACTTAAATTCTTTGAAGGACCTTTTTGTAATTAAAAGTAAAAAAAGCTATCGAAATTACACTAATTCTGATCGAAATTATGTAATTTCGATCAAAATTATGTAATTTTGATCGGAATTAGAATTACGTAATTCCAATCGAAATTATACCTCTTCCACCCATTCTCGAATTTTTCAGGAAAAATTGAGTCCTAATTAGTCTGAAATTCTCCTGAAATTACTTTAATAATGTTTTTAAAGAAATAGAAGTCTTTTAGGAATCAATTTATAATTAGGGTTTGAAGACATATCCCTATATAAGGAGTGTTTTAGCTCTGAAAAAAGGGGGGGAAAAGAAAAAAATGAGGGGAGGTAAAAAAATAAAAGAAAAGAAAAGAAAGAAAGAGAAGAAAGAGGGGAAGAAAAAAGAGAAAAATTTTATTCTCTACAAATTCTTTTGCTTAAATAAAAATCTTTGGAGAATTTTTGAAGAACAATATTCGAAGACCTATCAAGAATGGTGATTCTACAAAATCTAAGGAGCACTCCATTAAAATCATCCATAAGCATCATCTTCTCCTTATTTTATTTTATTTTATTTATTGATTTCTTTTTTTTATTTTATTAATTTTTAATTTTGTTTTATTATTGTTATAATTTATTCACTAATTATAATTTCTTTGTTCTTTTTATAGTGATTATGGAGGAAAACACATGATGATCATACTTGAAGAATCAAATCCATAAGAGGTCCATAGAATGTCATGGATAAAACCTTGTAGAGATATAGTTTCTAGGATTTTTTTATTTTTATATTATTGTTTTATTTTATTTATTTATTTTTGGGGTTATACTGATTATTGTTATTATTATTTTCAATAGATTATTGTAATAACCCCAATAATGGGAATATAGAATTATATGTGTGATTGCTTGTTTATTTTAATTAATTGGTTAGTAAAGCTAGGGTTTCAATTGGGTAATTAATTAAAATCAATGGAGGAAGTAGATTAATTTAGAATTGCATGTTAATTAAAATTAGGTTTTTTTATAAGGAATTAATTTAATTAGTTGTTTGATTTTTAATTTAATTGTTTTGATATGTTTTATTTGTTTCTAGGCCTGTTTATTTATCTTTATATGTTTTAGGCCTTAAGCCTATATTAGATTCTAATCCACTTAAGTAAATTTAGGTTTTTAGGTTTAATTAATTAAAATGCATTTTAGGCTCATAATTAATTAGATTTAGGGTAGGGATAACTTAGACCCATTTAGTAAATTAAATATAGGTCCACCTAATTTAATTTAATTTATTAGATTTAGCCCATTTAATTTAAGCCTTTTTTATAATTTATAGATTTAATATCATCTCAGAATTAAAACATGTAGAACTAGACCCACCTATTTAAATACCTTCATAATTTGTAGATTTATGCCCATTTATAAAATTAAAATAAATAAACTTAGGTCCATTTAATTTAAATTAAATGGAATTAGTCTTTAGCTCACTTGGAAATTAAAATATGTAGATTTAGTTCATTTAATTAAAATCCATGTATATTAGACTAACTTAGGGATTATATGTTTGAATGAATGCATTATTTACTTGTATTTTCATGACTAGTTTGCCTTGGAGTTAATTACTAGAATAAGGGTTTATATGAAATTGCATATAAATAGAAGATAATATAGTAATTCATAAAGTCATTCTAAATGAACACGAGACTAAAAGAAGTTGGTATTTCGTACCCAAAATCTCCTGGTTATGGTGCTAGCTTTCTTTTAGGGAATCGAGTACCACCTTTTTTATTTGTCCCATTTATTACCCTAGGTGGCGACTCCTCATCTTCACGCCATGTCTTTGTGATAGTGGTTAGTGTGTTCTCTAGAGCCTTGAGCTCAAACGGTGCAGTTGCTAAAATCTTAGACGCCCGCTAAACCCCGCCGTCTACACTAATGAACCAGCTTAAGAAAATAAGGACAAAGAGGGACCTACCTCACAACGATGATGCACCCAAGCATAAGTCTCCAAGCTATAAACAACAAGGATCAGATATCCCCGAGAAAGCCTGAATGGTTGAGAACTTTGAGCACCAAATATGCTAATCCCAACAGCAGACATCCTAGCTCCAATGGCCTCTATAAAGTCACCCTCAACATCAACATCAATAAAAATATCTTCCAGACCCTTAGAACTATTGGGGAATTCCATTTTATGCAGAAGAAAATGGAAGTACATAAGCAAAAATACAGCAAATAGCACCCAAAATATAAAAAGGGTCAAGAAAAGTTAGAAAACACTCATAGAAGTCCGAAGGAAGCCTCCCCAAACCTCCGTAATAGTCATTTAAATAAGCCTAGAGGGGGGAAGCGCGTAACCATGCACTAGGAACATGACCAAATGCATAGGCTCGTGATCAGTTGCAGTCACGTGCACTTCCCCCTTCCATGTGCTCTTTCGTGGTTTTACATGCACTTTAAGACTTTGCATACTCACTTCTATTGTCCTAAACTTCCATTTAAGCATAAGACATGCACCAATCTCATAAAAAAGTACATTGATGAGGACTCAATCTGTCTAAAGACACTGTGCGTGCGCTACTTTCTTGAGGAAACTCAATATCCTATAAAAGAAAAAGAATTCATTGTAAGTATATCTTACTCCAAATCATTAAAATAACATCCTCAACATGACAAATCATTACATTATTACTGCATCATCACTGTATCACTATTGCATCATCACTACTACCTCATTCATTGCTTAGAAGTATCTTCACATTGCTTAGAAGCATCCACATTGCTTAAGAGCACTCTCACACCACTTAGAAGCACTCTCACATCACTTCACATTGCTTAAGAGCACTCTCATACCACTTAGAAGCACTCTCACATCGCTTCACATTGCTTAAAAGCACCCATATTGATTAAGAGCACTCTCACATTGTTTGGAAGCACCCTTACATTGCTTAAAAGCACTCACTTTCATTTGCTTAGAAGTACTCTCATTGCTTAGAAGCACTCACACTCATTGCTTAGGAGCATTCACATTGCTTGGAAGCACTTTCACTGCTTAGAAGCATATTCTCATTGCTTAAAAGCACTTTCATCACTTAGAAGCATCCACACTGCTTAGGAGCATTCTCATTTACTTAATTGAATGATCATTTCGCATGACACCTAAAAAGTTATAATCACATGTTCATTCATGTGACACTTAAAAAGGTTATAGTCGCATGTTCATTCGCGTGACACCTAAGAAGGATAAAGTTGCATGTTCATTCGTGTGACACATAAAAAGGTTATAATTACATGTTCATTTGTATAACACCTAAAAAGGTTATAGTTGCATCTCCTTTTGCTTAGTAGCCTTTTTATTTATATAACACTTAAGAAGGTTATAGTTGCATTTTCATTGCTTAGTAGCATCCTCATTTGCATGACACCTAAGAAGGTTATAGTCGCATAAATCCCAATGAACTTTGCATGAATCACAAGCTTGTATATGTCCTAAATAGCACCTTGTATGATGACCAAGTCATAGAACAACAATAGTTAAGTCTTGACAAGACGTCTAAAGACAACCCATAGGTAAGTACCTCTCTCCCTACTAAAACATTTTTTTGCATTTTTGCATTTTGCTTCATGTGTATTGACACTAGTGCAAGGTGGCTATGCAACACACATGAAGTAGGGGACAACTGTCATACCTCAAATTTGACTATCCCCAAAAAGGTCCAATGATGAAATGAATCCCCAAGATGACTAGAGTATGCTCATTTGTAACACCTCTGAAGTGTGCAACCTTAAAAAACTTAACTAACCCCACTAGTGTGCAAAATTAATCATTGAGCCATTAAGTTATGCTTTAACCTTGCGAAATATGAATTATCGAAACAACAAGAGATTTTATTTCAAGAAAACTCCTCTTGGAATACTCAACTCATTAGGACGATGCGCATTTTGTTAAATTGAGACCCAACTTCGTGAAAAAAAGAAAATTGATTTTGATAAAAAAAAATTTCAACGACATATCTAGAAGGCTCCAAAACCTCCATGGTCCTGTAATGGTCAACACAACCTGAGTATCAGCAGGTATCACTCAGAAGTGCGTGTAAACACCTTTAGGTGTCATATGCTAAAATTGAGGCTGAATTTGACAAAAAAAACTTTGAAAACACATCTGGAAGGCCCAAAAACCCTAGGAACCAACCCCAAAATAGAGCATGTAAAACACAAGAAAAGCGCATAGAGTGTTAAAGTGCGCATGAAAGGGCACACATGCGCTCGTGGCCACATGCAAAAACCTTATTTTACACATATGATCGTGCCCCTACCACCCTATTTTACCTAATTTTTCCTATAAATAGACCCTTTCACACCCTATTTTGGAGGGGGAGCAAGTAGAAACACACACATACTTAAAAATCAGTCTGATCGAAGGCGCTAGAAACCCCTTTCCAAATAATTTTTGCTCTCCCATAGCCTTTCCCTTAAGTTGTTGGATCCCTTTTCCACCAAACCAAGCCTCATCTTTATCAAAGCACACTTCAAAGGTATACAATCTAGCATCATTCTACTGTCATTTTGAACCTCTTGACGAGGAAAGCTTGATAATCTCTTGAAGCTAAAACTTCAAAGCTCATACAAGCTTAGTCAAGTCTGAGGACCACATAATTATTTTAGCATGTTTATTTTATCGCATTGCATTTTATTTTACTATTGCCAACATTTGAGAATACTATTATGCTTATGTGATGAGACTGACAAACTTGCATGCTACATGAATAATATATGTTTTATTATGCTCATTTCATATCATCATTTTGCATCCTCTATTTTTAAAATTATGAAACCATATTGTAAATACCAATAATATGAAAATTTTATATCCTAGAATAGAGTCATCATGCTCTCAGTCCGATGATGACCTCATACATCCTTTATATTATCGTCATACATCATCATAGCATAAATAATCACTGCAAGCATGCATGATCATCCTATTATTCATGAAGTTAAGCAAGTTGTATGAATGGTCATGTTACTCTTATAGATCAATCATATTACATTTACTTTTTTATAATACTTTCCTTTTCTTATATATTTTATCAGGAAAGCGATGTAATAAATTTTCAACTTTATTATCTTCCACTGTCTGTTGTATTGTGTGAATGCTATACAAATTGTCATTACCAAAACTAGGGTGTTGCGGTTGATATACATCAAATATCATATAATGAGAAATAGTCAAAAAGTTAGTGCAACCCCCCGAACTTGAAAATCTTTATTGGGGACAATACTCACTGAGTGATCTGATGTTGTCCTTTTCTTTTCCCAATTTTCTAAAAATCAAGAGGCGACTCCATAAAATCAAAAGCATCTCATCCCCTAAGACTAATCACTTGTCCCTATTTCGTAAAGTTACCATATCCCTCAAAAATGGAAAGACCTGCTACATGTCCCAAACAAAATAACAGATAAACCATAACAGATCACTCATAACAAGAGAATTGAAAATTAAGTTTTAAAATATATATGACATATTTCATTCTCAAAAGTGTTTTCAAAATTTCTTTTTATCATTTTTATGTGATGATTTAAACAATCCATATAAAAAATAATTATGTACATTAGTTGGATTAATGTATATGGTTGTTTAATATGATTAAACACCGTTTGTAGTATGAATTTTAGGCAAATACATACTATTTTCAAAGGCAAAAACTCAGCTGCACAGGGCACACAATTATACACATCATGGTACATGGCCATGCCTGTGAGCAATTTTTGCAAAAAATAGGGCACACGGTCATGCTCATTAAAGCACACAGCCATACTTGACTGTAAATATGCAAAGTGCATATAGAAAGCATGATGGTGTTCTTATTCAAGTGTTGAACAAAATTGACATGTTCTGAACATATAAATTTAATGTAATATAATTATAATGGCTTAAGGTTTTGGCAATTACTCATTTAAAGATGATTACAATGATTACAATGGACCGCCAAATGGATTCACCACATAAATCATTCTCATCATAATAATTAATTTTAATAAAAATTAATCTATTATGCTATATATGTTTAGTGTAATAATGCATGGTGCATGGCATGGGCCTTAAGACCAATGTGATTGGATTTTTATTATTCCTTTTATAGGTGTTAATTTATTAAATATGGCCTGTGAGTCATTTTTCATTTGTTGTAATTTTATTTTATTGAGTAGTAATAGAATAACATAGATTACAACTTGAAATGTAATGTAAATGAAGACCCAATATGGAGACATAAAAGGAGGCTAAAGATGGAGATCCAAGGTGGAAACTAAGAGTGGAAATCTAAAGTGAAAGGCTCAGAATAAAGGAAGTCTTATTACCTAGGATTGACCATTGATCTTCATATTGGCTTATGAAGATCAATCCAAATTTGGGCCATGCCATGTCATGTTTACTTTATTACTTTATTATGATGTTATGTATGAGATGTTATGCATATGATGTATGTCTATAACATAATAATATCCAAATAAGGTAAAACAAATAAGATCCCTCATTCAATACTAAAAATAAATGGGAGCCCTCATTCAATACTAAGTCACCACGATGCCTCCCATATGCTTAAACACTTGTCAAGCCTTAGATTATTATATATGGGTCTGCCACAACATGATGTATTAAATCATTCGAGGAAGGCAAGTTGGAAAAGAGTGATTTCCAAACGTTTGTTATAGTTTGACTTAACTAGGTCATCAAAAAGGTTTTAGACCTAGGGCATCATATGGGATTTTTAGCCAGGACATGTGATGTCAAATCCCATGCCCTTCTAAGAGTTATATGAGATGTAATTGGTAAGAGTTACCTACCTAAATAACCATATCTTTAAATGATGAGCCAAAGGTCACTTAAAGTATGGTGAAATATGGATCTTAGCCCACTAAAATTTATAAGTTACCTTGAGGGTTATTAATTTGAATAAATTTTTATAGGATTTATAATTATGCCTCTTTAAAATAACTTGATAAAATATTGAGTACACTACATATATATTTGTTATAGATAATGGCATCAAACACCATATCTAATATGTCACTATGATCGATCCTTGTGAAGGGTAAGCTTAAGGAGACTAACTTCCTTAACTAGTACATAAACTTAAGAATTGTTCTTAAGTAGGAAAGAAAGGAATATATCCTTGATTAACCTATCCCAGATGAACTAGCTGCTAATGCTCCTAGAGTTTAAAAGGATGCTCATAGTAAGCATCTTAATGACTTTATTGATGTCACTTGCCTTATGCTTGGATGCATGGAAGCAAAACTACAAAAGCAATTGATGGAAATGGATGCTTATTGTAAGCACCCAATTTCGGGATGCAATTGTGCACAATTATGACATAAGCCCCTATGATGAAATTTATTCAAAAATTGAACTTGGTTGTTAATTTTCTGGACTTTAGGGACTAAATTGCAACATTTTTTAGGATTTGATTACAAGGAAGTCAATTTTTTAGGGGTCTTTTGGTAATTAAAAGTTAAAAAAAATTAGGATCGGCATTATACAATGCCAACGCATAAAGTCCTATTTTTTTAATTTTTTCACATTTTTTTTATTTTTTTATTTTTTTATTTTTTTGTTAATTTTTTTAGTGTTTTGATTGGTTGAAAATTTAATTTTATTATTATTATTATTATCAGTAAAAAAATTTTGAAGTGTTCAAAAGGCGTAAAGTGCTTTCAAAATTAAATTTTGTTCTCAGTCTATTTTGAAGAGATAATCTGTTCCTGCAATTGAGGAAGTCAATACGCAAGCAAACTCTGCTTTAAAAAGCAAAGAGTCTGTGTGTGTGCAAAAAAAACCAAAGAGAAAAAACCCTAAGTGGCAAGAGAAGACCAGAGAGAACAGCATAAAAAAAAACATGACTGCGCAAAAAATCCTAAAATCCAGATGCTATTGAGAATGCCCTGTCCACCGTAAACTTTGATTTCCTTTGTTCTTTCAAAGCCTTAGTTTTCTAGATATGGTTCCTTTTAATGAGGTTGATTCATTGCTCTTTTAGTTCCAATCCAGAATCAACAATTCAATTTCAACGGTGAAAATCCTAGTCTGAGGGGCTAAAATAAGCATTTGCACAGCACTCCATTTTCTCTTTTCCTTCTCTCTTTTATTTCACAATCTTTTTTATTGATATTTTATTATTTATTCAGTTTTACTAATCTTTTTGTTTCTGTGTTTTTTTATTTTAATGTCCGATTGTGGATTGAGGAGGATACTGCCTGTGTTCAAATGAACAAAAGATCCATGGAATAATCTATACTGTTTTCCAATAGATATTCGAGTTTTAATTTTCATTTTGCATTTATGTGTTCTGTGTAGTTATTTTAATTCATGGGTGTATAATTTTTTAATTTTAATTTTTGTACGTAGTTTGTAATAGCCCCAGTAAAGGGAATAGTGAAAGATTTAATTTGCTGTGTTTAAAATCAATTAGTAATTAGGTTCAATTGGGTAAAAATCAATTAAAATCAATGGTGGCAGTAGCTTAATTTAAGGTTTGTATGTAATTGATTTAGGGTTTCTAGAAAATCACTAAAATGTTTATTTGATCCTTTTTTATGTTTTTTTTTGTTTTGGGTTGTGTTTTTTGGGTTTTTATATTATTTTGGGCCCCAAGCCCATGCTTAGGTCCAACTCACTTTAAATAGGCTTTAAAAATGATTTAGGACTTTAAATAATTAATTTAGGCCCATTAGGTTAATTAGATTTCAGGCCCACTTAGTTAATTAAAACTTGTTTAGACTTAGCTCAGCCCACTTAATTTCATTTCTTTTAAAAGAAATAGACCTAGATCCACATTTCACTTAAAATAAAACCAAGTTAGACTTAGGCCCATTAATTTAATTTTCCTTTAAATTTGAATAAACTTAAGCCCTTGAGTGGCAAAGTAAAATAAATAGATCTAGGCTCACTAATTAATAAAAAATGTACGCTCACCTTTAGTCCCTTTCTCACTTGTAAATAAAATGTAACTCTAGCTAACTTTTTAATAAAATTAACAAAGTTTATACTTAGGGAAAATGCAATCATGAGTGCATTTTTTATGTGAAACTTTATTGACTAGATGTCTAAGGTTAGATGGATGTCAAATAAGGTTTAAATAAAACTACATGTAATTAGAGGATGAAATAATCATTTATAAAATTATTCTAAATAACACGAGACTAAGAGAAGTTAAAATTCCGTTCCCAAAATCTCCTGGTTGTAGTGTTAACTTTCTTTTAAAGAATCAAGTACCGCCAATCAAATTGTCCTAGTTATTACCCTGGGTGGTGACTCCTCTTCTCCACGCTATGACTTTGTGACATAACAGTGTATTCCATAAGGCCTTAAGCCTAAACAGTGTCACAGTTGCTAAAATCTTGGACGCGTGCTAAACCTCACCATCTACACCTATACCATGATAGGCCATCTCAAGGAAATGTTCCATGAGAAAGCTATAATTGAAAGGTTTAGCACCATAAAGGTATTGCTTTCTTGCAAGTTAACTACTGGCAGCTCCGTGAGTCCTTATATTCTTAAAATGAAAGGTCATCTTGAAGATCTGGACAAACTTGGTCTTAATATCGAGCAATAATTGGCCGTTAATATTATTCTCTAGTTTTTTCCAAAAACATATGATGGTTTTATTATAACTATAACATGCATAGCATGAACAAAACTATTTCTGAATTGCATAGGATGCTTAAGACTGTTGAGAAGAACATTAAGACTAATAAAGATGTTCTTGTTGGGTTTCGTGATACAAACGCAGCAAAAAAATTAAAAATTTATCACATTCCCAAACCTACATCCATATAATTCGACTACTTGATTAAATCTAGGATTTTAAGAATCTCACCAAAATGCAAAAGAGGTGAGATTTTCTAGAAGGATGAGAGGAGGTTCACACTGGTGACACCTTACCTCTAGCCTTTTGCTTTGGTTGTTCAGATCAAGACGTCTCCAAAAGGATGCATCCTCTATAGGTATCCACACGAACAGCCCTTCACAAAACGAATTAGAATGTGTGTGCTAGCAACCTCCTTGTCATAAATCAAGAACAAAAGAAAAACTCTGTCTTTGTTTTATAAGAAGAAAGAAAACGAATTTGGAGGTAGGAAAAACAAGTGTGAGAAACCCTAGAGAATATAACATATTTATAGACTCCAAATTAGGGTTTCACCTACCAATGACCTTTTGGTAATTTCCATTTATTATATTCTGATTCTATTTAAAAACAAATCAGAAATAATATCTTATTTATTTATTTATTTAAAATAACATTTATCTTAAATAAATAAATAAATAAAACACTTTAATTATTTATTTTCATAAAGTTTATTTTTGGGCTTATTAAACCCATATTCGTTTTGGGCTTTTTCTAAGTGTGTGACCCTATAGGTTCACATAACATTAGTAGTGGGCCTAAATCTCTATTTAGGCCTACAAGTCATAAGCGGCCTCTAGCAAGACATTATGACTACCCAAGTCATGTGAAGTCAATAATCCGACATAACCTAATTACAATGAATTTTATCGTCCCTTTAACTCATGATATCTTAATTGAACATAAGGCATAGAATGTCATCCTTATATAGTTCAATATTATGACTTGATTCCAAGTAAACTGAAAATCATAACTCTTTATCAATTCATTTCAGCATGGCCATGCATTTTTCCTTCAGTCTATCTCATCAAGGGGCCCATAGATATCTTTCTCATATTAATGAGGAATAAATCCCTTCTAAATCACTCACATTCCTCACATAACTAATTTCATATCCAACAACATCCTATTTAATCATCCGGTTAAAGACAATGTTAGGATGTGTCAAAACATAAAATAGCTATATATAAATCCATGATGATTTCAAGGTCAAAGGACCAAAATAAAATTACTGTGATGAGAAATACTTATGACAATAATCTATGTAGTATTTTCATAGTAGATCAATCCAGTACATGATCTCTCATCATGTACCTATGAGTTGACTTAATATCTCATATTCATGATTAGTAAAACATAACCATCAGTCAACTTCATACTAGCCTTAATACTTTAATATTTATATATAATGAATAAATGGCTAGGGATAATTAGAATAGAACTCTTATTTTAATTTAAGGGTTTTACTATCAAGTCACATACTTGATGGCCTTAGTAAGAATTAACCATTCATATAATTATCATAAAATCAAATGATAATGAAATACCTCTTTATTAATAAAACAAGAAAGTCAATACATAATCGCAAATGATTGACCTAGTGCATATTACTAACAGTTCTAATGGTTAATAAAGGGAAAGGTATAAAAAGGATGGGAAAGGGTAAAGGCAAAATTAAGGCTTTTAGAAGCTCAGGCCCAAGCCTAAACTTGCACCCCAAGCAAAACAACCTAAGGAAGGAACATTTTTTTTTCTGTAATGAGTTAGGCCATTGGAAAAGAAATCGCAAGCTCTTTATGGATGATCTAAAGAAGAATCAGGGTAGTGCGACTACCTCTTTAGGTATTCATGTTATAGAAGTCAATTTATCTACTTCTAATTCTTAGGTATGAGACATCGGTTCTGGATCTCACATTTGTACTAATGTGCATGGTCTAAGAAGGAGCAAAATCTTAGCTAAAGGCAAAGTTGAACTACGAGTTAGAAATGGAGCAAGAGTTACTGCATTAGCTGTAGAAACTTATGAATTAACTTTTCCTAGTGGACTTGTTTTGAGTTTGGAAAATTGTTATTATGTACTTGCTATGAGTAGGAATATCATTTATGTTTCTTTTTTGGACAAAAATGGTTTTAAATTTATTATTAGGAATAATAAATGCTTCATTTATCATGATAATATTTTCTAAGGATATGCTCCATGAAATCATGGTCTTTATGTTTTAGACATACAAGACACTAATGAAAAACCCATCTATAACTTTAATACAAAGAAATTTAAATCTAATGATTTAAACACAAACTATCTTTGGCATTATTGTTTAGGGCATATAAATGCGAAACTCATTTCAAAACTCCATCAACATGGACTTTTGAATTCATTTGATTTTAAATCAATTGAAACTTGTGATTCTTATTTATTAGGAAAAATGACTAAGACACCTTTTACTGGACATAGTGAAAGGGCTAATGACTTATTGGGCCTTATACATTCTAATGTGTGTGGTCCATTAAGTTCTACTACTAGAGGAGGTTATCGGTACTTCATTACTTTCATAAATGATTTCAGTAGATATAGCTATATCTATTGAATCATTTGAAATATTTAAAATTTTCAAAAATGAAGTACAAAATCAACATGGTAAGAATATTAAAGCACTAAGATCCTATCGAAGTGGTGAATATTTAAGTTAAAAATTTATTGATCATCTTATAGATTGTTGAGTAGTTTCATAATTAACTCCACCAGGAACACCACAATGGAATGGTGTATTTGAATGGAGAAATCAAACTTTATTAGATATGGTTTAATCTATTATAAGTTAGTCAGATCTTCCAATCTCCTTTTAGGGTTATGCTCTAGAAACTTATGCATTCCTTTTGAATAAAGTTCCACTAAAGGCAATTGAAAAGACACCATATAAGATATGTAATAGGAAAACTCCTGTTTATCTTTTCTTAAGATTTAGGGATGTGAGGCTTATGTGAAGCATCAAATTTCAAATAAATTAGCACCCAATTAAACAAGTGCCTTTTATGGGATATCCTAATGAAATTAAAATATTACTTCTATAATGCTTTTGAGAATAAAGTGTTTATTGCTCGGGATGGTATCTTTTTAGCAAGAGAATATATTTCTAAAGGAACTAGTAGGAGTAAGGTGCAACTTGAAGAAATTCAGGAACCACAAAATAGCATTATACCACATATAGAACCTCAACTGGATCAACAAGTAAATATTAAATCCACATCAGTACCACAAGGTCCTAGAAGGCTTGGTAGGACACATTATAATTCTGAGAGATATGGATTACTCATAATAGATAATAACGATGTAATGATTATGGATCAAAGTGAGCCTACAACCTACCAAGAGGCAATGGAAAGTCCAGACTTTGAGAAATGTTGAAATCAGAAATGCAATCCACGTATGATAGTCAAGTACGGACTTTGATTGATCCACCTCAAGGTTTAAAACTATTAGGTGCAAATGGGTTCTCAAAATGAAAATTATTATTAGTTGGCAAGATAGAAGACAAGAAAAGATAGTTGGCAAGGTAGTTTTGGTACTAACAATACGATCACTTTATTCTAACTGTCTTACCATTAAATCATCTTGGTGAGCATTTGGAAACCCTCTTAATTAATCTAAGTCAAATTACATGGATTCAGGTTATGGATTTTATGGTTAAAGTTTTATTTTTCCACTGCATTACATGTCATAAAACCCAACACCATAGTATTGATGAGTTATTATTACTCGACTGCACAAGTTATAATTTGTAAAATGGACATTTCTTTATTATGTGCCCTTGAATATGATAAAGTTAGTAGTAGCCAAGATATGAGTGTTATTATTATTAAGTGGAATTGTTGTTTTATAGCACTCCTATGTTTTTATTTGAGTTGGAGGTGTTTTGGTTGAATCTAATATTGTTGTGCCAATTATTATTGGTGTAGGTTATCACATGATTTGTGATTGGGAACATTATTTTAGGTTTTGAAGTGTTTAAAGATGCTTTAAATTGAGTAGTTTCTTTTGAAGTTCTTCAAATGTAATGAGGTTGTCTCTAACTTTTACAGCACAGACCAGCTCTTTATAGTCATTGCTAAGAGCCTCTAGAATTTTATTAGTAAGATCATCATCATCAAAAGGTGAGCCAAGAAGAGCAAGCACATCAGAGCTTTAATATTTTGGAGAAATTTGATAATTGAAGAAGACCCTTTAGTCATTTGTTTGATCTGACTTTTAACTTGCTTAATACATCCTCTGGAAGGCTTAGCACAGGTAGTGGCAAGTACTTCCCATACTTCTTTAGATGTTTTGGCATTAGCCATAAATGAAATAATAGTGGGTGTGATGGAGCCAAGTATAACATTGAGGATGAGTTGATCCTAGTAAACCCAAAGTGAATGTACTGGATTTAGGGTTGTAGTGTTGTTATTTGTTATTGTTGATAAAGGATAGGTTTTAGAACCATTAACATAACTAAGGATATCATAGCCTATAAAGAGGGTTTAAAACTGTAATTTCCATAATAGGTAATTGACTGATATGAGTTTGAGCAGCTACATTGATAATGATTAAAGTGTTGTTAGGGTCATTGGTGTTTCGGACGGTGGTGTTAGAATGGTTGTTTGCCATTGCAAGATTTTTAATTTAGAAAGAAAAAGAAGAAAAGGGAGAGCCTTTCGGTGCCCTAGTACCATTAAAGCTTTAAAGGAATGATAACCAAGCTTAATGTTTATTGATTTATAAGTATCAATTTATATAGTGTAGAATACAACAACTTGCCTATTCTATTGGTTTATTATAAATGAAAATATTTTTACATTTAAAAGACTTTGAAATAATTTATTCCTAGAATCATATAGGAGAATCCTTTATCATTAAAGAGTTATTGCTTCCTCTTATATGTATTGTAGCTTGCTCTTCCCCTAACAAATCTAATGAGAAGATCCTGCCTCTCATTTGAATTTTGAACACATCCTTATCATTATTATCTTTTATCAGACATAACTTATTCTCAAACATAACTTTGTAGCTTTTTTTAGAATTTGTCCTATTCTAAACAAAATTTAATTAATTTTAAAAAAAATCAGTGATAATTTTTGTACCTTTGTAACTTTCAATGGCCACTATCTATTTGCCTTTGACATTAATATAATTTCCATTGTCATTTCTAACTTTTGACATTACAAACTTGTTAAGCTTCTTGAAAATTTGCTGATCATTGTTCATATGGTTAATATAGCCACTATAAATGAGCCATCTTTTACTTGAACTTACAAAACATATGGCTACAAGCAAATGTTCTTGCTCTTTATTTAGTTGAATGGTAGCAATATTGGCTCCTTACTGTTGATTTTTGCATATATTCTCCATATGTTCTAATTGCCCACATTTGTTACATTTTACATTAGATCTCCACTAACATTTTTCTTATGGATGATTAGTTTTTTTTTTTTTTACAATATTGATATAGTGGATGAATATGTGGGTTATTGTCATTGTTGTCATTGCTTGAGCTTATTCTTGGTTACTTTTTTATTTTTATTTTATTTATTTTTGCTATATTGTTGGTTGATTTTGCTAGAAAAGCACCTTCCATTTAGCTATCTTCTCTTATAAGCATTCTTTTCTCTTGTGCTGGCAATGCATTTAACAATTCTACCAAAGTAATACTTAACAAATCTTTAGAATTTTCTAGTGATAATGTTGTAGCCTCAAATTTTTTTAGGAACTACAATAATAATTTTTTGAACAATTCTTGAATCAGAAAATTTAGCATAAACCTTCAAGATGTAGTAGAAATACTGAGATTTCAAAACTAAAATATTTCTTTTTCTTCTTTCATTTCTTCATGGTTGATTGACCTATTTGAACTATTTGTTTCCTTTATAAACTAACCACACATCTCATAAGAAATTTGGCTCTCATACGACTTTGTTGGTATTTTTTAAGTTGTAGAAGGCTTCACTTTCATTCATTCATAACTCTAATTTATATGGCAAATACAAACTGAAAAATGAGCATGAAATTTAAATTTTAAAGATCATAAACAACTAGAAAATCAAAATAACAAAGTCCTAAAAATCAAGTGTTAAACATTATTTGCTAACTAATTTATTTTCTTATTTATTTCAACATGTTTATCATGAGTTGACAATAAAGCCTCCTCATCAGCATCCTTATCATCAATACATCAACTTAAAACATTAGTACTTCTTTAACATTAGTAACTCCTAAGGTATTGTATCCAACACCTTTAATAAAAAGATACACATAAAATTGTTGATATATTTTGAAATGTAAAAATGATGTGCTCATCTTCTTATAATTAAGCTACTGATATACATAACCCAAAAAGAGGCAAGTTAGAGAATCAATCAAGGAAAAAGGAACTCATCCCTCTTCAAGTCTCAGCTTTGAAGATCGATAACAGTGGTTCATGAAAATGTACCATTTAGTGACAGTCATCATCAGTAATTCTAGGTTGAGGCCCTAACACTAAATGGAAAGGTGAATTTGAAATGGGCAGTGTCCTCTTCTTGTTTTTAGATTAAAAAACCTCAAATTGTAGTAGATTGGTGATTGGATAAAAAAATGGCTATAGGGTACAAACATGCTGCTACTTCCAAAGGTTGGAATAATAGGCTTTCTTTTACCCTAAAGCAGTATGGTGGTAAAAGAATAAATTGGCCAAAATAATTAATGGGTTGTGTTTTTTTCCACATAGATGGCATAGGAAGAGTTGTGTTTATACAATAGATAAAGACACTTCTTTATTATAATAAATGACTGTTAATTTATTATAACTAAGAGTTGTATTTTACAAATAATGTGATTGACACCCATTAGAACTTTATAAATACATCCATAAATTATGTTGTTTGTGATTGAAAAATTTTTATTTCTTCTCTTCCTTATCTTACATATATGTGATATCCAATCTTACGATATTATCACAATCTTTCTTTAAAACTTTTCTTGGTCCTTCAATGGTATCAAAGCTTGGTACTAAGACAAAAAAAATTAATTTTCAAACTAAAACGCCCAATTCTTTCTCTTTTAACTTTAACCCTTAATGCAATAAAAACTAGTGAAGAAAATCAAAATAATGCAAAACTCATGTTCAATCTTTGGAAATCAGAGTTGCATAAAAGAGGTCTATTAGAAGAGGAAAAGAAATCACCATCAATAACATCATAAGTTCAAGTGAATTATCAAGTTCCTATATACCTATATCATTGATCTTTCCATAATATTCCCCAATATCAAATTTCACATCCTTGGCTATTTATTCTTCTCAACTACATTTCCACAAAGAAAATTCATAATATAATTTTCTAATATTCTTCATTCACAACATAGGGGATGAAGAAGATATTGAAGAGGACCCATGTGAAGAAGAATTTTATGAACAAGAAGAAATTTCAAAAAAAATTAAAAACCAAGGCTGCCTTCTTTAATTCACCACCAAGATAATTTTTTTTTTTTTTTGGAAAAATGGATAGTGTCGTTAGATTCAAAGTGAAAATTTAAGTGGGAAAGCACTAAGTCCATTGGAAAATAGCCCTTAGTTGTTGAAAAATTGAGCTCACTGAATTTTTGAAAATATTTCGACCAATTTCCAATAATCCAGCTAGAGTGAGCTACCACTAGACCAATCCAATTGCCTGCCTAGTCCACTAAGTAATTTGCCTAGCCCACCTAGCAATCTATTTAGACCCAGCAACCTGCATTAACCCAACCCAACATACAGTCTAGCTCACGTGTGAACCTATCTTTTACAGACCAGACTTGTTAGCCCATGCTCCTAACTGCATGTATTTTTACCTAGTGACCCATTGAATCAAGTGCAAATATAAACACAACAACATTTCTTTCCAACCCTTAATCACATTGACCATGCCTTAAAGAGAGTTGATTGGTGTCTTCACATGCTTGATTAACGATTTATGTGGTTTAGAGTGTTACAACATGCCATATTGGATAACTGCAATAAATTTTCTTCAACTCTTCATCATTTTTACAGTCCACAAAGAAATTTTAATTGAGAATTTCAATGTAATACTAATTTCAAGATCATTCCTACACCACCAAGAAAATTTGAAAAATAATTTTTTTCTAAAGGTGTGAAACACAATAACTATTAAATTATCAAACATAATAATGATTAAATTATTAATAAAGTAATATCTATCATAATTATTATAATTATTAGTGTGTTATTTTTTTATTATTTTATTTATATATTGTTGTTATAATTTCATTGCAATTAATAACAAGTGGTGAAAAGTGTGCTATTGTATTTTTTATTATTAATAAAAATAATATATTTAACGTTAAAATTGCTATTATATAGGAACTATAGTGTTTTTTTTATAATAATAGAGGAAATATAGTTACAATATATATTAACTATAATATAGGATAATAATTAATAATGCATTATAGTTTTAATAGTTTTACTCCTAAAAAGTACTACATCTAAAGAAGTGATGAATTAAATAATTTTTGTTTGAATAGATAATATTGCCTTCACATCAAGCCAGGCTATTGAGGGGTACCATGGTGGGTCTCAAGTTTGAGACTTACCTTCCCCCTCCCCTTTGCTTAGAAAAGAAAATAGATAATATTAAATTTGTTTACAATATTATATAAGTTAAAATACTACTATTTTTAACGCAAATTAAATAATTTGTAATTGTCATATTAAAAAAATTGAGGGCACGTGTATTTATATACACATAGGGGCCCATTCTTCTTGTGGGGCCCTAGGCCTATGCCTAAAGCTAACCCTAAGTGTTAGCAATGAATACTTAAGTCATGAACAAGATATTCTAGTTGAGGAAGTCAAAAACACTAAACAATAATTATTTTGTCCAAGTGGGAGATAAAAGAACAAATTGGACAAAAAAACTAAAGGGTTGTGTTTTCACATAAATGACTTAGGATGAGTTGTGTTTGTGCAATAAATATAAAGACAACTCTTTATTATAATAAATTACCATTAATTTATTATAACTAAAAGTTGTGTCTTTTATAAATAGTGTGATTAACACCCATTAGAACTCTATAAATACATCAATGGATTATGTTGTTTGTAGTTTTTAATTATTCTCTTCCTTATATTATATCTATATGATATCCAATCTTATGATATTATTATAATCATTCTCTAAAACATTTCCTGGACCTTTAGGCATGATGGATTTTAATGGAACTAAATGGAAGTTATTTTCAACAATAACCAACTTTACACATCTAGGGCCAAGCTATCCATGGTGTCCCTATCAATGTTATTTATGAGCTTTTCACCACAATCCAAAGCATCTTAGAGTTGAATTAACAATACTCATCGCAAAAATTAGCATTTTCTTTACCTACATAACCGTTGCCTGGTCCTAATAATGATTTTAACCTATGGTTATACGAAATAGATGAAACATCATCACCATATAAGAGTTCTTTGGCCTCCTTACGAATCCTCCATCCTTTGCATCTTACTGTTTCCTTCTCTGCCACTTATTTCTTCTCTCCATGTTTTTCCCATTCTTTTGTATGACCTATGATTCTCCTAATTTTCAATTTATTTCCATGGAGTCCTTCTATAAAATATATGCAATTAGGGTTTCTAATGCTGCTTCTTTTATTTTTTATTATATGTACTATCATGAATAAATTCTTAATACTTTTACTATAATTATTTATAATATTCCTCATTGTTTATAATTTGACTTAATATATTCATAATGTTGGGTTTCGAGATTTCATATGTAGTGAAAAAATAAAACTTAAATCACAAACACAAACTTGAATCCAAGTAATTCGATTAATTGATTAAATTTAGGGTTTTCATTTTCTTACCACAAATGCAGAAGGGGCAAGAAATTTGGAAGGAAGAGAGGAGGTTCACTTTGGTGACATCTTAGCTTGAACTTTTAATTTAGTAGTTTGAATTTAAAATGTCTCCAAAAGAATCCATCCTCCACAAATGTCCACACGAACAACCCTTGATTTAAAAACAAATACTTATGTGCTTGCACATTCTCTTGATTTCTCACAAATCAAGAATAAAAAGAACTATGTGTTTTGTTTTCTAAAAGAGAGAAAACAAATTTAATGGTAGTTAGATAGTGTATAAAACCATAGAGAATATAACATATTTATAGACATTTAAATTAGGGTTTCACTTATCAAAGAACCTTTTGGTAATTTCTCCCTTATTCTTATTTTGATTTTATTTAAAATTAAATTTGAAATAATATTCTATTTATTTAAGATAACCTTTACCTTAAATAAATAAATAAATATTTTATTTATTTATCTCCACATAGCTTTTTTGAGCTTGTTAAGCCCATATTCGTTTTGGGCTTATTTAAAGTATATGACCCTGTAGGTTCATATGATGTTGGCAATGGGCCTTAAATTTCTATTTAGGCCTACAAGTCATAAGTAGCCTCTAGCAGGACATTATGACTACTCAAGACATGTGAAGTCAATAATCGGACATAACCTAATATACAATGAATATTCTAGTCCCTTTGTCATATGATATCTTGATTGAATATAAGGCATAGATTATGTCATCCTTATAAAATTCAATCATATAATTTTTTGATTCCACATAGACTAAGAATGATAACTCTTTATCAATTTACTTTAGCATGACCATGCATTTTACTCAGTCTATCTTATTAAGGGGCCCATAAATATCTTACTCATATTAAATGAGGGACAAATTCCTTCTCAATCACTCACATTCCTCACATAACTCATTTTATACCCAACAATAACCCATTTTATCAGCTGGTTAAATATAATGTAAGATTGTGTCAAAATACAAAATAGTTATATAGAAATCCATAGTGATTTCAAGGTCAGAGGACTAAGCCAATATTACTATGATGAGAATTACTTATGACAATTATTTATATGGTATTCTCATGATGGGTCAATGCAGCACTTTATTTTTCAAATAAGTACGTATGAGTTGACTTAATCTCTCATATTCATGATTAGTAAAACACAATCATCAATCAACACTACACTAGCCATAATACATTTTTATGACTAAAGATAATTTGAATAGAACTTATATTTAATCTAAGGGTTTTACTATCAAGTCACATACTTGATGATCTTAGTAGGAATTAACTATTCAAGTAATTATCATAAAACAAAATGATAATAAAAAATGCCTCTTTATTAAATAAAATGATAAAGTCAAAATATGGTTATACATGATTGACCTAGTGTATATCACTAACACATAATCCCTTAAAATTTTTATGCACTCAAATTCCATCTGAATGATGTTTTGGTGTTTATGAAAAATTTTAGAAATAAAAACTAGAAAAAGAATTTGGGGTGTTTTTCTAAAGTATAAAATAGAGAAAAAGATAGATGTAGATAGCATGTCATTGACTGTGACAAATGATAAAAATATCCTCTCTTAAATGATAATCCCCTGTATTATGGGGCAAAATGTAATTTTAAATTTTTTTTCTTGTTTTGACTTATAATATTGCGACGTCCAACATAAAATATTGGAAGCAAGTTTCACTCCTTAGAAATGCATTTCCTACTTTAAAAAAAAAAAAAAAAAAAAAAAAAAAAAAAAAAAAGCTATTGCATAACTCTACCATAAATTTTATTTATTTTCACTAATTTATTCTATTTTAAAAATTGTGACAAATTAGTATATGTACTTTTTAATTTGTTATAAATCTATCAATAATCAAAATAGCTTATACACATGCTAACATAATATGCATGTGTTATTTGTTTGCTGATGTGGAAAATTAGTAATTTTTCTATCTTTGACTTTTATCTTTTTAAATATATCATTACTTTCAATAAATAATTTACACATATGCATCATGTTAGTATGTCATGTTAGCATGTCATTTATAGATACATACTATTCTAATTATGAATAGATTTGCAACAAATAAAAAAATTCATATACCAATTTGTCAGAATTTCTAAAGTAAGATAAATTAACAAAAATGACTAAAATTGATGGTATAATTATAACTAGTAAAAAAAACAACTATTTTCCAATCGAAACTCAAAACACAAATGAATTAGAAGAAACCCACGATCAATTTGGAACAAATTAAGATCCAAAATGAAAAAATTCATCTTACTAAACTAAGATCAAGAAAAATTATTTAAACATAAAAAAATAAAAAAACTTAGAAAATTTAACTCTATAAATCCTTAACAATTTCTAAATTTTTGCAAAAAAAAAGATTCATCTTCTAACCCATAGTTTTATCTATCCTTTTTAAGATCTAATGGACATAAACGAATTTGTGATACAATAAAAAAACTAACTTATATAAGAATTGTTCTTTTGAAAAAAATTTACCTATTTTGAATGTATATAAAGATACGTCTCTCATTTTTTTTTGGTAAAATACATACACTTAAAATATATATGTATTACAAATTTAATTGTCAAATATAATACACTAAGTATAGATTAAAATCGTCCTTTTTAAATAGTACATGAGAATTTTCACACTTTTTAAAAAAAATAGTTATTAATTTGAATATAAAATAATTTTACTATTTTGATATTTAATACATCAAAATAGTAAATCTAACTATTGAGTATAATAAATTCAAAATATAATATTTTTTAAACAGAAAATAAGTCCTTGAAAATTTTTTCAACATTGCTAATTAATACAATTTCAGTTCTTTAATATCACTTTATCATAACAAATGCCAAAATAATCATTTATCACCCAATTTTAGGACAAATCATGGTAAATCTTACATTTCAAAGTATTTTGAAATTAAAAAAATAAAATTGAAACATTAAAAATCGAAAAAAAGTATAAATAGTATTAATTTTTAATTTTTTTAAATTGACAAAAAATTGAAAATGAAGTGTTTAACATATTACATATTGAAAATACCCATTAATCACCTATCATATCATGCTAAAATTTTAATAATTTTTGTAACAAATTGAGTTTAAGGAGAAAAGAAAGCAAAAACAATATTCTGAATTATTAAAAGGAATTTTTTCATTTAGTATAAAAAATAGAAAATATATTCACTTTCAACGTTGACCAAAAATTGTTTACAAAATTACTAAAATATGAAAACTTTTTTTCAAATATATAATCTCTTCGTCTTCTTTTCTTTTTTTTTTTTTCTCAACAACTTTTTTTTTCTTTTCCTTTCCTCTTCTTTTTCTTCTCTTTCCTTCCTTTCTCCCTTCCTCTTCTCTTATTTTTTTCTTTCTCTGCAATTTTTTGTCTTTTTCTTTTTTTTTTTTTATTTTCTACTATGTCTTCTTTTTCTTCTTTTTCTTCTTTTTTTCTCTCTTTTTTCCTTTCTCTGCAAATTTTTTTATTTTCTCTTCATCCTCTACTCTTGCAAGATATTGTCAATATCATCTCCAAAACAAAACTAAACAATTAGAAATTTTATCTTCAAAAAATTCTTATTCATGATTTTTTTTATTTGTTGATTCTTTTCCCTTTTATGGCCTCCAAAGATTTAAAAGACAAAGCATGCAAAGAAAAAAGTGAGTAAAATTGTTTTTTAAATTTTGTTTTTGAAAAATAAGAGTTTTCATAACTAAAAACTTAAACTTTATAATTCTTTTGGGTGTTAGAATTTGAGTATTATAATGGCTATGGTTCTATTTGTTGGCTTGATAAGATTGTATGTTTTCTTGGTTCCTGATTGTTTTGGTAGTTGGTTTTTTTGGTTGTTTTGTCGATGGTTGTATTTCTAGTTATTTTCATGGTTGTTTTCGTAGTTGTTTTTCTAGTTGTTTTCATTATTTTTTTAGTTGTTTTTTTATAATATTCATGGTTGTTTTTGCGTTTTAGTTTTATGAGGATGGTTTTTTATAGTTTTTAGGTTGTTTTTGGTTCATGATTTTTTTTTTTGGTTGTTTTGGTGGTTGTTTTTTTGGTTATTTTGACGATTATTTTTCTGGTTATTTTTTTAGTTCTTTTTTAGTTCTATGAGCCTTTTTAGTTGTTTTTTTTTATTGTTTTCATGGTTATTTTAGTGGGTGTTTTTTTTAGTTGTTTTAGTAGTTATTAGTCTAATTGTTTTGGCAATTTTTTTTTGTTGGTTTTTTTCTAGTTATATGAGTTTGTTTTGTTGTTGACCTTAAGCTTAATCAATCTCTAAGTCTTGACTTTAACAAATGATTTGAATGAACTAATGTGTTATCCAAGTGTGTTTTTGGATTCATTTAAATATAAAGAATCAAAGTGAAGTAGCTTAAGGCTTGCAAGTCATCAAAATGTTAAGAACAAAGTACCTATAAAGGTTTAGTATCATCAAAGATCAATTTGAACCAAGCAAGAACCAATTCATGCTCAAAACAAGCTAAATAACACCCCTCCGAGCAGGTCTCATGATTGTGAGCTACCCTCACGAGTTTAAGGCTCAAAAGCCTATTGATTTGAAAATAAATTTGAGACCCTCACAATCATGAGAGGGCCTGTCCTGATCATGATCATCATATCTAGATCATGACCATGTGAAGCTTCAACAATCCAAAGAGACCGAGACCTTCACGACCTGCCCTTACGGTCATGACCCTCCCTTAACAAATCGTGACCATGTAAAGTCTTAACAAGCCAAAGTGACTGAACCCTTCACAACATGCCCTCACAGTCATAACCATCCTCCATTAGCTCGTGACTTCCCTTCATTTTAAGACACAATGGTTACTTGCACCTCCAACGACTAGTTTTTTATCCTTTATGATCGTGAGCATCCCCTCATGATCGTGAGTGGTTCTTCTCCTGCAAAAAGATGAATCTCATTAAATAAAGCTTGAAGAAGATAGAGAACGAAGTTAATGTCTCTAATTACCATATTTTTTATGCTTAAGTATAAATATATGAATTAAAACCTCATTTAAGAGGTTATAATAAGTTTTTGAACAAATACTTCTTTGAAATTATTTGAGCATTCAATTCTACTTCATTTTCTCTATTTGTACTCTTACACACCTTTGAGTGTGGGTTGTGAACTAGAATTAGGATCTTCTTCATCTCTTTCTTGGGTTTGGAAAAGGGTTGTGAGAATCTTTCTTTAATGGAATTGGTTTAAAAGTTAGTTAAAAAAACTTTTGCTTGTAAAAGGTTTAGAGTGAGCCTTAAACTCTTGTAAAATCAATCAAGGTAATAGATTTGTGTGGTTGGTTGAAAATCCTAACTTGGGGTTATGATAGGTAGAGACGTAGATGCAAACTCCTAAAATTGATTGTGTCAATTCTCTTATCTCTTCTTAATCCCTTTTATTTTTGGATTAATTTTCACTAAATTCAATTAGTATTCACCCCTCCCCTCCCCTCTCCCTCCCTTAGGACTATTTCATTTTGTAATGATTTTTACTAATTATTTTGACAAATACCTACGAAATAACCAAAACTCATCATCTTTTTCTTTTGAAATTCATCATTTACAATTAAAAAGTTGTTTGCTTTACTTTATTTTTCATTATCATCATTTTTTTCTTTTTTAGTTTGTTTTCTGAAAAAAAAAAAAAGGAAAGAAAAAGAAAAAATAAAATAGAGAAAAAAAATGAAAAAAATGAGAAAAAAGAAAGAAATAAAAAAAAGAAGAAATTCTATAGTTAATTAGCTTTTTAGTTACTTTGGTTTTACTTTATTTTTATTATCATTACATGAAAATATATCTCAACTTTTTAACTGTAGTTATTAATAAATTATATTTTATTTTGTAGAAAAAAAATAACATAAAATGCACCATAAAAAAAAAAATCTCCGATTCCAATCCCAGACAGAAAACGCTAAAATGTCAAAAGTAGCAGGTTCAAAATAACACGCGCCCTAGTGCTATTCGCTAATCCTAAAGAATTACGTCAAAAGTTAATCTGAGCTAAATCGCACTGGATCATCACCCAAAAAACACTATTTGCAAGAAAAGTACCTGCAAACACTCACACCCTCCACTCGCTCTTCCAATCCCGCGAAAAAAATCTGTTCTGAGTACATTCTGCAGTCTTTCCTCTCCATCTCTTCGATAAATCAGCTGCTGCTGAAGGTTCGGGTTTTCCCCCCGCCGTCCGGTTTATCAATGAAGCAAAAGGGCGAGCAAATTCGGACTTCGAAGCTCATAACCTATGTTCTAATCGGACTCATTACGTTTCTCGGTTTGATTTGTCTGTATTACGGATCCACCGTCGCTCCTCGACTCTCTAGATCCGACCGCTTTGCTTTTAGCAACGACGGCGCCGACCCGTATGTTTCCAGTTTTACCCGGACTCCTGATCTTGACGATGACCTGTTTCAAGAACTCATCCCTCAAAGCATTCCTGTACACTTCTCTTCTATTCTCTTCTCATTTTGCTAATTTTTAATGATTTTTAAAAACAAAATTATTTCATTGTGAAATGCTTGCTTATTACAGATTTGTCATTCGAATTACTCGGAGTTAATACCTTGTCTGGATAGAAATCTTATTTATCAACTGAAGTTGAAGCTTAATTTGTCATTGATGGAGCATTATGAGCGTCATTGTCCACCTCCTGAGCGTCGTTTTAATTGTTTGATTCCGCCTCCCATTGGTTATAAGGTAAATGGGTGTGTTTTTTCTTGTGATTATAGTGGTTTACTTTGGTTTCAGTTTTATAGTTTTGATTCTGACCAAGTTATTTTTTAGAATTCCAGATTCCTATAAGATGGCCTGAGAGTAGAGATGAAGTATGGAAGGTTAATATACCTCATACCCATCTTGCGCAAGAGAAATCTGACCAGAACTGGATGGTAGTTAATGGGGAGAAGATTAATTTTCCTGGTGGTGGAACTCATTTTCATTATGGTGCTGATAAGTACATTGCTTCTCTTGCTAGGGTAATTCAATTATGATACCTTCAGTCTCATTTTTCTATTTAATGATTATATAATCTTGCAAGAGCCCTTTAGCTTTTGGCACGTGCCATGTGTAAAAGATCAATTCTTTATGAGATCAAATACGACTAAGTAGCCAATTATGGTAATATAGCTGTAATTTGCCAACTATTACTGGCATTACTGTTTTTTGCTTTTTCTTCATACCGAGCTTATACTTGATGTCATTTTGTGTAGATGCTTAAATTCCCGAATGATAAACTTCACAACGGTGGGAATGTCCGAAATGTCCTTGACATTGGTTGTGGGGTTGCAAGTTTTGGAGCCTATCTTCTTTCTCATGAAATTATAGCTATGTCCCTCGCACCTAATGATGTGCATGAGAATCAAATACAATTTGCACTGGAAAGAGGGATTCCCTCAACTCTTGGTGTTCTAGGAACAAAGAGACTTCCTTATCCAAGTAGATCATTTGAACTTGCTCACTGTTCAAGATGTCGTATTGATTGGCTCCAGAGAGATGGAATTCTTTTATTAGAACTGGACAGGTTACTAAGACCAGGAGGATATTTTGCATACTCTTCTCCGGAAGCCTATGCGCATGATCCTGAAAATCGAAGGATCTGGACGGCTATGCATGATCTTTTGAAAAGAATGTGTTGGAGGGTTGTTGCAAAGAAAGACCAAACTGTTATATGGGCAAAGCCCACAAGTAATAGCTGCTTCTTAAAAAGAGAACCAGGGACTCAACCCCCATTGTGCAGTTCTGATGATGACCCAGATGCAATTTGGAATGTGCACATGAAAGCGTGCATTTCCCCATATTCAGCAAGTAAGCTTGCGGTGCTATAAGGACTTACTATATGCATCTAATAACACAGTAAAAGTGCTGCTTTTAATTGATTTTGGTTCTTAGTAATTTTCTTCAAATTGTTGGTTTGTCACAGAGATGCACAAGGAAAGGGGAAGTGGACTAGTTCCTTGGCCACAGAGGCTTTTTGCAGCACCCCCTCGCTTGGAAGAAATTGGTGTCAGTCCTGAAGAATTCCAAGAGGACACCGTATATTTCTAGATTTATAGTAACGTAGAAAATAGTCATATATAGTCAGTTACGTTCCTCTTTCCACCTATTTAGTAGCCTTTAATAATATTCATTGGTGCAGAAAATATGGCAATTTAGAGTGAGCGAGTACTGGAAGCAGATGAAATCTGTTGTACGGAGGAGTTACTTCAGAAATGTTATGGATATGAACTCCAACCTTGGGGGTTTTGGTGCTGCTCTCAAAGACGCAGATGTTTGGGTGATGAATGTTGCTCCAGTCAACCAGTCTGCCATATTGAAGATCATTTACGATCGTGGCTTAATTGGAACAGTTCATGACTGGTATGCTAGTACATTACTTGATTTTGTTGCCCCTTACCTGTTGGTTTTAACATTTTTACTGATGATTTATGGTTTCTATTGTTCTGGCTATCTTAAATCTGTGATGCTAGTAAACTTTGTGCTTCATGCCTAAAATTCTGTCAGTCATAAGGATGTTTATGGTGTTCATTATCAAAAAAAAAAAAGTGTACTTCACAAACTTGAGATTCATTTTTTTTTTTTTGCATGTAGGATAGGAATAAGAAATATAAATCTTGATCCAATGCAACTGTATTGTTTTTCTTTTATCTCAAGCTGTAAAAGTGAGAGATTTGGATGTGGCTTGTGGAATTACTTGGGTAGCCTGACTTCGAGCATTGGCCATTGTGCCCATCAGATGTGTTGTTGTTTTTCCTCTTTCATTCTTCTTGTTGTGGCTTTATGCTTCTCCTAGAAGTGATGGAATATAGAATAATATATTGAGGGGTTTAAAGTGTTTATTTTTAAAATACAGGGAGTGTTCATTTTTATAAATTAGAGGGGTTAAATGTTTTTTTATATAAAAGAGTTGCTGGAAATTTGGTTGAAAGTGGCAAAATGTTGACGGAATGAAAACTAAGGGGGGTAAGTGAATATGGGTGCAAAAGTGATATTCGTGACCCAATATGTGGCTTGGATCAAATGAGTTCTCATTTCTTCATTAGTTTTCTTGATTTATGTTCCTAATGATTTGTTCACTTGATATATATTTATAGGTGTGAAGCATTTTCTACATATCCACGTACTTTCGATCTTCTTCATGCCTGGCAAGTATTTACTGAGATTGAGGAACGTGGGTGTAGCACAGAAGATCTACTAATTGAAATGGACAGGATACTAAGGCCACAAGGGTTTGTCATCATAAGAGACAAACCCTCAATTATAAATTATATACGCAAATTTCTGACTGGCTTGAGATGGGATCATTGGTTATCAGAAGTTGAACCAAGGAGTGATGCTCTCGCATCAAATGAAGACCGGGTTTTGATGGTGAGAAAGAAGTTGTGGAGCGGAGAAGTTTGAATAATATGAACATCACTACCAGGTGAATAATCTTCCTAATATCTTTCTTTATGGATGTGAAGATTGAATCTTTTACCACTAACACAAGTTATTTTATTTTAATTGCACGCCTTACATTGGGGGGGAACTGGAATCAGTCAAATGAAATTTTGGAGCCCTTTGCTACACATATGCTAAGGGAAGGCACCTGTGATTGGTTGCTCTGTTGAGAGCAATTTTCGGGGTCCTGCAAATTTTGGGACTGCAGTGTAGATGTATACAAATTGTTTCATTGAATGTGCAAAGCACATACATGAGATACAACTTTGAAGAAACCACCTCTTCAGAAGAAAAGAAAAAGATGGGAGATTATTTTTCTATTTATGGGGATGTATCTGTTTAAGACTAACTGTACCTTACAGCTGATATTGGAGCTTAATATTTGTTAATTTTGACCAAAAAAAAGGAAAAAAAAAATCTGTTTCTTCTTGAATTCTTTCTGTAGTTGTAGAAACATAGCAAGCAAAGTAACGTGATTATTGCATTGATTTTGCTCATTTGAGGATATTGTGCATGATCCATGTATGCTTTGAATCTGATAGGTTTTGCATTATTTGCTTCTTTGACACTCATGTCCTCTTGGGCTTGCATTAGAAAAGTCATCAAGGACATTAAAACATGTTAAAATTGGGCAATGCTTTTCTCATATAATAGAGGCGGCTAGGCTAGGGATTCAAACCTCTACAATCTTGTGTTTCATGGAAATTTATGTATCACAGTGAAGACGTGCACAAATTTTGTAACAGCTTTTTTTTTAACAACTGGGAAAAATTCAAGAGATTACAAAGATAGTATAATAAATTCAACCAAGTCTATTAACTAAAAATATTCTCAAAAACTATTGGATAATATAGATGGTTTAAGAAAACTATAACTAGTAAAGCACAACAAATGTGAGTACGTCCATGAACTTAATATGTGTTCAGCTCTAAAAGGCTCAGCTTTAGCCTTCAAAGACAGACATGTGCTCAGCTTCGAAAGACAGAGGGATATTTACAAGTTTACAAGTTTACTCCTACTTCAAAGGTGAGAGGGGCACCAGAACCTGAAAATGAAAACAGCTTGGACAGTGAGGGAACTAGCATGATAATAATGCATGTTACGTGCATACTGATATCAATAACAATAAAGGGGTGTGGGGTCTTACATCTGATTGGCATAATTTGCACATCAGCAGTCGACAAGTCGTTTTGCCCAAGCTATAGGAAATTGAAGTTGGAGCAGAAGTGAGCGAACGAGAGGCAGAGACAAGTGGCGTATACGCTACAATATAAAAGAAGCAGGTCATGCAAGTTCCCGCGTAGTTCGCTCCACATCCTTTGCACCCTCTCCCCTATCACTTTTTTTTTTTTTTTTTTTACAAAAAAATTAAAACCCAAAAACAGAAAATAACCATTTTCATATCTACTTCACAATCATCTGCGCTCACTCATTATCAACTGCAAAAAGATGGAGTCAGAAACGTTAAGTGCATTGGCTAATGGGATTAAAGATCACTTGTCTCTCCAATCTAACAACAACAACAATAATAATAATGATTCTTCCAAACAACCCTTTGTTATTGGTATTTTCATTATGTTTTCCTTTCTTTTTGTTCATGAAATTTCCAAATCAATTTTTTTCTTAATGATCGGTTCTTTTTTTTTTTTTCATTTCTATAAGGTGTTGCCGGTGGAACTGCATCGGGCAAAACAACCGTTTGCAATATGATCATTTCTCAACTCCATGATCAAGGCGTCCTTCTCATCAATCAAGTAATTGTATTGCTTTTATATCATCTGTACAATTTCTAATATCACCTTCTAAACATCCCCATAAAAATGGTTTCCTGAGATATAAATCTGGCCATGATTTCACCTATTTCACTTGTTTTTTTCCTCCATTTATGCATTGCTGCCTGCTCTTAACTATAATGATGAACTGTATCAATGATTTGATAGCTTTTTCTTCTTTTCTGTTGTCAGTCAAATTTTACTGATATCTGTGGTCATTTGTCCTGTATGGATGCCAATTCATGCCTTGTAGGATTCATTTTATCACTCCCTCAATGATGAGCAATTGCCAAAGGTTCATGAATACAACTTTGACCATCCTGGTAATTTATTTAGTATAGTACTCACTCCAAGCTCCTTGATCAAAACAGCATGATAAGGTTTACTAACATTCAGTTAATGATTCCAGTTGCTTTAGTTTCTCATCATTACTTGCTCTTCAGATTCCTTTGATATAGGGCTTCTCCTTTCATGTATGGAGAAATTGAAACAAGGACGACCTGTTATCATACCAAGTTATGATTTCAAAACCCATAAAAGCACTGGCCCAGGACAAACGGTAAACAGCACATCATTTTCAAAATCATTGCTTGATTCTTAATTGGACTTTCGGAACAAATTTTCTATATGCATAGTCAAGAATTCTGAATACCTTGTTTACTCGTGTTTCTTGTTGTTCTTCTGGTCAAGCACAGTGTAACCCTTCAGAAGTCATCATCTTAGAGGGAATACTAGTTCTTCATGATCCTCGTGTCCGTGATTTGATGAATATGAAGATCTTTGTTGACACAGGTTATTTTCCTTTAATTTTATTCTTAAATTTGTTGACTTTTATGAGCATATTCATTTTTGTGCAACTGTGTTTCTGAGTATGATCTCTTACAACATTACTCATTGCAAATAGTTTCACAGTGCAGACTCTGACCTGAGGCTTGCACGAAGAATTCAGCGCGATACTGTTGAAAGAGGAAGAAATATTCAAAATGTGCTTGACCAAGTCAGTGAAATTTCTTCCTTCATCTCTATATTTCTTTTCTTTATCATCATATGCATATGCAGCACACCTTTCTTGAATCCATGGTTGTTCTGCTATTGCATTATGCATAGAAAATTTGACATCTATGGTTTTTACATCATATTGCTTTTGCTAACCAGTTACATATGAACATGCAGTATGCCAGATTTGTAAAGCCTAGCTTTGAAGAATTCATACTGCCATCCAAAAAACATGCAGACATTATAATCCCTCGGGGAGGAGATAATGATGTCGCAATTGATTTGATAGTACAACATATCCAGACAAAGCTTGGACAGCATGATTTGTGCAAAATATATCCAAATGTTTTTGTTATAGCATCAACATTTCAGGTAACAATGTTAACTTGTTATCAAGTTGCAGATTCCTTTACTTTCTTGTAAAAAAAAAGGTGGAGTAGGATACAACTAACAACGTTTCTGAATTGCATTTAGATACAGGGAATGCACACGCTGATACGTGATGTCAAAACAACAAAACATGATTTTGTATTCTATGCAGACCGATTGATTCGCTTGGTATATATCTTGATGAGAAGGCAACTTT
Source organism: Mallotus nudiflorus (assembly GCA_947683625.1). Lineage (NCBI taxonomy): Eukaryota > Viridiplantae > Streptophyta > Magnoliopsida > Malpighiales > Euphorbiaceae > Mallotus > Mallotus nudiflorus. Next base: position 6,336,922 of record CANTUR010000283.1, on the reverse strand, counting down.
TATAAATATAAATCAGTTCTTGTCATGATGGAAGGTAATTGTCCTTGAATTGACGTTTCAGGTTGTAGAGCATGGTCTTGGTCACCTTCCTTTTACAGAAAAACAGACCAAAACTCCAACAGGTAACTCTGCTTCTTCAGCACCCGGCATTCACTCCAAGATTTCATGTTGACATATGTCATTGTCATATCGGTTTTGATGTTTACAGGATCCATATACCCTGGAGTTGTTTTCTGTAAAAGATTGTGTGGAGTATCAGTCATTAGGAGGTATGCACATACATTTCATGATGTTGAGCTGCCTTGCAGCTAAGAAGTTAAACTATATTTAAGCATGTAAATTCATATCAAAATACTTGTGCCAGTGGTGAGAGCATGGAGAACGCGTTAAGAGCATGTTGCAAAGGAATAAAACTTGGTAAAATCCTCATTCACAGGGAGGGTAAAAATGGACGACAGGTTCGTGGCATTGCCAGTCGAAGTCACATGCCTTAATTCCATCTTGAACAGCAATATTTTTTTTTTACACAGCAATAATGTTGGTGCAGTTAATTTATGAGAAGCTACCAGCAGACATCTCAAGCCGCCATGTCTTATTGCTTGACCCAGTTTTGGCTTCAGGTTTGAAATACAAACTAATCTAGATTCACTATGCTGCTTAGAGCATAGCATAATGTTGTCTCAAATCCATGCATGAACAGGATACTGCGCGGTCAAAGCTATATCTCTGCTTCTTAGCAAGGGTGTTCCAGAATCTAACATCATTTTCCTTAACCTTATAGCAGTAAGTGATTCTGTTGCAAAATTTTTCCACATCAGCGACCAACTGCCTCTACATCTATCATATACTTTGCTTATCTTTACCGTAATGCGCAGGCACCTCAAGGTATACATGCAGTTTGCAAGCAATTTCCAAAGGTTAAGATTGTAACATCAGAGATTGATGAAACACTGGACAATAATTTTCGCGTTATCCCAGGCATGGGGGAGTTCGGAGACCGTTACTTTGGGACAGATAATGATTGACACCAACAACGCTAGAAGCTCCATTTCTAGCAATTTCTTGGGATAAAATTTTGTTTGCTCTGCTCTCTCTCCCTCCAATTTCTGTTTGTATTTGATCAAATATTGCAATAGTTGAAATGCAGAGCAACCATAAAGGTGGACAACCTTTTGTTTGATTGTTGAAATATATAACGAGTTAATGGTATGAAACACCAAAAGCTAGACTTTGATTTTTCCTGTTGCTTTTGCTCAAGGTGTCCCATTTCTTTTTGTTCTTTCCACATTGGTTTCAACAAGCAAGAACAACATATAGAAACAGGTTGATATAAGTGCAAGTAGTGATACCTGAATCCTATGTCTACGACGTACAATTTTCAAGATATTAACTGCCTAATGTTGCCTTGATCAGCTTTTTAAGTGGCAATTTTTCAACTATAGATGAGCAGCATGAGTCAAAAGTTGTGATTAAGTAAATTAAAATGGCAATTTGATCAGTTCAGAAATCAATGTTAAAATTGTTCACACGACTAGTTCAAATGGTAAAAAATGTAGACAAGTGTAGAATTCAAACCTTCTACATCCACTCTCCCTTTGTATCGTTACAAATTAACCATTTCTACTAGTTGTTCAAATCAGGCTTTAACAGACTTGTTATCACAACTCATTATCATAAAATAATTGAACTTAATGTAAAACATATACCAGTTTCATGGTAGAAGAAGAAAGGAAGAGAATTATCTCGAAATGGCATAACTAATGATATGATACTTTTCTTTTCAAAAAAAAATTATATGATTCTTTACTTTTCAAAAAAAAAAAAATTGATATGATTCTTTCTATTCAAATCACCTGTTGGCAGATCAGCACTTGTTGTAAATTAATTGCAATGGACCAAATGCGGAAGTAAATATCAGGACTATGCGAAGGAAATGCACATGTGGGTGGTGTGCCTCAAGATTCTGTTCAAATAATAATGGCTGGGTACTTGTCAGCACTGAAAACTTCATGGCTCATAATTATTTCCAATATGAAGCCATCATCAATAGAAGTAGTAAAATTAGACTCTTTATACCAACTCTGTACTTCATATTTAAAAAAAAAGTCAATCAGATTCTTATTTTTGAGTTGACTCTTTATAATAAAGAGTTTGGAACATATTTTTGAAGATGCTCCTTCATTTGCCTATAAATCCAGGTTTGGTTCTTCACTTAAAAAGTATGTGTAAATAATGGTAGCAAATGAGTGAACTAGTTTTGATGAACACAAATTAGATGCTATAATGCTCATGTTACAAAATTCCTTGAGAGAAAATTAAGCAGAAAACCACCCTAGCTTTCATACAATTTAGTCATCAAATAAGAAAACATTTCTAACTAGAAATCTTAGATTCTGCAGCCTCTAACCTCCTTTTCACATTTGCTATAACTCACATCAAAAGTGGCTTGCAATTGCGATATGTAACAATCAATCATTTCTTGTTTTGCAATACTTTAACGGTAAAGCTACAAATTTCGAAAAAGATTTATCTTGTTGGATTCTTCTTGCTCTTCTTCTTCCTAGAGGCAAAGCTGCTTGGTCCAATTTCAATTGACATTCTTTTTGTCCTGCAAAGTAGAACAGAAGTTAGTTTACAGCTCAAGTTGATTCGAAGAAAAATCAAGCCTTCAAAAAAAAAAAAGAATTAGTGACGTACTGCTTAGTGAGCTCTTCTGACTCTTTGCCATTTTCTTCAACCACTTCATCTGATGAAAAAATATATTTATATATATCAGAGAGCAGAACAGGTGCTGGCGCTTCTTTTCATTTTTCTAAATCTATGTCAAGGATGTCAGGGCAGAAGAACAGATCCAGTGCTCTTTTCACAATTATTAGAGAGGTGATGTAAGCCATTCAGAGCACACCAGCAAACTTAAGGTAGGTCCTGATGCAATCTCTTTAGAGCTCACTAAATCTAAATTCGCTCAATGGTCAAATGATTAACTGATAAATATCTTATTATGCATTCTCAATAATAACCTAAGTAAAATAAATCTAAATTCATTCAGACAGAACAAGTATTCATGTAGTTCACATTTCCAAAAGAGCATGCACTAAGAACAAAAGGAGAAATAAACAACAACAACAACAACATGAGCAGGATTCTATCATAAATATACTAGGATGACTTATGAAGTCGCCAAAGAGTGATTCTGATCTCGTAAATTCAAAGTCAGTAATGCATCTGACAACATAGACTTCTATGGTTCTATCAAATCCCATCACTCTCATAAACACATTCAGAGTCATTAGCAAATTCAGAAAATAACTAAAACCATTATAGTCATAATTATTCTTATAAAAAAAATAACTCCACGATCATATGCATCTTTGATTCTTCTCAATAATCCTACTAATTGGCTATGTAAAAAAATTGGAAAATGTAACGACACATTGAACTGTTATTCACAGCAAAGATATACATAGAAAAAATAACGCACCAGCTCCATTTTCTTCCTCAGTTTCCAGCTCTAGCTCTCCATCAGAACCCCATCGATCACCTCCATCATCAAAGTCCCACCGTTCTCCAACAGGTGGCATCCAGAAGTCAACTTCCTCAGAATCACTGTCTTTATCAGAAGAATCCCTTATTTCAGAAATAATTTCTTCAACTGGCTTTTCTTCTTTCTCCTGTATTTTCTTCATCTTCCTCTTATTCTTCTTATGACCACCCACACTAGACTTTGATTCTTCCTTTTGCTTTTCCTCCAGTGTCCCCATTTCTTTTTGTTCTTTTCACATTAATTCACATCATAATATCATGACAACTGCTTTGAAACCATTTTAAAATCATATGAAGAACAGAAACACAATAGTAACCCACCAACCTAATTTGTTAAGGAACCGTTTGCCGTTGATATGCTTCCAGATATGTTCCTCAGACTTATTGACAGTATCACCAGTGAGCTTGCATATCAATTTTGAACTGAGAACAACAAACAAAATTGACAAAGAAAAACCCCAATTGCCATATACTAGTAATATATTCAAATTGTAATGCTGGCACACAAATTAAACATGGCAAGAACAAAGTTTTCATCTTTTAAACTAATTGGGTACTCAACGAAACTTCAGAAACAATGAATTCAATTCACTAAAAATACAGTAAAGACTTCATCTTTATCAAGAAACAAAAAGAACCCTATACAAAGACAAGCAAAAGAGATAAAGGGTAGTTGTTAAATTACCTAATAGCAGGGTCTTGCTTGAACATGTTGAGAGGGGGTTTATTGTTGGCCAAAGCGAAGTCAATTAGGCCCAAACGGCATCGTTTGCTCTGTGAATACGATTCCTTGTCTTTGGCAAGCATTTCATGGCCTGTCTCTACGCATTTGAATCTACCGTTTTGGAGCTGCGTAAAGGTAGGAGAACCCAATAGGTTAGCGCCTTCTTTGCCTCCTTTCTTCTCTTCTTCGGCCAGTGCTGCCATTGTTACTGCTGCTGCTGCTAACAGCAGAAAAGAGAGAAATTGAGAGTATTTATTTTGTTTTTTATGTGTTAAACCCAACAATTAAACGACGTTGTTTTGCACTACATAGGGTTAAACGACGTCATATTGCCTTGCAATTAATAAAAAAAAGGTTGATTACAATAATTCTTAAAAGGTTATTTATAAAAAAAATGCATATGCTTTGTCACTTTTACGATTTAATTATATATTTTTAATTTTGATAATTTTATACACAAATTTTTCTATTGTTGTAATTTTATGCACCAATTAAAAATTTGATGAAATATTATTGATGTAGCCACCGAAAAAATTTTAGTCGTAAACTTCACGTTAAATTGCATATTTATAAAACAATACATAAATTGACTTTTTGCAATTTTATCATGATGTATTAAATTTTTTTATTATTTTGAGTTAAACTATTATTTAGAAAATAATTTAAATAGTTTACATTTTTATTTTTATTTAATTAAAGTGACATTATATATACTTATAAAATTAAAATTTTTATATAATTACAAAAATCATAAGATTTTACAAAATTAAGTAAGTTTTAAGATATCAAATGATATTTTTTAAAAGAAAATTTTAATAAATATTAAAATATTTTTTAATAAATTTTATACATGCAGTAAAAGTTTAAAAAATAGTAGAGAATTATTTTTAATTTATATTTGAGTTTTTAAACTTTTAAAAAATATGAATAAATATCTTAGAATTTAATTAATTTTTAAAAATTTTATGATTTTATAATTATATAAAAATTTTAATTTAATAAGTAATATAAAAATTACTATTTAATGTTATTTTAATTAAATAAAAATAAAAATTTAAACTACTTAAATTATATTTTAAATAATAATTTAACTCAAAATAAGAATAAAATTATCAATTTGCATGTAAAAATTGAATTAAAATAATATTAATAAAATATATATATACATGCATTACTTTACTAAAAAAATTAAGGGTAAATTACTATTTACTCTTTATATTTTAGTCTAATATATTATTTCATTTTTAACATTTGAAAAATAAATTTATTAGTTTTTATATTTTTGTAAAATTAATTAAAAAATCCTTTATGTATTATTCATGTTAAGTGGATGTTAAATGGCTAAAAAGAATAAATTATTATGAATGTGAATGAACAATATATCGCTTGTGAATGAACAATATATTGCTTGTGAGAAAATAGTATTCAAATAGTGAAAAGAAAATCTCTATATAAAGGGATTGAAATTCATTAATGAGAAGGTTAAGAAGAAAAAAAAAAAAAGATAGATTACTCTTTAAATTCTTTCAATATTATAGTTGTCCAAATTCTCTCCAAACTTTCTCTAAATTCTCTTAAAATCATTATACTATAAAATATTTTTCTTCTAGTTAAATACTACTAAATTCAAGTTTAGTTCTATAACAAATTCAGTAATTAAATCTTTATTTTACAATACGTTATCAGCACGAGGAGTTCTCGATCAAAACAATAAGGTACATATTTCTTAATATTTAATATTTATGAATATATTATTTGATTATATATTATCATGGATGACTATGCCTCCTACTAATTTATATATTTATATTTATTTCTTCAATCTACCTTTATATTAATTGTTATTTTTATTTTGTTTTACTAACTACACCATTGATGCAAATATTATTAGAAATGGTTATAACCTTATAGATGGCTATGCCTCCTACCAATTTATATTTATGCACATTTATTTTTTTTATTATTTATGTTAATGGAAGGTTATACCTCATTTTATATTAATGGACGGTTTTGCCCCATATTTATACATATCGTTATGTTAACTCACTTGCTATAAATAATCATATCAACATTATTTATTGATTTTACTTTATATAATTTATTTCTCAATATATTATATTAAAAAAAATTCTAACGGCTATATTTTTATTACCAACGGTAACAAAACGGTAATAAACGGCTATATTTTTCATTATAAATAGATGAGCTATAAATTTTATTTATTCACACAAATTCATACATTTTCTCTTTCTCTCTTTACTCTAAATTGTAAACATGATTTGGTATATTTATATTTGTGTTTTGATCATGACTATTATAATAGTTTTAGGAATAATTCATATGGAAGATGATTTTCTATTTGATATAATTTTAAGTATTATTGTATCATTTTTTGTACCACTATTATTTCTTGCAATATTCATTCATGATATAATTAATTAGTAAATTCTGATTATGTTTGATTTTTTTTAGTAGTCATCAAATTTATGAATTCTAATTGAGTTATATTTTTTTATTAGTTATCATAATGACAAATCTAGCAAAGCTTGAGTTCGTTGCTCTTGACATCACGGGAAAAAATTATATGTCTTGGATTCTAGATGCAGAGATGCATCTTCAATCAATGGGGTTAATTGATACCATAAAAGAAAATAATAACACCTCATTGCAAGATAAGGCCAAGTCTATAATTTTTCTTCGTCGTCATCTTGATGAAGGATTAAAATATGAATATTTGACTGTCAAAGATCCAAGTGTTCTTTGGAAGGATCTAAAAGACATATATGATCATCAAAGAGATGTAATACTACCAGTAGTCACTGATGAATGGAGAGCTTTACGCTTTCAAGACTTCAAAAAAGTGAGTGACTATAATTCTGCAATGTTCAGAATAGTATCACAATTAAAATTCTGTGGACAAATAGTCACAGACGAGGATATGCTGGAGAAAACTTACTCTACATTTCATGCATCAAATGTTACATTGCAACAACAATACAGGATGCAGAGATTTAAAAAATATTCTGAACTAATTTCATGCCTATTGGTAGCTGAGAAAAATAATGAACTCTTGATGAAAAATCATCAGTCCCGTCCCACTGGCTCAATAGCATTTCCAGAAGCAAATGCTACAAATTATTCCAGATATAAAAATTACAATAGCCATGGACGTGGGAGAGGTAGAGGTCGTGGACGTGGAAGAGGTCAATTCTTTGGTCGTGGTCGTAGAAATAAATATAATAATACTCCACAACAGACTTAGACTCAACCTCAAAAGAAGTTAAAATCAGTCATTAATGGTGTTCAAGAAAGGCCTCAATATAAGTTTGAAACTGTGTGTTTCAGATGTGGTAGTAAAGGACACTAGTCACGAATTTGTCGAACACCACCACATCTTTGCCAACTTTATAAGGCATCATTGAAAGGCAAAGAAAAGGAAATAAACTTCAATGAGCATCATACTCATGTTAATGATACAACTCATCTAGATGTTTCTGATTTTATTGACAATGGAAATTGAGACATCTACAATTTTAAGTATATTGTTATTACTTATTTTATTCTGAAGAATATGTTATTGTTATGTATGTTATTTTCAAATTAAATAAAATGTCCTACTTTACAATTATTTTATGTTTTTACCTTAATTGATTAATTTTTTTTGTTTATCTATTTTGAAGTTTAATATGGATTGTACTCAACATAAAGATAATATTGGAGATCTCTGCATACCAGATAGTGGTACTACACATACTATCTTGAAAAATAGAGATTATTTCTCTGAAATAAAGCCCACAAAGGCAATTGTAAAAATAATATCAGGTCCTGTAGATCTGATTGAAGGAATTGGCAAAGCTAAATTTATGTTACCAAATGGAACAAAGTTTATAATTGATGAAGCTTTGTTTTCACCAAAATCAACAAGAAATTTGTTGAGTTTTGATGACATACATCGAAATGGGTGTGATACCTAATCCATTACTATAAATGGTAACAAATATTTAAATATAGTTTCCTATGAATCAGAAAAACTATAAGTATTGGAAAGACTGCCAAAACTCCCTACTGGATTGCATTACATGCATATACATGTAATTGAATCAAATATGACAGTAAAAGAAAAATCTTATGATCCTTCAATAATAAATTTATGGCATGACAGATTAGGTCATCCTGGATCAATAATGATACAAAAGATAATTGAGAATTCACATGGGCATCCCTTGAAGGGGCAAAGAATTCCTCAATCAAATGAAATGCCATGTAAAACTTGTTCTCTTAGAAAATTAATCTTGAGACCTTCACCATCTAAAATTCAAAATGAATCACCTATGTTTCTTGAAAGAATTCAAGGTGATATATGTGGGCCAATTCACCCACCATGTGGACCATTCAGATATTTTATGGTATTAATTGATGCATCTAGTAGATGGTCACATGTTTGTCTATTGTCAACTCGTAATGTTGCATTTGCAAGGTTGCTTGCTGAAATTATCAAATTACGAGCACAATTCCCTGATTATACAATCAAGAGGGTAAGACTTGATAATGCTAGTGAATTTACATCTCAAGCATTCAATGATTATTGTATGTCTACTGGGATCATTGTTGAGCATCCTGTTGCCCATGTACATACTCAAAATGGTTTAGCTGAATCCTTGATTAAACGCCTTTAGCTTATTGCTAGACCATTAATAATGAGAACAAAGCTTCCCATTTCAGTTTGGGGTCATGCAATCCTACATGCTGCTTCATTAATTCATATCAGACCTAGTGCATATCATAAATACTCCCTACTACAATTGGTATTTGGTCAAGAGCCAACTATTTCCCATCTCAGAATTTTTGGTTGTGCAGTATATGTACCCATTGCGCCACCTCAGCGCATAAAAATGGGTCCTCAACGAAGATTGGGAATTTATATTGGATTTGAAACACCCTCGATTATTAGATATCTTGAACATTTAACTGGTAATATTTTTACAACACGTTTTGCTGATTGCCAATTTAATGAGGTTGTTTTCCCAACATTAGGAAAAGGGGAGAAAGAAGGAAAAAGGGATATTTCATGGAATGAACCATCATTATTGCATCTGGATCCTCACACAAAACAATGTGAATTAGAAGTGCAAAAGATTGTGCACTTATAAGCAATTACAAATTAATTGCCAGATGCATTTACTGATATAAAAAGAGTGACTAAATCATACATACCAGTAGCTAATGCTCCTGCTCGTATTGAAATTCTAGAAATAAAACCTGAGAATAAAGACACTCATGAGTCTAAAACACGCCAGAAGCATGGAAGACCAATTGGTTCTAAGGATAAAAATCCTCGAAAAAGAAAAGGAGTAGATAATCATATTGATAGCGAGGAAAATATCCCTGAAGAAATAGAAAATAAAGAAAGTCATGAAACATTGTCATATACTGTTGCATGTGAAATCATAAATGACAAAGATGATCCTGAACCAAAATCAGTCATGGAATGTCAAAATAGGCATGATTGGATAAAATGGAAAGATGTTATGCAGGCTAAATTGGACTCACTAAACAAACGAAATATTTTTGGGCCAATTATTCCTATGCCTAAAACTGTGAAACCTGTAGGATACAAGTGGGTCTTTGTACGAAAGAGAAATGAGAAAAATGAAATAATAAGGTACAAAGCTAGACTTATAGCTCAAGGTTTTTTACAAAGGCCGGGAATTGATTATGATGAAACGTATTCTCCTATTATGGATGCAAGTGCATTCAGGTATCTGATTAGCCTAGTAGTTTCTAAGAAATTAGAAATACGTCTTATGGATGTTGTGACTGCTTATTTGTATGGATCACTTGATAGTGACATTTATATGAAAATCCCTGAAGAATTTAAAATGCTTGAAGCATTAAGTACAAAACCCAAAGAAATGTATTCGATCAAGCTCCAAAGATCTTTATATGGGTTAAAACAGTCTGGGCGCATGTGGTATAATCGTTTAAGCGATTATTTGATTAATAAAGGATATGTGAGTAATATTATCTGCCCATGCATTTTTATTAAGAAAATAATATCTGGATTTGTGATTATAGCTGTATATGTTGATGATTTGAATATTATTGGAACAGAAAATGAGATCCATGAAGCAACAGTATACTTAAAGGAAGAATTTGAAATGAAAGATCTTGGAAAAACCAAGTATTGCCTTGGTTTACAAATTGAGCAAATGCACAATGGGATATTCGTGCATCAATCAAATTACACAGAAAAGATCTTGAAACGCTTTAATATGGATAAAGCAAATCCTTTAAGTACTCCAATGGTCGTTAGATCACTCAATATTGAGACTGATCCATTTCGACCCTGTGAAGAAAATGAAGAAATTCTTGGTCCTGAATTTCCATATCTCAGTGCCATTGGAGCTCTAATGTATCTTGCTAATTGTACTAGACCTGACATTTCTTTTACAGTCAATTTATTAGCAAGGTTCAGTTCAACTCCAACAAAAAGGCATTGGAAAAGGGTCAAACATATACTTCGATACCTTCGAGGAAATGTTGATTTGGGTTTATTTTATTCTAACAATTCAAAATAAGAATTGATTGGTTATGCAGATGCAGGACATTTATCTGATCCTCATAAAGCGAAATCTCAAACAGGCTATGTGTTCACAAATAATGGAACTGCAATTTCTTGGCATTTTCAGAAACAAACACTTATCACTACTTCCTCAAATCATTCTGAAATTATTGCACTACATGAAGCAAGTAGAGAGTGTGTGTGGCTTAGATCAATGACACATCATATTGAAGAATCTTGTGATTTTTCAGTCAACAAAAGTCCAAAAATTTTATATGAAGATAATGCAACATGCATTGCACAATTAAGGGAAGGATATATCAAAAGTGATAGAACCAAACATATACCTCCAAGATTCTTTTCATACACTCAAGGGCTAATAAAAGACAATCATATAGATATTAAGTATATTCAGTATAGCCAGAATTCAGCTAATCTTTTCACAAAGACACTTCCAATTACAATCTTTAGAAAGCACGTTCACGATATTGGAATACGATATCTGCATACTATGTGAAGGAAGATTATACATATCAACTTGATGGGGAGAAAATCATGCACTGTACTCTTTTTCCTTAAGCTAAAGTTTTTCCCACTGGGTTTTATTTAGCAAGGTTTTAACAAAGCAGTTGCAAAATATTGTTATTCAAGGGGGAGTATTATGAATGTGAATGAACAATATATTGCTTGTGAATGAACAATATATTGCTTGTGAGAGAATAGTACTCAAATAGTGAAAAGAAAATCTCTATATAAAGGGATTGAAATTTATTAATGAGAAGGTTAAGAAGAAGAAAATAAAAAATAGATTACTTTTTAAATTCTTTCAATATTATAATTGTCCAAATTCTCTCCAAACTCTCTCTAAATTCTCTTAAAATCATTTTACTATAAAATATTTTTCTTCTAGTTAAATATTACTAAATTTAAGTTTAATTTTATAATAAATTAAATAATTAAATCTTTATTTTACAACATAAATAACCCTTTTTATCCTCCCAACTACAGTGTGCTAGCATTTTACGTTCTAAGAATATATTTTCCCCAAAATCAAATTATCAAAACCCTAGACTTATCAAAGCACTCTCTTCTCCTTCTCCAGTCGGGTCCAATTTAAAAAATCAAGCCATGACATTCTGTTACCATATCAATTCTTAATGAGTGTTCGCCTTATTTCTCTTGCCCGCCCGCTCTCACTGGACAGTTCTATCATCTTCTAACGTTGTCGCCCCCCATGCATCGCCCTCCACTCCATCCCTACCACCACCAACTGCCATGTACGATCGGTTAGTAGAATCAAGCAATGGCGAAAATATGTTCTTAGAAAAAACGGTACTTGGTGCATAAGATACCCAGAGCTTCTGCTTCCTGCTGTAGGCGTGGTGTCTAGAAATGAATTCAGGTACTTCATAGGTAGACAATGACGGGATCGTTCTGGGAATCTCTTTGAGATGCTGTGATTAAGGACTGGTTAATAGAGTGGTAGAAGAAGAAACAGAGAGAGCGTTAAAAAAGGAGGGGTGGGGTGGTCTTATTTGAAGAATTTTGATTCAATAGCAGGCAGACGGGTAGAAGAATTTCAAAAAAGAGGGAGAGACATGCGATTTGAGGGATTTGGGTTTTCAAAAAGTTTGAATTTTATGCTATAGATTAGCAGGAATTTGAATTCTGGTTGTGCAGGTCGGGCTCTTTCGAATTTGAATTCTGGTGTAATTTTTTGAATTCTGGTTCAGTTCTGGTGTAATTTTTTTTCTTAGAAAAACAAGCCGTGGTGATGATGCAATTAATAAAGACGTAACCATTAGATGCAGTGACATGCACCCTTGTGGAAGTGACGATATGCCTGCCAGCAGTGGCCACGTCCGTTGCACCTTCAAGTGCTTGCTGTTGTAAACTGAAGGAGCAGAGGCAGAGGCAGAGGCCTTGTCTTGCCTTTATGGGTTCCTTAAAGACCCAAATCTCAAGCAATTCATGTCCTCTACTGCTGATAGAAAGGTTGCTCGCGCCTCTGGTGTTGGAGCAACGGTAAAAACAAATTGCAAATGTGTTTTAATGTACATAACCTGTTTGATTTAAATCCTAAATGAAAAGAATCACAATTTCTCATTTAAGTTAATGATGGCGTAGATGGTGATGCCGATAATTCCTTTGCTAATGTTGTAAGTTTTTTTTTTAATCTTCAATGGTAATTGATTTTGTAAGTTATGTTTTGTATTTGGATGTTGCCGCCGGTAAAGAAGCAGGAAGAGGAGATGTTAGTTAGAGTGTTTCAAAATGTTAGTTAGCTTCGGTTTGGTGATGGTGTAGGAGTTGGATGGCTATGTTGCAAGGCGCAGGTGATGGTGGCGATGTTCCAAAGTGCAGGCAATGGTGTTTGTTGGTGTTGGACAATGGAGGTAGGGTGGTGTTAGGTGCAGAGGTAGTGGTGGTGGTTTTTTTTTAAAAAAAATTAAAATGAAATTTAATTTTGGGAAGAGAACTTGAAATGAATTATATCAAGGGCAATTGTGACTTTTTTTTCATTTTTTCCAATTTAACTCATATTTTTTATGTCAACTGTCAAAAAACTTGTATAGAAGTACTAATGAGTTTACCAGAGCAAATTGTGAAGAATAATAAATTTATTTTTAGAATGTTAGGGATAAATTAGTGTATTAGATTAAAATATAAGAGTAAATTATAATTTACTCTAAAATTAATAAATTATGTTTAAATTGTAAAAAAATCAAAGTTTATGCATTGTTTAGAAACTTTTGTTCACTTAGATAGATAATTAGAAACAATTGGCTTTTGTTTATAATTACTTTTTATGAATGAAAATGATATATATATTTTTTAATTTTATGTATTTTTAATGTAAAAATAGTATATTAAAACAGCAATAAATTAACAACTTAATTTTTTAAAGGAAACTAATAATTCAATGATGAAGAATTTAAATTGAAATGGCTCTTAAAATTCATATATATATATATATATTTTGAAACAACATTTCTACAATAGTTTCTACAGTGATAATTAAGCCATCCGATTTTGCTTTATTTACAATTTCGCCCCCGTTTAAATTAATTGCACTGTTCATATGCAGTGCATTTTGAGGCCATTAATTTCGTACTTATTTACAAAATTGCCACCGCATTTTGACCTTCAAAGTAAAAAAAAAAACAGTGGCCCTCTTTGAAAATGATGTCGTTTGATACGCTCATTCCCTCCATGCCCATGTGTTCCGACAGAAAACGACGCCATTTCAAAATTCCTTCATATGCCTTTATTACGTTTTCCATAAATGCCCTCATTCCCTTTTGAAAACGCCCCCCTTTTACAGACAAATTTGTCATTTCATGTCTCCTTTGCTTTTGAAACCCTATTCTTCCCATTTCTTTTCATTTGTTCCCAACAGCCGCCTCCTGCCTTTCTTCTTCTTCATTGCCGCCTCCATTAAGGATAGGGTAAAGCAGTAGTTCATTAAAAAAGGATAACGATGGAAAAAGTGAATGAGAGAAAGATATATTACTTAATCGTTATTTGGAAAGAAGTGAGGTGAGGTGAGGTGAGATAAAAGTTATATTAATAAGGGTTATGTAATTAAAAAATATAAATACCTCTAATTATGTAAAATAATATTTATTTTATTTAATAATAATAATAATAATAAAGAGTCCAGATAAAGTAATGAAAGGGTACGTATCTATTGGTTATAATTTTTCCTTAAATTAGTAATAAGTATACTTGATTTCAGTAATATAAATGTTAATAACTATATGCTTTTATTTTGATTTCAGTAATATAATTGCTAGTAATTATATGTTTTACTCTAATTAAAATAATATAATTGCTAGCAATTATATGCCTTAATTTGATCTCAGTAATATAAATTTCAGCAATTATATGTTTTAATTTGATTTCAGTAATATAATTAGTAGCAATTTTATGTTTTAATCTAATTTAAATAATATAATTGCTAGCATTTATGTGCTTTAATATGATTTTAGTAATATAAAGGCCAACAATTATATGTTTTAATTTGATTTCAGTAATATAAGTGCTAGCAATTATGTCTTTGTAATTTAAATAATATACTCCCTCTGTTCCTAATTATTTAATGTTTAAGGATTATACACATATATTAAGGAATGTGATTAATATATGTGTCAAATACTATATTACCTTTATAATAATTTTCTTAACCAATTATTAGCTTTGTATAGTCCCAAAAGAAGCATATCTATTCAATTAATTAAAAAAGGATAGGATAGAAAAAAGAGTAGTTAATATGTATCGGTAACTTAAAATGTCAAATAATTAGGAGCAAAAATAGACACGTAACATGTCAAATAATTGGGAGTGGAGGGAGTAATTGCTAGCAATTATATGCCTTAAATCTCATTTCAGTAATATTATTGCTAGTATCATTTACAACAATCGGACAATAAACTCACAACAATCAAAATGCATGCACAACAACTTTAAAACTACACCACAATAACCATGATACTAATATCATTCCTAGCAATTATAAAACAATATAATTTGCATAAAGTAAGATGTAGGACATAAAGATGATAAATACAATAAGTTCATAATATATAAAAATATACTACTAACACCGACAAATCATTCTCCTCAAGCATATTCACCCTTCATCTTCTCATTTCTATTGCAGTTTCAGCGTGGTCTCCAGTGGCTCTGTCTTTTGCATACAATTGACATAATTTTTTGTAATTTTGTATTGGTTTATTTTGCTACTCAGTATCTTCGATTCCACCTTCAAAAAATAAAGATAAAATACTAACATAAATTTGAAGTTGAAAGACAAAAATAATGATATAATTTAAAGTTTTGGATGATGCATATACCTCAATTAATTGTTGCCAAACTTCAAGTTCAACAATCAATATTTCAGAAATTGGATCCCAATTAAAACCACTTAAGCCATTTCTAGAAATATCATAACATGATGTCCATAATCTCTTAATGTGCTTCATTCGGTTTTGTACTTTTTCCTTATCAAATGGATAATCTATGAATTTTTCCCTCAATTTTTTAATAATATTTTCAAATGATCTTGGAGTAAACATTCCACTAACTCTATTGTCAATTGTATCTTGATGCAAATAAGCATCTACAAGGGCATCATCCATCGGTTTAGTCCAAAAGCATACATTAATTGAGTTACTTGCATTTCTTTTTGGAGGCATTTAACAAATATTATCATGAAAAATACATTATAACTTAATTTTTAAATATAAAAAATAATAAATATGATTGAAATTATAAGGAAATTTTAACATAAGCAATTTTTTTCTTATTAACTCAAAACTAAGAACAAAAAAAAAATCAAAAGAGTACAAGTAAAAAAAATAAAAGTACAAATATGAAATCATAACTAAAATAAAGTCATAAATGCACATCACATAATGTAATAAAGCCACATAGATGCAACAATAGAATCTCGAACTAACTCACATTTACGAGTCTCTTCACTATCATTTATGTTAGAAGGACAATCTTGTGGAACACTAATATTTAAAAGTTCTATATCAATCTCTGCAAGTATTTGTTTATCTAGATCTACACCCATTAAATAATTATGTAAAATACAATAAACAACAATTATTTCCTTTTGCATCTCAATGTCAAAATTAGGTTATAGGAAATTGCTTCATAAGTACACTAAAAGCACGTTCAATTGCATTTCACAAAGAAGAGTGTTGAAGATTAAATAATTCACATGCATTTCATGGTGAATTTTGTGAATACTCCTTTAAATGATAGTGCTCTCCTCTATAAGGTGCAATAAGACTACTACTTAACCTGAATCCAACATCAACAAGATAATATTTTTCTAAAAGAAATTACATGTCTCATTAACTTACAACATAATATATTTATGTAAATTGAAAAAAAAATAATTACCTTCTGAAATTTTAAGAGGATATGATATGCTTAATGTATTTTTTAATATTCTTGAATCAGATGTTATCCCTTCCCATCCATGTAAGACATAAGCAAATTTCAAATTAAATGTACATGCAGCCAAGACATTTTGCATTAAATATTCTTTTCTACCATGATATTTAGGAGTTTCCTTAAAAGAAACTTTCATACGAATATGTGTTCCATCAATAGCACCAACACAATCCTAACATTAATTTATTATTACATATTATTGATTATATATATACATTTTACCTATATATCAAAGTAAAAATAAAAAGGATTCCTTACCTTAGAATATGGATAAAATTGATTGCTGTTGAATATTTCTGAATATACTTATGATCCATCCAGTTGTTTGAAAAATTTATCCTTTAATTCTATTATAGCTCTAATAACATTATGAAAGTGTTAACTAATTATCTCCCTAAAATGATAGAAGAAAAAACCGAGTTCACGATTGGTACATTATGTCCTAATAAATAAAGTGATTTTGCTACTTACTCTTCAACACAAACTCGTATTGTTGGTTTAAGATAACCTTCTTTAACCAAAAGATCACATAGACCCATAAAAGCTGCAGGACTCATTCTTAGAATGCTGCAACACTTATCATTTGTTGTAATTTGAGTCATTAGTTCCAACCTTACTTTTTCTCCTTCTAACCTCACATAATGAGTAATGATATTTTTTTGTTTACTTCTTCTCAATCCTGCCTAATACATGATGATACACAATACACATAACTTTTACTACTGACAAGTGATGCATATGTTGCAATTTAAAAATAACTTGTTCTCTAATCTTTCAATTACCCATCTGTAAAATATGCACAATAATAACAAATTATAAAAAAAAATCTATGTTGTTCATCAATAGCATCAATAAAAAAATATACATGATGAAAAAAAATAAAGCATATAATAACTCAAAAATAAAAAGTACTGTAATACAAACAAAATATAAATCATGAAAAATTAAACAAACTTGATAATACTAAAATGTAAAAGGAAAAATAAAAAAAATAAAAATAAGAATAAAAGATACTAACCTTAACTTCAAGATCTGCAAATTGATTTTTCAAAAAAAAAAAAGATTTGCAAATTGAAAAAAAAAGTTAAGAAATATTAATAATAATGGAAGGAAAAAAATTAATACCTTTAAGAGCTAAATATAAAAGAAAAAAATGAAAAAATTTTCTTAGCACTACAATCAATTAACAATTAAAAAAAAAATCAACTAACCTAGCTAAAAGAGCAGAATGTAGAGAAAAGAGGAAGATCTGGAAATTTTAGGATAGAGAATAAGGAAGAACAAAGCTATGAATAAGGAAAAAAAAAAGCTTTTAAGATTAGGGGTGTGCAAAGTTGAACTGGATCGAATAATCAAAATGAACTAACACTCGGTTCGGTTCGATTCTTATTTTTGAAACTTTATAAATTTTGGTTAAAACACCATGCAATGGGGGCAAAGGTTTCATCATAATCAATGTCTTTTTCTTAATTATAACCTTTAGCTACTAGTCTAGCTTTGTTCTTAGTTATGACACCTTGTTCATTCATCTTATTCCTAAATATCCATTTGGTGCCTATAATAGGATGATGTTTAGGTCTAGGAATTAAATACGAAAGTTTATTTCTCCCAAATTGATTTAACTCTTCTTGCATGGTAAGGACCCAAAATTCATTACTCAATGCATCATCAACATTTTTAGGGTTCAATTTGAGATATGATGACTAGATTAATAATAGACCTGAGTTGAGACCTAGTAGTTACCCCTTTTGTAGTGTCACTTACAATAAGGTCTTAAGGATGAGCATTCTTAAATTGTCAATCCTTTGTAAGATCATCCTTTAAGGTAAGTTGAGGCATCTCCTCATCTTTCTTCTTTCTAGGATCTTTAAGCTCCAAAGGTTTGCTTGCATTTTCTTCTTGAGTCTTTTCTTCCACAAGTTCACCTACAATATCATCAACATTACAAATATTCTTTCTAGGATTAAGTGAGTTTGATTCATCAAATATAACATGCATTGACTCTTTAACTACTAGAGTTCTTTTATTAAATACCTTATATGCTTTGCTAAAGGTAGGATAACCTAGGAAAATTCCTTCATCGACTTTAGAATTAAATTTTTTAAGATTATCCTTAGTATTTAATATAAAACACTTATCCAAATTCTCTAAGAAATGAGATGTTGGATTTTCTATTGTTCCAAAGCTCATAAGAAGTTTTATTTAAAATTGGCCTTTTAAAAACTCTATTTGCAATGTAACATGAAGTGTTAATGACTTTCACCTAAAAGTATAGAGATAAATTATACTCATGAATTATAGTTCTACCCATTTCCACTAGAGTTTTATTTTTCCTTTCAACAACCTCATTTTGTTAAGGTATTCTAGGAGAAGAGAATGTATGTGTAATACCATTTTCATTACAAAAGGTTTTGAAAAATTTCAAACTTGATTTCATGATCACTTCTAATAGAAGAAATGAAAAACCTTTTTCTTTTTAAACTTTTTTTGAAAAATTTTCAAAAACTTTAAATGTATCATTCTTATGAGCAAGAAAATATACCTAAGTGTATATAGAGTAGTCATCAACTAATACATATGCATAGTGCATTCCACCTAAACTAGCAACCCTAGTTAGTCCAAACAAATCCATATGTATAAGTTCAAGTGGCCTAGAGGTTGACACTACTTTTTTGAACTTGAATGAAGACTTGGATTGCTTTGCCTTTTGATAAGCATCATAAGGTTTATCCTTGGAGAATTCAAGTTTGGGTAAACCAATCACAACTTCATATTTACAAATGTCATTTAATAGCTCAAAATTTACATGTCCAAACCTTATATGCCATGTTTATGTGTCATGGGAAATAAACATTAAGCATTTGATATCTTTGTTATCAATTTTATTCAAATCAATAACATAAACATTGTCTGCTCTTTCACCACTAAAAATTACTTTGTTTTCATCAAAACTATTAACAAAGCAATTTCTAGGATAAAAACTTACATTATTTCCCATGTCACATAATTGACTTATATTAAGCAAATTATATTTAAGACCATCAACAAGTAACACATGATGTATAGATAAGGATTGAGGATTATTGATTTTTCCAATGCCTATAATTTTTCCTTTAGCATTGTCTCCGAATGTGACATGTCCTACATCCTTAGCATGAAGCTTAATAAATTACTCATTATCTCCTATCATGTGCCTTGAACATCCATTATTGAGATACCACTTGTTTTTTGTTCTTGTGGATTCCAAGCACACATACACAAAATAATTTAAGTATTCTTTTGAACTTAAACCTTTTGTGGTCTACGTTGGTTAGTTTCAAGATAATTCAAAGGAAGCATATTCATGTGTAGTTTTCTATAGAAGCACACATTCTTGGTGTGTCCTTTGATTATACAATATGAACATACAATATTTTCAAATTTATTTCCCCTAGGATGATATGCTTTCTTAGTGTATGAAACATGTCTTTTGTATTGTAGTGGTGAGTGTCTCCTAAAATTATTTTGAGTCATAGTATGAGACATCCATTGACAATGACAATGTGTATTTTGATAGGTTTGTGCAATATATTTAGGTGCATTGTATTTTGCAACATGCTTATAAGTATTATGTCTAATGTACATGTAATTATGTTTAGGTTGTGCTTTCCTAACATGAAACTTACATTTTTGTGTCATATAGAATTGAGTCTTATCTATAATATTTAAAACATGAGACTTATTAGCTTTGAAAGCTTGAGTTTTAATAGGTTTTGAGGTAAAGGGAATAGAATCATGAGATGCCTTAACAAATTTAGTATGGAATGATGATAAGGATGAAGACATTCTATTTTCATATCCAAGTTCATGAGTATTTCCATGGAGTTTTTTTGAGTCACGTAGATTATTTAAACTCTCTTTTCCTCTTTTAAATTTAGAAATGGAATTCTTTAATTCTAATACCTCATCAAAAAGCTTATGATTTTCATCACTTACTTTCTTGAGTTGCTCTTCAAAGGAATTAGAAAATTTTAAATCACTAGCAAGTTTATCATTTGACTTAACTAGATTTAAAAATTCATAACTTAACTTTTTGAATTCTTTGGTTAAACTAAATAACTCATGCTTATAATGCTTTTTCTTAGATAATAAGCTTTTGCATTTAAACAAGATTTTACTCACAATAAAGCCCTCATCATCATCATCATCATCATTATATTCATAATCATCATAAGAAGAATTAGAAATAGATGGTACCTCATTTTCATTTTCAAGAGCCATAAAGCAAAGGTTTGCTACTTTTATTTGCTACTCTTCCATTTTTTATTCAGAGGAGTCATCCCATATAGCTTTGAAGGCTTTTCTTTTCTCCTTTGCTCCTTTATTCTTGAATTTGAGTTTGGGACACTCACTTTGAATGTGACTCGATTTCTTACATTTATAGTAAGTAACTTCTTTGGTTTTCTTCTTACCTTCACCTTTATATTTCTTGATAAAATCTCTTGTTCTTGATAAATTTTTCTTTCTAAAAAACTTCTTAATGTTCTTAGTGAGCATGTCAATATCACCGTCTTCATCACTAGAATCTTCAAGGTTTTCATCTTCACCTTTTTCTTGTGAAGCCTTCAATGCTATGCTCTTTTTCTTTTCTTCCTTCTCTTCTTGTTCTTTACCTCTTTGCTTAATTGTAAGATCGTATATAAGAAGCTTTCCAATAAGCATATTGGTTGAGAGGGTAGAGAGGTCTTGAGCTTCCTCTATTAAAGTGACTCGAGATTACCAATCCTTCTTAAGTAGGATTCTTATAATCTTATTGTTCGCTTCTTCCTTGGAGAAATATTTTTCAAGTTTCTTGAGAGTTATGAGGAGAGCATTGAGATGTTTGTCATTTCTATTATTGATTCTTGAGGCTTCATTTTAAAGAGTTCATATTCATACATATAAAGTTGAACCTTTTTGCTTTTTACTTGTACATTGCCTTTATAATGATTTTCCAAGGTCTCTCATATTTCTTTGATCAAAATGTAAAATTAAAGCTTGCCTCCTTTTTCTCTTGACATGGAAGATATCAGAGTGATTATTGCCTTTTTATTTTTATGATTCTCTTTTTTCTTATTATTGTTCTATTAACTTCTTGATAGAGAGATTACGACACCATCAATGATAGATTTAGGTGATTTCCAACCTTTTAGGATAACATCCCAAAGTTTGATAGGATCACTATCTAAATATAGCCCTATTTTGAACTTCCAATGAGGATAGTCACTACCATCAAAGAATGGTCTAAGTGAAGAAAAATTTTGAAGTTCACTCCCTATGATCTTGTATTCTAGCAATTAAGTTCCTATAATTCAAGTTTTGATACCAAATAAAAGTGCCTTAGAGGAGAGGTGAATAAGGCAATTGAATAATGAATGGAAATTAAAAGGATTCTTTGCAAGAATTAAAAGAATGTTAAGAAAGAGTAATGATGAACAGAAGATTTAAGGAGTTCATATTCTTAATAATCCTACATCTTTATCTAACTTATTCCCAAGTTGGGATATTTAATTCGCATAATCTTATTTATAAGATTAAGATTACACAAGAGTTTGAAGCTCACTCTTTCAATCTTATAACTTGAGTTTTCAAGACTCACTCAAAAACCAAATTCTCAAGTGTTTTGATAGTTAAACACTTAAACGAATTCCTTTAGAATAGAATCTTACTTCCCATTTTCTAAACACAGAAAATAAAAGAATAAGAATATCTATTCTAACACTCACAAACTCTCACAAGAGTTATACAATTATAAAATGAATTGGAAGAAAGTTTTGGGAGCTTAATTAGATGCTTAAGAGAGTATAATGAATAAACAAGTTTCTTAAACTTTCAATTGAATTCCAAGAGTTGTTTATATAGATAAACAACTTAGATTATGGCTGTTGGATGTATTGATTATGTGTATGATGTCTATTGTTGATTTTTGAATCATCTTGAACTTATTTCTGTCAGAACATCACTCAAAGTCGTGAGGAGGAAAGCCTTATTCGTGAGCATTAGTTTGAGGACCGTTGCATTCAAAAATATCCATTAAATGCTGTCAGACTGCCCTCACGAGCTGAAGCTTGCTCCTCACGATCGTGAGGGCAGCTCATGAGGAGCATTATGAATTTTGGGAAGAATGAGCTCCTGAGGCACTATACAACGTTGGCTCGTGAGGGGCTCACAAGTAAACCACTGTAAGTCCAAAATTGTATATTTTTTGTATATAATTACTCAAGATTATTTAGGAACTTGTATATATTGATATCCTTCATTGAAATGTATATTAATACTCTTTTAAAGAGTATTTTGATATCTCTAAACATTGAACACTTGTTTTTGATAATCGATCAACTTCCTACACACTTGAATGAAATTATTAGAATCAAAATTGTTTGTCAAAATTTAAAATTAAAAGTTTGATCATGCAAATGATAAAAAAAAATTACATTTATTTTTATTTAGTGCAATTTTTTTTTTAAAAAAATACCTAACATAATTTTTTTCCAGGATTGACGAGTCAAATGACAACGGGAATTTATGCAGTTTGAGGAAAAAAAAAACTTAATGTGGAGTTTTCTCTTATGTTTTTGACATTTGAACAGTTTTGTATAATGAACAATCTAATGTTATCTTCGCTGTTTTATTTGTTTTATTTGTTTTGCAGCAAGTTTATTTTTCATTTTTATCTCTTATTAAAATTGGCGATGTCAGCTCTGCCCATGTCAAGAAATAACTTCCCTTTTAACACTTCAAAGGATATTTTTCACCATGCCTTAAAACACAAAAATGTTTGGTAAAAAATAAAAATAAAACACAAAATGATTATATATATATTTTTTAATTTCAAATATGTTTTGGTCTGCATAAAATAATACTATTTGTTGGATTATATAAAACATCAACTCTACAATACCTATCCAAAAACTGATTGCTCGAGTGTTTCAAGACTAAAATTAATTTTTTTAAAAGTGATGTGGGTAATTATTAACATTTTATAGCCTAAATCTTTCGTTATTGTATCTGGAAAAAAAAATTGCTCCTTTAGCGGTTGTTGTTGTAGTTGTAAAATCAGATGTGGTAAAAAATAATCTTAACTGTTGTATAAGAAAAACTTAAAAATCATGTTTGAAGTACTTCGTCCATATGCATTCATCTCTATCTCTCTGTGTATTGTGATGTCAGCTTGTGAATGAAGAAACAAAAAACATTGCAGAATAAAAAATCAGTCTTTCAATTTGACATTAGAATATATTCAAATTCGGATTGTATCTCTCCATATCGCTGTTTGTATTTGTGGTATGTATATATTTGAACCCTTTTGTTCCAATTCAATCTGCTTATAGATTTTTTTAATTATTATTATTATTATTATCAGAAAAAAATTTTACGGTCAACACTTTTTAAAATTTTTCTTGTTATTTCGCATTTTTTTAATTTACATATTTGATGATTCTTGCGAAAAAAATTGGCATTTTTCTTTTTTGTTGAAATAATTTTTTTTACTGTTTGTATTTACTTTGATTTCCTTAAATTGCTTGCATTATTAAAAAAATATTAATTTGTTAATTAATTTTGAAACTGTTTATCTTCTTCTAATTAGTTTTAAATTATTCTTGAAATAGAAAATATTTATGCTCCCTAGGGCTAAACGTGAGTAAATTTTTTTTATGATTTTCTTGGTTTTTACGTTGACAAAAATGTTTGTTATCTTGGGTTGTGATTATTAACTTCAAATTTCATGTTGATGTGTACCATGCTTTTATATATGTCAGAAATTTATGAAAGGATTTAGTTTTAGGGGATGTAAAAGCAATAAATGAGATTCATAAAAATATTTTACCAATATTATATCTAAAGTTTTGGATTACTGCTTTTTTTTTAAAAAAAAAAAAAATTGGACTACTGAAAACTATTAATTTTGTTATACAAAATTAATTTATATTTGAAAAAATTACAAATTTAGGCTTCATTTGTTTTTGAAAATATTTTTCTTTATTTTTTAATATTTAAATTATCAAAAATAAATAAATAAAAGGAAAATAAATACTTAATTAATTAAAAATAATTTAAAAACAAGGGAAAATGATTTTTCATTCCAAGGATGAGAAATCATTTTCCTATACTTAAAAATAAGAAAAATTTACCTATAATGACCATCTTTTTATTTCTCATTTTTCAATACTTAAAAATAAGAGAAATTTAACTATAATGACTATCTTTTATTTTTATTTTCCCCTTATTTTTTCCTCCTCATTTTTTACCTTTTATCTTTTTTTTTTTCCTTTTGTTTTCTCTTTTATTTGTTCTTCTCCTCTTCTTTACTTTTTTCACTTTTTTTTTTTCATTTTTCCTATTAGTAGAACTCCACAAGTGTACAAAGTGATAAGTTGAGTATCATTCCTATGAGGAAATGGTACTAAGTATTAACTGTCAATTGACTTTCTCTACCTAGCACAAATCAAATTAACTTGTAAGAATTAAATTAAATAAATTAGAATAAACTATCTATTCTAATTAATCTAACAAAATCAATGGGGATAAACTAGATTTTAGGCTTATTTCACTAGTTGGGACTTGAATTATGAAACTAAATTTAACTATTTCATTGATCACAATCATTTAAGCATGCCAAAACTAATTACTGTCTATTTTCATGGTCAAGTCAATTAATTAAGGCTCAATAAGTTCTTTAGCAATGTATTGATCCTCGAAGGATTCGTTTACTTTCATGATTGAGGTTCTTAAGTCTTATGAGTTATAAGCTAACAAATTTCTTAACTTTCGTTGATAGCAATCTACCCATAAACATGCAAACAATTTGGCCCTTAATTGAACACAAGACATTAAGTACAACTCATAAAATTGACTGAAAATCAAATCATTAATAAAAAAATAAAATCCCAACAAGTTAACTAGCTACTCCAAAACTAAACTTTAAAATATAGTTTAGCCAAACATGACTTTAAAAAAATCACAAACATAAAATAAATAGCAAGAGAATGAAGAAAAAGAATAGATAAAAATCGTTTGAGCACACTTCAATTTTCAAACCCTCGTTCACATTCTTAAACTCTTGTTTGTATTTTTGGTGTCTAATCCCCTCCAATGGCTTCTTTAACCTAGAGCTAAAATTCTCTATTATAGAGAAAAGTTTATCTAAGGACCAAAACAGTAATTTTTCACCTTCAAAATCTCCTCTAATAAAGAAAATAACTTCTCAAAATAGCTCCTTAATTATTGGCTTGAATCCTGAACTCTTTTGGAAAGCAAAATTCCTACAAAAACATATCAAAAATGAATAAATTAAGTAGGAAACTAAAAAGAAAATAAAATCAAGCTAATAAACTAAAATCCTAATAAAACACTAATTATAAATAATAAACAAAATGAAATATAAAGAAATACTAATAAATCCTATGTAAATTAAATAGAAAAATTATGCAAGCATTAATAGGCACACGATTCTGTTAGAAATCATGTGCGCAACCGTGCAAGGAAGAAAGGCAAGACACGAGTAAGCACATGGCAATGCTATAGACCATGTGAGGTACAATCAACATGCAAAATTAAGCACGGTTGAGCACACAACCATTTCATAGACCATGTGATACACTGTATAAACACCAAAGAGACTTGTGTGCCTAGGCATGGCTTGAGACATGGCCATGCCTATTTGCGTGCTCCCTATAAAAACTTAAATTCT
Organism: Mallotus nudiflorus; assembly: GCA_947683625.1. NCBI lineage: Eukaryota > Viridiplantae > Streptophyta > Magnoliopsida > Malpighiales > Euphorbiaceae > Mallotus > Mallotus nudiflorus. Next base: position 6,310,414 of record CANTUR010000283.1, on the reverse strand, counting down.
ACTTCCATTATGGTGTATTCTACATGGTTGATGAACCAAAATAAATTCCAGTGCCTTTAAATTTTCCATGACAACTTTAAAAACCTATAAAAATAAATTCAAGCACCCAAATAATAATAATAATAATAATAATAATAATAATAATAATAATAATAATAATAATAATAATATTAGAACTAAAAGAAAATATAAATAAATAAACTATAAATCTAAATAAAATAAATTTGAGTTGCCTCCTAAGAGTGCTAATTTAAGGTCATTAGTTTGACCCCTAAATATGTAATATTAAGGATGCAATCAAACATAAGGAAGTGTTCTTGGAAGCATCTTCTTATCCTTTCTTTTGCTAGGCTCCCTTATACCTAGGTAATAAAGTGTGGACTCCACATGCCAAATATTTGGTTCTAGAATTAATCAAAGAATATAAGGCTTTTTATACAGGTTCCCAAGCAGTCCAACACTTTTTATGGATTCCTCATATATAACCGTAATAAGCCATGGCACATATGCATTATCACTTATAGATGGCTTATCTTCATCTCATGTAGCTTCAAGAATTGTTATAATTTTCTTTTCTAATTCATATTGAAATTGAGTTGAGTGACTTTGTAGCTTGTCATCCTTAATGTCTATAAACCAATTCTTACACTTGGAGTCTTTTTCAATTTCCTCGGTGATTATCTTTTCTTGCTCATTATGGCACAACTTAAAAGTTCTTTTATCATCTTAACTCAAAGTGTTCTCATCATCCCATGCACTTTCTCCTTGTGCTAGTTGGTTTGAGCAATTCATAGGTGCAAATATTTGAAGTTTTTGGAAGCCTATATTTTGAATTTTTGCAATTTGATCTAACTACAAATTGATTTGCCTAAAATTCTCCTTATGTTATTAATTTGCCTTGGTTTGTGCTTGAATGAATTGCTTTAACTTGATCTCTAAGGATCTTTCTTCAGCCTTTTTTCTTTCTTGAATGAAATTTTCCAATATTACCTCAAGATTTTACTTAGGTTCTTATTGATAACCCTAAGTGTGATCTATACACTTGCTCCAATATGGGTTGTAATAAGATGATAGAAGTGAATATGAATAATATGGGCAATGTGCACCATTGTGGTTCTCTCCACACCACTTACAAACCTAAAAATAAGATGAAAAATAATTAAATTGCATATGTTCTACATTATATACAGGATCACATGCATTAGATCTCAAAAATTGATAAGAAAATTCATCATTATCCATGATAAATTATTTATTAATAAAATAAATTAAAAAAACAAAGTGATAGTCTAACAAAAAAGAAAAATATGTTAATAATAGTAATGCTAATCCCCAGCAACATCTTAAAAAACTTGTTAGCATAACTCTACAAGTGTATGGATCGTGACAAGTAATAAAATGATAAGTAGAGTATCATTCCCATGAGAAAAGAATACTAAATACTAATTGTCAATTAATTTTCCCCACCTAGCACAAATCAAATTAAATTGTAAGAACTAAATTAAATAAATTAAAATAAACTAATCTAATAAAATCAATGGGGATGAACTAAAGTTTAGGCTTGTTTCACTAATTAGGACTTGAATTACGAAATTAAATTTAACTATTTCATTAATCAAGGGTAAACTACTATGAATTACTTAAAGTCTGTTTTGAGATCATTTAAGCATGCCAAAACTAATTACTGCCTATTTTAATGGACATGTCAATTAATTAAGGCTTCCTTAGCAATTTATTGATCCCTGAAGGATTCGTCCACTTTCATGATTGAGGTTCCTAAGTCTTATGAGTTATAAGCTAGCAACTTACTCAACTTTCGTTAATAGCAATCTACCCATAAACATGCAAACAATTGGGCTCTTAATTGAACACAAGACATTAAGCACAACTTATAAAATTGACTAAAAATCAAATCATTAATATGAAATAAAAATCCCATCAAGTTTAACCAGCTACTCCAAAGCCAAACTCTAAATATATTTTAGCCAAACATGGCTTTAAAAAAAAATTACAAACATAAAATAAACAACAAGAGAATGAAGAAGAATAACAGATAAAACTCATTTGAGTGTTTTAATCTTCAAACCTTTGTTTGCTTTCTTGAGGTCTTATTTGTATTTTTGGTGTCTAATCCCCTCTAATGGCTCATTTAACCTAGAGTTAAAACTCTCTATTAATAGAAAAAATAATGAAAAATTCATCTAAGGACCAAAACAATAATTTTCTACCTTCAAAATCTTCTTTAATTAGGAAAATAACTTCTCAAAACAACTCTTTAATTATTGGCTTGAATCCTAAACTCTTTTGGAAAGCAAAATTCCTATAAAAATATACCAAAAATACATAAATTAAATAGGAAATTAAAAAGGACATAAAATCAAACTAATAAATGAAAATCCTAATAAAACACTAATTATAAATAATAAACAAAATAAAATACAAAGAAATACTAATAAATCCTATGGAATTTAAATAGAAAAATTATGCAATAATTGACACTAACATTTCTCCTCTCATCCCTTTCTTTTTTCTTTTCATTTTTTTGTATAGATTAATTATCATATAGATAATTTGAATGGTAAAAAGTGTTCATGTCATAAAAGATTATATTTTCCAATTGTTTTCTAATGTCGCAGCCAAACATTGGAAAATATTTTTGGAGATTATATTTTCCAAAGATAAAATATTTTTCGCAAACAAATGGAGCCTTAGTGTCTGAATTTTTTAATTTTTTTTTTCTATTTGAGTGTCTAATTAAGTGTATTCAATTAGATAATTAAGTGTATAAACTTATAAAAATATGAACTAAGTGTAGCTAACTGATTTGAAGTTGAATGTGTGACTAGCTAGTTAGAGTAAACGACCTCCATCTTTATCCTAATCATCTACCACATTAAGGCCCACATGTGCATGTTACTGAAGTTTATAAAATTGTCCCTAATTATTTGAATAATTAGGAATTAAGGTTTTATAACTGAAAAAGAAAAACATAATAAATGAAAAATTTCCTCCTCTTTACATAGCTTCTTCTTGCTCCTTACTATGAAAGGGTGATTCACATCAACCATAAAAAGATGGTTACACCCATATTTATATTAGAATAGATGAAATACAATTGAGTAAATTACAAATATAACTAGATATAAATGAAATTACATATCTACACTCTATTATTCCCCTCAAGCTAAGTGTGGTGCAATAATGCCCCAGATTGCCATGAAGCAAACAAAACTGAGATGAAGAAATACTATTTCTAAAAATATTGGTTAACTAACGTTCACTATTGACATGAAGAACATTTATATCACCCTATAAAACTAGTTCTCATATGAAATGTAGGTCCACCTCCAAATGTTTTGTGTGGGCATGGTTAACAGAATTAACTGCCAAATAGGTTGCTGATACATTATCACAGTAGACTTCAACAGGTAATTTAATGGAGATGAATAAGTCGGCTAACATAAAATGCAACCAACATACCTCAATAATAACAATAGCTAAATTTTGATATTCTGACTCTGCACTTCTATAATAGATGGTTTATCATTTCTTAACATCCCAAAAAATGAGGTTGTTGCCCAAGAAAATGAAATTGCTTATTATGGAACACCAAGTGTCTAGACATCTTGCCCAATCCACATCACTATAGGCTATTAGATTATTTAATAAGCCTGTATACAATTGAAAACCACAGGTAATGGTACCTTTAATGTAGCGTAAGATGTGCTTCATAGATTTCCAATAAGTCTCCAATAGGTCATACATATGTTGACAGATAAAGTTTATTATATAAGTAGGTTTAGGGCATATGAATATCAAATATTAAAAACCACCAACAATACTCCAGTAAAGTGTTAGATCATAAAACTTAGCAATAGACAAAGAATGGGAATGCCGAGTACATATGGTAGTGTCCACTGATTTACAGTGTGATATATATGCTTTAATTAATAAATCAATGGCATAGTTTTGTTGGCTTAAAAAAAGACTGTCATTATTTATGACCACTTGGATCCCTAGAAAATAATTTAAATGTCTAAGATCATTCATAGAGAACTCATCATTTAACTATTTAAGAAGCTGATTGAGAAGAGATGAAGAAGAAGCAGTGAGAATAATATCATCTACATAAAGTAATAAGATAGCCATACCATTATCAACTTTATAAATAAACATAGAGTAATCAAATTTGGAACCATGAAAGCTAAGAGTGTGTACATATGCAGTGAAGTACTGAAACAAGCTTGTGGAGCTTTGTGTAAACCATATAGAGCCCGATTGAGTTTGCAAACATAAGTTAGATGATGAGTGTCCATAAAACCTTAATGTTGAGCCATAAAAATATTCTGATCAATTGTGCCATGGAAAAAGGCATTTTTAACATCAAGTTGATGTATTTACCAACCATAGGAGAGAACCATTGAAAGAAGTAGGCAAATTATAGCTAGTTTGACAACCAGGTTAAATATTTTATCAAAACCAACTCCTTACTATTATGTGAATCCCTTTTCCATTAGTCTCGCCTTATAGCATTTTATAGTGCCATCAGCTTTCTGTTTAAGTTTGAAAACTCATTTATTGTCGATGATATTACTAAAGGAAGGAGGTAGAGGTACTAGAGTCCAAGTATTGTTAGAGAGAAGAGCATTGTATTCAGAAATCATAGCATCTCACCATGCTTGATGTTTAGAAGCTTCTTTGAAGGTTTGTGGTTTGGTAGGTGGTACATGAGAAAGGAGAGAATAAGGTTGTTTGGGTTTGTAAATGCCAATTTTACTTCAAATGGTCATATTATAAATAGTAGAGTTATTGGTTTAATGTATCAATTTAGGTGCTAAGGATGGAGAATGGATTGGCAAAGATGGTAAAGTTGTTGGAAAAGATGAAGATGGAATAACAATGAGCGTTGATTAGGTAGGATGAAGATAAGGTTTGGGTATAGATAAATTTGGTAGAGTTTGTGTATTTTAATTAGGTGAAGGTGTAGCGAGCGGCTGAGTAGTTATGGGAGGATGTGTTTTAGGAGTATAAGTAGATTAATGGATAGACATTACGTTATGGAATGAAGTGAGTTATTGAGATAAAGGTTGGGTTAGGATAAGAGTCCTTATTGGATAAGCTGAAGGAGATAAGACTTGAGTTGGATTAATAAAATTTCCAAAACCATCATCAATTGTTGTATTGGATGTGGAAGCTTCAAATTTATCCTAGAAGTAAGGAAATATATTTTCTGCAAAGGTTACATGTCTGGAGACAAAAATTTTTGAAGTAGACAATTCAAGGCATCTGTAACCTTTATGATTAGAAGCATAGCCAAGAAAAATACATTCTCTAGCGCGAGGCTCTAACTTATATGGCACAAGATTTGTAATGTGAACATAACATAAGCAATCGAACACCCTGAACAAAGAAACATCTAGCCTGGTTCCATAAAGCAACTCATGTGGACTAACAAAACTAATAGATCCATGAGGGATTTTGTTGATCAAATATACTACTATATATAAGGCTTCAACCCAAAATTGTGCGAGCATATGTGCTTGAAAAAGCAAGGTTCGCACTGTATTGAGCAAGGTGAAATGCATTTATTCTACACGACCATTTTGCTAAGGAGTTTGTGGATAAGATAATCTAAGTAAAATTCTTGTAGAATTGAACAAATATTGAAAATTTTTGTTAAGATACTCTCCCCCACTATCACATTTGAATTGGTAAATTTTTATGTCAAACTGGTTCTCAATAATGTTTTAAAATGAACAAAAAATCATAAACAACACTTTTAACCCGTATAGGGTAAACCTAAACACGGCCAGAATAATCATCTAAAAACAACACATAATACTTAGAACCATAAAAGGAAGCAACTGAGATTGCTAAACATTTAAATGAATTAAGTGAAAAGGTTCTTTGGATACAATGGAAGAACTAAAAAAAGTAAGGTTCGAATGCTTGCCTAATTGACAAGAATAATAAAAATAATTAAAGTTATTGGAACTAAATAAATTTGAATGTTGCTTGAAAAACTGATATATGATAGGAACACCGGGGTGACCAAGTTAATGATGCCTCAAAGAAGGAGAAACTTTTGAGACTACTATTACTATGGGAGTGGAATTGGAATGAACATGACACAAAAATGGGTAAAGAGAACTATGGCTATTATAACGAGCTAGGTTCACTTATGCTAGAAGAGCCTTCATAAAAAAACCCGAAGGATAAAAAAGGATAGCATAATTAATATCATGAGTAAAACATCACATATAGAGTAAATTATGACTCAACTACAGAACTATAAAAACATCACAAAGAAGATATTTAAAGAGAGGAGTATGTAAAGTTTTTTTACTAGTGTGAGTGATAGGGAGTGCAGCTATAGACACCCGATTGAGTTGGACTGTGATAGGGGATGAATTAGGGATGTTCAGTTTGATCGACGTGTTATCAAGCCCAATGATGAGAATATGAAACTTAGACACGAGTACAAAACCTGAATCTTCAATTAGAAATGGACTTATAAGCCCAAAAGCCTAAAAGTTAGCCCAAATTATCCAAAGCAACCTAGGCCTATTTAGCCCAACGCAGGGCCAGACCAAAGCGGCATCGCCTCTATGCCATGAGGTGATCGCCTCTCTAACAACCATCACAGAGGCGATCACCTCAGTGATAGGCCACTTACAGTTGCAACCATAGTGGCCAAGTGGTGTAGGCCCCATACCTCCTAGACCTGATTTTGCGTGAGGAAGAGATTTTTAGGGGGAAGAAAAAAGCTATAAAGGTTCATCATGATCTAAGGAACCTAGGGGCATGGGCAAGGTAGTGAATAAAAAAAAGAAAAAGAGAGAGAAGAAGGAGATCCATGGTGAAAAATTGCCATTGCAAAGAAAAAATGAAGAGAGAAGCTCTAGAAAAGGATTGGAGGGACATTTTAGAAGAGAGAATAGGGGGAATCCAAGCTTACCAAGTCCATTTTCCTTGAAGAAAGGAAGGAAAAAAACTTATTTCCAAATAAAACTCACATCCTAGTGAAGATCATAATCCAATAAGCATCTCTGAGGGTCAATTGCTTTGATAAAAATCCACATTCAAGTAAAATATCTTCATCTTCTTGTTATCTTGATACTTACTTTGCATGTGATTTAGTTTATTGGTTTATCTTGAGTATATTATAGGTTTATTGTATTCATTACACCATTTAATGGGTTTGATCTATTGAGTTTTCATGTAGTTGCAATCTAGATACTTTATGGATATTTGTGTATATGTATGCTTATTTAGAATAAAAGTTTAATCATTTTGAGTATCGAGAGAGTCTACTGATCAGGCAATGCCTCTTTATAGAGGCATCACCCCCTGTCAATGAGGCGATTGCCCCATCACAAAGGCAATTGCCACATTGACAATCCTTTACGTAATTTGACCTTCCCTCCTTTATAAAATCTTTTATGAATGCTATTTGTAAATTATCATTATAGATAATGTCATGTTTTGCAAAAGGGAACTAACTATGTGTTTATTATAGGAAGTACTTGATGATTTTCATCATTGAGTATCTACTTTAACAAGTTAACTCTTTAAAGTATTTTGCTTGTGTAAATAGCTTATTATTAGTTTACCTGTGGTATATATATGGTTTATTTTCTGTATATTATCCTTTCATTTTATTTAAAAGCATTATAATCCTTAATCCCCTTCCCCCTTTTGATTTGAATGAATGATTGTAAATATTGATTATTTTATTTTGCTTATAATAAACGATGAGACTAAGTGCATAAAAAAGGATTAATGTGCAAATTCAGATTTAATTCTAAAACTTAGCAATTCTTTGAAAGAAATAATAATCTGTGTTAATAAGGAAATAATTAAAGGTGATAAAACATAAAATGCAAACAGAGGCCAACCACAAGGTTGGGTGAGCATTCAAACGCTCATACCTAGTTTTCAAATATGTTCTCTGACGATAGCTTATGGGAACCTTCATGGAATTCAGTTGCCGTATAAGTGTGTCCTGACTTTCATCTGGGTGGCGACTCCATCTCTTATTGGGCTCAAGACCTATTTCGTATTTCCAAATGGGCTTTGGGCCCACACAGTGCTATGGTTACCAAACACTTGGGCACACACTAAACCTCGTCGCCTATAGTGGCGACTCCATTGGGGATAGAGAAATTGATTCCAATATTTTGTGTTCTATCATTTTAAATTATTTTCTTATTTCTTTTGCATCTATTGCATCCACTACACATTTTGCACACAATGAGCACTTTAGTCCCGAACTAACCCGACAATAGTCAGTACTTCGCTACCTATGTTTCACTCAAACATGGTGGTGGGATATTTGATTATTGTCACTCATAACATGTGCCAATCTAAATTGCTTGACCCTTGAGTGGGGAGACGTATATCATTATAGGAACCGAAGCTTAATACCCAAGACTCAAGCCCATGTAATGACTTAGTAATTATCCTTAAGAATTTTACCCACATGCATGTGTATTATGCCATGTAATGAATCCTTAAAGTAAATCTTAAGCCCATCAACAAGCAACCCAAGGTAAAATGGGTCTTTATGCCCAATCCAGGCCCATTATAAAATAAACTATGTCAAGATGGGTCTTTCATGCCTATTCATAACCCGTCTCAAATGGGCCTTGACAAGTAAGTTTATAATGCTAGGGATCTTGGCCCATTGAAGATGGACTTAGGCTTTATTTAAAGGACCCATATCTTATTTGAATCATTTTGAAAGTTACCTTGCATATGTCAGTTTATTATCCCCTACATGTGTGGGAGAAATAAAGGAGAAAGTTTGCACGTTTAAGCTTCACATTTTGATTTTATGTATTTGCATCTTCTATTTACTTTTCTCTCTTAAATTTCCTTAAATAATGAAATAGACTTGCACATCATGTATACACACCATGCATTATCCTGATATATGATTTTGCAACAACATAGATCCTTCGAGCTCATCAAGGTAGGTTCGAGCTAATTCAGGTAGCTTAGTCAGAAACTCAGAAGTAGAAATGGCAGGTGGTTTTGATCCAAAGGTTTTTAAGGCATAGTTGAAAGAGGAAGTGATCATTAAAACCTAGGCTATGATGAAAGAGATGATAGGGGAAATAACCAAGCTCCTTAAAGAGAATCAGTCTGTACAACCACCCAATGTACCAATAGTCAACCTGATGGATCTTAATGAGGAAGTCCCAATCAAAGAAAGAGAAGAACATGCTATAATGGTACTGGCCAATCCATTAGGCTGAAGGAATATAAATCTAGTTGAATATGTGGGGCAAACCGAATGGGCTAAGAGCATAAGCAAGGCTATGATTCAAATGCAGATGATGATGAAAAAGAAAGGCATAGTTGCTCCTTTGGATTATACTAATCTGAATCTAGAGAGGGAAGATGAACCACTGCCCTGGAAATTCAAATTCCCTGACATGAAGAAGTATTTTGGTGCTAAAGATCCTCACTTATATCTGAAGCAATATGTAACTTACATAAAAGCCACTAAGTTGACTGAGACCCAAATCATTAAGCAATTCCCTATATAATTAGAGGGATCACTAATTCGTTGGTACTACACTCTAGAGCTGCATGTTCAATCTGATTGAAAGGAATTATGTGTTGCTTTTGTGAGGCAATATGGCCTTATTGTTCAATTGGAGGTGTCCTTGAGGGATTTACAAAACACCAAGAAGAACTTTAATGAATCCTTTGCTGACTATTTGATTTGCTGGAGAGGGAAGTTATATCTGATGAGGCATAGGCCTGCTAAGTCAAATCAATTAGTCCTAGCAATAGAAGGATGCATTCCATCATTTTCTAAAAAGCTAAGAGATTTAGGAATCAGGAATTTTGAGGAATTGTACAGATTTGGGGTTCAAAAGGAGTCAGATTTGGTCCAAGAGAAAAAGTTCTTTGGAGGAAGATTTAGGGGCAAAGAAGGAGCCGGTTCAAGCAGCAATGTCTAGATCAATGCTATCCGACTGCCAAACAACAGCCTCCAAATTAATGTTGTTAGGCAACCTCGAAGATTCTCAAATTTGGGATAGCCTTTATCTAAAGTCCTTGACAAACTTATTAAGAAAAATTTACTAAGACCTTTACCCTCACAATAACCCTTACCCAATGCTAACCCTAAACTTTTCTGCAAGTTCCATCAAACCATCAAACATGACACCGATAATTATGCCCGATTAAAGCATGCAATCCAAGACTTGATTGACTCGGGCAAGATCACTAAGCCAGAAACCAGAAAACCAAACACACAAACCAACCCTTTGCCTAATTATCGAAACATGCCACCGCCAAATACACCTATCCTGATGATCAATACTGGTCTAACATAGGAGCAAGTACTAAAATCCTTTATGGACGTCGCCTATAACCCTCCAAAATCTAAAACTGAAAACTCAAACCCAAACAAACAGCTTACAAAACTGTATGTGCGTGTCTTGGACTTTTGGAGTTCCAATGATGAAAACGAGGGACAAATTGATTTGTGTCATGATAAGAGAAGCAAGTTAGGCCAGTCTGTAGGGAGGTTCAAACGAAAAGAGGCAGAATCTAAAATCGCCAAATCTGAACCAGAAAAGGTAGAAAGTTCAAGGAAAAAGGTAGAAACAAGAAAGGGTGAAGAGACTAATGCTAGTATTTGGGAGCTACTTATGCACTCCAGGGATCATAAAGAAGAACTAGTTCTGGCTTTGGATCAGAAAAAGATCTCCACAGGTTACACCCCTAAGCAAATGGTCAATTTATTAACAGAGACTCCTTAAGGCACAATAACATTCTTTAATGATGATTTGCCCTTAGAGAGGAGAGATCACCACAAGGCTTTATTTATCAAAGTCGAGGTGAAAGGAAAAATGACTTGTTGTGTGATGGTCGACAATAGTTCTGCTATTAATGTATGTCCATTGAAGATTCTGCCAAAATTAGGGTTGACTATGGCCGACCTAAAGCCTTCTAAAGTGGTCATTAAGGCCTACAATGATACCAAAAGGTTTATAGAGGGAACGTTCAGAGCTTTAGTCAAAATAGGACCCATATAAGCTTAGGTTGATCTACATGTGATAAATATCCTTGTGACCTTTGCTATCTTATTAGGAAGGCCATGGTTTCATCCCTTGAGCGACGTCCCATCCACTATTCACCAGAAAATCAAGTTTCCTCATGAAAGGAGTGTTGTCACTATCTCCGCTATAACTAAAACTATTGTAACTGCACTAAATTTTGCCCCCAAAGAGATCTCTGTAAGCCTAAGTTTTGAGGTTTGTGTGATCTACAAAGATGAAATGGATGAGAAAGTTTCGAATATGATGTGCAACATGAAATTTATACCAGGCATGGGATTGGAAAAAGATCATAACAGACCCTCAAAATTTATAGAATGCAAGGTACCTTTTTTGAAGCATGGGTTAGGGTTTAAGAGGACTAATGATACTAAAAAAGAAGTGGATATCTGGGAACAGTCTGAAGAAAAAGAGGAGGAGGTTGTGGTTAAGAGGAAAGCTTTGTGGGAAACCTTTATAAGGGAAGGCGCCAGGTACCTATACAATGGAGCTCTAGAACCTCTCCTAATGGCCAAAAAAGTTATTCCAGGGTTTGAGATCTTTGCTAAATTTATGAATAGAATAAAGGAGGTTGTTGCTGAGGAAGTTCTTGTAGAAGAGTTAGTGTTGGCTGAAGAAGAACCTAAAAAGAACGAAGCTATACCAGAGCTGAAAGGCACTGATGATCAAAACGAAAGCAGGATTTTGAAGCCTATGTCCTCAACTCTATTATAGATATCTTTTATGATGATTATGATGTCTCTCTTGCTTCTTTGTTTGAAACTGACAATATTTTCTTTTCAAAAGTGAATACAATGAAGTCTAACTTTACTTATTTGTGTGATGTGTTTCCTAGTGGTTATTTTATTTGTGATGATAATTTCATGCATATGTTTGACATTAATTCCATGCAAACTGAATCATTTAACTTAGGCATAAATGATAATCCTAAAAATATACTACTTGCTTCTGATTTAACTCATGACGAGAGAGAAAAAATAAAAGAAATGTTAACAAAAAGATAGAAAGTATTTGCTTGGGATTATGAAGACATGCCTGAGGTCAACAGGGAGATCTCAGAACACCAAATTCCCACATACCCTCACATAGCACTGATAAAGCAAAAACAAAGGAGGTTGAGACCGGAATGGGCTCTCTTAGTTAAAGAAGAAGTTGAAAAATAGTTAAAGGCAAAGTTCTTAGAGATAGTAGAAGACACCAATGGTTAGCAAACATAGTCCTGGTTCCCAATAAAGATGGAAGGGTTAGAGTGTGTGTGGATTATCGAGATCTAAACAAGGTCTACCCTAAAGACGATTTTCCACTACTGCAAATTGATACGCTAATTCATAGCGCAGCTTCCAACGCAATGTACTCCTTCATGGATGGGTTTTCAGGTTATAATCAAATCATGATGGTGGTAATGGATAAGTTAAAGACATCCTTTACTACTGAATGAGGTGTATATTGTTATCGGGTGATGCCTTTTCGATTAAAGAATGCAGGAGCCACTTATTAGAGGATGGCAACTGCTTTATTACACAATATGATCCACAAGGAGGTATAAGTGTATATGGATGATATGATGGTGAAATATTTGACCAGAGAAGAGCATTTTGAAGACTTAGACAAGTTTTTGGAAAGAGTTGAAAAGTATAACCTCAGACTGAATCCGAAGAAATATATTTTTAGGGTGACATCTGGGAAACTGTTAGGACACATTGTCAGTCAGAAGGGAATAGAGGTGGATCTGGATAAAGTCAAAGCAATCAGAGAAATGCCTGGACCAAAGAATGAAAAGGAAGTCTGAGGATTTATGGGGCGTTTGCAATATGTCAGTAGGTTTATAACTAAATTGACAACCTACAATCCAATTTTTAAACTCTTAAAGAAAGATTAATCAGTGACATAGGATGAAAAATGTCAATAAGCTTTTAAGGCTATTAAGAATTAACTGACGAACCCCCCTATCTTATAACTACTAAGGCCAGGTAAACCCCTGATCCTATATCTAGCAATTGAGGAAGATGCAATAGGGGTAATATTGGCATAAGAAGGCAAATGAAAGATAGAGCACGTTATGTATTACTTAAATAAGAAGCTTCTACCATATGAAACCAATTACAGCCTTATGGAGAAGACGTGCCTAGCAGTGATTTAGGCAACAAAAAAACTTCGGCACTACTTTCAGTCCTATAGAGTACAAGTGGTTTCTAAACATAATCCCCTCAGATATCTCCAACGTACTTTGTCTCTTACAGGGAAGTTGGATAGATGGCTAGTTCTACTCATAGAATTTGACATAGACTATATAGTAAAGAAAATGGTGAAAGGGAGAGTAATGGTAGAATATTTGGCCCAGAGCCTAGTAAATGATGAACAAGAACGGGAGTTATAGTTTCCTGATAAGTATTTAAGGGCAATAGAGGTACAAGGCTAGGAAATGTACTTTGATGGAGTCGTCAATAACAAGGGAGTCGGAATAGGTGTGATCCTGATAACGCCAGAAGGAGAAATGATCCCGATCGCAAAAAGACTAGAGTTTAAGGCGACTAAGAATCAAGCGAAATATGAGGCCTACATTTTTTGTCTAAAAGCATTGTGTAGTGTAGGAGCGGAGAATGCTACCATGTATGGGGATTATATGTTAGTCATTAAATAAGCTACTAAAGAGTGGGAGATAAAGGAAGATAAATTGCATCCGTACTGGGAATATTTGGTTACTATCTCATATTCTTTTGCTTAGTGTAAGTTTATTAACCTGTAAAGAGAAAGAAATCAAGTAGCTGAAGCCTTAGCTATACTAGCCTCTATATGGAAGAGTGGGGAACGGGCAGAAGTTAGGCCTTTAATTTTAACAAAATCTTGAAGTCCTTATTACAATGAAATGAGGGTAGTGTCAATTGATGCTACTGAGAAACCTTGGTTTTATGACTTACAGAAATATTTAGAAATAGGGAAATTTCTGGAGGACGTTGATAAGAAAGAAAGGATGTCCCTACGAATGTTATCTCAATAATTCATTAGCCGCAGTGGGATGCTATACAAAAGAATGTCGATCGGGGCACACCAAAGATGCGTTGATAAGGATGAATCTCAAAAGCTTATGGAAGCAATTCACAAAGGAATATATGGGCCACACATGAATGGGACAGTATTTTCAAAAAAGATAGCTCGTCAGGGTTATTTTTGGCTTAGTATGGAAACAAATTACATTAAATTTATGAAGAAATGTCACAACTACCAAACTTATGGTGATGTTAGCCACTTACCATCTATGGAGCTCCAAGGAATAACTTCTCCCTAGTCATTTACCGTGTGGGGAATTGACATCATAGGAGAAATAAGACTAAAGGCATCTAATGGTCATCGATACATTGTAGTGGCCATAGATCACTTCTCTAAGTGGGTTGAAGCTAAATCCTATGCTACTGTGGGTTCAAGGCAAATGTCGAGATTCATTGAAAAAAACATAATCTAAAGATATGGTTTACCGCACCACATTGTTACTGATAATGGGGTTTAGTTTTAGGTAGAGATGGCCACACTACTAAAAGACTACAAGATTGAGCATCACAGATTATCTTCGTATAGGCCACAAGAAAATGGGGCAGTGGAAGTTGCCAATAAAAATGTGAAGAAGATCTTAGCCAAAATGATGGAGAATTACTGAGATTGGGTGGAGTACTTGTAGTTTTCATTGTAGGGATACCGAACCACTGCCAGAACATTAACAAGGGTCACTTCGTACTCATTGGTATATGGATGTGAAGTCATATTACCAATAGAGGTTAAAATAAAGTCATTAAGGGTCTTGTTAGAATATAGACTTCCTGAATACTAATGGTGGAGAGTCGATTGGCATAGTTGACACTACTGGATAAGAAGAGAATGAAAGCTATGTATCACTCTCAGTTGTATCAGAAGAGAATAGCCCAAGCTTACAATAAGAAGATCAAGCCAAGAAAGATCAAAGAAGGGGATTTAATGTTGAAACTTATGAAATTGATCATAGTCGACCCACGAGGAAAATTCAAACCAAATTGGGAGGGACCATATCTGGTAAAGAAGTTGTTCTTCAAAGGTGTTGCTATTTTTTCTGACATAGAAGGGAATGAGTTCAAAGAGTTCGTCAACCTAAACAAACTTAAGAAATACATTCTATAAAGGTCTTGCTAGGGAGAAAACCTAAAAAAAAGGGGTTGTCTAGGCAAAAATTAGAGACCAAAATAAAAAGAAAAAAATGAAAAAGTCCTGCTAGATTGAAAATCTCAAAAATAGACGATCCAAGCAAAAATTAGGGACATGCAAAAAGAGAGAGAGATGCAAAATGGTTAGTTGGAAAACTTACAAAGGCAAGCCAATTAATAATATGAGATGTATCATAAGCAAAATGTATATACAAATTATGCTTAAGTTAAATGAAATAGATTACTTTAATTATTATTAAGTGTTGCATAAAGTGTCTATTACAAACTGTTTAACTAAAAGGAAAACTACATCTAATAAAAAAGGATACGACAACTCAATTACATGAACTAATTTTGCTTTCTTTTCTTTTGTTGATCACCTTGGGCACTTAACACTTGTAACTCTCTTGTTCTCTTGTTTCTAATGAACTCATTTATCTCTGTTTATTGCAAGTAGACCCATGCTTTGTAATGATCATTAGTAGTTTAATCTCCGTTGTAGTCTAAGTTTCTCTTAATGGTTTTGCAAGTACAAGTTGCCATTAAGTGATCTAGGAAATTTTGAGAGAGGGGTCCTGGTTCGAACTCATGAACTAATTCCACGGTTAGCTACTTGTGACTATATTAATGGCAGAAGCAGGTTGGGTTGTAAAAGGTGGCAAAATGAAGGCCAACGATTAAAACACAATATGTGTATTACCAGATATGGGTTGTAAAAGGGGTTGAGCAAAGGATTTGGGCTTTTAAAGGGAAGAAAATTACCTGACGATGAGGCGATCGCCTCATCATAGAGGCGTCGCCTCAACTCCAAAAGGTGATCATCTCTCCACCAAAAAGCCATGAGGCTATTGCCTCTTCAGTAGTATCAACCAGTGAACTTTCATCAGAATTGTACAATTTCATCAATACAAATTAGAGAATGGCGGGCAAACACATATACATGTAATCATTGGAACTAGATTGAATGTAAAAGAATGGATTTAATTGAAATAAAAGCCACATTCTATAAATAGTTTATGCAAAAAAAGAAGAGCATATGTGTCCACATCCAAATTAAATGTGCTAACAAAAGGAAGAATAGTTCATGGGCCCTAGTCTATCAAGTGTCTGACTCGATGCCCTCAAGGTCGTCCCCTCCTCCAATACCACCATCGCTCCCATCCTTATCGTCATCATCCTCATCGATCTAGAACACATTAATCTGACGGTTAAGGGTAAAAATCCTCACCCTATTTACCTCATCATAATCCTATTCAAACAAATCACAAGTTAGTCAATCATGCGAGCATGCATACATGTAGGTATAGAAAGATTTTTACCCTCTACTACTGGGTGACATCCAGCATGTAGTCTCTCTAAGCCTCTATCATATGGTACATGTATAGGCCTTGCTCTAAAGGAATCTGCACCATTGAGTGAGTGTTAGAACTAACAAACGTGTCAAGTATAATGATGAAAATAGGTTAGTAGTAAACCCACATGAGTGGCATCACCAGGAGTGCATACAGGCATAAGATCCTCGTCCAAAGTTAAGAACTGGTGGGATAACTCTCCATGAGGGACCTAACATCAAGCTAAGGGGTTAGGAACATAAGTGAAACTGCTCAGAATGAACTGAGAGCTAGAAGTGGTAGCCGGCCTTGCATGCTCAGCAGTAGCTGAAGTCCCCTCTCTACTCTGATCCAGACAGCGCTTTAAGGGCTCTCTCTCCCTTACCTAGGGTCTAGCATGAGGTGTGGGCCTAGCGACTGTAGCTTGAAAACAAAGAAAGAGTTCATATGGGAATACAAGTGACTCCAAAAAGGGAAAGCGATAAAGATATACTTGAGAGGTGGAAGTAGCATGAAAAGCGATCGTCAACAAAAAATAGGCTCAAACAAACTCCACATATCGGCTTTTAACCCGAACCATATGATCCATAGTTGGTGAACCTATGATAGCCCAAACAAGGTCATCACCCTCCATCTCATATGTCCAGAGTATGCTATCAGGAGGAGACTTAGGGACTCGCCTCACCTTAGCACCTCTATGCCAGTTTATAACTTGCTCGCCGAGGTACCAAGCCCGATATCCCGACCCATAAAGAATCACCCTCCTCTGAGCTAGAGGCCTGGATTGAGTCTTCTCGATGTTCCAACTATCCTGAGGGCCCCATAAGTCATTTTAGATTTACAAAAGATAGAAGCATCAATAGGTAAGTGGATTAAATTCATATAAATTACTAATGAATGAAAGTGTTTTTTATATAAGTACCGCATCTTGTGTCAAGGAGTGCAGATGATGCTTATGAATGTGCACTAAAGCGAGATGCCTCTTCAGGACACGGTTGGCACCCCATCTGCCGATGACAGGGAGATGATCCCCTACTTGTTGCACACCTATGAGCAGCTCCAGCTCTAAGGACCAGACCTGTTAGGGAAGTTAGTTAGCCGATGTTAATGAGTGAAAATTAAAATAAATAAAGAAGGTAGAGGGTCCTAACTTGCCAAAAGCCACAAAACCTCTTGGCCCCTCGGACCACCTCATCCATGCTCTAATACAAATATGCAAGAGTGCAACTACCCTAGTCAAAGGTAGACACCTGATTTAGATCCCAGAGAGGTAATAGGAACATCAGGTCTATGGAGCTAGTGGTATCAGCAAAGAAAGTAATGCCGAGTAGGTAAAGTAGAAAAGCCTGTAGCACTTGGTCAACCTCGTGCTGAGTGACCATACCTACAGCTCTCTCCTAAGTGTAGAAGCTCCTAATCGAATCAAGATTAAGGGTGTAAGTCCCCTTCATGTCCAGGATCATACCCAAGAGGCATTCGATGAATGTGGCCTTATCTAGAGTCAGCTGATGCAAGCTTGCATCGAGAGGAACAGGGTCCCCAACACAAGCTATCCCAGTGATGGCGGCAAAAGACACAGGATCTAGGGTGAGCTCCCCAAACGGGAGGTGGAAGGTGTGGGTCATATCGAGCCACCTCTCCATCAACGTATGAAGTGACTGATAGTCCGTCCGACCCTGCTCAGTAGGAAGTGAGAGAACGAAGTCTTCGAACCCAGTCTCCTAAATTCGTTCTTTCTGATCTTCAGTTAGCTCACCGTAAAAGGCCTAGGCCCTATAGAAGTTCTCGACACCCTTGAACATCTACGCATCGTGCTGCAAGAACAAATCAAGGAAGTTAAATTAATAAGTTTTGTTATTTTTACAGAAAAAATCAGAATAGGTGAACATCTGTTATGATTCGCCTTATTGATGAGGTGTGTTACCTCATCAATGAGGCGATCGCCTCATCATAGAGGTGATCACCTCATTGACAGAGGCAACACCCTCTATTTTTTACCGTAGGGCAATCGCCTCTTGTGAAGAGGCAATCATCTCATCAATGAGACGATCGCCTCATTAAAGAGGAGATTGCCTCTACGTGATGCAGATAGTGACGATTTTTTAATTTTTTTATATCAAGAACACAAATGGAATTTTAACTAACCTAATTCTAATTCAAAATAATAAATAAATATGAATGACCACTGACCTGATGTGATTCATAGGAAAAATGAAGAGAAATCGAGTACTAACCTCCTCAAATGCTAATGAACAAATATGAGTCCCAAGATCCACCAAAAGAGGAATTGAACTTCCCCATGTCAATTCAAGACTCCATGAGGCACTAACAGAAGGTAGGACATTATCCCATTCGGGTGTAGGGGGCATTCTCTCATTGTCCATTATTTGAAAAAAGAAGTGAGGGAAGTTTAGAGAAGAAAGATAAAGAAAAGAGAAAGGAAAAGGAGAATAAGAAGGAAAAGTTTTCTTTTATAGTAAATCGTGGGGTAGGGTTTTAAAAAAAATCATCATTCATGTGTATTTGAAAATTGAGGTATGAAAGTAAAAGTCGTCTAGGCAATTATTTTCGATAATGATCGGGCTAGGAAAACTCGAGATTTGAATTTTTAGTTAAAAGTTATATCAGGCCAGGAAAACTCAAAAAGTTATGAATGAATGAGGAAGGGCTGTTCAGATTTGAATCCCTAAAGCTTGTGATCAAGGAAGGGCTATTCAGGTTTGAATCCCCAAAGCTCATAATCAAGAAAGGGTTGTTCGAGTTTGAATCCCCGAAGCTCATGATCAAGGAAGGGTTGTTCAGATTTAAATCCCTGAAGCTCCTGATTGAGGAAGGGTTGTTAAGGTTTGAATCCTCGAAGCTCAAAGATCAAGGTGACTGTTCATGTAGTATCCCCAAAGTCAACAATGAATGACAACTGGGCCAGGAAAACCCAAGAGTCTGTATCCCCAGAGGAGTGTAATTGGACCAAGAAAATCTGAAAATCATATCCCCAATAATGATTGAGCCAGAAAAACACGAGTGCCAAAGTCAAGGTTAAGTAATGTTCAGGCCAGGAAAACCCAAGAATCAATGTTTTAGGTGATTGATGGTTAGGCCAGGAAAACCCAGAAGTCTACATCCCCAATGGAACAGTGATTGGGCCAGGAAAACCCAAGGTTCATCATCTTCAAATAATTTACCAAATATTAATGAGTGGCTGATTAGGTCAGGAAAACCCGAGGATCACAGTCACGCTTTAGAATTGAAGGATTCGTCTGTCGAGTGAAACTTAAGAGGTAGGTATATCGCTCATCTCATTATTTATTATTGTGCATGTGATTTTTTAAAAAATTATCATTCATGTATTTTTTTTTTGAAAAATCAAGGGGCAAACTGTAGACACCTAATTCGGTCGACCCGCGATAGGGGACGAATTAGGAATATTCAGTTTGATCGACACGTTATCAAGCCCAACGATGAGAATATGAAACTTAGACACAAGTACAAAACCTAAATCTTTGATTAGAAATGGACTTAGAAGCCTAAAAGTAGCCTAAATTATCCAAAGCGGTCTATGCCCATTTGGCCTAACACGGGGTTGGGCCAGAGAGACATCACCTCATCGTAGTGGCATAACCTCTGTAACAGGCCACTTACAATTACATTTAATGCAGTTACAACCATGGTGGCCATATGGTGTAGGCCCCTCACCTCCCAAACCTGATGTTATGTGAGGAAGAGATTTTTAGGGGGAAGAAAAAGACTAAAGAGGCTCATCATGATCTAAGGAACCTAGGGACATGGGTAAGGTAGTGAATAAAAAGAAGAAAGAGATCCATGGTGAAAAATTGGCCATTGTGAATAAAAAAAAAAGAAAGAAGCTTTAGAAAAATATTGGAGGGACGTTTTAAAAGAGAGAATAGGGGGAATCCAAGCTCACCAAGTCCATTTTCCTTAAAGAGAGGAAGGAAAGAAACTTGTTTCCAAATAAAACTCACATCCTAGTAAAGATCATAATCCAAGAAGCATCTTTGAGGGTCAATTTATTTGATAAAAATCCACATTCAAGTAAAATATCTTCATCTTCTTGTTATCTTGATACTTACTTTGCATGTGATTTAGTTTATTGGTTTATCTTGAGTATATTGTAGGTTTATTATTTCATTACACCATTTGATGGGTTTGATCTATTGAGTTTTCATGTAGTTGTAATTTAGATACTTTATGGATATTTGTGTATATGTATGCTTGCTTAGAATAGAAGTTTAATCATTTTGAGTGTCAAGAGAGTCTGCTGATCAAGAAGCGTCGCCCCCTGTCAATGAGGCGATCGCCACATTAATAGGCCTCTAGGTAATTTGACCCTCCCTCCTTTATAAAATCTTTCATGAATGCTATTTGTAAATTATCATTATAGATAATGTCATGTTTTGCAAAAGGGAACTAACTATGTGTTTATTACAGGAAGTACTTGATGATTTTCATCATTAAGTAGCTACTTTGACTAGTTAACTCTTTAGAGTATTTTGCTTATGTAAATAGCTTATTATTAGTTTACTTATGGTATATATATGGTTTATTTTCTATATATTATCCTTTTATTTTATTCAAAAGCGTTGTAATCCTTAATCCCTTTTCCCCTTTTAATTTGAATGAATGGTTGTAAATATTGATTATTTTATTTTGCTTATGATAAACTACGAGACTAAGTGCATGAAAAAGGATTAATGTGCAAATTTGGATTTAATTCTAGAACTTGGCAATTCTTCAAAAGCAATAATAATATGTGTGTTAATAAGGAAATAATTAAATAATTAAAGGTGATAAAACGCAAAATGCAAATAAAGGCCAACTGCAAGGTTGGGTGAGCATTCAAACACTCATACCCAGTTTGTAAACCCGTTCTCTGACAACAACTTCTGGGAACCTCTGTGGAATCTAATTGCCATATAATTGTGTCCCGACTTTCATTCGGGTGGCTACTCTATCTTCGATTAGGCTTAAGACCTATTTCGTATTTCTAAGTGGGCTGTGAGCCCACATAGTATCGTGGTCGCTAAACACTTAGGCACCCGCTACACCCTGTCGCCTACAGCAGCACCATCACCATGATAATTTTTGTAAAAATCCAACATTCTCATGTTATTGTTCATACGATGAGAGATACCTATATTTGTGTGCCATGTAGGTTCAGAAACATGAAGACCCGCAAAAGAAGTTGATAAATCATTATGTGAAATATGGCGTTGTGGATAGAATTTTACAGAGTGAGATGTGGCATCACAAATCTAACATCTAACAAAGGAGGCAAATGGTTGTGTTCTTAAAATAAAAGATTATTGATTCAATAATGACCAGTTATGGCGAGGTATATTCTGATGTCGAGTAAGTTAAGAATTTTTAAATGAAGAACGAGGGGGATAATAATTATCTCTAGACTATGGAAAATGATGTCCACATTGATAGTTACCATAAAAATGTCGGTCTTGAAAACCATTATGACCTTGAGAATGAGAGACTAGTATAGCAAAAGCAAATAGAGAATTGGAAGAATCTTTGTGAACTGGAGATTCATGTGCTAGGAGAAATGAACGCAATTCCAGAAAGGAAGGTAATCGTTTGTGAGAAGTCATCACAGTAACAACATCTAAATAATTAGATGGTAATTAGACAAGACCTAAAGAATTACATTATCATATCATTAACTGGTTTGCTAGTAGAATAAAGCAAGTCCATTGTGGATTTGATGAACTGAAAGTAATCTGCCATGGAGCGAGTTCTTTTTACAACTTGATGAAATGCCATCTTAAGTTATATATTTTTGGCATTGACATGATCATGAAAGAGCTTTTCAATTTCTTTCCAAGTTTTATAAGCTGAAAGTTGTTGCCCCAAATGTAAAACATGTTTTAAAATCTCAGGAGAGATAGTGGCATGTAGCCAAGAAATTATAATGTGATTAATCTAGAGCCAAAGAGTAAAGGTAGAATTGATTTAAGTTGTTTTACTATCAACAATAGTTTATGGAGGAGGTTCGGTATTGTTATCAATATGATCATAAAATTAAAAGCAATAAAGAATATTGGTGAAGAGAGTCTGCCATAAAAGGTTTGTAAAATTAAGAACAATGGAGATGTGATTTTTTATATTACTAACATTAAAAATGGAATGAGAAGAAGAAGAAAGAATGAAAGTTTGAATCGGTAAAGTAGAAGTGGAGAATGTTACCGAAGAAGATAAGGTAGATGAGGTGGCAGAATTGGATGACATTTTGGAGAGAAAGAAAAATTTAGATAACTTGCTCTAATACCATATGAAAGGGTAATTCACAATAACCACAAAGAGATGGTTGCACCTATATTTATATTAGAATAAATGAAGTACAATTAAGTAACAAATATAACTAGATAAAAATGAAGTTACATATCTACACTCTATTGCTTACATGGTTAATTGACGTATAAACATAAAAATATAGAGACCCAAACCTAATATAAAGCCATTAATCTTGGTATTTTGCAGAAGATTTATAAACAAACTGTAATTCAAGAACATGAAAATTCCACTCGATATATTGCAAATTAAGAAAATGAAAATTCCATTAACAAATTACAAAGAGAAAAAAATAATAAACTAGAGGTTATGAAGAACGAAACTGAAGACTAAAGAAGAAATATTTGCAAAATTATTGCAAGGTTTTTTTTTTTATTTTATAGTTTCAATTATTGATACTATCACATTAAGGCAAGTACAACCTTATATTTTCATACTTATGCTCATCAACAATAGCTTTGTAGCTATAAAGAAAAGCTAACACAATAACTATAATCATTAAACATAATTTGTAGTTAATCATACAACCTATTCTTTTTGAATCCTTTTATTTTCTTATTGTATTTTTTAACAAAAAATTTAAGTTCTTTAACATCTTAATTAGATGCACTCAAAGAAAATTCATAAAGTTTTACTAACTCTTTAAACTTTACCAGCTCTAATTTAGGAGTTGCTTCATTAATTTGCTACATACAATTTCATTTTCACATTCTCTTAACTTGCTAATTATAATTCCACAAGTGCCAAGAGGGGAGGTGAATTTGGTTTTTAAAAAATATGGGTATTTTTGTTTTATACCCAAGACCAACAAAAAACAGAATAAAAGCTGCATAAAATGAAGAAGAAGAGAGATATAAAACTTCAAGGATTTACAGAGGTTTGGCCCTCAAAGCGTACTCCTCTGCTCAACGACTTGTTGAGAATTTTAATTCACTATCAATCTACTTGAAGGTATAGATTAAACCTTTACAAGCTTAAACCAAGCTACCCAAGTGTTTTCCTAAGGATCACACTCAACTTAAGTGTTTTAATCAAGACCCACACTCTAACCCAAATGCTAAGAACAAACTTCTTAGCTTACAAGTATTTAAAACCTTAACCCAACTCATTTAATCTCACTATTGAGCTATTGAATACTAGTAATAAACACTCACCAACCCACACTCAAGAACACTCTTGAGATAGAAAAGATTATAAGAGATTAAAGATGAAAAGCTTGGGTGGTTGAAGAATAAAATCAAGAATAAATGCTCAAAGATAGCTCTAAATGTGTTGCTCAACTTCCTTCACTTGTTCTAGCTCTATTCTTAGTGGTATTTAAACCCTTTAAGAGAGAAAAAAAGTTGTTGGAGGTGCATTTAATGCAAATATAGTCGTTTAAAACACTTAAAAAAGAGCATATCTACACGTCGTCATGATCATGATAAAATAATTATCAGGGCACCAAGAGGAAATTGAATCTATGCACTTTCATGATCATAACTATAGTGGTGACACTGGTTATGACAACTCTCGGTAACTCTTTAGAGTCAGTCGTCGTGATCATGACAAAATTGTCATAATCATAATTTTAGCCGTCATGATCATAATACTGGTAGTGACGCTGGTCATGACAAGTCTTAACCACTTTTTGAAATTTGTAATTTGGAACTTCATAATTTTGCTTGAAAATTTTTTCTAATTATTAGGAGTTGCTTGTGACTCACTTATAATGAAGATTCCCACCATGTTTGACCAAATTTGACTTTGGATCTCAATAGAAAATTCAATCTTCCATTTTTCAGTTATATCATGATCATGATGAGTCTATCACAACTCATGAGGGAACTGCAGACTTCAAAAATTAATATATTGACCCTTTATTACTTCAGTTCAGACTTGAATTTTACAATATTAATTAACCTGAATATAAACACTCAACATACAAATTAAATATAATTTTATTTAATTACATATGACATAAAAAATGATTATTTTACCCTTAAAGTTCAACACTAATTAACTCTAGGACAATGATCTTACAACCTCTACAATTTAGAGGATCAATCCATTCAAAGAACCCACATTAATGCCTACAGATTTCTCATAACTACCACACCCTCCAAATTGCCTTCTGTAATTGTCAATTTTTGTTGATATCCTTATATAAGACAACAACCCGTAATTACATCACATGTTATTAGAACCACTGCTTTGGAGTGAAACCATCATATAGTTAATTTTGCATATAGGAGAATACAAAATTTAGGAGCATAAAGAATTTTTCAGAAACATAAAGAATTTAGGGTTTCTAATTTTAATTTTTTTCATTAGGTTTAGATTTAGTCTTTTATTAAGGGGATTCAAAGTTTAAAAGTTCGCTTTTTCCCTTACCATGTCAACAAAGATAATGGAGTTACTAAAAATTACCTCTATTTGTTAATGGCATAAAATATAGGTAGCTCTTTGTCAAGAAAAAAACCACATTCCTCTATGTGAAAGTAGGTCAAATTGCAAGTTAGTTTTTTGTACTTTTACTTTTTCTTTTTATTTATCATATCCAGTTTTTTGTACTTTTTCTTTTTATTTATCGTATCCACTTTTTAACTAGGTCTTACTATAATCTCCAACATTCATTTCATAAATTAAAACCCTCTAACCTTTGATTTTAGTCCCGTATTTATATTCAAACTAAATTTTCTACAATAATAATGATGTATCGTTGAAGTGTAGTTTCACATGGAAAGAAATTAAGTGGCATATATCCACATAGGTTTAATGGGACAAAGTGCATTTTTTAATCTTTCTTTAATACTATGCATGACAACTATAAAGCCAAAAAAAGAAAAAAAATTTAAGGGAAAGGAGGGAAGAGAAGGAACTAAAAATCATATATTTTATTATGTTTGGTAAATACAATTTTTGAAGTACATTATGTTATGAGAATTGGAATTTTTTACATCCAGCGTAATGATTTTCTTTTTCCATACAATAGGCATATGCCTAAGCACTAATTACATCACACACAATCTAGGGGTTGTTAGACCTATAATATTGTGACTGTGCTGATTTAAAATATGGCAAAATTCATCTTTAAACTCTAGAACTATAATGATTTTTTTATTAAATTCCTATGTTTTTATTGCATTTTATTGAGCTCCTATACTTTTATTTATAAAGCAATTGAGCCCTAGTTTATCTCAATTTGACAAACAAACTGCAATTGTTTGTCATGCTCTATTAAGTGACGAGTGACAATTCGTATCCTATATTGAATGGTCAAATATTGGCTGACTAGGCTTAGTAATGTTGACCATTCAGTAGTCAACAACAATCAATATTATTAAGTTTAGTCATCCAATATTTGACCCATTCAGTATAAAAAATGAATTATCACTCGTCACTTAATAGAGTGTGACAAACAATAGCAGTTTATTTATCAAATTAGGACAAATTGAAGCTCAATAGCTACATAAATAAAACTATAGGGACTCAATACAATATAATAAAAGTATAAGAGCTCAATAAAAAACCGTTATTGTTTAGGGGCTTAAAAATGTATTTTACCTTAAAATATCAACAATGACATGTTGAAGAACTTCACATACCAAGGAAAGCCTGTAAACCCAGCCTTGCAAGAATATCAATACATTTATGCCCTTTTCTTATGATATGTTGGATGTGCACACACCAATCCTACCTAATAAGGCGTCTAAATTCTTAAACCAAGATAAAATTCTGGAAGAGCCCTCACAATGTCTTATCAAAATATCTACAATCACTTTGGAGTATAATGATTTTTACTTTATAAAAAAGAATCAAAGACAATAATTTTCTTTTAATTCCTTTCCCCTCATAAAAATTGTTAATTGTCAAATATAATGAAAATTAATCCCTTTTATTTCTTTCCCTTTCCCTTAATCCATGCATACTGTAATTTTTGTTAACTCACGCTCTTATGTTTTTTTTTCTTATATTAATGAAGGAGATTTTTGCCACTTTCCTATGAAAAAAGTATAAAAAGAAAAAAAAAAGAAATGAATCTACTCCACCGTTGATCTTAAACAATCAAATCTTAGTGACATTTCATATGTACATTAAACCTAACAATTCAACTCATAAATTACTTGAAATTAATAAAAAAAAAATACAAAGAATGAAGAGCAATACTTAATGACATATTATTTTTCTTTTATAAACTAGTGGCTCTGATAATAAATACTATAAGGTGAAATTATGAGTTCGATCATTTATTTTTTTTTTTTTTTGACCTTTCAATTGTTAAAAAAGAAAAATTATACCAAGTGGTATGTTCTTAAAAATAAACAAATTTTCTACATCAAATTCGGAGATGTACCAACTACACAACCAATAATTATAAATGTGGTGGGTGCCAATTAAATAACCCATTCTCTTTGACATGATGATTCAAAAATTTGATAGAGTCTGTAAAGGTGATGAACTTTTCTCATTTTTTATCTTTGGAGTGAAAATTACAAAGAAATGATTCTGAGTTTGCTTCAATTTTAGATTACAAAGGAGTGTTTATGGATTGCTTGTTTAGTACACAGTTCGTACTAGAATGTATATTTATCTGCAGTAACAACAGTCTTGGTGGAGATGATCAGTAAATTCAGAAAAAAAATATTTAATTTTTAGAAATTAAGTAATTTCTTGTTAGATTTAAAAGAAAAAATATTTTGTTATTTATAAATTGAATTGATTGAATATTTAATTTTTGGATGCGAGTGTTTGGATAGTGAAGAAATTGATAAAAATTAAAAGAAAGTTGAAAGGAAAAAGAAATAAAAGTAAATTCAATTTAGAAAAATTAAATTGAGAGAAAGAATGGGTGGGTCGTGTGGCACCATATGTTCCACTAAAATGATATCGCATCACATGTTTTAACATGTGACATTTTTGTTAATTACATCAACCTCCACATGAATGCAATGCTATCAGTGTCGGCCGAAAGGTTAGATAGTGTTAAGTGAAAAAAATAAAAATAAAAACTATTAATGTTCAAAAACAAGGAAAAAAAAAACTATGATGAAACTTGAATGGAAAATTAGACACCATAAATGAAAATTATCCTACAAATGTGTCTAATTTGTATTATGATCTCACTGCATATGAGTTCAGATAAATTCAATATACATTTGGATGTCTAAATACTAAATTTCTAATTATTATTATTATATGTAGCTTGCTAGACATATATTTAAAATTTAGGGTAAATTATTATTTGCTTTATATGGTTTTTTATATTATGCTATTTAGTCTCTGATAATTAAAATTTATATTATCCCCTCTTTTTATTTTATAAAACTATACTATTTAGTCATTTTGTCAAATTTTCCGTGACTGTTAATTGATAGAACAATTATCAAGTAAATACTATTTATTTCTTCTACTTTAATAAATTATACTATTTACTCAACCTGTTTTAATATATTATATTATTTATCTATAATATTTAGAATTTATATTTTTTATTATTAAAGTAATGTTGTAGAATTTAATTGCAAAATGATAATTATATCATTTACATAAAAATATAAAATGCTTAATTGTTAATTTGCATCAGTAAAATTTTAATTAAATACCAATTAATTAATATTAATTTTAAAACAGTTCCATTTAAATAATTACTTAAAATGTTTATATTGCATCAACAAATTTAATCAAATCAACTTTCTTTTTAATTTTGATTCTTTATTTTAATTGTCAGTTTCAATTGTTGGGTGTACAAATCAAATTATTTAAAATTATTAATTTAGTTCATAAATATAATTTATTTACTCAATAATGTAAACTAACAATTCAAATAAAAATCAAATTTTACAGTTAAAAAGATAATTTACTTGGTTAATTTTTTCATGCAATATAAATATTTTAAGTTGGTATTTAAGTAAAGATATTTTAAAACTGGAAGTAATTAATTGTTATTTGATTAAAATTTTGATTAGAATAAAAATAAAATTTACTATTTTTTATTAAAAATATTTTAATAAAAAATAGTAAATTTTATAGTCAATTAATGATAATTTAATTTAATATATATTTCGTTAAACAATTCTTTTAATAATAAAAATATGTTTTGTGATGTTAGGAGCAAACAATATAAATAGGAAAAATGATCAAATTTATCCTCAACTATTAACTAATTATCAATCTAATTTAATTTTAAAATTATATCAATTTACTTCTCTAACTTTTTGAGTTGTTCCAAATTTATTCAAACGACATTGAGCTTGTGATAGAGATGACGTGGTATAAAAGTGGCTAATATGACAAAAAACTTAAAACTCACCTAATCAATTATATCATCAACTATAGATCAATTATCAAACCAATCCTAATTTCAAAGTTATTTGAATTTGCTCGTCCAACTTTTCGAGCTGTGTCAAATTTGTTATGATCCGAAATTTTCATAAATTATAAAATTAAATTATGAGATATATAGTATTAATAAATATTTTTATTAATGATTATTATTTATTTTAGTAAATTGTAGCATTTGGTTATTGATGAAAGTTAAATTTTATTTCGAAAGGTATTACTTATTTTATTATTAATTGGTAATTGTTGTTAAATTAAAAAAAATTAAGTTAAATTTTATTGTATTTATTATTTAATATTATTAATATTAATTTGGGGATTTATTTGTGTTAATTAAGATTTGATTATTTATGTGATTATTATTATTATTATTATTATTATTATTATTATTATTATTTGTGGTATACTTTTATTAAATCTAAATTACTTGTTGTATATATATTTGTGTATTAAGTGGTGGAGAATAATTGGGAAGATATTTTATTTTTTTAAATTGTATTGTAGTTGTACTATTTGTACCATATGAAAGAATAATAATATATATTTTTTTTATATTTTGTGGTGTTAAATAAATATGTGTATATATATAAAACAAGTTTATATATATATATTTAAAAAAAAAAGAGACAAAATCATTATTTTTCTTCCTCTCTTTCTTTTTCTTCTTCTTCTTCTTCCCCCTTTGGTCTGCAGAAATCGTGCCACCACCCAAACCACCGCCAGTCGCCATTCTGCTCACTAGCACCACGTGATCATCACCTCCCCTCCCCTCTTCCCTTCTCTTTCCGCTATCGACAGAGCTTCTTCCTCCTCTGTTTTTCGTTGAACGCAATAGCCATAAGCAACGCCGGCGACAATTTTCCTTTGGCTTGAGCTTGTGGTTCCGGGCTTATTCAGCTCCTCTTGATCCAAGCAAACTTAATCTACAATCATTTTAAGTTTAGGACGTCTAGTAATTCTAATATACCCAAGTTTAGTTTTAGCCAATTTAGTTTTTGATTTTTTTTTTTTTTTTTTTTAGCTTGAATTTGTTTGATTTATGCTTAATCCCTTTGGAAATGTGGTTGTATGCATCAAGAGCTATCTAAATATATTTTTATTTTATTTTTCTGAATTAATTGAAGATTCTTGGGTTTTTGTTTCCGGTGAGGCACTATTCCGATGACCCACACTGGAAAAGTTTTAATATTTTTAGAAAAATTCTTTGAGTTATTTTTAGAATATGGATTGTGAAGGAAATTTGGTGAAATTAATTTTAGATTTTTAGCTATGAATTTATTTAGTTTATGTATAAAATTGTATTTTTGAAAAATAAGGTTAATTTTATTAATTAGGTTATTTTTATTGAAAATAATGCTAATTAGGTCGCCTATTTGAATATATTATATTATTTACCCCTAATATTTAGAATTTATATTTTTTATTATTAAAGTAATTTTGTAGAATTTAATTGCAAAATGATAATTATATCATTTACATAAAAATATAAAATGCTTAATTGTTAATTTATATCAGTAAAATTTTAATTAAATACCAATTAATTAGTATTAATTTTAAAACATTTCCATTTAAATAATTACTTAAAATGTTTATGTTGCATCAGCAAATTTAATCAAATCAACTCTCTTTTTTATTTTGATTCTTTATTTTAAGTGTCAGTTTCAATTGTTGGGTGTACAAATCACATTATTTAAAATTATTAAATTTGTCCGTAAATATAATTATTTACTCAATAATCTAAACTAAAAATTCAAATAAAAATCAAATTTTATAGTTAAAAAAAGAATTTACTTGGTTAATTTTTTCATGCAACATAAATATTTTAAGTTGATATTTAAGTAAAGATATTCTAAAATTAAAAGTAATTAATTGTTATTTGATTAAAATTTTGATTATATTAAAAATAAAATTTACTATTTTTTATTAAAAATATTTTAATAAAAAATAGTCAATTTTATAGTCAATTAATGATAATTTATTTTAACCTATATTTTGTTAAACAATTCATTTAATAATAAAAATATGTTTTGTAATGATAGGAGCAAACAATATAATATAGAAAAAATGATCAAATTTATCCTCAACCAATTATCAACCTAATTTTAATTTCAAAGTTATATCAATTTGCTTCTCCAACTTTTCTAGTTGTTTCAAATATATTCAAATGACATTGAGTTTGTGATAAAGATGACGTGGCAATCTGACGTAGCATAAAAGTAACTAACATGGCAAAAAACTTAAAACTCACCTGATCAATTCTGTCGTCAACTATAGATCAATTATCGAACCAATCCTAATTTCAAAGTTATTTGAATTTGCTCGTCCAACTTTTCGAGTTGTGCCATATATATGTAGATGTCAATAAGCTTCTGCTAAATAGCTGCAATGGTCATCTTAAGTAGCATAAGAGTATTTGACATGGCAAAATTAAACTTCCTTAAAGTAGGTGCAAAATTAAACTTAAACTTCAGTCATACTTTTAGATTTTTTATCTGATGCATATATAATGGCTATAAAATAGTCAAATTTTTATTCCTTTTTTTCTTTATACCATTCTTTCTAAAATTTTCTTTAAAAGAATAAAGTGCATTATATACAGTTAGTTTTTTTTATTGGGTTAAAAATTATAATTTTATTACCTCACAAGAACACTCACTTCTAATAACAACTAATTTATTATACTCTTTTTCATTCATAACTCATGAAATTTGTCACCCATTAAAAACGAAGCCACAACCATACCTCCAAACGGAGACAACACCAAAACAATTGGTTTGGATTTGCGTCAATTTAAGATGTCTTTAAACGAGCTATGTTTCCACATTTGCATGTCATGATCTCATTATTCAAACCATCTATTCTTATGTCTTGTGATTATGATTTGAAAAACGGTGAGTTTTAGGTTTTTAATTTTTTTGCCATGTCAGACGCTCTTATGCCACGTAATATGGCCATTGCAGCTATCTGACACAAGCTTATTAACATCTAGATAGATTTGGCACAATTTGAAAAGTTGGAGGAGCAAATTCAAATGACTTTGAAATTTGGATTAGTTTGATAATTGGTTTATAGTTGAGGATATAATTGATCATGTGAGTTTTAAATTTTTTGCCATGTCAGCCACTCTGATGCCACATCATCTCTGTCACAAACTTAATGTCGTTTGAATAGATTTGGAACAACTCAAAAAGTTAGAGGAGTAAATTAATACAACTTTGAAATTAGGATTAGATTGATAATTGACCTATAATTCAGGATAGATTTAATCATTTTCCTTATAATATAGCAAATAGAGAGGGTAAATAGTATTATATATTCAAATACAGGGGATAAGCAATATTTATTTGATAATCTTCATGTCAATTAACGGTATTTGTGACCAAAAAATTGACGAAAAAAGTAAATAGTATAATTTTACAAAATAGAATAAGGAGATATTATAAATCTTAAATGTTAGAGAGTAAGTAGTACAATATAGCAAACCACAAGGGACATATTGTAATTCACCCTTAAATTTAAGTTGAGACATTATTTCCTTTGGAACAAAGTTAAAGCATAAAATTAATCCATGGTGGCCAGCGAGAGAATAATTAAATAGTAACTTTTTTTTAAAGGTATTATAAGTTGTAAAGTTTGGATTCTATCATTGTCAATTTAAAAGAGAAAGACTACTATTTATTGTGCAGTTCATCAATACTTTATACTTAAATCATATGTCCTCTGTATTAACTAAAAAGTGTCATTTATGATGTCTACTCTAAAAACTAGAGGTGTTATCAGATAGGTATCCCATAGATATCGGATGAACTAGCCACTCGTTATTATATTAAGGCACCATGGTCTTGCGAGCTTCTAGGTATATAAAGCTAAGTCGAGCATTGGTTAGCTCGGACTTAGTCCATTTATAATCGAGTCAAACTTGTTATGCTATTTGGTATTCATGAGTTGTTCGCAAGTTTAAACTATAACATTTGAGTAATTATCTTTTATGGATCCTATATTTTTTCTCTTGTGAAATTTTGATATTTTTAAAATTAGGCTCAGCGTGAGGTTGAATATATAAATTATCGAACGAATTGTTGAGTTTTAAATTAAAATAACTATGTTAATGCGATCGTAACAAACAATTTTACAACTAAAGAAAAAGTTTATGCTTGTATTTGTTGAATATATCATTAAATTGAGATTTTTTTTTTCTTTTAAAAAAACGGATAATTTATTTTTGCGTCTAAAAAATGCTTTTAAGTAACATTTATGTTCTTTTCCTTGTGAGTTTCGAGCTTTTCTATCATTATGAATTGAGATTAAGTATTATATAATAAAGTATACGACTAGATAAATATTTGAAATCTATTATCTAAAATTCTACATATCTCATTATTACTAAAAATATTAAGAAAAATTTCTCAGCCAATTCTTCTTTTTTATTTTGACTAAGTTTTAGGCAGCGATTTTTTACTATTTAATTTTTTTATAAAAAATATAAAGTTAATTTTTGTTAATATTTTTATTTATGTTTTAGTTTTATATTTTTCGGTTGATTGATGTTTTAATTAAATTATATTGAATGTGAATATATTGCAACAAAATTTTTTTCCATAATTCATGTGATATTTTGCCCATTTTATGTATACCGACATGCCCGATCGTATTCACTTGATGGCCTTGCAAAATGTAAAAAGGAAAACTTTGGGTGTAAATAAGTAAATATCATTTACCACCGACTTCACTTCATTTTGAAGGCTCTTCTTCATCTTAGCCCCATAATATTGCATATTTATCATCAATCATAGATTTCAAATGATTTAATTTCTTGATAAAAAGAGAATATACGAGGAATAGAATTAGAACCTAAATATTTTTATTTTTATTATTTAAATTATTTATAAAAATTATTAAATTAAAATATATATTTCGATTAGTTCTAATTAGATCTAATTATATGATTATATTAAATTAGTTGAAATTTTTTTTTGAATATTATGCTGTTGAATCCAATTAATCACAATTTATTACCGTTAATACGGAAAATATTTTTGAAAAGAAATCACTTTCAGTTGTTGTGGATCACAGCGAGCACAGACAAAAAAAAAAAAAAAAAAAAACCGAGAACTATGACTATGAGCAACAAAAATGCAACGCAATCAATGCTCAAAGCTGGAAACCAGGAAAAACAAATCCAACAAACCAACAAAATACTAGAAAAGTAGCACAATATTTACTTTCTTGGATGATGCATTTAGCCACATCTGTAAAATCTAGAAATTAACACACTTTTGTCCTTCTTAAAGGCTCAAAAAGTTACTTCCTTTCCTTTCTGGGTCTCTTTATAAAGCTTTCACAGTGAACTGCATTTCTTCAATTGCCACAATGGGTGTTGATTATTGGAGAGTATTGTTCACTGGGTTGATTGCTTCTTGGGTTTTGAGTGTAAAGGTTTGTGCTTTACCATTACCACCATGTGAGTTTCCAGCAATTTATAACTTTGGTGACTCAAATTCTGATACTGGTGGCATATCTGCTGCGTTTGAGCCAATTAGAGCTCCTTATGGTGAAGCTTTCTTTCGTAAACCTGCTGGTAGAGATTCTGATGGCCGCCTCATTATTGACTTCATAGGTAATATCTGAAGTTTCTTCTTTCAAGTTTTTTAATTCTTACATGTGTCTTGTAAGTGGGTGATGATTGGTTTGGTATCTTTTAACAGCTGAGAGGTTGAAATTGCCATACTTGAGTGCCTACTTGAATTCAATTGGAACAAATTATAGGCATGGAGCCAACTTTGCTACCGGAGGATCTACTATTAGGAGGCAGAATGAGACTATATTTGAGTATGGCATTAGCCCATTTGCTCTTGATATGCAGATTGTTCAATTTGATCAGTTCAAATCTCGAACCGCTGATCTCTATAATCAAGGTTTAGGTTTTATATTTTTACTTTGATATTAACCAGAAATGTTTGCATTTGATAGTGCAAGTTAAAATCTTATTTTTTTCATGTTGTTCAGTGAAAGGTACACCTGAAGCAGACAAACTCCCCAGACCAGAGGAATTTGCCAAGGCTCTTTACACTTTTGATATTGGCCAAAATGATCTCTCTGTTGGGTTTAGAAAGATGAGTGGTGATCAGCTTAGAGCAGCAATGTCAGACATCATTAACCACTTAGCTACAGCAGTCCAAGTGAGTCCCAAATTGCCTGGCTGGTGTTGCTGATTGAAACTGCTGTTCGAAAAAGTACCATTTCAGATTTTGTAAAAAGTGTTTTCGACTGTTAGGGAGTTTATAATCGCCAAATCTGCACAAATCCTTTCAATCGACGTATATAATTCTGTTTGTATAACCAAGAACAGCTACAGAAGGGCTAAACAAACCGCGAGTAGTACTGGCTAAATGGTGATTGCTAAAAATGAAAACCTCAACGTGTTCTTGCACATTTTTATTTGACAAGATTTTTGTGTGTATGTTTCAGCATCTATATCAACAAGGAGCAAGGGCATTTTGGATCCACAACACAGGCCCTTTTGGTTGTTTGCCAGTTAATCTTTTCTATGTCTCCAATCCACCTCCTGGTTATCTTGATGAACTTGGCTGTGTCAAGGCTCAAAATGAGATGTCTGTAGAGTTTAACAGCAAGCTTAAGGATAGAGTTGTCAAATTGAGGACAGAGCTTCCAGAAGCTGCAATTACATATGTGGATGTACATGCTGCTAAATATGGACTTATAAAAAATGCAAAAAGTTTAGGTAAATTAACATAGCTGTCAAGACTCATCATAGCTTCATTTCAAATCTTGGTTTTTGTTAATGGAAAATGCAACTTTCTTTCATCTTTTCATTACATCTGATGCTAGAAAATAATTAATTTTACAATTGGTTGGAACAAATCATTTGCGACGAAATGTCATAAAATTGGTGCAAATTCAGTAGTTAATCAACTATAAGTCATTTGGATATTATTCATTAAAATTTCAGCATTCTTGTTGTCTTTTATTGTTATGAAGCTGTGGCTATTCCTTTTCTGGAAAAAGAAATGAGGGGATTCTGCACGGTTTCTTGTGATCTTATGCATGTCTCAATTGACAGGATTAGCTGATCCACTGAAGGTCTGCTGTGGGTATCACGTGAAATTTGATCATATATGGTGTGGGACTAAGGGAATGGTTAACAATACTGAAGTATATGGTGCCCCCTGCAAAGACCCTTCAATCTATACAAGTTGGGATGGTGTACACTACTCTCAGGCTGCAAATCAATGGGTTGCCGACCACACGCAGAATGGGTCATTGGCCGATCCTCCAATTCCAATTACACATGCTTGTCACAGACAATGAGCAGAATGATCAGGTCAGAAGCATGGAAAATTAATATTAAAGGTGCATCATTGCTAGAATGAATAGCTTTGCTTTCCACAATGGTAAATGTTAAGGGTGTATGCGATTAGTTCTTGAGGTCGATTATAATAACCTTGAGAATTTTCAAGTAAATTATAGATATCAGATCGAGAAAGAGCAATAAATGATCGATTTCTCTACTCTAGATCATGTTATAGTGGTTAGCATATTTCTTCTTTTTATGGTAACATTGTCGGCTGGAATGCATATATTGCACCAATATTTCCAGGTTAATAAATCGCCTGTGATCGAAAAGCTTGCAATCAATGCCTGAAATCATTCTGTTTTAAGTCTCAAGCCCTTCTATCGTTCAATAACTTAAGAGTTTTACTCCATGAACAGCCAATGTACCTTTTCAGTGAAATCCTCAAATCACAAGTTTAAACAAGGAATAATTCAAGTTATAACTTTTTTGCAACTGACAAAAGCTGCTTTGCTAGTTATACTGAGAGCACATCAAAGAGGAGGCCTCCCAAATCCAAAGCGAAACCAAGATCATGCCATACTGCCAGTCTTTTACTATGATTATGAAAAATTTTGATCAACTGCAAGCAATGGATTTGAAGGTCTTTTACTGTTACCATCTTCAATCACCTCAATGGTCTCACACCCCACTCACCATAAGCTGTGCCTCATCCCAAGCCGTGTAGCAGCCGGTGCATCTGATTTCAAGCTAAATCATAGACTAATGGGCCACAATTTGTCTCACCTTAGGAGGCAACAGGCCGCAGCACATGGCCTGCTCTCTCTTGCTTTAGGTTTTAACCTACCCTAATTTTCCAAATGAAGGCATATAAACAGTTGGGAAAGCAATATGTAAGGGCATTGGCACAAGACAGAGATGAAGTTTTAGTACATACAAGGCTTGTTATCACTCTATTTGTAAAATTTCGCTATAAATGATCATATCGTGCGCTTATCTTTTCCTTTTTCGCTGTGATGTAAACACACGTAAATGGACTTTATGGTTTCAAATTTATTGGATAATGCAAAATTTTCAAAATTCATGGCCCTGCATCTGTCATCCACCTTCCACAGCAACTCTAAGTTTCCAATTTCGAAGCAGAAACACAACCCAAGTCCTGGGAATTGAAGCAAATGCTTAACTAAGATAACTTTTATCGCTCAAACGAATGACTAGCTTCTTCATAGTAAAGCAGATACAAGTTGCGTTTCCCCTTCAGTTCAAGGGAAGAATTGGGTATACAAAATTGTCTGGCGTACAACACAAGAACTTTAATTATGCACAAATATAAACAGGATTCATTGACGATGTCCTTCAGGCAAGGCAACCACATTGTAAAAAGGAACTGCCCACTGAGGCAAGGCTCCATTTTCCTCATCATCGTCAAACTCTAGCAAGTATCTGTCCAACAAAAACATGAAGTGATACAATGCTAGCAATATAAACATAGCAACAAAAACTCGGCTCAAAATATCCAATTTCATATGCTATCTGTTAAAGCATTTGAACCCACATGATCATACAAAATTCTGGTTCAGATTATATCCAAAGAATAAATTATCTATAGTTAACATCCAATTATGCACCCTGCCTATTTTAGCATTCATTTTCCATATTGGAGATTATAGGAATAAATTGACTAGCAAAAGCAGCCCAACCACCCCACATAATGGAAGGAGGGGGAACATGTTAACAGCAATCATTTTAGCAAATCATGGTCCAAAAGCCACACAGCAATGCATAATTTCCTCAAACAGCATACTAAGAACGAAATCCAAGAAAGATTATACTTACTCGCCAGTCTTTCTCTGAAAGTACATAGAACATTGATTGAAGGCATCCCATAATATGCACAACAAAAATTAGTCAGTCCCAAATCAGAGTTGCAGAACAAATATAAAAATGGGTAAAGAAACAACTAATAAATGAAGATCTATTAGCCAAGTACAAGAACTGCATTTTGGTTATAATAGATCAAAACAAGAGAATCAAACAGTCACCTTCCGCGGGGTACTGACAACAGTTGCCTTATAGAGTGCCGTTGTCCCTGGATAAACAGCCAAAACATGTCTTCCAGGAGGGAAATCAGGAACACTAGACGGATCATTTTTCTTGGGGAATGGTATAATGCGTGACATTGGAAGCTTGTACTTTCTGAAGCAACAGTGTTTTTAAAAAAAAAAATAAAAAACCATTTGTGTTGGTTAAGTGCCAGCATGATTAAGGCAAGTTCTGGAAAATGAGCAACCAGAACTAATATCCAATGACAGGGAAAAGAAAACTGAGGATAATCAAGTTAATGCAGGCATCCTTTCTCTCTAAAAAAAGAAATGCAAGCATCCTTAAACGCATATACCTTTGGCCACCACCCTCTTCATCATCACCTGGCTCCTCATCAAGTACTTCAAATCTGCAGAGAGTTAAAACCTTTTAAGATTAAGAAGCAGATGACTCTAAACTGAAATGAAGGACCTGGCAGAGCAGTATTTTCTTTCATGTTGTGTCCCATTACCATATATTAAAATGGACAAAGAATGATTAAGCGATTGCAGGTAAGGAAATAACATAATGGGATACATTCAGATAGCCTACAGATAGTATGAAAGAGTTCTCAATGATTCCATTATGGAAGACATAATAATGCAAGCTGCTGATGCACAAACAATAAAATCCCATATCTTCCTGAGCCATACTTTGCCACCGGACAACTTGGACTCTGATGGTTTCATGAAACAGATGGAAATCACATTACTGTCAACAAGCACATTGTTATCACTGACAAAATGTGCATCAAGAAAACTATGAAAAATGAATAACTATGCAGTCACCATGTTATCAACAGCCGAAGAAACACTGACAAGTATCACAAGCACCTAGGCCAGCTACAGCACTAAAGCATGTACGGGAATTTAACTTACTCTTTCGTTTCCCTATCAAAATGGATCACTTTTACAACAAACCACTCTTCTTTTTCATCATCATTTCCTGTGACCCTAGCTGCTACCTGAAGAACAAGACAATCCCTTCGGTAAGAAAGAATCAAATGGAACACTGTACTTGTCAATATTCATGCGAGGAAAATTTCATCTAAAATAACACAGTTATATTTTACAAAAGACCAGTTACCAAAGAGCTACATCCATACCTGTTCACCCTTTAGACTAGCACAAGCCTCAAGTTGATTTCTCACTGAAGTAGAAAGCCTTGGCATATCTGGATCAGTTTTCATTCTTTTCCTTTTCTGATCATTACCTTCTGCAATTCAATTAATGCTGTTTTTTCAATTTGAAGTTTAGAGTTTCAAAAATAACAACACTAGCATCTTACTAAGATCTCGATATAGAAAGAAAATTGATTTTTCTTTGCGTATAAGTCATCTATTCATAGTTCAAATTAAAAAAAAAAAAAAAAAAAAAAAACCTGTTAAATTTCACAGCCAAAGGGTTTTATTAGGTAACTTATCCCATTAAGTCTCTTAGAACCACAACAATCAACAATTGAATCCCAATATCCAGCTACTAGACTACCAGAAAATCTTTCTGTTGATTCATCATTCAATAACAAAATCATGCCCTTTTACCACAAAGCCATTCTAGAATTAACAACAGGATGCATAGAGCAGTCCTGTAATTCGAAGATCAAAAAATTAATTATCAACTCAATTGTCCTGCAATAGTAAATGTCTAAAATATGACTTTTTTTAACCTACATGGCATAGAGTGGTCATTTTCTCAGGTGAAGTTGCAAGGATGTTATGTGCCTTCTGAAAAACAAAGAGAGATTCAGAATGTTCTAAGGAAATTTGACACCAGCAGCTCAAAATAGTTTATGTGACAAAAAGATATTCAACTTCAATACATATGTATTTGTAAATGTATTTTTATGAATATTGCACCCATCTACATATTCATCACCAAAGACATTCCTTTTACTTCAGCAAAGAAGAGCATGTAAACCCTACAGTGATAAACCGGTATCTGGAGAAGTAACAGATGAGAGAAGCAAATACAAAGATCTTAATACGTAATAAAAGCAAAGTTCAAAGTCTATAGAGCACACCTATCCTCCTTCGTTGTTGCCCCGAAGTTCCTGATGGAAGTAGGGCATCCAATTGACTCAAGAGGACAGTGGACACACTGCATCCACAAATGCAGATAGAAGACTATTGAGCCACATTTGAAACTATAACAAGTCTCACTGAATCAAATCAATAGAGTGTATCACTCAAGTGCTAAAATGTTTTGACAGAAATTACTATTTACTAAGTAGGCTCCTGATTAGAAAAGGTGTTTTCTTTACTACAGTAATCAACATACTTTACTTCACTCTCAGAGAGATCCTTGGCCTGAGTATATAAATTCTTAAGCCTTGACAGAGAATTATCGCCAGGCTTCTCGACCACCTCTGGAGCTGCATTTACAGGGGAAAAAAAAAAATCAGGAGTCACTATAAATAAGCAGTCATGAACGGACAGACACATGAATGAACAAGAATGAGTAGGAAACACAGCAGCCTGTAACAACGAAATAATGTTTCATAATTAGCAATTTGGTTTGACCATCTATCAAGAAGAAACAGACTAAGAAAAGCTAAGCACCATTAAATTTTTACCGAACCATACAGATTATTAATCATGCATGGAATTGAATTGAGATACCTCAAAATAATCATAATTAGGCTAGCTTTGCAATAGATTATCCCTGAACCATGATAGGCAAAATATGACTCCCTCAATTGAATATGTATCGATAATTTCTGATGAATTGTAAGAAAAA
This sequence comes from Mallotus nudiflorus, assembly GCA_947683625.1. Classification (NCBI taxonomy): domain Eukaryota; kingdom Viridiplantae; phylum Streptophyta; class Magnoliopsida; order Malpighiales; family Euphorbiaceae; genus Mallotus; species Mallotus nudiflorus. The sequence continues at coordinate 6,269,071 of CANTUR010000283.1, read as the reverse complement.
TGCTTTGCAAAGTAGAAATTCATACTGGAAAATACTCAAGAACAAAAAGGCAAATGATGAAATTTTCAAGGATCCGCAAATCACTTGATGTGCCAGTATTCATAGCTGGATGGTTAAATACTACTTCAGCATATGAAATGCAAAGGCTCCTGGAATGAAGTAAGATATTTAGCATTTTTGAATGCCATATGCTCTCCAGCACAAAAAAAAAAAAAAAAAGCACTCAGTGAGAAATTATGAAGGTCTCAAGTCATGGCCCACAAGAGCTTGTATAGATTGGGCCAATGATTTTTTTTCATTAGGTAGTACAGAACCTAAGATCAGATTTTAATGCTTATCATTTCAGTCAGTGGCTAAACTCTCAATTTCTGTGTTATTTAATTACTAAACAATTGAGCTTTTGTTCACATCAAGGACACTTTGAAACCAATAGCCTTCTTTTATTTTGCATAATTTTCCATGAGCCTCAAGTCTGCTAGCAATCAATGTGCAGTGAAACAAGCAACTAAGCTGAAAAATGAAAAAAGACTGTCCACATAACTATAATTGCAAGCGGTATTGCAGTAGTTCATAATAAAATATATGAACAAGAAGAGTAAGCTAAGCTGATGGATGCTTGATTATGACTGATGATGATGAACCATACTTTTAGCAATGTCAACAAGTCCACGGCCCTTGAGAATATTGGCCCACACACACATGTAAACTTATAAATGGAGTTGAACCCGTGTAACACAAAATCAATTGGCTCTACACCACTTATAAGCCCTTGTGGGATTCTAACACTCTCCCTCAAGTGTAACTGGGTCTGAACTAGTTACACTTTCAAAAAACAAACGGGCTACACCCAACAACTCCTAACGACTCAAACAGAGTCACAAACGGGCCGCACCCAATGACGACTCACATAGGTCGTATTAAACTCAAGCGGGCTGCACCCAACAACTCGAACAGGCCACAACCAACTCCAGGTCTTAAACACAAGCCTGGGATCACTACTCTAATACCATGTCAACAAGTCCACGGGCCTTGAGAGTGTAGGTCCACACACGCATGTGTGAACTTATAAATGGGGTTGAATTCATGTAACACAAAACCAATTGGCTCGTGTTAACGTCCAATTTACACCACTTATAAGCCCTTTATTGCTTTGCACATTTTCAATGTGGGATTTCAACAAGCAATAACCAACGCCACATTAGCCACCATGGATAAGTAATTACAAACATATATGGAAAAATGAGCATTAAAGTACCTAATTGGCAGAGATATTTTCCTTTCTTTACATAAAAGTCTACCAACTTTCATCATGAATAGTTTCCCTATAGCGCTCAATTTTTTACCATACAATATATCACAAAGCAACAAACTTTTTTCTGTAATTAGTTTGCCTTACCAAGTGATCTCTGAGAACAAACCTCAAATTACAACATCTAAACAGAAAATACAAATCATATTAAACCACACTCATCATTTGCTTGTTCTGTCCAAAAGCAAATGCCTGCATCCATTGGGAAGTCAAATTCCAGCTTAAAGAACCAATTAATAATCACAAAGTGAACCAATTATCGGTTTTAATTAACTCATCTTCACTGCATTATGCTTTTAAGGAAAATATTACACTGTTCTTCTTCGTTCTAATCATAAATGCAGCCAAAAAGTGCATAGAGGTAAGTTGATCAGCTACTGTTAAGACGTCCACCATTGAAAACGAATTTTCAAATCTGAAACAAATGAATTAGACTTTACTTGCATATATCCTAATTTGATCGCTGATAAAATATAAACATCATCAGGAAGCAACCAATGCAGAAAGAAGATTGAATATTTTTTGGTAAGTACAATCATTTAACTAAAACCCAACAGCCACAAAAATTACAATTTAAGCAAAACCCAACAAAGTTTAAGGCCAAACAACAAAAACCCATCAACCAAAGACTAACTAAACATCAAAAAATATACAGTGCATTAGATTATAAAAATTTCTTAAAACAAAGAGAATTACTAGCTTGGAGCTTCTTATGCATCTTATTCATCTCTAACAGAACAACTTCTTGTTCTTTCCTTAACCGATCAAGCTCCTTTGAGTTCTCCAGAATTCCCGCAATGTCCGGCGACGACATCGTCCTTCTCCTGTCGGATAGTCAGAATCAGAAACCCAGACTTTTTTTTTTCCTATAATAATTGTTATTTATGAGAGGATCATTTGAGATGTGAATAAATATTTAAAGAAAAAAAAAATTATTATTATTATTATTATTATTTAAATGGAATCGAAAAATAGAAATTAGAGGATAATATTAAGGTCTTACGAATTTAAATAATCATTATTACAAATGACAAGGTTTTATCTGAAACTGCCACGTGGAAGAACTATAGCGATAGTCTCATGTTCGGGAACTTGCCACGTTTCATCATCTCCGTTTTTCAGTTGTAAATTGCATTGGCTGAGCTTTGCAAGGCAATGGATAAAGTATCGATTTACCATTGTGATTGATTGTCATACACTTTTTTTTTTTTTTTTTCTCATTGTCAGGTTCGTGATTCAACTCATTATTTTTTTTTAAAGACAATTTTTTAATATTATAAATACTTTTTTTATCATTTAATTATTTAATTTTAACTGATAAATATTTTTAATATTTAAATTTTATAATTTTTTTTTCCAAGGCCTAAATTTTATAATTCATATTATATATATATATATATATATATATATAGCCAATTTATTAATTCTCTCTTTAACCAATAAAAGGTATAGATATTTTGCGAGAAAAGTATAATTCTAAACTTCATTGTCTTCTCTCTTTTTTGTAGCATTGAAAATAATTAATTATTTAAAAAAAATTTACTTATTACATTGAAAATAAGGAAAATTCCTGCCATTAAAAATGAAAAAAATTCAAAAACAATTACCAATAATGATAAGTTATCCTGTAAGTACCTATAACAAATAAACACCGTTAGAGTTTTAACAAACATCAATCTTTACAAAAAAAAAAAAAATTCATGTGGAATTTTTTTAACACTTTTTAAATTTAAAAATAAAAACACTTGTAAATTATAACAAATAAAAACTTTATTTTTATTTGAAAATTAAAAAAAAAAACTAAAATTGTATCATCACTTTTAATTTCTCATATTCAATCATTGCTCATAATCAACAATTCCATTAGTCTCTCATATTCAATTATTACTTTCAATTATTAAAATTCAACAATCATCAAATTTATAATTGAAGTAAGTTTCTAAATGTTTATAAATTTACAATTGAATTAAATTATTGCTTTTCTTATTTGCTTTGTGTTTCAATGGATTGCGATTTTTATCTATTAATATAATATGACCGACCAATATTTTTTTACTTGATAGTTTATGGTCAACCTATACTATTATATAGTTAACGTGCATCATTTTGAGGTTACCCGATATAGTTTTATTGTTTATTACATTTGCAAATGATTAATGTCAGCCAAAATTATATATATATATACTCTAATTTTACTTAGTATTTTTTGTTAAACTATATCATTTTATGATCCACCATATGTCTACTATATATTAAATTTATTATGTGCCTTAATGGGATAACATTTTTGAAAAAGATAATGTTATAAATATAAGTGATGATTTTGATTGGGGCAATGAAGGGTACAATGATCAATTTGATGATTGCAAGACTCACTATATGGTTCTTCACAAATTCATTTGAGTAATGAAGAGGTTGATTTTACTTTTGTGTCTAATGATTCTGTCAGATCATCAAATCAACTATATGAGAAAAATAATAAGAAGTATGATTGGTCTTCTTTACCGACAGTAATTTCTAAAAGAATTAAAGAATGGTGTACAAAGGATGTAATGGACATTTAATTTGATTCAACTGCAGAATGAGAAATTTTACTACATTTATTCAAGTGTTATGAGGTTTAGTGTGCAAAAGGATGATATAAGACATTATAAAAATGACACAATTTCAATGAGAAGATGGTTATTCAAAGAAGGATCTTCGTTTTAAAAAAGACTTGGAAATGGTGAACATAAAGAATGAGTCAAAAGTTTAAACTAGAAGCTGTTGTTTAGCTGCTTTTACAAGTGAATTATAATAAATTGATAGGAAAGTATGTTGTGAAAGAATTTATCGTTCAGTAAAATCATAGACTGCTTGCATTACAAGAGGTACAATTTCTTAGAAGTTAATGTCAAGTTACAGAGTTTGATGGAGTACAGGTAAAAGAATACCTAACTTTTTCAAAGTTCGAATTATTTTCATGTGGCTTTAAAAATAAAAAAATAATAAATTATTTAAATTATTTTAAGATGACAACTAAAGATTTATTAATTTAAGAAAAAAAAAAAGAGACGAAAAGGAAGAAGAAGGAGATGAGAAAGTACGTACTAAATAACTTTAAAAAATAATATTTTTTTGTAAAAAAAAAGGCAACAGTTTTTTTTAAAACATTTCTCCCTTTATAGTCATTTTTTAAAAAGTACCTTAATTTTTTACAAATAATATAAGCTCAATTATCTTAAAAAATCAAATGTTTTCAACTTATTCCAATTTTAATTTAGTTTATTTAAAATAAATATAGTTAACCAAACCAATAAAGTCAATTTTAAATAGTTAAATTATTAACCAAACAATATATATAAAATAGTCAAGTTTTAGTTTGGCTAAAAATAATTTAAGAACCCAAATATTTTCAATTTGTTTCAATTTTAATTTAGTAAATTTTAAAAAAATATTTTTAACCAAACCAATAAAGTTATCTTTTAAATATTTAAATTGTTAACCACACTAAGTAATATTCAAGAATATCAAAATTAAAAATATTTAAATTCGACTAGGATAATTTTTTTAGTGTATATATATATATATATATATAATAAAAATAAATTTTAGTTCTTATTATATATTTGTAATTTTGTAGTGCAATATTAATAAAAATATAATGACAACTGATTGTTTAGAAGTCACTAAAAGTTCAAATTACAAAATGAATGTTTTTAAAATATCAAAATTTAGTATAATTTTTCAATAATTTAAAGTACAATTTACTTATTAGTAGAATGGCTCTTTTCATATGTGATAATAGTATTAATTTATTTAAAATAGATATTTTTATATTTGATAATAGTTCAATCATATGGATTTATCATTACTATTAATAACCTACAATACTATTATATTATTGATTCAATTTAATTTTTTAAAATTTTTTACATAATTCAAAATCAAATTAAAATATAGTTTTAAAAAAATAAATCATAATCAACCTTTCAACATTTTAAATCATGATATTTTATTTGGATTGAATTAGATTAATTTAATTTGATAAATTTGAAATTTTTTATAGTTCCACTAATTATTCTATGATCTTAATGTGTAAAGAATAGTCAAGTTTTAGTTTTCACATTAACACATTAGCAAGAAATGCAACAAATAAGGATTATTTTGTTAATTTATAAGCTAAACAATATGTGATTAGCCTAATTAAAAAGAAAAAAATAAAATAAAATAAAGAATAATCAGAATATAGAATATAGAAATAGTTAGATTTGTAAAATTAGAAAGAATGGTAACAATAGTAAGGTTTTTTGTGTTAACAAATAATTGAAAAGTATATAATAGGTGATAAATATTTGAAAAAAATAATAATTAAAAATAAAAATAAAATTGACAAGAATGGATTTGATATTAGAAAACTTAAAAAAAAAAAGGCACATTATCAAATATGTATTAAATTATAATTTTTGAAGTAAAACTTATACAGAAGTAAATCACAAATATATTTTACAAGAATCAACTCAATTCAACAACTTCATACAATTTATTAATAACAATACTTTAAAAAGAAAAGTTGCATATACACAACACATGCTAGCAAAATAAAATAAAAATAAAAATAAAAAGTAAAAAAAAATTCAATCAATTTAATCTTTTTTTTTTAAAGAAATATCTTATTTTATACATATTTGATAGAAAAAACTTCAAAAAATTGAATATACATATAATTAAGTGTCCATATTCTTATGATTGTTCAAAATTAAAGACAACAAATTGAAAAACATATGAAATAAATTTTTAAAAAATTAGCTTAACTTGAACATATAATTTTAGATAAAGTAACCATTTAAAAACAACTGTTATTTTTTAAGCTTTCATTAAGAAGAATAATTTTTATTAAAATCTTTAATATCTTCTAAAGATGTTAAAATAATTTTATTAATTTCAATCAATTTTTTATTTAAAAATATTTACTTTGTATATTTAAAATAATTTTATTAATCTCTATCAACGTTTTATTTAAAAATATTATTTTTTATTGTATATTTGAATTCCCTAAAGAATTAGAGAAAAACTATTTTAAAAAATAAAAATATTTATTTGTTCTTAATTTAATTTAGAGTTTTGAAAATTTTAATTTTAATTTTTAAAAAATTGATAATTTACTCGTATATTTTTTCTGTCAATTAACTTATTATAACTTTCTAATCTAACTTAAATTAGAATTTTATTTGTAAATTTTGAGGAAATTAGAATTTTATATGTAAATTTTGAGGAAATTAGAATTTTATTTGTAAATTTTGAGGATAGATTTTCTTATGATATAGTTAACCACATTGTAAATTAATCAAATGGTAACATGGATAGTTCTATAATAACTTAAAGATAGGAATACCATAAGAAATAACCCGTTTCAAAATTATTACATATTTCTAATCTCTAGTGGAGTTGTCACTGTGAGTAAGTTAGAGACATTATGATATTAAAGCAAAAAAAAAAAAAAAAAATACGCCTTTAAGGATGAAGCAATAATCCTTTCAAAACTAAAAAAATTCTCATGTAATTAGTCGCCACTTGATTGCTAAAAAATGAAAGATAATATTGAACTTAATAAAAATCATTCTCATGGTAAAATATTTTGAATTCATAAAGTGATTTCCACTTAAATACTTCTTATTAGTTAATACTCATTACACTTTTTGCATCACTCTAGTTTTAGTATAACAAAATATATATAAACATGCATTCATCCATTTATAGCAATAATAATGAAAAATATGAAGCAAAAAAATATAATTACTATCATTATATGATTTTTTTAGTAAATACATTAAAAGGAAAAATGTGCAAAAGAATAAATCTTGGGCTAAATCTAATAAAACCTTGAAAATTAAATGTTAGTATAACAATATTTATATCTATGTGTTATCTACAACATCCAAACAAATAAATATAACAAAAAAAAAAAAAACAAAATAGTAAAACAACAGCAAAATAACAAAAGAAAAAATTGCAGAAATAGCAAAACATAACATTTATTATGGAAGATAATTTTAAGATAGGTCAACAACCAAAATACAACAAATTAATTTAAAATGTATTCTATCACTAATTATTGAAAATTCAAACATACTTCTTTCTAAATTCTTAATACTTTAACACTTTTTAAATTAATTTTAATTAAAATATTTTTTATGTTAATTTTACAAAAACTAATTAAACCATAATATTTTTATTAAATTATAAAATTAATTTTGCAAAAATTAATTATCAAATTTTTGAGAATTGATTTTTTATAGTCAACCAATTTTTTTTGTTTGTTAGTATGTGGTCAACTTATATCATTTTGAAGTCAATTTATATCATTTTATGGTTAACCATATATCATTTGATTATGAATTTTCTATAAGACAGAAATTTAGTGAAATATAAGCTCTTTTATTTTTTTCAATTGATATTTTTGTGATATTGTATGATTAACTACTGCAAAAGTTAATGAATATCATATTCTATTATATATTTTTTTATTTAGTATTTAATGGTTAACCATATATTATTTTATGATTCACTAGATATTATGTTTTAGTCTATTATTTTTTAAAAAGACAATATTATAAATATATGTGATAACTTGGATTGGGAAAAAAAAGTTTCTGTTAAAATATATTTTTATTAACTGTGTAGATTGTAGGTTTACTTTTTAATTTAAATTTATTGGCCTATAAGTTATGTTGTAATCCAGTAGTTAAAAAAACTAAAGGCATCTATGCCTTCATGGTATTATAGAAGCCCCTGAAAGTAAATAAAAAAATTTCATTAATCTAAAGATTTATAAATATATTTTAATTTTATGTGAATTATGGCTTTTAACGTGGAGCAACTAATTGATATGGATAGGAATTTACATTTTTTTTAACATAAGTATAATTAGATCATTATATTCAAAATTCAAAAAGTTTGCCAGAAAAGAAGTTGAAACAGATGATGAATTGATCAAGAGAAAGATAAATAAGTTGACTCCTCCTTGGGTTTAATTTTATTTTTAAATAAAATTTATTTTGTAAATGAAATTTTATTACTTTGATCTAGTTGATTGAAAAAAAAATTATTTAGAAATTTTATTTTTTAGAATTTAATTTGGTAATAAATAATTTTAGAAAACTTAAAAAAATAAAATTAAAAAAAAGTTTCAGAAAGTTTTCATATAAATCACATGTTTACTTGAAATTGAAAAAGGACTCCATAAAAACTTTGTGAAAATAACCAAAATCAAAATGCACACTAACTTTTGGAGTAGCTTTGAAAAAAGGGATAATGAATTTATAAGTCCTTTAAGTTATTAAAAATTGCAATTAAGTCTTAAATTTTTTTTAATTGAGTCTTAAAAGCCTTTTAAGTTGTTGCACATTAGTCCTTCTCTGTTAAAATAAATAGAACAATCTAACGTGGTAAAATGGACCCACTATATTTATTAACTAATGTAGCTACGTAAGAAGCACTTTCCATGTCAGAGGCTTCCCATGCCAACCACAGAAGTAGCCTCTATACGTAAACTATCCACTACAAAATAAGGTTTAATTTATGGAAAAAATCCTAGGGTTTATCAAAACAAAAAAATTGAGAAGTCTGTGATTAAAAGAGCATTTCTCCTCAATTCCCTTATTGCTCTTCTCATTGATTCTCTTCATTCTTTTATCTTTTCAATTCCCTGTTCATTTTTCTTAACAATTTTCTTGTGTTGATGATTAATGTGAGTTATAATAAAGGGAACATATATTATGTGGCATTATAGCGAAAGACTAATGGAAGATGGGTATAAAGGGGTGATATTTTTTATCAGGCCGTTGATCCTGATCGGTTGGGCTATTGGTGTCTTCTCGATCATAGAAAGAATGAACAAAGGCAAAAAGGTAATGTCAAGCTTTATTTTAAAAATCCAAAGAAGGCTAGCTTGTGATTTCATTAAAGCTTACAATTGGTGCATAATGATGCAACAACTTGTCTATTGTTGTTTGTGTTAAATGATAAAAGAGAGGTTAATGTTTATGTTGTTTGTGATAGTAGTGAAGATGGTGTTAGTAGGTCTTATAACTATAGGAAGTTCGAAGAAAAAAGTCCTCCCATTAGTAATGATAATGTGATAAAAGATGTGATTAAAGATGAAGAATTGAAGAAAAATGAGATTGAGACTTAAAGTACATAAGAGTTAAGTGATAATGAATTGGTTGATGTTGCCCTTAGTGAAGAGGATAAGGAATACGAACAATACAATAAGGTGGAGTTAAATTTTTATCTGATGCAGATGATAATAACTAAAAGGAGCTAGGGAAAACCTTAAAGCTCTAAATTCCTTAGGGAAGAAAATTCAGTATGGTTGTAATTATAGACCGTGTGGGCGAAGTAATAAAACAGTTGGGAAGGGTGAAGCAATAGATATGAACTAGGGGACCTTGAACTTTGTTAGTGAGGTTGAAGACATATATAAAGTTGCTAGTAAAAAGGGAGAGAAAGGGAAAGGGAAACTAGTGGGTAAAACTGTGGGTAAGAAGACAAGAAAAAAGGCAAGAAAAGGGAAAAAGCTATTGTTGGGAGAAAAAAGAAGAAATTAGGAAATTAGTTATGAAAAGTGTAACACCTGTACCCTAAATATAGGTACATTTTTGTTATTTATGCATTTCATTTATATATATATTAATTGAATTTCAATATATGATAGTGTATAGGTTCTATTTATGATTTGTAGTTGATTTAAGAGTGAGAATTTTTAAATTTTGACAACACTCAAAATAAATAAAATATTAAGAATAAAAGGGATATGAAGTTGAATTGAGGAAAGGACAAGAAATTAAATGTTAGTAAGAGATGAAGATTCAATTGAAACAATAATTGTCCTTAAGTGAACAATTGGAACTTCAAAGGTTAATAAGTAATACAAGCATTTCATTAAGCGGTGAAGGAGACATTTTTCACTTAAGTCTATCCTAAAATACTTAGAATCTTCCACTGCATGCAGCCATTAATGCTAAAGAAAAAAAAAACAAAAGAAAGAAAGGAGAATAAGAGAAGGAAAAAAAGAGAGAACTAAGAAGAGTTGTCCATTTTTCAAAGGGAACTGATTTTTACAAGATGAATTTGGAGGTTTAAAACCATTTCAGGAAATTAATCATCATCCTTGAAGTTTTTAGTAATTCATTTGGTAAGTATTTTAAGGTTTGTGGTTAATTTAAGTTAAGTTTTATAAGATACAGTTTTTGAGTTAATTTTTCTTGGATTTTTAGTCTTTGTAATTTGATCATATATTGAGTTATAGAGCTTCAAATTAAGTGTGGTTTGATTTTATGGAAAATTGGAAGGGTTTTTTTTTATAACTTTATAGCTTTGAGATAGATCTAATTTTGCCTTTTTATTCGTTTAATGAAGATATACTTTTTAATGATGAATCTGTCATGGTTATTAACTGGTTGTGTTCAATCATCAATAACTCATTCTATAGTTGTCCAGTTGATTTGAAACATTTACAGTACATTCTAAACATAGAAATATAAGAGTGATTCAAATTTTAGCTCAAAATTCCTTTTTTATAAGTTCTAGTGATTTTTTAAAGTTAGCTTCAAAAGCAACCATTTTTTATTATGTGAACCAAGTTTAGAGTTCATGAATTAAAACAAATCTCGGTATTTCTTGTATATCTTTAGTTGGAAAGCTTCAAATAAAGTATTCTTTAATGACATGGAAACTTTGAAGAGTTATCTACAACTGTTCCTCTTTGGTCTCGATCTAATTCAATCTCTATATTATGAAATAAGAGAGAACATTTTATTGCTCAATCTATTAAATTCCTTAAGCTGCTTATAATACAACCTTTATAAATTTCTTTGTATTTAACAAATTAAAGTAAAATTTTTATTGAAGGTAGTAGACATATAATTCTAAGTAATATAAAAATTTGAGATTAAAATTCCTTTTTTGGAAGTTTAGACAATTTTTCCAATTTAGGCCTGAAATAACCCTTTTAAATTTAATGAAGCTTATTTATAGAATTGAGTTTATTTGCATATCATACATATCATTTGGGGATTGCATTAAGAGGGATGTATATAAGGATATTATATTAATGATTTATAAATGAAAGTGCATGTGTTAGGTGTTGGAAAAAGGAAAGGAAAGTGTAGGTGCATACTAAACAATTTGATGAATCGATTGTATGTAAATATAAGCTATTTTGGTGAGTATATACTTTATGGAATTACTTGTGAGTAAATAAGACTACTTTTGATAGCCCAATTAGGAATGAGATTGTCACTAAGTAAATGCAAGCAAAGACAAGGAAGTAATGAAGGTAAGTGAATAACCTCATGTTCTATGTGAATATAACATATAAAATAAATAATTATAAATTTATTTGTTAAGTTGATTGGTTAAAGGGACTATGAATATCATAATTGATAGATGCTGATTTTTTTATTATTTTATTGATGATTGATTGTTTTTTAGGAAAAATTGTACACATGAATGATGGTTGTTGAATTTGAGTGTCTTGCTTAAGTAAGAATAGAATACTTGTTAAAACCATATCTCGAGTTTTATAATCCCAAAAAGGGTATTTTTTGATTCTATAGAAACTTCAAGATGTTATTTACAAAATTAATAGAAATAGAGGAAGCTTAATTTTGCTGTTTTAATAGCCAACCTAGGCTATACTTTTTGTTGCTTAGTTTTGATTGATAGCTTAACCATGGTGGACTGTTTTTAATATTTCTCCTTTTATAAATATCCAATTAATGCAATATCAATTGCAAGTTAATTTAGACTTATAATTCTATTGATTTGGAGAATATAGCTTTAAAATTTATAATGTGAAATTTTTGGTGTATTTTAGAATTTGCACTATCAATTTTGTCATGTCAAAAAATGGGTATATTTTAGTACATTATTGCTATATTATTGTTCTTTTATATTATAAAGATGTTAATTTACTTAACGGACTAGTATGTGATGTATTTAGTTGATGATGAGTTGAATAAAGTGCAGTGAAAGTGTGGTGCACTCTTGATATATATGAAAATATAAGAAATATGGTTGGATAAATAAGAGGACGCAATGCTACTTATGAATGAGGCAATGCTGTGTGTGAAATGGAATCCTCTTTATATGTAGTAAAAAGGATGCAAAAAAAAAGTTGATACAAGATTATGGTTGGCTATATGCGTATGAGGATCCATGAATAATTGAAAAGAAGTTTTGATTTACATGTAATTCACAAGTTCATTAATGTTTGAAAGAAAATACTATGCTACAATGACTATATACATATTATAAATTCATAATTAAATATTGAATGGATTCATAATTGATAATACTACATGCTTGAATGTTTTATTTTTCATAGAATGTTATGTTATTCATTTACTGAGTTGCAGACTCACTTATTTGCAATATTTTTCAGGATTAGAATAATTGTAATCTGTCTTGAAGAAACATTTGCATAAGTTATATTAGCTTTATGTCAGGTTGGTCAGCAGGGGGTCATCCTTAGGTTTTTTAGCATGATGTGCTTAATAAATTTTGTTATGTAGTATTAAGACTGGTGTATTATATGTGTCTAACATGAGGGAAGATATGAGCTACTTGATGTTGTAAGCTCTTTTTATGTGTAATATGTGTTACTTATATATATAAAGGTGATGTATATATTGACATGTGAACTAAAGTTAAGAAATTAATGGAAATGTTATGTATTGGTTATATGCCTATAATGTATGCTTGACATTCTCAACAGATGTCATAAAATGGCTGACTTATAAGACCTTATGTGATACTTGGGTAGGTGAATTAGGTCTAAGAATTAGAAAGAAATTACACCTAAACAAAGAAGAAAGTTAGAAGTGTTCAATTATTTAGAATGGAGTAGCCGAGTATGAAATACTTTATTATGAGGATAACTATATTATTAACTTAGATAACAAAAGTTGTGTGTGCAGTTCATGGGAATTGAGTGGCATTCCTTGTTGTTATGAAATTTGTGCAATTTATGACAAACAAGAGTAGCTTAAAGATTATGTGTCATTTTGGTACAATAAATAGATGCATCTTATATCTTAAAGCTACATAATGACACTAATAGCTGGTGAGAAGTTCTGGCCAATTAGTGATGAACCTAAAATTACCCCTTTAGCCTTCAAAAAGATACCAGGTAGACCTAGGATGCTCATAAAAAAGGAAAACCATGAGACAAGAAGTGGACAAAGACTGCACTTAACTAGTAAAGAAATAACATGCCAATACTACTTTGACAACTAACATAATAGAGTGAAGTGCCCAATTAGAAAAAAAGGTTGAGGAATCAATACCATAGGTATGATTTAACTTGATTTGAGCTTTTATTTATTTAGTTTTCAATTTACTTTTATAATTTTTTATTGCATGGGTGTTTTGAATTAAGTGAATGAAGAGATTATAACCCATAATAAAATGGTTCCATCATTAAGTCCGGCTAAGAAAAAGGAAAGCAGAGTTAAAAAATTGCATGTGAGGAGAAATACTAAAGTCACAGCTTAGAATCAAGTAATTATAAAACTTTGTCTTTGGTTGTTAAATTTTTTGAAAATTGATTCTTTAATTTGTGATGTAAATTATATGGCAATCTGCATCTACTACATATCCTCCATCATGCATCCACAAAATAACTACATATCCTTTATCCATAAAACAACTCCATATTCTAGCTTTATTTCCCAAAAAACTACTATATATCCTCCATCCTGCACATAACAACTGCATCTAAACTCACTTGCATAAGTAAAGGATGATTGTAATCATCTAAGACATTACACACCAATTCATTAACTTTTTGTTTTCTTCTTTGTAGCCTCTTATTCTCATCTTCATATTCAGAAACTCTCCTTAGTAAGACATGAATAATTTGCTTTGATCTACTGCACATTAGTGGATTAATCCATTGGAAAAATTGACATCCCATGCCATTCTTTAATAATTATAAGAAAAACCCAAAAAACTTAGCATAAATACCCTTAAATAATCAGAATTAAAAAAAAACTTGTGTTGTTCCAAGAATCTCCTTCCTAGATTTGTGTTGTTCCAAGATGTTCTTAATACACTTCTCCTCCCACAATCACACAATATTTCTTTTTATTCTCTCACAGATCCCTGTGTCTTTTCTAAGGAATAAAAATGCTATTGAAGAATCTTTTTTAGGGACAAGACCATTTCCCACCAAAACCCACTCCCTCTAATGTGTTTTCCTCCTTTTTTTGGAGTTTCGGTGAATTGCTGACCTTTTAGCCCACTTGTCCTTTTGTTGACTATGTGGCAAAGTCATTGAGTTCAAACTTTGCCATGATAGACTACTCTGTTTATTTTAACAGAGAAGGACTAACGTGCAACAACTTAAAGGCTTTTAGGAATCAATTTAAAAAAAATTACAACTTGATTATAATTTTTAATAACTTATAGGACTTGTAAATTGTCACGACCCAAAATTAGGAGTCATGACCGGCGCTAGAAAATGGAAATTCTTTTGAATCTGGAACCCGTAGCAAGTCTTAAAAGAAATAAAAACACATGTAATAAATAAATAAAAAGTACGACTAAATTAAAAAAAATTGAATCAATATATAAAAATAAATACTCAATATCCTTTCATTAAAAAATTAATGTTCATACAATACTCTAGGTACAAAGCATCAAAAGTAAAACAATACTCTCCAGATACAATAATACTACTACTGCAGTTTCTAGAATGCAAATCAGAGTTTAAAATATACATTTATATAAAATAGTTGGGATAGAAAAACACCAGCGAAGAGTTCTATTACTAAGGTCTGACAATATAAGATCTCCTAAAAAAAATAATTGAGGGGGTCAGACCTCACTGAGTGAATTATTATAATATATATAAATACAATCTAAACCATAACAATCATGCACCATTATATGTATATATATATATATACACGCACTTCCCACAAATGTCAAATACTATTTTAATATATAATAAATGTAGAAAACGTTTATTTTAATACATGAAGGATCAAATAAAACCCTATTAAATCGTAACCTCAATTAATAACATCACTCTAACCATACAGGCTCACTTAATTCTAAATCAATTCACTTATTCCATTTGGACAGTAGATTGGCCCCGAGACATTAAGTCAACCGAGCTCCAGCAGTCTGACTATCAGTGTGATTGACCTCGAAACACTTGGTCAACCGAGCTCCAGCAATCATACCATCAATCACATCACATCTCAATCAAATCAATCATATCATAATTTTCTTAAATAAGTTAGTAATTCAACCCTACAATCTATCGCACCGGTACGTACTCGATCCTAGTGCTACTACTAGGTAGCACGCTCTATTGATATCCTTCATTTAAAATAAAACATTCATACAAGAAAATAAATAATGCATAATGTCATATAATAAAAAAATAATTCATAAAGGATGTTAAATGTAAACCAATAATATACTAAAAACATGTTAAGTTTAAATCAATAATATAACATGCATTTTTTTAGAAATATACTAAAAATATACCTAAAGGATACTAATCATGCTAAGTTTATAACGAAGATAAAACATGCATATAATTTGAAATTTATCAAAAATATACTAAAAATATACCTAATTACATAACATACATATATCAAAATAAGCCCTAAATATACCAAAGATATAGTGAATGTATATTAAAAATACGAAAACATATCTATATCAAGATATACTAAAAATAAATAGAAAATATACCAAATTATATTATAAATTAAATTACTTTTAAAATATATAATGAAAATGAAAAATGCAATGCATATATATATATATATATATATATATATATATATATATATATATATATATATATATATATATATATCAGAGCCTTGTTTTTGCATAAGGTGGAATTGTTATAATTCATATGAAGACTAAAAGAGAAGAAATTCTTAAACATGACAGAATTAGAAATCTCTTTTGTTCCCTCTTCTACTCCCTCTGTAATATGTGATTATAAGTATGTGCCAACTAAGTCTGTTGTTGTTACTCTATCACCCCCCATCAACCAAACCACCCAGAAAAAGACCGATTACTTGTATGAATTTACTTACCTTCCTGAAGACCAAAAGATTGAAGAATCAAAGTTTCCCCTGTTGAACCCTTATGATGTCTTTTCAAAATCCAAAATAAACTGGAAACAATCTTTTAAAGCTCTTGTAAACTGACCCACTTCTTCTATAAAAGAATATGTTCAAGCCTCCAGCTTTGATCAACACCATATACCAGCCTCTTAGACAGAACAATTCGTGACCTTAGAAATTCCTCCAGAATTTCTAAGAAATTGGCTCACATCCACTTTGGAGCTATAAGGTTAGGACTCTCCTACCATGGCAGAGCAGGGCAACCTATTTTCTCTAAGATCGCTCTTTTGGATTCTAGATATAAACAGTATCAACATGCTATAATTGGGACCGTAGAGACATCCTTAAATGCTGGCTCAGTATTCTTTACATTTTTCCCAAATTACGATCTGGCCCTTTCTGATCCCCATGCCTTGACAGCTTTAAAATTCCAACTCCAGATCCTTGGTGCTGAACAAATCTCCACAGCCAAAGTAGCCACCTTTCACTACCAAATTGTCTACCGTCTCCAAAACCATGCTATCAACTTGTCACTACCTTGTGTCCAAAATGATGCTTTGTTCATAAAAATAGACTCTCATAATACTCCCACGTGCATTCACACACCTAAACAACTTTCTAGGAATGATTTGTTAAAATTATTCCCAGAAAAGTGGATCACCAATTATGAGAAGTTGCATGAGACAGTGGAGCCAATTCAAGGTACAGACCCTGTGCATATCAAAAGATCTGATGGATTAGTTGATACGATCTTTAGGAGAAAACAAGAGACTCCTACAGTTTTTAATACACAATTAATGATCAATCCTTGGGATCCAGAAGATAACATCCCTGTAGCCTCTTTTGATAATTCTGGAAGACCAATCTATGCTTTTAAGCGTGATGGTCACTGTTATTTTGATTATTATGATTGTAATAATTGTTATGCTGCATCCTACTTTGATGATGATGAGAAGAAAAAGAAAAAGAAGAAATCTCCAGAAAAATATAGTGAAAAGGAATTCAGAAGAAGATATGAAGATGGAGATTCAAGCATCTGTACTTTGGGATAACCTTTAGGAAAATATGATTATCTTGTATTAAATTCTCCTCCTACTACTCAAAATATTCCTCCTAAACCTTGCAAGCCTTAAATACCTCCTTCCCAGCCAAAACCTAAGTCAGCTCCTCTCCCATGTTACAAAAAAGCTTTGAAATGGGTAAGAAAAGAAAACTCAGCCGAGATTCAAAAGTCAAAGTCTTTACCCCAAATCTGTATGTTCCAACCCACAGACTTTCCTCCTTTAACCAAAGAAATAAAAAACCAAATTACCATGCAGCCTTTTATCCTGGAATCAAACATTGTTGATGCAGATGGCAAACCTAGACAAACAACTCCAACTGAAGTAGTAGTCAACTGGCAGACACAAAATGCTTGTGCTCAAAATAAAAAATTGAAGCTTATTGAAGAAAAGATTGATGGAGTTGCTGAACATATGAATTTGGCAGAAAAAAAGTTCCAGGCCTTTGAAAAATGAATAACAGCAGTTCATGTAGAATTACAAAGGCAGATAGAGATGAAGCACCAGGAACTTATACGAATCATCAGCAACAAAGGCACATTGAATAGCATTCAAATGAAAGAAACAAAAATTTTAAACTTGAAAGCCCAGGTTGACCAACTTGAAAAAGATCTTAAAAGAAAGAAAGAAGAGTTGTCCTCACAAACCTCTTCAAAATCTTTCTCTCCAGATCCTTTGGGTCTTTTGTACAGCCCTATTCAATTCCCAGTTCACCATACACAACCTCTTCCACCCAACCTTTATTTCCTGCACCAACAGCTCCCTTGAATATTCCTCCAAATTTTTAAGGATTTAAATCCTCATTAAAAACCCCCTCTCAAACACAGTCCTTTGATGAAACAATAGCAGAAAAAGGAAAAACAGTCCATTTCTCTCAAACTGAGAAACCTAAAATAACACCTTCTGAATCATGATCATGGACTAGCCAAAGTCGTACTTATAGCATCACATAACTAATTTCCGGCCAGACAGTCTGTCCCCTTTTTATAATCTATATAACTATAAATTATAATCTCAATAGAGTTGGTTACTGGATCATCTTCTTAATTAAGTTTCTGATGTACCAGATCCTTCATAGAGGTAAGTACAGAGCATACTCCTTAATTTAGATAGGTGGGATAGTTATAATTAATAATCTAACTACTAGAGAAGAAGAAAGACTTTTAAAAGGCCATAGTTTATTTAGCTTCTGAAAATTTTTACAAGAGGGGTTCTGCCTTCCAACTGAGACAGAAAGCTCCTTATATAGAGAAGGAGCTGAGATACAAGAAGGCCTACAAGCAAACAAACAACCATAGATAAATAGACAAATGTGGATAGACATCCACTGATAAAAGTAACAACTTTAAATTACAACCATTTGTGACAAATTGGCTCGTGACTTGGAGATAGATTTTTATCTTTAGCACTGTCTTCATTATGGTAAAAGTCTTTATCAGGATCCTGTGAGTGTCCTGCTATTGGCATACGTGGGTCCTCTGAATTATTTAATTTGAAAGAGTTTAACCATATCTATTCTGCAGACGAGCTGGCTTGATAAGGATCAGATGAGCTGACTTGATAAGGATCAGATGAGCTGGCTTGATAAGGATCATATGAGCTAGCTTGATAAGGATCAGATGAGCTGGCTTGATAAGGATCATCAATTTGCATGTGAGATAGGATTGATGTAGTCCTTTGTGTCTTTTCCCAATATTCTTTGTCTGCAAACAACTGTTTCCCATAATCAGAAGGAAATATTTCCCATGGGGCATCATCAGATATCTTTGGTCATATCTCCTTTGGAATAATACCATTTTTCTCAAACATGTGTCCTTGAAACTCTCTCCATGGTGAAGGATCCGTGGTATCTATGGTAATAGAGTGCATCATTGAGTGTTTATAAGTCCCATAGATATTAAAGCATGGTACATCAGTAAAAATACCTTTAGCTTTGAAGAAAGTTCTTTTGAGGGTGATGATAGTATGACATTCGAGAGGAGGTGCCACCTGTTGAGTATAAGCTTCATTTGTCAAATAGGATTTCCATCTTGACAAATTCTGGAACCATTTGAGAAATGTTGACAAATGTGGATTCAGACCTTCATTCTTCTCAAGCAGGCTGATATACCTTGCAAGCTTTAATGGTTGAAGATCAAATGAGATCCAATATAGATGACAAAGATACCAAAACAAGATTAACAATTCAGGAGGCCAATAAAATTGGTTTCCAGGACTTTGGTTTAGGAAGCTGAAAATACAGGTGAAAGGATAGATAGGATGAAAGCCTAATTTGTGAAAGAAATTTGACCCATATTTTCTTATTAGTCCGGATTGAAGTTTAAAAATTTGAGTTATTGCCTTTTGATTAAGGATGGTCATGGAAATGTGCGATGGTAAGGATGGAGGAATACCTTTTTCAAGAAAGTTGGCATTAATAGTTTGGTACATGTATAGCATGGGAAGAACTTTTAGCTGAAAGGGTTTTTCACAAGAGACAGGTGGTCTGCTTAAAAGATCTGGTAACAGGTTATCCTCTCCTTTGATGTGTTCTACTTCAAAGTCATACTTACTGAACCATTCTTTCATTATGAGAAGTTGAGGATGGGGCAGAGTCTTTCCTTTGAATTCAAGCATTTTTGGAAATGATGAGTAGTCCATCACAACTTTGAAATGATGACCAATTATATGGAATTCGAACTTTTTTATGCCATATTTAACTGCTAAGACCTCTTTGAAGGTTGAGTAATAATGGCATTCTCCATCTGTGAACTTTCCACTAGCATGAGCACAAATTCATTTTTTCTTATTGTCATCCTCTTCTAAAAGAATAGCTCCCCAAAATTGATCGCTTGCATCTGTTTGAAGGATTCTTTTTCCTGTGGAGGGAATCTAGAGATTAAGAAGATTTTTTGTGCAAATTTTGAGTTGTTCAAGAGCTTCTGTTTGTTCTGAGGACCATGGTGGAGGATTCTTTCTTAGAAGAGCTCTGAGAGGGGCTGTCTTCTTTGTCAAGTGAGGAATAAAATCCCTGAGATAATTGATAATGCCAAGAACTTGTCTGATTTATTTGACAGAAAGATTTTCTTTTGGAAATTTATCCAGTTCTGTTGCAACATGAGGACCTGGAAGATACTTCCCTTCTTTGAATCTCATTCCAAGAAAATCTATTTCTGTTTGGCCAATGAACATTTTGGTGGGTGAAAGTATAACACCATAATGTCATACAAGATTAGCAAACTGTTGGAGCAGTTTCTCATGGGCTTTTATATCTGCAGAAAATAAAAGAATATCATCAATATAAACAAGAGCGCTGAAGAGGATGCACTCAAAGATTTTGATCATAGCCCGTTGGAACAGTGATGGGGCTACTTTGAGTCCAAAAGGCAACACATTCCATTGATAGTGTCTGTTTGGAATACAAAAGCCCGTTTTGTATCTATCTTCCTTTTTGATTCCAAGTTGCCAAAATCTAGCCTTCAAATCAAAATTTGAAAAGATTTTAGCTCCCACCAAAAATGCAAATAATGAGGAAATTTTTGGCAAAGGAAATTTGTCATCCCTGAGGAAGAAATTCAAAGGCTGATAGTCGATCACCAATCTTTTCTTTCCACGAACCTGTTCTGATCTTTTGTTTACATAAAAAGCTTGGCATGCCCATTCTGATTTTGTGGGAACAACTAGACCTTGATCTTCCAATTGGTTGCATTCTTTAATTGCCAATTTAAGATCAGAGGGAGTCATTCCTGGATGAGTTGCCTTTGTTGGGTTGACATCTTCATTTTATTTGAAAGGTAAGGAGATGAAGAACTCCTCATTTTTCCACAATGGTGATGAGCATTTTTGAAGAAACTCTGTATGAGACTGAGCACTGCATTCTTTTAATAAGAACTCATGAATAGTTTGAAGGTTTGGCTGAGAAACGGTTTGGTTATATATATATATATAGTATAATAACTCACTGATTTGCGCTCCACGAGATAGACTCGGTGGGCCTGATCTGATAGGTCTCGGTCTCGACGCAACTAAAAAAATAAAATAATAACAACAATCAGAATAAACTTCTAATTTTTACACTTTTAAGATTATTATAAACAAACTCAATCAAAAATTTCAAAACTCAACTCGGACCGGTTGTCACGTTTTATGAGAAATCTATCAAAAATTCGGCAAAGTCTCATCTGTAAAATGAACGTCTCCTTACAAAATATGGCCGATCCTGCACAAAAAATATACTTCTAAAATCACAAAGCGCAACACCTCGGATTGGGAGCTTAAACTCTACAAATCCCCAACCGAGGTTCACAATTCACAAACCAACAATATTAAAAAGTAAAATAATAAAAATCATCGAAAACCTATAAAAATATTTAAAAACCTTTATTTTCCAACTAAAACATAAAAGTCTAATTTAAATAATATTTGATAATAAAATTCATAAATGGAATAAAATCCCCATTTTACAATTAAATTAACATAAATTGCAAATAATATTTAAAATCACAATTTAACATCACAAAAATAATAAAATATACATTTAGTCTCAAAATAATAAATACACTTATTATTTACATAATATTATAAAATTATCACAATTTAACTAATAAAATCTCAAATATTATATAATATTAATAAAAATTCAATTTTACAATTATTCAACATAACATAATAAAATTCACATTTAATTGCTTAAATAATTTAATTATATAATAAAATTAGTTTAAAACCCATTTTTATCACCAAAATAATAAATAATATATATTTGAATATAATTTTCAAAAATTAATATTAATTGATTAAATAAATATAAATGATTTATAAAAATCATTTTAATACTCTATATAATCATAAAATCATTTAAAATATAACATTTGACTACAATTTAACAAAATCCATAATTAACCTATATTTTCAAAAATTAATATTAATTAGTTGAAAATAACAAATAATTTGTAAAAAATCATTTTAATACCCTAAATAATTATAAAACCAACCAAAATATAATATTTAACTATAATTATCACAAAACTATACAATTACCCTAATAATTCAAAATATACATATTAATACTAATATTACTAAAAAATTCAATATAAATCATATAAAATCATAAAAATTATTTTCTCAACATATAATATACTACTATCAACTAAAACACATTATTAAACAATAATTTCAACAAAAATACATATTTAACCTAATATTTCAATATTTACATAAACTATAAATATTTCTAAAAATTACACAATATTCTCAAAAATTATTTTCTTTACTCTAAAATTAATTGTAACTCATAATAATACCAATTCAATGAATTTTATAATTAAATAAATTAATTTACAAAAATTAGATAAATAATAATAAAATAATAAAAAATTCAAATAAATTCTAAAAATAAAAAAAATATTTTCATATAGATTAATCATCTAGGAACAACATTTGTTAAGGTTGATTAACTGAATTACACAAGATCAACCGAAAAAAAAGGAAAAATCTTAAAGCTCAAAATAAAAAATTCAAGAAAACACAAAAATGGATGGATTAGAGCTAAAACAGAGGTTATATTCATGCTCACTAGTGCTCAAGGAGTGTATAGACACTGAGAACGGGAGAAATGATGGCCAAAAGGAGGAGGAGGCGATGGAAGCTTGCTGGTGACTCTGCTGCTATTGTTGTCGACGTTGCCGAAGAAGAAGGAGGAGGAAGGCGGCGGCGTCTGCATGAGGTGGCGGTGGGACACTCTGATGGCAAGTGAAAAGGACGGCAATAGCAGAGGGGTGGTGGCTCTTGGTGGTTTCGGGTTTATAGGGACAGTGTATACATATATGTTATGTTGGTTTGTATGTATATATATATATACACACACACACATAATAATAAACATACACACATGCAAATTATAAATACAAACCCTAATTATAATATATAAAATATCATTTACATGAACAATAAATAACAATAATACCAATAATGTAATTTAATCAAAATAATACTATCCAAAGAAATAAACATCAATAATATAAATTAATGTTTAAAATAATAAGTCTAAAAAAAATACATATTTACATAGAAAAATATAATTAAACATGAAATAATAGTAATTAATCGTAAAATAGTAAAATAATTAAATTTAATTTTTAAATTTTATTAACACTGCATATCTCAATATAATAAAATAATTTAAAACTAAGGTTACTACATGAATTCATTATCTCTTAAAAAAATCATCAACACATTATATCTCAATAGAAGTCTCACCATCATAGTGAGTGTTTTTGTCTTGTCTGCCTATATATTTTCTTTTTTTCTTTCATCTTTTCACTCTTTTTGTTTCAGTCTACAATTTTCTTCATTGTTTTTGGTATTATCTCAATGGCTTCGTCATCTCATTCTGAACATGCTAACCTGGAAAGTCTCTATAAGGACCTGTCTATTGATGACAACGAAGAGGATGATTTGATTTGATTAACACTGCTCAGGACTTTAAACTCTTTCTTATTGGAAAATTTTTATCAGATACGTCTATTAATTTCAATGCCGTGAAAACACACTTGCAGCTCTTTGGTGTTCGGTGAGGGGTGTCTGCATTCATGATAAATAACTATGTTATAATATAACTCCATCAAGATTTAAAAATTATATTGCCATAGAATTAATTCTTTCTCATTGGAAAATTTTTATCAGATAAGTCTATTAATTTCAATGCCTTGCAAACACACTTGCAGCTCTTTAGCGTTCAGTGAAGGGTGTTTGCATTCATGATAAATAACTATGTTATAATATAACTGCATCAAGATTTAAAAATTAGATTGCCATAGAATTAATAAAATAATATTCTTACTATTTGAAAAAAAAAACTTATTAAATTAAAGTTTATTAAGTAAAAAATTAAAATTAAATTAATTAAAAAATTTTATTTATCTTGAGCATATTTTAAAAATAGAGCATATAATTTATTTGAAAATGATTTTTTTGTTATATATGAAAAGCAGTATAATTATTATTTTTAGATATATTTATTAAAATGTAACAAAAAAGAGTTAAAATTAAATTAATTAACTTTTATCATTTAGTTATTAGCTGAAATTTATCCATTAAATTACTTTTAGGTAAATAAAAGTATTAATATTAAAAATATTGAAAAAAAACAATATGTCATTACTCAAATAGAAAATTTATTAAAATTGTAATGAATTATAAACTTAATGAGATTGTAATATTATATTTTTATATATAGAAAATACAACTTTTTATTAATTTTAATTTTATTAAAAAATAATTAATAATTTTTTATCTTATAATTAATTATGGCCATAATATTTTTATATAAAATTAGTTTTAAAATTGAGAAAATATTGATTATACTAAATATTGAAGGAATATTTAAACAAAAGATTTATTAAAATTGTAACGAATTTTTTTTTGAATAACTGGAAGGTCAAGGGGAGAGTAAGAGATCGAACTCATGAACTCATTTTATAATGTTTATCATTTGAGTCACTAGGCTATAAAAGGAGAACAAATTGTAATGAATTATAACTATATTAAGTTTGTAATATTAAAATGTTATATAAACATATAACACTTTTATTATTTTTAAATTTTTTATTAATAATATTAAAGTATATGTTTAATTGTTTATCTATTATTATGAATCTGAAAACTTTGTTGTTTACGTATAAAGCATGTGATTGTTTATTAGAAAATAATTACAAAAAAAATTTAGTAGTAATTTTGTTAAAAAAATATTTTTTTCTATTTAATTGGCTCTACTTATATTTTATCTAATATAAATTAAATTAGATAACATAATTTTATAAGTCTTAATAAATTAAATTTAATAAATAAATAATTAAAGTCAAAATTAATAAATTATATAAAATAATTAATTATGAAAATGTTAATGCAAAATATTGAAAGATTTTTGTGTTTAAATAGACAATAGAAAATTCATAAAGGATATAATAAATTACTATATTATAACTCTATCAAGTTTGTAAAATTATATTATTCTTTAGATAAAAATAGTAAAAGAGTGTTGTATACTTGTTCAGATATAAAATTTATTAAAATTTTAATAAATCATTTTGTGATAATGTAACACTATCAAGATTGAAAAATTAGATTGACATATAAATAAAATGATACTCTTATTATTTAAAAAAATTATTAAGGTAAATAATTAAAATTAAAATAATTAATTTTTTATTTATTTTGTATTTGTAATCATATTTTAAAAATAGAGCATATAATATGTTTAATAGTAGTATTTATATAAAAAAAAGTAGTATAATTATCATTTTTTAGATATTTTTATAAAATTCAATAAAAAAGAGTTAAAATAAAATTAATTATTTTTTGTCATTTATTTATTAATTAAAATTACAAATTACATTAAATTATTTTTTGAATAAATAAAAGTATTAATATTAAAGATATTAAAAAAAGTTCACTATTTTAATAAAAAAAGTTATTAAAGTTGTAATTAATCATAAGTTTAATGAGATTGTAATACTAAATTGTTATAAAAAAATAAAATTTTAAATTTTTTTATTAAAAATAACCAATAATTTTTTATTGTCTTATGATTAATTATGGCCATAATAGTTTTTTTTTTATATATAAAATTAGTTCTAGAGTTGGAAAAATATTAATTATAAAAAATATTGAAGGAATATCATATAATTATTTAAATAGAAGATTTATCAAAATTTCAATGAATTATACCTATATTAAGTTTATATCAAATTGTTATATAAATAAATACTAATAATTTATTTATTATTATGAGTTCAAAATTTTTTATTTACGTGCGAAGCACATAGCCATTTAATAATATTAACTTTATAGTTTTAACTTAAAATTATGTAATTTTGAGTAAATCTAATTACTAATCCTAATTTAGTAATAACATAAAAACTACGTAATTTTGATGTTTAACCTAATAACACAAACTACGTAATAACTTGTTTAACTTAATTTCTCGGTTTATCCATATCCACTTCTTGATTTCTCCGAGACTTACTAGTCAATACCCTAGCCGTTGCCATCACCCCCTCCCCCTTCCCCACCCCAATCTAGTCCTCTTTTGCCCTTATGTAATCATTAGCAACATCACCATCATCATCTTCTTCCTCTTGTTTAGCAAAGTTAAATCTTCTTTTTCCTCTTGTTCGCCAAAGTTCACTTATAGTAATTTTTTCGGGGTTTGAAACCACAACAAGTGATTTGATTACTTCATCAAAATCAAGCGCATCCGCATAGAAAGTGATTACACCTCATCAAAATCAAGTACAACAAAGTGATTACTCTATCAAAATTAAGTAGTTACATTAAATAACTCATCGAAATCAAGCACCAATATAATTAACCTAATCTCTCGCCTTCCTGATGAAGTGATTTTAGGTGCGCTTTATTTTTTTTTTGTTACGCTTTAATTTTAAGTGCGTAAGTGATTTCATGTTGGCTTTGTTATAGTTAACAATTGACATTCTTATGATAAATCACTCACTTGAAGCAGACTGATCTTTAGTGAACACTGAATAATCGCTTTCACGCTTGTGTGTCTTTATCCAAATGTGCATATTAAAAGAAGGGTAAAGTTGCATTTTTTCTCCTCATGTTTTACCCGAGGAGCGAATATGCCCTTTTTTTTGTTTAAATATATTAGGTTTTATGCTTAAAACTTATATTTAAGCCCCTTATGCTGACATGGCATAAACGACAATAAGGAGGCACTAATGAATGGTTGACGTGGCAAACATATGACCCATGTAAATTCATCCTCATCTTCGTTATACCTAATAAAAACCTTAAAACATTAAACCAAAAACAAAAACCTTCTTTACTCCTACATAATTCAGCCGTTAGCACCCTCTACTATCGAACCACCATTGGCATCGTTGTAACCAACTCTAATCAGCTCCTCCACTTACCAATCACCAACATACATACCCTCACTTGCTCACTCACTCAACCAATGGCATCTCCTTCTCCATCAATGTTCTCTACCATTTAACCATCACCACCATCACTTAACTAACTCCCCCACTCACTAATGATAGAGTCACCATTAGTATAAAAAATGAAATGCTCAATAATTAGGTTTTTGATAATGGTTGTTTAGAAATAATTATAAGTAGTTGCTTAGTAATCACTGCCTCTCCTAGCAACTACCACCGTCGCTTCTTCTATCCCATAAAACACCACTACCTCTTCTCTCCTTGTGAACAATTCCCCTTTTCTATTTATGCTATACAACTCTTGACTCAGTAATTAGTAGGAGCACAAAACACTAATACCAGACTTTGGAGCTGTTTTCGTATGTGTTGTGATTCTTTCAATGGTTTGTCTCAAAAACACATAATTATCAAAGGCATAACGCATATTAAAGAGCAAAGTGGTCTTGGAGTTTAGAATTTTAGATGCCCTCATTAACATGTAATCTTTCAAGATTTTCCTCCATGTTATGTTTTTGGCCTTCTTGGATCTTTTTATGGTCGACTTTTCCCTTCAAATAGTCTACCTTTTGTGCACTCTGCTACTAGTCTTCACTGGCTTTCACAATTAAAGGTGATGTTATTAGGCAATGTTGATGTTAATGATGATTATGGGTAATTTTTTTGGGTTGTTGTCTATATCAAATCCTTGTTTGAGTTGAGTTTTATTTGAGCTATTTATATTAAATTATTAATTAAATTCTAATTGATTTAAAAATTTCTAAACAAAATTTTATTCAGCTATGATATTCAATTACTATTCACTTTCTTTTATCTTTAGTCTTATTGTTAATATTTTATTTTTTTTAATATTTATTTTGTATCATTCTTTTCTAATTTTCCTATAATAGTTAATTGGTGGGTGATTTTAATTTAAGGGTAGTGATGTTATTGACAAAAATGGTGGTGTTGTATGGTCGTGGTGGTTTTGGGTGTGGTGATTTTTAGGTGGTAATGGTGGTGTTAATAGGTTGTGGGTGGTAGTGATGGTGCGGTGGATGCTTACAAATTTTGATAGAATGCTTGAAAGGAATGAATTCTCATGGGCTACAATGATTTTACGGTATGCAATGCGACGAATGAATATTCGTACATGGAACATATGGGGTCCATTCTTTCTTGCATGGTTACCATGTCAAATGCAAAAGTAACGAAAGTGCATTTGAATTTCACTCTATCATTTATAAGGGGCTTAAATACACATTTTAATTATAAACCTAATATATTTGGGAAAAAAAAAAGAAAGAGGACATATTCATGAGGGGAAAAAATGCACCTAAACCCATCATGAAGCAAGCACCAAAAAAAAAAAAAAAAGCTCAAAGCTAAAACCTTTGCATCTCCAAACACAACTTTTGTCCTTAATTCACCAACCTCAAACGGATAATAATAGCAAGAAGAGTTAAAATCTTATAGCAATATAAACAATATTTATTTCTAATTTATATATACAGAATTGTTATAGATACCTTGATAGAAAGATATATAGGAAGCAAAAAAAAAAAAAAAATCAATCCATAGCAGCCGTTTATAAGTGTACTAGAAAGATTTTCTCAAATGTTAACTCCAAAAGTGAGGGCTGCTTTGGAGTATGTTTATTTATTCATAGCAATCACTCTTTTCTACATCCTTGTTGTCCTACATGCCAAATATGTTCAACAAGTGATTCTTTGATCTTTATTTTATTTTATTTTTTGAGATGGGTTTTTATGGGTTTTTTTAATTGCAATTTCTTGGTATTTTTTTTATAGTGATTCTTTGTAGTTGCTTTTGAATTTACTTGATTTTTGATTAGGATGAATAATTGCAATATAGTTGGAGTTAAAGATTGCTTATGGGTTTTGTTTCTTGAAGTTAATTTTGTTCAGTTGTTAGCTTGGAATTGAACCAGTGTTTATGTGTTGTGTTTTGGCTGTCGGTAGCTTTGACAGTCTTTATCTGAACCATTGTTTTAGTTTAAACTTTATTTCCTTTTTTTTTTTTGGGCAAACTGCTATGTTATCAAACTTTCATATTTTGGATTGTTTTTGCTACTGTTTTATGTATATATTTGTGGGGTTTTTTTTGTTGTTGTTGTTAATGTATATATTTTAATATATATATATATATATATATATATATATATATATTTTAATTGTTACAATTTTTATAGGATAGAGAGGACATCAAAGAGATTAAAACACCTCAAATTTGTGGGTTTCATTTGTTAAAGGTATAATATGAAAATTATTATTTTTTATTTTGTAAAAAAAAAATTGCATCTCAATGTTTTTATTTTTACAGGATCAAGAGCAAAATTTTAAAGAAACTAGTTTGAAGTTGCTATGTGTTTGTTTTAAACATTTGAATTTTTAAGAACTTTTGTAATATTTTTTTTTATTTCATTTGCTGTTAGGTACAATTGTTAGTTAATTTGGATGGATAGTTGTATTAAATTAGGTAAATTGCATTTTCTCCGTATGTTTTACCGCATTACATTCTTTATTCCTTACATTTAAAAAAAATATTTATTTATCCCTAATATTTATCTTTTTTTTAATACTTATTAATTCTTTTATATGAATAAAATAGTAGATAAAAAAATATCAAAAATAAATAAATATTTTTTTAAATATAAAAAATAAAATAATATATTACAACAAAAAAACAAAAAAATTTATCCTAGTAGTTGTATTAAATTATTTTATTTTAATTTTAAACTTTTTATCAAGCTATCAAACGAGCTCTATTGCGCTTAGAAATGAGCTCACAAATAAACAACAAATGAGTGAGCTCCAACTCGAGCCTTACTTTTTAAAAAAAGAACGAGCTCAAGCCAACTATTTTTTTACCGAGCCGAGCCCGAGTTCGTGCTTTATACCCCTTCTCATCCAAGTAACAACCAGGTTTGTTTTTATTACCCCAAAAATAAAATACACGACGCAACACGTTGCACCAAACGAATGGAACCCCTCCAAACCAGAAGCTAATGAGACTTGCTTAGTGTCTGCGTTTGAAATTCAAATTATACAATTCAAAAATTAATCAAAATTACTTTACCACTCCACTCCACTCCACTCCACTCCATCACCGTCATTAATCAAATGAGCTATATTTAGGCTTCATTTCTAGGTTTTTGCGCGGGAGTAGATACATAAGTGGAATTCCAAACAGCAACAGAATTTCGGAATTGGAGGTTTTTTTTTTTTTAATCTGCAAATGGTGAGTGAGCGACTCTTAGATTTTTCTGAACTAGGGTTTTTTTTTATTATAATTTTTTTTTTGCAGTCTGCAACTATTGATTAGTTTTTGAATTTGCAGGCGGATAACACTGAAGAACTCGAACCCCTGTTCGATTACAGGCGAGTCCAGCCTTGCAATTTTATTTGCATTGATGGTGCGTTTCTGTTATTAAATAAATTTCTCTTGTTTTCTACTCTTGTAAAGAATATTCAAAAGAAGAAACATAGAATATTTGGGTTATGGCAGATGATAGTTCTGATGAGTCACCGTTTTCCTCTCCAAAAAGAAGGAAAAAATTGCAGAATCCAAAATCTGTAAGATTAAGTTTTATGCCTTTAATATGTTTGTTTGTGATTTTATGTTTGAAATTTAGGGATATAAATTAAGTAGGGGATGGTGTTCTTTATTAGGTTGGAGAAGTGGATGATGATAAGGTGCAAGTACTTGGAACTGTCGATTGTAATAATAAAGATGAGGAGGATTGGTTACCTCCTCCGCCCAAAGGCTCCACTGAATTTCAAAATCAGCTTGGTGAGGATTCCACTATAAAGGAGTTGAGGTATTGTGGTACATTATTCCGTTTCTGTACTGGGGTTTTTGTTCTTATGAAAGTTCTGAATTGGGTTAGAAATCATTGGAGTAAAAATTAGTCTATGCAGTTCTTTTTTTTTGACTCACTGTATGTGCTTATATATATGTACACTTCTTTTGGAATTCAGCATGACCGACTTCTTGGTGGAGACAAGACAACTACTATGTTTCGTTTCTGTCTTTATCTTGACTAGATTTAATGGCCTGGACTTTTGAATTGAGTTAAGCATCCAACAAAAAATGACCGTGCTAAATCCTTAATTTTACATTGAATCCTTGATTTTATGTGCAAGCTTAGACTCTGCTTAATACATTTGTGCAGAGCAGCTGTGAGCTTCAGGGACGTATGATTAATTCATTATCTTCTAGTTTTCAATTAAAGGTTTTATCTGGTGAAGGATAAAATGAAAGAGTGAAACTTAACTGTAAATCAAGCCACCATGTATTTACTAATCAGTCATGATTTTATTAATTTTTTGATTCATGAACTTGCATGAAATAGTCCTATGATAGTCCAGCCATTTCTCATAGTAACATACATGAATGTAGATTAAAAAAGCTGGAGCTGGAATCACTTGCAAAATCAGGTGTTGATGTGCTGCGAGCTATGGAAGAGTCTGTTATAAGGGAACATAGTTGTTCATTTTCAGCCAACGCTGGTTCTGAACAACCAGCAAAACCACCTGGTGAAAGGGCTAAAATAATAATTTCTGTCCAAGACAAGGAAGAACTTAAGCAGTTCCGTGTGTGCAAGGTATTTTTTATTTGTCTGGTTACTTTCCTGGTATGTATTTGAAGTTTACCTTACTATGTATGGAATTTGCACACCTTATGTTGGCTTTAAGATTCTCTATCAAATTGAAAAGTGCCAGCTGGAATGGAAGATTTTGTTTATTAGCTTCAAGTTCAATTTCAAGGTCTTTACATTTTAATCTTTATCCATCCAAAAGGATCTTCAGGTTATTGTGCTAAGAATTTAGGGAATCAGTAATCAATGCTTATTAAGTCATCATAATCATTCTATCCAATATTTCATGAGCATTGTTCAAGAAAGCATATTTTGTTCCATTCAATACTTTGTATCACATGTTTGATTTAGATATGCGAGGGCTGTTCAGTACTGGTTCTTTTTGCAAGTTCACTGTGACTATTTCTGCATTTTTTTTTTCTTTCTTTCATTGTGCACTTCAAATTTGGTGATTAGTGACTCCCTTAAAAGGAGATGCTGAAAGGTAGGTTTCTGTGTTATTTTTTATTCCCTTTTTTAGGCATCAAATTGGATAGTGAAAGAAAGAAACCAGAAATGTTTCAACCAAAAAAAAACATTGTGGTGTCCTTGAAAAGTTTTCCTTCCTTACTGCATAGAAAATGCTCCCTTGCATTGAAAACGAACTTTTTGTAGTTTGAACCTAGGTTGAGGGCATTATTGTCTTGTAAAGTCGTGTTCTTTCAAAAAGTACAATTTTTATGAAAAACAGTTTATTTGATTAATGGATTTGCACCAATGGCCATGTAGTTATCATTTTGAAGATGTTAGTTTAGGATGCAAGTGGCCATGTATCTAAGCATTTCTTATTTGTTCCTTAGGAAATTTAGAAAAATGTTTCTCTATTCTGTGATAATTTACTTCCACTTATTATATTTTCTTAATATATTTTTCTGATGTTGAGGATTATGTGAACTAGAAATCTTATTTTTTTAACAGGATGACAAGTTTGAACGGTTCTTCAAAGTGTATGCAGATAAAGCTAAACTTGATATTCAAAACTTAGTATTTACCTTTGATGGGGACAAAATCAGTCCAACAACAACACCTGATAGCCTTGGCATGGAGGATGATGACATTATTGAAGTGCATGTAAGGAAAAGCTGAATAAAGTGTGGTACCATTGGAGTTGGGCTATGATTTTCTTTGTGAAAATCTTGTAATTTGCCGTAAGTTTTGATATTTATTTATTTTGTGATTACATATAGGTAAAATCACTTTGCTCTTTCTTTGTAATCCAGGTTGGAGCTGTGTGTCTATGTTAGGTGTATTTTGTTTTGTGCGACTATGGTAGTGGTGGAGATTTTTTTGTTTTGGTTGGGGGAAGGGTGGGATGGGGTTTGGAGTGCTGTTAAGATGATTTGAAGTAAACAACAAATCACTTTGAAGGAAAATAATAGTAGATTGCATATAATTTTGTGGTTTTTATGGACTTCCACTGCAGTTATCATGTTTTGCAGCACAAAACACATTACTTCAAGAAAATTTTGGTAATCTCCATGGTAAACAAGTGTATTCTGGTAATATGGACTTCTTCTTGTTAGAGCACAACTCTAGCGTGATGTTATTTAACAAAAAAATTCACTTGGGGGATCATATGATTGTTGCATCCTGATAATAAAATGTTCTACCTGCCTTCTTCTTTCTTTATTTCTCTTCATTTGTTTACATGCTGCTTTTCATCATCTTCTTATTGCTTATGGATAAAATTGCACTTATTGTTATTAGGTTTCTTAATTGCAGGTGCACTACCTCTGTTGCAGCTAAGCTGCTGAAAATGCTAATGACTTCTTTTTGTTCAGATTTTTTGTTCCAACTATAGAGCGTTAAGCAATCTCATGTTGCATGACCTTTTTTACCGAACGGACTCAGTTTTTGGTCATTAAATGTAAAGTGCATTGATTTTTTTTTTTTTTTTTTCTAAATTAAAGTTGTTTCAAGAATATGATTTTGTAACACAACTTAAAACTTTTTAATCATGGAAAGGCTATATTAGACAAACTCACATGTAGCTAGGCTTTTCTTGTATTTCATTTATTCAAAGACCTTTGCCTAATTATTTTTTGGCACAATGGACTTTCATTAATTGTTTATATAGCATGTTGCAGGGTAAATTATTCGAATGATTATTAAATTTTTTTTGTAATTTTAATTTAGTTATAAAATTTTAATTTGTAATTTTTTTGTCATTAAACTTTAATTTTTATTTCAAATGTTGTCTCTATTTAAGAATTTAAGCTTTAAAATATAATCATTTTAGTTCAAAAGATTATTTCCTTGTAAATAAATATATAGATTTTGAAGATAATAAATAAAATAAAAATTTATATTTTTGTTTTCTCTATGTCTTTTATTGTAAAGAGTCTTGTCCATTATTTGTGTTTATTTGTTTGGTCTAATACTAATAGTTTGAGAGTTTAAGATAAAAATTATTCAACGAAGGATAGAAAAATATTTGTATTCATTAAGAAATATCATAATTAATATTGTGACTGTATTGAATACAATAGAAAGTTATGCATTATTAATACTATTATTGTACTTTTTAGATAATTTGTTTGGTTTAGATTAAAATAATTGTTAGATAAATGGAAAATTGAAGAAAAAGTTCAGATTTCAATAATCTATTGGGATTATAACAATTAAATATTTTTTAAAAATATTTAATACAAATTGTATAATAATTTTTTATTAATAAACAGTCATTTAAAATTTAAATTATAAACTAAACTTATAATAAATTATAAATATTTAATTTTTTATAAAATACAATGATAAATGTTAAATATTCAGGTTACAATAGTCCATTTAATTCTTATCTTCTTTTAATATATTCAAAAAAATTTCTAAAATTACTATGTTTCACACACACAAAAAAACATATTAAATTTTAATTTATTATACAGTTCGTATCAAATATTGTAATTTATTCTATTCAACAAAGTTACAATATATTGATTATAATATTCTTGGTGAATATTAACCTCTTTTTTTTTTTGTGTTGAATAATTATTGTTTTAAAACTCTCAAACTGTTAGTATTAGACCAGTCAAATAAACACAAATAATGGACAAAACTTTTCTATAATGGAAGGCATGAAGAAAATAAAAATATATGTGTAGGCGATGGGGCTGACCACGCGCCTAAGTGTTTTGCGACTACGATACTGTGTAGGCTCGAGACTCATTTGGAAATACGATATAGGTCTTAGGCCTATTCGGAGATGGAGTTGCCACCCGGATAAAAGTCGGGATACACTATACAACAACTGGATTCCATAGAGGTTTCCAAAAGTCATAATCAGAAATCGGGTTCGGAAACTGGATATGGGCTTTTAGAATGCCCATTCAACCTTGCGGTTGGCCTCCGTTTGTATCTTGTGTTTTATTACCTTTAATTATTTAATCATTTCCTTATTTACATTCAAAATTGCACTTGCCTTCATCAATTTTCCAAGTTTTGCAATTAAGCCTAAGTTTGCACATTAATCCTTTTTCGTGTATGTAGTCTCGTTATTTACAATAAATAAAATAGATAATCAATATTTACAACCATTCATCCAAACCAAAAGGGGAAGAGATTAAGGATTACAATGCCTTTGAATAAAATCAAAAAAAATATATGGAAAATAAACTGTACATATATTGAAAATAAATCAATAATAAACTATTTACACAAGAAAGATACTCTAAAGGGTTAGCTATTTAAATTGACTACTCAATGATGTAGATCATTAAGTAATTCCTGCAATAATCATACGGTTAGTTTCCCTTAAAAACAACATATTAGTAATAATATTTTACAAATAATGTTCTTGAAAGAAATTATAATAAGAAAAAAGGCTTGAATGGTCAACTATCATCATGCAACGTATTAACTACAAGTAATAAAAAAACATGCAAGGTTAAAATCATGCAAGTTTTTAAAAAAGGGATCATGTTGCCTGAAAACCTGTCAATGTGGCGATCGCCTCTGTGATGAGACGATCGCCTCATTGGCAAGAGGCAACACCTCTGTGATGAGGTGTCGCCTGATTAACAGGCTTCCTCAATACATTAAAATAGTAGAATCATGCAGAAACATATAAAAGGAGAGGCCAAGTTACTTGAAGGCTTGTCAATGTGGCGATCACCTCTGTGAAGAGGCGATCGCCTCATTGACAGGGGGGCAACGTCTCTATGAAGAGGTGTCACCTGATCAATAGGCTAGCTTGACTCTCAAAATAATTAAACTTCTACCCTAAGCAACCAAATTACAACTACATGCAATAGTTTAAGGGATCATATCAATGAGGTAGTGTAAAAAATGAAATAAACCTAATATATACCTAAAGTACACTAACAACTTAGTCATATGCAAACTAAACACAAAAATGATGAAGTTATGAAAAAAATGTATTTGGATGCAAAATTTTACCAAAGTGATGGACCCTCAGAGATGTGCTTTTGAATGTGATCTCCAATTAGGTATGAGTTTCACTTTGACACAAGCTTTTCTCCTTTCTCTCCTAAGGAATGTGAACTTGCTTTGGCTTGGATTCTCCCCCTCTCTCAAGAATGTTTCTCTTTCTTTTTTTAGAGTTGAGAGCCCCCCTCTTTTTTTTTTAACTCTCTCTCTCCCTTTTTAGCAAAAATAATGGTTCCTCCCTTTTCTTTTCTTTTTTTTTTCTTTTTATACCCTTACCTTGCCCATGCCTCTAGGTTTTCTAGCTCATCATGAATCCTTATAGCCTTTTTCTTCCCCCCAAAAATCTCTTCCTCACTCAAAATCAAGTTTAAGGGTGTGGGGCCTATACCACTTGGCCACCATGGCTGCAACTACAAGTGGTTTGCACAGAGGTGATGCCTCTACGATGAAGCGATCGCCTTTGCAATAGTTGCCAAAGAGGCGATCGCCTCATGGCACTGAGGCGATGCCTCTTTGGCCCGGGCCTGTGTTGGGCCAAGCGAGCTTGGGTTATTTTTGGACAATTGGGCTAAGTGTTGGGCTTTTGAGGCTTTTAGGCTTTCAAGTCCATTTCCAATTGGAGATTCAGGTTTTATTCTTATGTCCAAGTTTCACATTCTCATCATTAGGCTTAACAACGAGTCAATCAAACTGAGCATCCCTAATTTGTTCCCTAACATGGGCCGATTGAATTGGGTGTCTACAGTTTGCCCCCTGATTTTTCAAAAAATCA
Organism: Mallotus nudiflorus; assembly: GCA_947683625.1. Lineage (NCBI taxonomy): Eukaryota > Viridiplantae > Streptophyta > Magnoliopsida > Malpighiales > Euphorbiaceae > Mallotus > Mallotus nudiflorus. The sequence goes on along the minus strand of CANTUR010000283.1, from coordinate 6,231,829 downwards.
AATGCATACAATGACCATTTTTCAAAAAATCATATGCACAACAACAAATAAATAAATAAGATCAATAACATACCTGGCCCTATAGTTTCACTTGAGAAATGAGTTCTTCAATTTTGAAACGTGACCGTGATCCTTGGGTTTTCCTGGCTTGATTAGCCACTCATTAATATTTGATAAGTTATTCAAAGATGATTAACCTCGGGTTTTCCTGACCCAATTACAGTTCCACTGGGGACGTGATTCTTGGATTTTCTTGATCCAGTTGTCACCTAATCAACCTACTGGGGTCGTAATTTTTGAGTTTTCTTAGCTCGATCATCATTACATCGAAACTTGATTCTCGGGTTTTCCTAGTTTGATCATCGCTATACTGACTTCGGTTCTCGAGTTTTCCTTGCTCTATTACCATTAGGTATGTGATTCTCAGATTTTCATAGTTTGATCATCGTTGTACTAACTTCGGTTCTTGAGTTTTCCTGGCTTGATTACCATTAGGGATGTGATTCTTGGATTTTCCTGGTCCAATTGTCATTTGCTTTTGACTTTGGGGATACTACTTGAACAATTGTCTTAGTTCTTGAGCTTCGGGGATTCAAACCAGAATAACCCTATCTTTGAGCTTTAGGGATTCAAACTCGAATAACCCTATCTTTGAGCTTTAGGGATTCAAACCCGAACAACCCTGTCTTTAAGCTTTGGGGATTCAAACTCGAACAACCCTATCTTTGAGCTTTGGGTATTCAAACCCGAACAACCTTGTCTTTGAGCTTCGGGGATTCAAACTCGAATAGTCCTGTCTTTGAGCTTCGGGATTCAAACATGAACAACATTGTCTTGCCGTAGCATAACACTTAGGTTTTCCTGGCCCATACATTGTTCAATTGAAAATGTGAAGCTCGAGTTTCCCTAGCCCGATCTTTGTTGAACTAAAAAGTGCAAATCCCTGGTTTTCCTGGCCTAGTTCTTGTTAAAACTTCACTTAGACGACTTTCATTCATGAACTTCGATTTCCAAGCACACGTAAATAATGACCTTTTTATTTTCAAAAAACCCTAAACTTCCACCTACTATAAAAGATAACTTTTCTCCCTTTCCCCTCTTTTTGTCATTTTCCCTTTTTTTGTCTCTTCTCTTCTCTCTTTCTCCTTTATACTTTTTGTACTTCTCTCCCTTTTCTAAACAATGGAAAATGAGAGGACACCTCATGTACCTGAGTGGGATCACATCTCACCCTCTGTTAGTGCTTCTTGGCGCCTTGGATTGACACGGGGAGGCTTTATTCCTCTCTTGGCGGATCTAGGGTCCCATATTTGTTCGTCTGCATCCAGAGAGGTTAGTACCCCATTTTTTTTATTTTTCCTATAAATTGCATTGGGTTAGTGATTAGTCTTGTATATTTATCATTCTAAAGTATGATTAGGTTAAACAAATATGAATTTTTCCATTTTGATGTTAAAAATAAAAAATTGTTGCTATCTGCGTCCTGTAGAGGCGATCGCCTCTTCAATGAGGTGATGGCCACTCCTACAGATTAAAAGGCTATTGCCTTTTCGATGAGGCGATCACCTATGTGATGAGGTAATCTCTTCATTAATGAGGTGACACGTTTCATCAGTTGGGCGATCCACGCTAGTTATACGCTTATTCATTCTGAATTTTTCTGTGACAATGAAATGCATAAATTCAACTTCCTTATTTTTTCCCCTTGTAGCATGATACACAGACATTTAAGGGTGCTAAGAATTTCCACGGGGCCTAAGTCCTTTATAGCGAGTTGACTGACGATAAGAATGATCGGATTCAAGAGACTGGATTCGAGGACTTTGTACTCTCACTTCCTTTTGAGTAGAGATGTACATATTACCAGCCACTACACGCACTGATGGAGAGGTGGTTCGACACAACCCACACCTTCCACCTCCTATTTGGTGAGCTCACTCTAGATCCAGTGTCATTTGCTACTATTACAGGGATAACTTGTGCTAGAGACCCTATCCCCTTCGATGCGAGCTTACATTAATTGTCTCTGAATAAGGCCGTATACATTGAGCGACTTTTGGGCATGACTCTTATATGAAAGGGACTCATGCCCTCAAGTTTGACTCGATTAGGAGCTTCAATACTCAGGAGTGGGTTGCGACTATGGTCACTCCTTATGAGGTTGATCAGGTGGTGAGGGCTTTCCTGCTTTACTTGCTCAGTACCACCTTCTTTGTTGACACCATCAGCTCGATTAATTTGATATTCCTACAAGCTTTTCGAGATCTTGATCATATATCCACATTTGACTGGGGTATCTGTGCTCTCACATATTTGTATTGGAGCATGGACGAGGTGGTCCAAGGGGCCAAGAGATTTTATGGCTTATTCTAGTAAGTCATGACCCTCCCCTCTCTTGACTTGTTCTAGTCTCCACTTATTTACACTGACTAATTAACTTTCTTGATACGTCTGGGTTTTAGAGCTGGAGCTGCTCGTAGGTGTGCAGTGAGTGGGGGATCACCTTCCAGCTATCAGTAGATGGGGTGCTAGCCGTGTCCTAAAGAGGCATCTCGCCCGAGTGTATATCCAGAGGCAACACTTGAACTCCTTGACGCAGGATGCAGTATCTACAAAACACAAACTCTTCCATTAGTAATTTATACAAATTTAATTTGCTTACCTATTGATGTTTCCACGTTTCATAGATCCGGAATGACTTGTAGGGGCCTGAGGATAGCTAGAATATCGAGATGACTCATTCCAGGCCCCTAGACTGTAAGAGGGTACTCCTTTGTGGCCCTGGATATCGGGTCTGGTATCTTGGCGAGCCAGTCATGAACTGGAGGGGAGGCACTAGAGCGAGATGGGTTCCTAGGTCTCCTCCTGATAGCATGTTTTGGGCGCATAAGCTGGAGGGCGAGGACCTTGCTCAGGCTGTTGTAGACTCACCGGTTGTGGATCACACAGTCTGTGTGAAGAGCCGATATGTGGAATTCGTTTAAGCTCACCTTTTGTTGATAGTCCCGTTCCAATGTTCTTCTACCTCCCAGGCATATCCCTATCGCCTTTTTCCTACTTTAAGAACTAGCTGTGTTCTTACATGCTTTCCTTTTCTTGCCTTTAGGCTACACCCGCTAGGCCGATGCCTTAGGCTAGATCTTGAGTGTGAGAGAGAGAGAGTCCTTAAGGCATCATTTGGATCAAGGCAGGGAGGAGACTTCGACGGCTGTCGAGTAGGCCATGCCGCCTATCGCCCCTAATTTTCAGTTCGCTCTCGATAGCTTCAGTTATGTCCCTGACCCTTTAGTTCGATTCTGGGTCCCTCCTGAGAGTTATCTTATTAGTTTTTGACTCTGGACGAGGATCTAACACCTGCATGCACCCTTAGTGGTGCCACTCATGCACGTTCACTCCTAACCTACTTTCATTATCATTCTCAACCCATCTATTAGTTCTAACATTCATTTAACAATGTAGATTTCTTTGGAGTAAGGCCTATACATGTATCGCATGATAGAAGCTCAGAGATACTATATGATGGAGGTCACCCAGCTGTGGAGGGTAAGAATCTTTCTATTCCTTACATGTTTGCATGCTTGCATGATTCACTAACCTGTGATTTATTTGAGCAAGACTGTGATGAGGCTAGCAGGAAGAGGGTCGCCACTCTTGAGTGCTAGATTGATGTGTTCAAGATCGATAAGGATGGGAGTGGCAATGGCACTGGAGGAGGGGATGACCCTGAGGGTGCCAGATCGGACGCTTGATGTACTAGGGCCTACAAATTATTGTTTCCCCCTTTTGACTAATTTATTCAACTTGGACAATGAACACATACACTTTTTTATTCTTTTTTTTGGATGAATTATTTATAGTATTTAACTTTTATCTCAATTAAATTTATTCTTTTACATGCAAATTGATTTCAATGATTACATGTGTGTGCGTTTGCCCTGCTACACTTTGATTTACACTTGCTGAGATTGTACAGTTCGATGAAGCTTAACAATTGATACTGTTGAAGAGGCGATTGCCTCATGGCTTTCTGATGAAGAGTTGATCGTCTTTTGGTGCTGAAGCGACACCTCTTTGATGAGGTGATTGCCTTATCATCAAGCAGTCCTGCCCCTTTAAAAGCTCAAAACACTTTCCCAACCTTGCTCTTAAGATACATTCATCCTTAACCTTTAATTTCTCTCTCTAGGCACCCTTGAAAGCTTGAACCATGACTGAACAAAGTCTCAAACTGCTACAACCAGATCTTAAAAAGTTTAGATAATAGGTCTTAGGTTAGGTTAGAGCTATATTTTTCGATCTTCAAATCACTACATACTAGGAGGATTAATTTTTCTTTCCTTCATACCATGGTTTAGTTTCGGGATCCCTTGAAGCAATTTTCCAATTCAACATAGTGGAAATATATCCACTGCCAGAGGAATTTGAAGCAATTCTTGGTCATCATGCAGATTCCACTTGCCAACTTACTCCATTCAATACCAGATGGCGCGTATGTTCAACCTTCCATCGCGGTCCTCTTCTCATTGCATTCTTAGTTTAGAAATCATATTAGAATCCTTCCTCGAGATCACCATGGGTGTGGACAAAGAAGAAACTTATTAGCCCTGCATGATAGCTCTCTGTTTATATGCCCAGTTTCTGCTGGTTTCTTCCTCCAGACACTATGATTTGAAGGTCCTTTCCATTCTTAATCAGGCGGAATCAGGGTTTAATCCCTTCTCTCTCATTCTAGTAGAAACTATTATTGGATTGGACAAATTCACAGAAACACGAAGATTCTCTAGAAGTCCCTTTCTTTTGGAGGTAAGCTCTTCCATGTCAATTCCTGACTTTTAACTATCCTATCATTTGCACCTAATCATTTATCAATTTGCAGATGTGGCTCTATGAAAAATTGAGTTTGCTTGAACCCCCTCAAGACATTAGGCATTATAAGGAAAAACATTATCAAACAAGGAAGCTACACCCCATTCCGGCAGATGTTCATAGTTGGTTATCAACATTTCCTGACATTCTAATCCACTGGATATGCCCTTGGTGGAGATTGAAGCATATGACTATCTGATCCTATACATATTATGTTCTAATTTTTGGTCTTCATTTTGCCACCTTTTATAGTCCAACCTGCCTCTATCGTTAATACGGTCATAAACAATTGATCATAGAATTAGTTCATGAGTTCAAACCAGGACCCTTTTCTTAAAACTTCCTAGACCACTTGGTGGCAACTTAGCCTCAAAGAACCATCGAGAGAAACTTAGACTACAATGGAGATCAGACTACTAATGATCATTACAAAGTATGGGTCCACTTGCAATAGATGAAAAGAGATGAATTTATTAGAAACAAGAAAACAAGAGAATTACAAGTATTGAGCTTTTGAGGTGACCAACAAAAGAAAAGAAGACAAAATTAGCTCATGAAATTAAGTCATCATTTTCCTTTTTGTTAGATGTAGTTTGCCTTTTTGTTAGTTAAATAGCTTGTAATAGACACTTTATGCAATGCTTAACAGTAATTGAAGCAATCTATTTCATTCAATTTAAGCACAATATGTATATACATTTCTCTTTTGATACATTTTATGTTATTAGTTGGCTTGCCCTTGCAAGTTTTCCAACTAACCATTTTGCGTCTCTCTCTCTCCTTTTACATGTCCTTAAATTTTGCTTGGATTGCCTCTTTTGAGGTTTTCAATCTAGCAACACTTTTTTGTTTGTTTGTTTTGTTTTGGTCTCTAATTTTTGCCTAAATAGCCTCTTTTTAAGGTTTTCTCCCTAGCGAGACTTTTTACAGGAAGTATTTCTTGAGTTTGTCTAGGTTAACGAGCTCCTTGAACTCATTTCCCTCTATATCAGATAGAATGGCGGCACCTTTCAAAAATAATTTCTTTACCAGATACGATTCTTCCCAATTTGGCTTGAATTTCCCTCGAGGGTCGGTCATGATTGATTTTGTAAGCTTCAGCACCAAATCCCCTTCTTGGATCTTTTATGGCTTGATCTTTTTATTTTAGGCCTGGGCTATTCTTTTTTGATACAACTGAGAATGATACATAGCTTTCATCCTCTTTTTATCCAGCAATGTTAACTGAGCTAATCGACTCTCCACCCACTGATACTCGGGGAGTTTAGACTCTAGTAGGACTCGCAATGACCTTATCTCAATCTCCACCAACAAAATGGCCTCACATCCATAAATTAAGGAGTATGAAGTGATCTGGCAGTGGTTCGGTACCCCCATAATGCAAATTGTAAGTACTCTGCCCAATCTTGGTAATTCTTTAACATCTTGGCCATGATTTTTTTCACATTCTTATTGGCTGCTTCCACCACCCCATTTGCCTGTGGCCTATATAGAGATGATATGTGGTGTTCAATCTTATAGTCTTTTAGCAGCGTAGCCATTTCTGCTCGAAATTGAACCCCATTATATGTAATAATGTGGTGTGAAAAACCATATATGCATATTATGTTCTTCTCGATGAACATCGACATTTGCCCAAGTTTGTGTCTTGTGTTTTATTACCTTTAATTATTTAATTATTTCCTTATTTACATTCAAAATTGCACTTGCTTTCATCTATTTCCCAGGTTTTACAATTAAGCCCAAGTTTGCACATTAATCCTTTTTCATGTATGTTGTCCTGTTATTTACAACAAATAAAATAGATAATCAATATTTACAACCATTCATCTGAACCAATGGGGGAAGGGATTAAGGATTATAATACCTTTGAATAAAATCAAAAGAAATATATGGAAAATAAACTGTACATATACCGAAAATAAACCAATAATAAACTATTTACATAAGTAAGATACTCTAAGGGGTTAGCTATTTAAATTGCCTACTCAATGACGTAGATCATCAAGTAATTGCTGGAATAATCATACAGTGAGTTTCCCTTAAAATACAGTATATTAGTAACAATATTTTACAAATAATGTTCTCGAAAGAAATTATAATAAGAATTAAAAAGGCTTGAATGGTCAAACTATTGTCATGCAACGTATTAACTATAAGTAATAAAAAAACATGCAAGGTTAAGATCATGCAAGTTTCTAAAAAAGGGATCATGTTGCCTGAAAACTTATCAATGTGGCGATCACCTCATAGGCAATGCCTCTATGATAAGGCATTGCTTGATTAACAGGCTTCCTCAATACATCAAAATAGTAGAATCATGCGGAAACATATAAAAAGAGAGGCCAAGTTACCTGGAGGCCTATCAATGTGGCGATTGCCTCATTGACAGGGGGGCAATGCCTTTATGAAGAGGCATCGCCTGATTAATAGGCTAGCTCGACTCTCAAAACAATCAAACTTTTACCCTAAGCAAGCAATATATGCATACATGCATCCAATAGGTGCTAAATTACAACTACATGCAATAGTTTAAGGGATCATATCAATGAGGTAGTGTAATAAACAAAATAAATCTAAAATATACCTAAAGAACACTAACAACTTAGTCACATGCAAACTAAACACAAAAATGATGAAGTTATGAAAAAAATGTATTTGGATGTAAAATTTTACCAAAGTAATGGACCCTCAAAGATGTGCTTTTAAATGTGATCTCCACTTGGGTATGAGTTTTACTTTAACATAAGCTTTTCTCCTTTCTCTCTTAAGGAATGTGAACTTTCTTTGGCTTGGATTCTCCCCCTCTCTCAAGAGCGTTTCTCTTTCTTTTTTTTAGAGCTTAGAGTCCCTTTTTCTCTTTTTTTTTTAACTCTCTCTCCCTTTTTAGCAAAAATAATAGTTCCTCCCTTATCTTTTCTTTTTTTTATTTTTATATTTATACCCTTACCTTGCCCATCCCCTAGGTTTTTTAGCTCATTATGAACTCTTATAGCCTTTTTCTTCCCCCTAAAAATCTCTTCCTTATGCAAAATCAAGTCTAGGGGTATGGGGCCGACACCACTTGGCCACCATGGCTACAACTGCATTAAATGCAGCTGCAAGTGGTCCGCCACAGAGGCAGCACCTCTACGATGAGGTGATCACCTCTGCAGTAGCTGCCAAAGAGGCAATCACCTCATTGCACTGAGGCGATGCCTCTTTGGCCTTGGCATGTGTTGGGCCAAGTGGGCCTGGGTTAGTTTTGGAAAATTGGGCTAAGTCTTAGGCTTTTAAGGCTTTTAGGCTTTCAAGTCCATTTCCAAATAGAGATTCAGGTTTTTTTTCTTGTGTCCAAGTTTCACATTCTCATCATTGGGCTTAACAACGAGTCGATCAAATTGAGCATTCCTAATTCGTCCCCTAACACGGGCCGACTAAATCAGGTGTCTATAATATGTTCTTATTTTATTTATTATTTTTTAAACCTATTAACTTATTTGCAAAGAAATAATCTTTTGGTAATATTATCAAAATTGAAGGATTAAAATCTTAAACAGAGACTATGTTCAAAACAAAAATCAAAGTTTGGTGACCAAAAAGTCACAAATCAAAGTTTTATAACCAAATTGAAATTGCAAATAAAGTTTAGTGACTATCTGTTCAAATTACCTGCATGCTGCATTTACATATTTAAGCATCCACTTGTTTTAATATATTTTTCTTTATTATTTTTTATGAGAAAATCAGGAAGTGGTAACAGGTGACTAATCTTGGCTATAGACAATATTGAATAATGAAGAATGTTGTTTCTTATTTTACTGAAACTAAAAAGGAGAAAAAAAGGAAAAGTGGGGAGGGGTCCAGAGTTTTTTTTTTTGAATTTGACGGCTATTCTCATGCCACTTTGGGGGAGAGTGAGCAAGGTGAGTGAGGATTTGAACTTGCACCCTTAATCTTTATATGTTACACATCTTGGCCGTTAGGTTATGTAAGGGAATGGTGTGGAGTTTTTTGGCATATAGTAAACATAACCTTTTTTTTTCCATGATCTAATTGGAGTTTGTTTGGCATATAGTAGAAATAAGTATTGAACTTGTTGAAAGAGTCCTAGAGGGGGAGGGTGAATAGGACTATCGAACAAAAATGGAAAATTAAAGAAATTCTTTGCAAGAATTGAGTAAGAGTTGAGAAGGAAGAATGAAGAACACAAATATTTAAGGAGTTCAGATTCAACAATAATCCTACGTCTCCACCTAACTTATCCCCAGGTTAGAATTTTTTAATCACCCACAATCTTATTCATAAGATTGAGAATACACAAGAGTTTTATGGCTCACTCTTACAACCTTACAACTTAAGTTTTCAAGGCTTACTCAAAAATGAAATTACAAGTGTTTTCAAAGCTCACACTAAAACTAATTTCCTAAGTGTTTTAATGGCTAAACACTTAAACAAATTCCTTTTGAATAGAATCTCACTTCCTATTTTTGAAACCTAGAAAATAGAAGAATAAGAATGTCTATTCTAATCACTCTCCAACTCTCACAAGAATTATACACAAAGAATTGTTTAAACGAAAGTTTAAGAGCTTAATTGAATGTTTAAGAAAATGATAAATGATAAACAAGTTTTCTTAACCTTTCAATTGAATTCTAAGTTGTGTTTATATAGAAAAAAACTTGAAAATATATTTTTTGGATGTATCAATCATGTCTCCAATGTTTAGAATTGATTTTGAATCAATTCTTGGACTTTTGGCAGCTCAAAGGATGCTCACGAGGGAATAGTGCTTGTGAGGGGTGAAAATATATCTGTTGTATTCAAAAATTCCCATTAGTTACTGTTAGTGGTTTGCTCATGAGCAAGGTCATGAGCAATCATCTTGTGAGGGGTACTGCCATATTTTGGCAAAAACGTGCTCCAAATGCTCCATTAAAGGATAACTCATGACCACTTCTAAATATACTCATGAACGGGATTGAAGAAAATCGATTCAGCCAAAATGTTCTTCATAAAAGTTGTAGATAATTGTCCTAGCTTTCCATAAAACTTTAAATCACCTCAATTGGACATCTTTAGCTCAAGAAATTTCTGAAATACTAAGAGTTGTGCAAACTGAAATGCAAGCTGCATATACTGACTTCGATTGAAGATTTGCATACCAAAGTGAACTTGGATTTTGACAAGCAAGCTCAATTTGGAAAGCTTAAATGTCTAATTGAAAATTAAAGAAGCTCATTTTATTATTTAAGAGCTCTAAATATATCAAAAGTCTTTTTCAACCTCAGAGGTTCAATCAGCCTGAAAAGTCACTATTCATCCAAAAGTGTATATGCTTGGTATATAATTCCCTACACACTTAATTGAAATTATTAGTATAAAAATTATTTGTCAAAGTCCAAAAATTAGGAGTTTGATCATGCAAATGGTCAACACTTATTCTCCATGACTTAATTGGTTAAAAAATGTTAAGACTGCTAAAATTAGTAGTGTGGTGTAGTAAGGTAGGAAGGATGTGCATATGTTGGATTGAATTATGTGTTGTAAAATTCAATAGTAATTCAAGGCTTTGCCTCAACTTGTCCAATTCTTTCTTATTTGTTACAAATAAACAAAAAGAAGGACAAGAAATCTGCCTCATTTGCTAATGTATTGAGATGGTTTAAAGATGAAGAAAGAATTCTAATTTTCGTAATGATTTGTTTAATCTCAAAAGATTAAATTATAAACAAAATGCAAAAATGTTACAAAGCATATGTAATAGAAGAAAGAAAATGATCCAACTTAACTTCGTTCGTAATAAAAAGGAATAACTCATATTTTGCTTCTTACACTTTTATTTTTTTTCTCAATCTACCCCCTTCACTTTTATTTATATAGATTGAGTCTTCACACTTTTATTCTTATTCACATTAAACCCTTGTACTTTTATTAACCCCTATAATTTCGAGAATTTTATGTTAAAGATAAAATATAAGTAATTAAATTATAACATAGTTGATGAAAATTTTTAGAATTATATTTATTGAAGGGATTAATCTTGATAAAATAAAAGTAAAAGGACTTAATGTTCACAACAATAAAAGTATAAGAGGTTAATGTGAATAAAAATAAAAGTGGAGAGAGTAAATCAAGAAAAAAATAATTCCTAATAAAAATAGGTAATTATGAAAAAAAAAATGCTAATAAAAATAGGTAATAGTGTAGAGGGCAAAATATGAATTATTCCTAATAAAAATAGGTAATTGTGAAAAAAAATGCACCATATGGAGTTAACAGCCATTAAGAAAGAGAGAAGTACACGTGTAAGATAGAGATTGTATAGAATAGGTAAACATATAATATAGAATCACATGATTGGATGGCAAATAATAAGTGGTTTCAATGGTAGCAAACATTACCTATACCCATTTACCCACCTTTATTCGTTGATATTAAATAGGCATGGGTCATTAATGGGTATATGTAAAAGTTAAATGGGTAATAAATGAGTTATAAAATTTTAACCCTCTTGTAAATTGGTTTAGTGAATTTGGGTAAAGGTACCCATTACCTAAAGAAAAATTTGAACTTAAAGCCTTTTTTTTGTTGGAATTACTGAACCTAAAGCAATATAAGCCCAAAGCTTTTTCCTCAATTGACACTACTCAATCCTAAAGCATTTGAACAAAAATCTATCTTAACTTAAACAACCCTAAACTTGTTTGTAACTAGCAATCAACTTATAAACAAACTATGATATGCTTATATAGGAATCTAAAAATGGTTTACTCTGTGTGGCTATTATGTTTTCTAAGGTTTAAATAAAGTAGCAGTGGCTAGTTTATATGCATCTATAGATTTTGTTAATGGAATAAAATTTGGGCTAAGCCATGGTTATGTTTATGTAATTAAGAACTAATGCATGAGAATTTACATGCATGATCTAATATAAGAACTAGTGTTGACACTTAGGTTTAGCCTGCCCATGAGTAAAGTCTAATGATGAAAGTCTAAGCAAAATGAGCTTGGTAGTGTAAAGTCCAGACTCATTTTCCCTTAATGGGCTAGTAGCCTAAGAAAAGTCTTCTGATGAGTTACTAAGGTGGGTGGCCTTAGTACTAAGGCAACCACCTTGGCCACTAAGTTGCTGAGCTATTTTTTTTATTTATAATGGCAGAAACCAAGTTTTGACATGATTTCTCTGTGGTTTCACAAAGACATTGTAAACCACTTAAAATGTGGAGGAAGTGTGAGGGAGATTTTTGGGAAGTAGTTTTTGATACTAGAGGAGAGGTTTGAAAAAGAAAAGAATCACAAAAAGGGGAGGGGGAGGTTTTTGGTAGCAACAATAGAAAAAAGAACATAAACTAAAAAAGAGAGAAAAAAGAACATTAAAAAAGAGAGCTGAAATAGAAAGAAGGGGAGGAGAAAAGGAAAAAGGTTTAGAGAATTAAAAAGGAAAAGAACAGCTTGAAGAAAAGAAAGACAACAAAGGCTATTGGCTTGACAAAAGAGAAAAGAGCTGGCTTTGTGTTATCTAAAACTCACTAGCAATCATTCTAACACTTATGAGGGCCAAGATAGGGCACCAAAGCTGGTGTTAAAACAGTAACCTCTATTTCTTCTATTCTTAAGTTTATATTATTTTTATTAACTTGAAGTATGTAAATTGTGATTAATGTTAATTAGGTTCTTTGTTTTTTGTGTTTTCATGACTATGAAACTTTAGAATTGTTTGGCACAAATGATTTACGTCTTAAATTCAGAAATTAAGTTTTCCAGTTGATTTTTACATGCCAGTGTAATAAGGCGGCGCCTATTCAATAAGACGTCACCCTATTGTATTAAGGTGTAATAAGGCGCCGCTTATCTTTTAAACAATAGAATAATTTTATTTTAATTCTTTTCATATTTACTCTTGTAATTATTTTATATTTTAAATTGAACATTGTTTTGCTATTCTTGGTTTATTTAAGTTAAAAATATTATTTGTGTTTATTTCCTTCATGCATGTTTAAAATCCATTTGATTTATTATGTTGTTTTTTGGTATATTATAGATATTTTATTTAATTTTTTGCATGCTTTTCCTCTTAAATAGAATTTTGATTGTTTATGTATTGTTTCTTTATTTAGTTGTTATTTTGTGAATTATTTATTTTATTTTATTCATTTTGTTTATTAATTAGAATTTCTATGGCTAAATTAAGTACAGTTTCTTTCATTTATTTTATTTTATTATAAGAATTTGACTTTGTGGTTTCTTTTGTGGATTTTATTTTATTTTATTTTATTTTTTATTTTTGGGTTAATTCATTTAATTTTTAGGAATAAATTTTGAGTGACAATTTAGTCACTAAGTGGCCAACCTTAGTTTATAAATATTTTATTTTAATTTCAATTTAGTTATGTTTGTCTTACATGATTAAGGATGTAAATCTTTTCTCCTCCTTCCTTTCTTTATGTACGCAATTTATTTTATTTTTATTTATTTTTGAATGCATGATGAAAGGGTTGTTTTCATTTCTCCTCTCTCATTTCTTTGCATGCGCATTTTATTATTTTGTATGTAGATTTTGTTCATTTATTTATTTTGTTAATTTAGTTTGAATGTATGATATGGATGATGGACCAAATTGCATGTAAATGGAATTAATTGCAAACTTGGACTTAATTGTAAAATTTGAGAATTGTTTAGAGGAAATTAAAATTTGCATGTAACTAAAGAAATAATTAAATAATTAAAAGTAATAAAACACGAAACACAAATAGAGGCCAACTGCAAGGTTAGGTGGCATTCAAAAGCCCAAACCTAGTTTCCAAACCTAATATATGAGGACGATTATTGGGGGGCCCTCTGTGGGATCTAGTTAATGTAAAAGTGTGTCCCATATCTCATCCAAGTGGTGACTCCTATCTCTAACTTGGGCTATAAGCCCTTATTGTATCTCCCTTGTAGGACCTAAGCCCACACAGTGCTGTAGTCGCCAGACACTTGGGTGCATATTGAACCCCATCGCTTATAGTTACGACTCCACTAAGGATAAAGAAATTGATTCTAGTGTTTTACATTTTATTATTTTTAATTATATTTTATTTCTTTTGCATTCATAACACCTTTTCACATATTGAGCATATAGTCCCAAATAACCTAATAATAGTTATTGCTTTGCTACCTATGTTTTACTCAAACCTGGTAGTAGGGTATTTGGCTATTGTCACTTACAACATATACCTTTCCCATATTGCACAAACCTTTGAGTGGGGAGATGTAATGGAGGTATATCACTATGAGAACCAAAGCCTTTTCACCTAAGACTCAGCCCATGTAGTGACTTGGCAACTTCCCCTAGTTTTTATCCCTACATGCATGTGTTTTATACCATATAGTAGTCCTAATTCTAAAGCTTAAGCCCACCAATAAGGGATTATTCTAGTTTGGGCCTTACTTACCTATTATGGCCTATTATATTGGACTTTGGTTTTATTTGAAGGATTTGCTACTTGTTTGCTATTAGTTGTCTCGAGAATATTCATAATTCTATTTTGTTATCCCTTGATGAAAATTAAAAGCCAGGCAAAAAATCCTAGGACAAGAGACCTACCATTGAATACGTGTGTGGGAGGAATAAGGTTAGAAGGTCATGCTATGTGATTTGTTTATGTACATAAATCAATAAGTAATAATTGTAAATAATTTTTGCATTTTATGCATATATGACATTTATTGTAATTCCTTTCAAAATGCATGTTCCATAACCTTAAGCCTCTTTTTGCTTAGAAGCAGATCAAGGGTAATTTGGTCCACTAATATCAAGGATCCAATCAAAATTCTGTTGAGATGAATGCATCTATGTTTTGTTCATATGTGTTATGGTAATGATGAGTGAGGTTTTACTACTATGGCCTGCATATTGTGTTTGTGTGAAATTGAACTTGGAAACTTAAAAAGATTAATAATTTGAATGAGTAATATTGAATAAGAGGGTAAAGAATTGTAATTAAATAATACAAATTAACTTTATCTTATTTTTTTAAATACATTATTAGTATATGCATGAACTTCATCTATGCATTTGATAAAAGTATAAGGTATTAACAAAATATGTTGCAGTATTTGTTTGCATATTCATAAAAAGTGACAAAATATCATGTGGCTATTGACACCAATATTAACCCCTATATTGGTTTGCATAAAAACAAAAAGTGACTAAAATTCTTAACTATCACTATAAAATATTCTTAAAATTACAACAATATGGAATTCCATGAGTAGCCAAATTACTCAAAATTTTAGATCATTATATGAACAAAATTCCTGAAAAACTAAAAATATCGCTATTTGTAATATGAAGCTGCTACTTTTGAGGCTTTAGCTTTGGCATTAGCCCTTGAACTTTCTGTTAGGTTCTGCCCTCTGAAACTGCCTAGACTCCATTACAACTGTTGCTCCATCATCTCCCTGAGAAGCTTCCATGACATATGATTCTTGTGTTTGAACTCTTACAACAGAGGATGATGTTTCATATTGACTATAGGTTGGCACATTAGTTAACACATTAGTTAACACATTAGTGTCCCTACCTCTTTTTCTCATGTTAGTAATATTTTAATCCCTTTGCAATCCCAATTTAGTGTTTGATATTGTTATTGCCCCTCTCCATTACAATCTAGAAGCTTGAAATTTTTCATACATTGGATTTCTTAATATTTGATATAATCATGCTTGTATGTGGTCACCTTCCTTTGATTATTTGTAGTACTAGATTGGTTGCATTTAAAAGCCTTTCACCAAATAATCCAGGCTGCAATGTATATTAGCTCAAAGTTTATTGCACTAGTGGTATAAGACTTTTGCATGTGTTTCATTTTGGTACTATATTTTTAATCTTATTCTTTTTAGTTATTGAAGTTCTATTTTTATTTTAGGTTAAATTATCTCGAACATATTCGATCAAATTTAGCATATATGGCAGCTGAAATAAGCATATTTTTAGTATATTTGGCACATAAGCATCCCATTTTAGTAGTCTAATAATCTTGTGGGCCCTAGAATCCTATATTTTTGTCCTTTTATTAGGGTTTTCACATATGCTAAAATTTCATTTCTAGAGCCCACAAGATTATTAGATTGCTTAATAGGATGCTTACATGGTGAATATATAAAGAACATACTTATTTTGATTGCCACATATGCTAAATTTGATTGTATATATTTGAGATACTTTAACTTGAAACAAAAATAAAACTTTGATAACTGAAAAAAATTAAAAATATAATACCAAAAAAAAAAATATATGGTAAAGTTAAAGTATCATTAGTGTAATAAACTTATTAGCTCATTATTTCCTTAATTTTTTGGCAAAACCCACCTATATAAGCATTATATAAAAGTGATAAATATACTTACATTCCATGTAAATTACCTATATATCCATTATGATAAATCCCCATTCCAATAGGTTTTTGTTTCTTAGTTTGAGTATTTGGCACTAGTAATGGTGTCTTCCACTTTCTTTAACATTTAGTAGTAACATGCACCCTACTTTGGCATTCAAGAGTGGGTTCATTAATTAAAATTCCATTATTAGCTTTGAGCTTATATCTTTCAAAAACTTGAGCAGTTGGTTAATTTAATGTTCCTATATTTTAACATCCAAACTAATAAGCACATCACATTTCTTTCACATATCATACATAATTAATAAAATAACCAATACACATTCAGTTAATGATCAATTCAATGTTTCTTTGATGGAATGATCCTCCATCTAATGGTTATGGTTCACTCCCTGAACATGAACCTTGAGCCTGTATGTAAAACTATATGACATATTCGGTTAAGCTCATAACATCCTGAACTTAAATAGTTACCAATATCAATATACATAGTTCACTTTGAAGCTTACTTTTGCTTTTTGTGGACATCATTTTTGTTATGTCCTATTTGTTTACATAGGTTGCATGTTATAACTGTACCTCTTTGGAAAATTTATCCACTTTTTTTGGGTTCTTCAGGTTCTTTCCTTGTGCAAATTTTAGGTCTCCGTAGAACCTTGTTTACTTTTAGTGGTAACAAAGGAGGCATGTTTGTCTTTAGCCACATGCTTTTGCCCTTTGTAAGTTCCATTAAATACCAATAGGTTGCCAAATTTTTTTTTTTGCTATGCCATTTATCAATGTAATCTTCCAAAACTTGATTACTATGGTAAAGGGCACATATACCATATGGGTAAAGTATTCCCATGAGATCCCATGATTTACAAGTGCACCTCCGATGCTGCAAATTAATTGTATGTCTGTCCTTTCCTTCACAAATTTCATATCTTTTATCCCAATTCAAATTAATATTATACATGGATGCTCTTTTGATATTTTTGTTTAATTTTGCATAAGTACTAGGACTAACATTGTAAAACCATTTATGTGCAACTTCTTTTTTTCTCATGAATATTGTTCATAGCATCAACCCTTACCCAATCCAACATGCCAAAAATGTGTTTTTTTTTCCTAGTTTTAATTAACTAAATGTCCATTGAATGATTTAAACATGTTATTATTAATAGATTCGCATTTATAGTGGAAAGAGAAGTACGACCTGCACCATGTATATTGGGGGTATGTCAACAAGTGTTCCATCGATCCACTGCCCATTGCATCAAGCTTCTCCAATTGATCATGAAATAATTGTGTGTAAGGGCTCTTTGTACCTCTCCATAATTGTTGTCTAAACTCTATTCCCCTCCCTCTCTTTTGCCAGGACATGTATACATGTATTGCACACTATAGATGTTCTACAAGTGGGAGTTCTTACTTGACAACTCTATTAGGCCCTGTATTAATGAAATAGCAATATATTAACAAATTATTGTATTCGAAACAACATGTATAAAATTGAAATAAATGTTTACATCTATCATTTGCATGACACTAATGATAATGAACTTGTTCCATCACTCAAGCATAGGTCCACTTTCAAATGTTGTAAAAACTAAATCTAGTTAGCTTTTATTTTAGACTTGACTATTGCCTACGCAACTGGATATTGTTGATTATTTGCATCTTAGCCTACAACTGTCAGTAACTCTCCTTTATAAAGGTTCTTTATAAAGGCACTGTCAAGCCCTAAAATAGGCATGCACCCTACTCTCCATCCCATTTTTCATGCCTTGAAGCAAATACAAATTTTGCTAAACCTGCTTGTCCATTCTTATATTGTTACTTTGACATAACTACCTTCATTAGTCTGCCTTAACTCCTCTGCATAGTTCCATATTATGCCTTACTCATCCTTCAAATCCCCTTTAAGCTTAATCATTATTGCCTTCTATACTCTTTTTTCCATGGTCTTATTAATTTCTAGCTTCAAGTGTTCATTTTTTTGCAGAATCAACTATATTTCCACATGTCATTTTAGGTTAATCTTCAATAATTAGTTTAAAATAAGATATCAAATAATCTTTAGGTGCCCTTCTATTCTTCCACACCTTTTTACACATATGGTCAGACTTGTAACTTCTGATAATAAAATAACTACTCTTCTCATCTAAACTATCAAATACAGTCCATGGACATGAGTTTTTACATTTGTACCTAACCCTATAAGTCTCATTCTTCTCAAACTTAATTTTAACACCTCTAGTTATTGCATATTTAATAATATATGGCTTTTTTGTACTTTTAAACACCATGCCAATAAGAAATGGTGGAACATTACCTAAAGGATTGCACAAAACTCTTTTTGATTTTCTCCTTATGATATATCCATGTCCTTTATCATCTGCTTCCTCTTCATAGCTCATTTCATTATCACTGTTAATATATGCAAGGTTTGTTCCTATCTTATTAGAGCAGAGGTTTAATTACTTGGATTTTGATTTACCTGAGCTTTATCATCAGTCCGTACTTGCTCTATTTCAGGTATAAGAGGTTCAATAGTTTCAAAACCTTCATTTTATTTTGAATGGCTTTTTTCTTTAATCAATTGCACTTTTGCCCTTAAATTGCCTCTTGTAATAGCAAATTCGACATTATTGGCATTAAACCACTTTCATCACCTACCCCAAATTGAACTTTATTATAGTCCTCTTTATCTTCATCAACAAAAGTTGTTTTAGCTTCATTTCAAATACCAACATCATATTCAGTGTCAACAACTTCAACAAGTAGCCTATTAATATTATCATTGCTTAGAATATCATAAACTTCATCTTCTTGCTAAAATACTTCATCCCTAGGCTATAATACTTCATCCTTTTCTTAAATTATATGCTCAGCTTCAACAATAGTATCTACATCTTTATTAATATATGGTACATTAGCTTGTACCTACTCCTCTTCAGTTTGTTGCATATAATTAGGTACATCAACGTGGACATGTTCCTCTTCTATCTGATGCTCATTATTATGTGCATTAGCTTATACCTACCCCCCTTCAGTCTATTGCACATTATAAGGACTACTACTATAATTTTCTTTGCTAACTACCCCTCCTACACTCATAGACCCTTTATTTACTATCTCAACACTAATGTGCTCACAACTTGACATTATAACACATCCTTTCATATCAACTATGTTCGACACATTAATATTTAATTCTTCACTCTCCCTTAAGTCTACATTAACCAACTTACTCTACTCTCTTGTCATGACCCAAAACAAGGGCCATGACCGGCGCTAGGGAACGGGAATTCTTTCGAATCCGGAACCCGTAGCAAGCCTAAAATAAAATAAAATAAACATACAATAATAATAATAACAACATTTAATGCAGCGGAAATAAAATCATAAATATCAAAATAATAATTCACCACGGGATTAAATCAAATCCATATCTCATATATAAATAAATCCTTTAATACAAGTTTCAGTTCAAATTCTTAAAATACATAACTCACACAAATATAATACATAATCCCTCAATATATTTATAACTAATGCAGTGTCTAGATTATAAAAATAAAACTCAAGTTAGCAGTTTACATAAAGAAGCCGGGATGGAAGAAATCCGGCGTACAAGCCTGTTACTGAGGTCTGAAGACGATGACTCTCCTGAAAAATAGTCAACGGAGGAGAGTCAGACCTCACTGAGTGAATTACTATAATATATATATATGCATACTAAATGCCAATGCACACAGTTAATAGTATATATATAATAAGCATATATACAAGCAAATACACACAAGTGCAATAAAATCATTTTATATTTTTATTGAAAATCACAGTTCATGAAGGATCAAATAGAACCCTAGAATATTGCAACCTCAAACAGTGTTAGACAACACTCTAGCCATACAGGCTCACTTATTCCAATATATTCACTTGTTCCATTTGGATAGTAGACTGGCCCCGAGACACTAAGTCAACTGAGCTCTAGCAGTCTGACTGTCAGTGTGATTGGCCCCGAGACACTTGGTCAATCGAGCTCCAACAATCACACTCCCAAATCATATAACACATCAAATAATCATATTCAATTAATATTCTCAAACTGGTTAGTGATATAGCCTAAATGCTATAAGCGTACCGATACGTACTCGGTCCTAGTGTTGCCCACTAGGTAGCACATTCTATTGGTATCCTTCATCGAAATATAAATCATACATTCATAAAAATAAATGATGCATGAATTTAAATATATATAGCAACATAAACCATATATATATACTAGAAATATACCAAAAGTAAACCAGGTATATTTCGAGTATATATACGCCAAAGAAATCCATATAGATTACGAAATAAACTAGAAATATATTTAAAAACATTTTAAACCTAATTTATTAGCAAAACATGCATATAATTTAAAATATATTGAAAATATACTAAAGATAAACCAAAATAAACTAAAAATAAACTTAAGTAATAATTGAATTATTTATGCATAATTAATCAAAATAAAACATATATTTCTAAATCATGCACCCTAAAGCATCTATATATAGAATAGTAACTCACACTTAGTGTGCTCCTTGAGATGGGTCTGATGGGCCTGGTCCACTAGGCTTCGGTCTCGGCGCAACTAAATAAATAAAAATAATAGACATAAGAATAAACCTAATAGAAAATCCTAGAAACTCGATCTAGAATATTACACACAGAATCAGAATTAGGGTTCAACCGGATATCACGTTTTACGAGAATTCTACCGAAAATCCTGCAGAACCTCCCCTGTAAAACGGACATCTCTCTACTCAAAGAGTAGAGCTTGCCCCGCAAAGAAACACACTTCGAAAAAAAATAGATACAAAAACACATCCACAACCCCTCGGTCGGACTCCAAACTACAGTTTACCGACTGGGGTCCACAATTCACAAAACAATACAGAAAATACCAAAAATGCCCTTATATCACAGAAATACATTTAATAAGTAAATTACTTAATTAACCCTAAAACACAGTAAAAACCGATAAAACTTATTTTTATTTAGAAAAATCATATATTATATATATAATTGAAAATAATTCACGAAAAATAGTTTTAATTAATTAAAAATACTAAATAATTTGTAGAAATCATTTTTATACCTTAAATAACTATTAAAACCAATTTAATTACGTTTTTAGCCAATTTAGGGTAAAATTACCAAAATACCCATATATATATATAAATATACTAAAATTACTCCAAAAATTCACCAAAAATAATATAATTGCAAAAAATTAATTTTCTCAACATATTTATCAATAATATCAATAATTAAACTCAATTAACTAATTAATTTCAATTAAAAACACAATTAACCTAATTTTCCAAAATTACATAAACCTAAACAAATTCAAAATAAATACATATAAATTCACAAAAATTCCAAATAAATTTCTATAATTCATTTCAACACCTATATTTATCATAAAACACAATTTCATAATTTAATTAATGAATTTTCGAAAATTAGAAAATAATAATAAAATATTCAAAAATACCCAAAAATCAAAATAATTCCTAAAAATTCCAAAAAAATTCTCACATGTAGATTAAGCTAAGGGGAACAACATTTGTGAAGGAATTTTTCATGAATCAATCAATTTGAAGTTAAAAAAAAATCAAGAACCTAAAATGGCCGTATTGAAGATTTAGCTCAAACCTCATTAACCACTTGTTTTCCGGCCAAAAGGAGCTTAGAATAGGGACCACCGGAGCTCAAGGAGTTGATGAAGAGCGGCGGTGAATGAAATAGTGGTCGAAATCGTGATCGACTACGAAGAGCTTCACTTGCTGCCACCGCGAATTTCGGGCGTTCCAGCGAGCTTCTGGTGACCTGATCACTTCAGAGAGGAAGAGGAAGGAAGGGGGAGGAGGTTGGCAGCAGATGATGGCGGTGAAGGGCGGTTTGGCGTGCTAGAACGGGAGGTGCAGTGAGGGTAGGGCGTCGGGAGAGAAGAAGAAGGTGGGAGGGGCAGATTGGTAATTTGCCAAATCTTGATTTTTGATAAATATTATATATGTATAGGTATGTATATATATATATATATATATATATATATATATATATATATATATATATATACTTTATATTATTTTAATATATAATATGATATAGACAATAAATATCCACCACACACATAATTTAATATTTTAATAATTTATATACCAAATAAAAATAATTAAATAACAACAAAACTAATTAATTATTAATAAATATTAATAAAATATTAGGGTAATTAATTAAACCCTAGTTTAATGAATAAATACACATATATACGTTATTTAGTACTTTAAAAGTACATATGAGTTCATGCAAATGTGTAAAATTGTTTAAAATAATTAATATTAAATTATTTACGTATCAATTTTCCCGAAAATGCAAGTCCTGGGAAAATTTTACGTAAAATACTTAAAATAACATAAAATAATTAAAAAATAAATTTTAATTAAATAACAACTCATGAAATATCATAAATATACATAAAAATTATTAAGACTACATATCCTGATGCAGTATTAAAATATTTAAAAACTCGGGATATTACATCCCCATTTATGTGTTCACCTGTCACCCCCACCTTTCCCTTTAGCTTCTTCCACATTTTCCACACTAAATTCTCTTATTTCCTCATCATTACTAATTGTCACTTTATCCATCAACAACCTAGGCCCCATAATAACTTTAGGAATGTCTACTGCATGTTCAACATACAAATCCATATGCAGTTTCTTAAACACTTTACTTATAGCAAGCATATCATAAATAAAATCATCATTATACATGAATTTTAAGCCATTTTCTACCGAACTCCCCTTAGATAACTAATATAGTTTTAGATTATTAGCATGCCCCATAGACCTAAGCTTCTTCTGAATGCTAAAATAGCTTACTCGATTAATATCATATACATTCCATTTTAATATTTCTCCATCCACGTACTTGAGCTTCAAATCCTTGATGAATTTTCTCCTATGGTGTATTATTAAAATCACAAGCACATCACTTTCCATTTTGCAAGAATAAATACAAGAGCTATTAATTTACTTTGTCAACATAAAATCACTCAAACAATTAATGCCTTTATTGAATTTAACCAATGAAATACAATAAATGCTTACCTCTTTCAATATTTTAAAGTTCAAACAATATCTGCCTCTTAAACATATAGTTAAATCAATTTTAAACCCAGCTAAACAAACCCTAATCTCTGTACTTGATAATTAATACCACAACTACCTTAACTCAACTCACAATTTTGATATGTTTTATATATAATTTATGCTAAATATACAGTTAAAATCTATAGAAGAGTAGAATTATTGTACTACTCAACAACCTAATAAAATAACATTTTCCCAATTACCTCACACTCCTCCTATACTTAATGTAAGCCACGTATGAAGCGAACCTATGATTTGGATTTAATAGGCTAGGAAGTAGAAGTATTGAGCCAAATTATGAATAAAAGTTAAAATTTGGCCTGTGTGGCCCAACTCGTTAAATTGAAGGACCTACTTAACCATTTGTTAAAAAAAAGACAGGGCTACGAGCAACAAGAATACAACATGTAAAAAGATGGAAACCAAGAAAAATAAATCTAATAAACTAAAAAGTTATTGGAAAAGTAGTATAGTATTTATTTTCTTGGATAAGGAATTTAGCCACATTTGTAAAATATATAAACTAACACATGCTTTTGTCCTTCTTAAAGGATCAAAAAGTTACTTCCTTTCCTTTTTTTTAAAGCTTTCATAATGTACTGCATTTCTTTAATTGCCACAATGGGTGTTGATTATCGAAGATTATTGGTGAAAGTGCCCTGCATGGGGGGGGGGGGGTAAATAGGACTATCAAATAATAATAAAAAATTAAAAAGATTTGAATAAGAATTAAAAAGAATATTGAGAAGAAAGAATGATAAACATAAGAATTTAAAGAGTTTGAATTCTTAATAATCTTACATCTCTACCTAACTTATCCCCAAGTTAGGATTTTCAATTCCCCACAATCTTATTTACAAGATTAAGATTACAAAAGAGTTTTATAGCTCACTCTTCAACCTTATAACTTGATTTTTCAAGGATCACTCAAAGAACCAATACACAAATGTTTTCAAAGGCTCATACTAAAACTGAATTCCTAAGTGTTTTAATGGCTAAACACTTAAACCAATTCCTTTAGAATAGAATCTCACTTCCCATTTTCTTAACCCTAGAAAATAGAAGAATAATAATTTCTATTCTAACACTTACAAACTCTCACAAGAGTTACATAATAATAAAATGAATTTTGAAAGAGTTTAGAAAGCTTAATTGAATGCGTGAAAGTATATAATGAATAAACAAGTTTCTTAACCTCAAAATAATCTTTAGAGGTTATATTTATACTTGAACAATTCAATTATAGCTATTGGAAACAATAATATCATTTCCAACTAAATCAAAGTCCATTTAAATGTACTTTGGACTTTTGAGCTGTAATTTATCAGGTCCTGGTCAGGATGATCATTGAATAGTTGTTATGAGCCATTGTATTTGAATTTTTGCATTAGTCCATATCAGGATCACTTTGTCCTGGGCACTGTCCTGGTTGGGACATTGGATGGGGAAAAATTCTGCCAAAAATTGAATTTTTGCTTGAATTAGGTCCCAATCGGGACTGCATGGTCTTGAGCAATGTCCCAATTAGGATATATATTAGGATCTTTGCTGTCCTAAAATGTAGGTTAATGCAAAATTTAGTTCTTCAGTCTCGAGCTTGGTCCCAGTTAGGACTAAGCTCGGGACAAGTTCCAAAATTTGCTACAAATGTGCAATTTAGTCCATGTTTTGAGTTTAAACATGATAATCCTTGTAATGACTTTTTAGAATGATTTTTCTTTGATAGTTCATCATTATTTTGACTTCCAAATGATTCCTAACTAATACACACTTAAAGCAAACACATTAGTTGCTTAAAATTAAGTTTGTTAATATTAAAATTAAGATTGATAACTTGATAAAGTTAATAATTGGTCACTAAGTTGATAGTTTCTTAGGTTTTGAGTGTAAAGTTTTATGCTTTACCTTTACCACCATATGAGTTTCCAGCAATTTATAACTTTGGTGGCTTAAATTTTGATATTGGTGGCATATCTACCGCGTTTGAGTTAATTAAAGCTCCTTATGGTTAAGCTTTCTTATTTATTAGAATTTCATCATTCTTATTGTCTTTTATTGTTATAAATTTGTGGCTATTCCTTTTCTAGAAAAAGAAATACGGGGATTATGCTATATTTCTTATTATTTTATATATGTCTTAATTGATAGGATTAGCTGATCCATTGAAGGTCTATTGTGGGTATCATATGAAATTTGATCATATACGGTGTGGGAATAAAGGAATAGTTAATAATACTGAAGTATATGGTGCCCTCTGCAAAGACCCTTCAATTTATACAAGTTGGGATGGTGTACACTACTCTCAAGTTGTAAATCAATAGGTTGCCAACCACACACAAAATGGTTCATTGGTTGATCCTTTAATTTTAATCACACATGCTTGTTATAGACAATGAGTGGGATGATCAGGTCAGATGCATGGAAAATTGAATATTAAAAGTGCATCATCACTAGAATAAATAGCTTTACTTTCCACAATGTTAAATGTTAAGGGTTTATAAAATTATTTCTTAAGGTTGATTATGATAACTGATACACTGTATATATATTCTTATTATGACAAGCTTAATTGTCTTCCAATAGAGGGATTACTTATAAAAGAAGAATACCTAACCCAATAATGAAGAGTCTCTAATTAAGAAGAAATTCAAATAGGAAGAGCATTCTAAAAAATGCACCAATCCTACGAAGATGAGAAATCCTATTTCTCTTAGGTTTGAGTATCACTTTCTCTATAAATACTCCTCACATCCATCATTCTATTCAATTTATTCTCTTTATTCATTACACTTTATCTCTCTAAAATCTCCTTACCTATTCTAACTTAGGCATCAGAGAGTTTATAGGGATCCTCTCCACCAATCACCTTGCTTGTTATTGATTGCTTGCTTACTGGATTCAAGGATTCCTAAAAATAACTTATTTAGTGGCGCTGTCTGAGAGAATCTCTTGAAATAAAGTCATTGTTGTCTACCGAGTAAAGCAATCATACCATGGCCTCAAGTCCACCACCAACCATAACTTTGGTTACCCAACTTAATCCATCAGCCCCCATTTAGTAAATCAGACCTTCATTCTAGACCCCTCTTGATTTATACACACCACCTCCATAAACTCAAGGATGGTCAGCTTATATGAGGATAACTTTCCATTACTATGCTCCCCTACTACATACTAGTAGACCAATACCTTCTATATCTTTTCCTAGTTTATCAAAATTTCTTGCCATAAGCACAATAGACCTAAACATTGTCATCCAGACACCCAATTTACCTTCGTTATACAAAGAAATAATTATTAGCAATATCTAAGCCTATATTGGCCTGATGCAACATCAACTGAATGTTTTAACCTAAGAAAGCAACACCAAAAGGGTTAATCTAGAGAATAACATAGCTACCTTACCAACTGTAACATAAGGTATGCTCGTTAGAAGTAAGGAAGGCCACAAAAATCAAGAAAGGGAGTTTAACACGAGTATTCCAACTTTATATGACTCTAAAATAGTCTAGAAGGTTAAGGACATAATTTAGAAGGCTCACACAAGACCAAGGAAGGAGGATGAATGCATTCTTGAAGGAATAATGCCTTTGTAAGTAGAATAGTTAGAACAAAGATACCATCTAAATTCAAACTACCTCGGCTAAATTAGTATAACGACATAGGGGATCCGATAAACCATATTTCATCATTCAAAACTAAGATGATGCTCCAAAATATGAATGATGGCATCATGTGCTGAGTTTTTCCCAGCACTCTAACTAAAATAGCTCAGTTGGTTTCATCAGTTGTTGAAGAACTATATTACTTCCTTTGAGGAATTAGTTTAGAAGTTCTAGACTCGATTAATCACCAATGTTCCTCCCACCAAAAGAATAAATGACCTCCCACCAAGTTTGGCAACCGAGATATTGGTGATGCAAAAGCTATCAAAGCTATATTTAATATGGTGGACCTCCCACTCACATACAATGGTATCATAGGACGACCAATCCTATATGACATTTATGCAACTTTGAGTATAAGGTGGCTGACCATGAAGATTCCTCTAGAAGATCAGGTAATAACAATCCATGGAGATCAGGCTATGGCCAAATAATGTTATTAGATGGTTGTTAAGCCTTAAATAAAAGCATTCCTTTTAGAAACAGAGAAACAAGGTGCCAACCCAGAACCTGTTGATCAAGTCTAAACTTTACAGTTGACAGAAGGGAAAACAGTCAAGATTACTAATGAGCTTGATGAGATAGTCAGAAAAATACTAAACAAAGTTCTCAGAAAACACTCAGATAGCTTCACTTCCAAAGCATTTGAAATTATAGGTGTGGACTTTAGGATTGCATCATATAGTTTGAATATTAATCCAGGAGCAAAGCTTGTAGTTTATAAGAAAAGGAAGTTCACTCATGAAAGGAAAAAAATGATTGTTGAAGAAATGAAGAAGCTATTAGATGTTGGATTCATCAGGGAAGTCACATATCCGAATTAGGTAGCTAATGTGGCGTTGGTCAAAAAATTAAATGGGAAGTACATAATGTGCATTAATTACACTGACCTAAACAGAGCATGCCCAAAAGATAGCTAACCATTACCAATAATTAATTAGTTGGTAGACTCAACTACTTGTCACAACCTATATAGCTTTATTGATGTTGCTTAAGGGTACCATCAAATCCTAATGAAAAAGGAAGATCAATCATTAAAGCCTTTGTTGTTATAAGGTTATGCCTTTTGGCCTAAAGAATTGTCACAACCCAAATTAAGGAGTCATAATCGTTGCTAGGGAATGGGAATTCTCACGAATCCAGAACCTATAGCAAGCCTTAAAAATAAAAACAAATGCAAACATATCATAAGTAATACGCCAGAATTAAAACTTAATTAATATAAAATAAATCCATATTATATCATAAGTAAAATATCTCCATACAATATTCAAATATAGGAACATTGTTAAATACAATACATGTATTACAAGAAGAAGTACTATTACTGTAGCATTTACTAAAATTACAAGAGAAGTGACGATTCCATATTTACATAAGTCGGTTGAGGAGGAAAGAGTCCAATGAATGGATCTAATGTGGAGGTCTGAAGTAGAAAATCCTGAAAAAAATATTGAGGGGGTTAGACCTCAATGAGTGAATTATTATAATATATACACATGCAACCTAAATATATATTTACTCAAGCATCAATATAATAATATATATTTATTTATATATACATGCATTTAATACATATACTAAAAATCCACTTTTATTATAATAATAAATGCAGAAGAATTTTTCGTGGAGGATTAGAGTAGAATTCCTAAATTTCCACAACCTCGATCACTAAAATTCACTAGCCAACAAGCTTCCATAACTCCAAATATAATCTTTTATCCAATTTTTGGCAATGAACTGGCCTCAAGTACACAAAGGGTCAACCAAAGATCCACAATTCCACTACTAGTGCTAATTGGCCTCGAGTACGCGATAGGTCAACCAAGGATCTATAATCACAGCCTTTATCATTCACAATTCACCAAAAATCATAATTCCCATATCAACGTACAAAGCCTAATTCTAACGTACTGTTGTGCAATAGCCCTAGCGCGGCCTGCTAGGTGGCACATTCTACAATTATCCTCCAAAAATAATGTTTCATAAAAATATAATGAAAATCACAGTAAATGTGAATAGCATTCATTTTCATAATTTAATAATCGCATGTAAATATATATATTCGAAATAATCAAAATAATAATAATTAATGAATTAAAGCTTAATGAAATTCACATTTATTCAAAACATGGATGCTCACAATATATGTCCTACATGCAATGTATATATATGATAATAACTCACAGTTTAAGTGTGCTCTTGAACCCTAGCTCGGCTGGCCAAGTCCGATAGGCCTAACACGCATAGCAATTAAGAAAATAATAAAAATAATAATATATTAGAATCAAAATCCTAATTTTATACTTTTAGAAATTCTAAAGAATGACTCAATCTAGGATACGACTTGACAAAAATTTAAAACTCAGGACAGACCTGATATCACGTTTTATGATAATTCTACCCGATGTCACATTTACCGAGGCTTAATCAATACTCCGATTATTCATTTGTCCAACTCAAGGTAGTAGACTGGCCTACACTAGGTCAATCGAGAATTCGTAATCTCACTATAGGCATGACTGGCCCTGAGTACATTAGGTCAACCGAGGATCCACAGTCATCCTTGTCTAATAACTAGTAATCTCCATAAATAATTATCAAATTACCACCCTAATTCTACCGTACTGTCACGCAATAGTCCTAGTGCAGCCCACTAGGTAGCATGTTCTATTGAAATCCCTCAATAAATTGTATTTAACGGAAAATAATAAATTGCACAATTTAAATGTAAAGACAATAATTTAAAAAAGATATAACATTTATAAACTAAACATATACCGTAAATATACAAAAAATATACTAAATGCATATGCTAAATATATGTCAAATATACTGAATATATATACTAAAACATGCTAATATTGATATGTCACATAAATACAAATTATATACTAAAACAAAGTAAAATGTCACATATACCAAAAATATACTTAAAGTATTCAAAAAATATACTTATTCATTTAATAAAATAATTCATTTTTAAATTCATATTAAAACATGAAAACTCAAAATCATGCATTTACATGCAATGTATATATAAAAGAATAACTCACAAGTTTGCGCTCCTCGATACAAACTCGACGGGCCTGGTCCGATAGGCCTCGGTCTCGGCGCAATTAGAAAATAAATATTAATACAATATCATAATCAATTCTAACTCATACTTCTAAGAATTCCAAAAGAAAACTTGATCTAAGAATTCAAAACTCGATCAAAACACAGAAACTTAGGATCTACCCGATGTCACATTTTACGAGAATTCTACCAAAAAATTGGCTGAACCTCCTCTATAAAATGGACATCTCTCTACTGATAGTAGAGCCGATCTTGCAAGGAAAACACACTTTAATAACACAGATTGCACAACATTTAAGGTTGGGACCCTAAACTACATAATTCCCAACCGAGTTTCACAGTTCACGATAAAAATAAATATTAAATAATAATATATTAAAATCATTAAAAATCCATAAAATCAACAATAAATCACAATATAATTTATTTAAACATCAAAACACTAAATATACTTATTTTCACATTAATAAAATAAAAATCTCAAATAATTATATAATATTAATAAAATCCAAAATTTTCAAATATTCAACATAAATAGTCAAATTCACATTTAATTATTCAAACAGTTTAAATATATTATAAAAGTAGTTAAAAACCCATTTGATTACAAAAATAGTAAATAATTTATTATTTGAATATGTTTTCAAAAATTAGTATTAATTAGTTAAAAATAGTAAATAATTTGTAAAAATTATTTTAATATCCTATAAAATTCTAAAATCATTTAAAAGATACTATTTAACTATAATTTCAACAAAAATACACAATTGACCTATATATCCAAAATTCACATAATACTAAAAATATTCCCAAAAATTATATAAAATCACTAAAATTTATTTTGTCAATACTAAAATTACTAATTTAAATTAATAACACTAATTTAACCAAATTTCCATTCAAAATAATTAAATAACATAATTATCAAAAATCCATTTTTTTAATATTAAAATATTAAAAAATACCCATTATTCCAATTAATTCAAAAAAATATACAAAAAATATTTTTGAGAAGCTTAAGCTACATACAACAACAATCTCAAAGAAAAAAAATTCATGGATCAAACCCAAAAATTAAATAAAAATTCAAAACCCTAAGTGGATATAAACTAAAACTTGACATAACTCAAAATCAAGGGAGTTTAAGCTCAAATCAAGCTTTGAACTAGACTCACCAGTGTCAGAGCTTTCACTAGAGACCGCAATCAAGAGCTCTTATCGTCGAAAATTTCACAGGCTTCAATGGTGGCTCTCTCGGTCTCCTGCATTCCGATGAGCTCTAGATGACTTCTAGTGGTGCAGGACAACGGCTGGAGGTGGTGGTGGTCATTGGTGGCGGCTCCAGTGGCTTGGGGTGGTGTTGGGTTGCACGGGTGGGGGAAGGAGAAGCAGTGAAGAAGAAAGAAAAAAAATTGTGAAGAGGAAAAGAAGAAAAAAAATGAAGGGAAGAAAAGAATTTTTCACGTTTTTGTCCTGATGCACTTTATATATATATAAGAAAATAATATCAATGGTGGCTCTCTCGGTCTCCTGCATTCCAGTATGCTCCAGACGACTAAAGGTGGTGGTGGTCGCTGGTGGTGCAGTGGCTACTCCTTTGGCGTAGGGTGGTGATGGGTTGCACGAATGAGGGAAGGAGAAGCAATGAAGAAGAAAGAAAAAAAATGGTGAAGAGGAAAAGAAGAAAAGAATTTTTCATGTTTTTATCCTGATGCACTTTTTTTTAATATATATATATATATATATATTAACTTTACACTTGCCATACATTAACTTTACACTTGCCACACACACACATATATATACTACACATAAACACATGCACAAATTATTAACAACAACAACAATAATAAAAATAAGACCAATAAAATAATAACACTAATACTATTAAAAATACTAACACTAATAAAAATGAGTTTAAATACTTTAAATAATAAAACTCACAAATTAATTATTTTATATAAATAAAATATTTAGAATAAAATAAATGAATTATATACATAAATAATGATAATATATAAATAAAATTTAAAATTTTATTAACACTGCATATCCCAAAATAATTTTATATTATTTAAAATATCGGGTCATTACAAAGTGAAAACTAATATGCATATTCATTGGCAAAGTCATCAATAAAGGCAACCAAACATTCAAAGAGCTTGAGCTAATTGAAGAACTGGTTAAGCCAAGCACTGAAGAAGTAAAGATTATGGATATCCAGGAAGTTGCATAGTGGATGAAGCTAATCATTTAGCATTTAGAGCATGGCGTCCTTCCACAAGACAAACTAAAAGCTTGAAAGTTGAAAATAAAGGTTGCACATTATTCCACGTATAATGGAGAACTCTACAAAATATTTTTATCACACCCATAATCCAAGTGTTTATCACCAGAAGAAGACAATTACATACTTAGAAAAATTTATGAAGGAATTTATAGAGCACATGAGTCCTATAACTCTTTAGTGAGAAAAGCATTGCTATAAGGTTACTATTAGCCTAACATGTCCAGAGATGCTCAAAAACTCATCCAAAAATGCCACAAGTGCTAGTAGTTTGCTCATCTTTGTTATGACCCATATTTTAAAATTATTTTATTTTAAAATGAGATATACAATGTTAATAAGATTTGAAAATATTATTGATTTATTTTCGTTATTTGTGATTAATTACTAATATTTTATGTTTAATTAAATTTTCTACATAAATATTTTATTTTAGAGACTTATTATTTTAAACATTAATTTATATTATTGTTTTATCAAATTTCATTATTATTTTGATATTATTGTTTTTATTAAAATTACGTTATTGATAATATTATTATTTATTGTTACATAAATGTTATTTTATGTATTATATCTATATAATATAGTTAGGGTTTATGTTAATGTATGTATGTGTTATATATATATATATATATATTTGTGTAAGTGTATATATATATGTTTGTGTGTGTGTGTGGTGAGAAACAAGTTAGTATATAATAATATTATAATATATACTTTTAACATAAAGTAATATATATATATATATATATATATATATATATATATATATATATACGCATATGAAAATTGGGACATCTAAACAAAAAACACGGAAACTCTCTGTAACCATCTTCCCCTCCTACACGTCCCGATCCAAGCTCGTCATTATGCCTCCCCGACGTCCAACAGCCACTGCCCTTCTTCCAGTCACCTTCCACTATCCCTCTTCTCCTTCTCCAACGCTGGTATCGTTAGTAACCCGCAATCGTCGAAACTTCCCTTTTCCGGCCAACCTTCCTTTTTTGACCACCATTTCTTGAGCTTCCAGTCTCTATAAAATCTTTAGACTCCGGTGAGCATGAATCCAAGCTTAGTTTAAGCTTTAATCACCTATTTCTTGAGTTTTGTTGAATTTTTATTTTTGAGCTTTAGGGTTTTCAAATTTTTTTTTAAGCTTGATCTTGATGATTCACACAAACTTCCTTCACAAAAGTTGTTCCTAGTAGCTTAATCTATATGTCTATATTTTTTTTTGAATTTTTGGAATTTATTTTAATTTTTGTGAATTTGTGAATATTTTATTATTATTTAATTAATTATCGTAAATTAATTTATTTAATTATAAAATTTGTTGATTTAGTTTTTTTATGGGTCATTATTAATTTCAGTGTTGATATTATAATTTTTGTGATTTTTATGTAATTTTTATAAATATTTTATATTATGTCAATATTAGAAAATTAGGTTATATTTTGGTTTTTGTTGAAATTATTGATTAATAATGTGTTTTAGTTGATATTAGTAATATATATGTTGAGAAAATAATTTTTATGCATTTATATAATTTTATAGAATTTTTGAGTAATATTAGTATATTATGTGTATTTTTGTATTATAGGGTTAAATATGTAATTTTGTTAAGATTATAGTTAAATATTATGTTTTAGTTGATTTTATAATTATTTAAGGTACTAAAATTATTTTTACAAATTATTTACTATTTTTAGCTAATTAATACTAATTTTCAAAAATTGTTTTCAAATAATATATTATATATTATTTTGATAATAAAATGGGTTTTTAATAATTTTTAATATGTATTTAGGCTATTTTAGTTATTTGAATATATAAAGTGAATTTTTATTAATTTATATTGAATTATCGAGAAAATTGGATTTTTAATAATATTATATTATTATTTCGGGATTTTACGTAATTATTGAGAAAATAATTATTTTTGGTGTTTTAATGTTAAATATACTATATTTTGATATTTTGAGGAATTTAAAGCATTTATTGATTTTTAGTATATTTATTAAATTATCTGGATTTTTTGGTGAATTGTGAACCTCGGTTGGGGATCCCAACTGAGGTTTGTGTGAATTATGGTTTTCGAAGTGTGTTTTTCTTACAGGATCGGCTCTACTTTTTAGTAGAGAGATATTCGTTTTACAGAGGAAGTTTTATCGAATTTTTGGTAGAATTCTCGTAAAAAGTGACATTGGGTCAATTCTAAATTCTGTGTCTGTCTGTGTTCTGAAATCTTAAATCGAGTCTCTTTTGAGGTTTAAGTTAGAAGTTTACTATGATTGTTATTATTATTTTATTTATTTAGTTGCACCGAGACCGAGGCCTAGTGGACCAGGCCCGTCGGACCAATCTCATGGAGTGCAAACCTATGAGTTGTTATTTTAAATATACATTGCATTTAGGTTGCATGTTTTAGAAAATACATGTTTTGATTTGTAAATATTCATAAATTGTGTCATTAAAATGTTTAGTATACTTTAGGTATATTTTAGGTATATTTTTAGTATATTTTTTATATACTCATAAATAAATACATGTTTTATTATTGATTTAAACCAAGCATGTTTTTAGTATATTATGGGTTTATTTTTAGTATATTTCATGATTGATTTGACTTTATTTTACATATATATACTTGAAATATACTTAGTTTATTTTAGGTATATTTTCGGTATATATATGGTTTATTTGGTTATTATGAATGACATTATGCATTTTTTTTATTTTCTCATATGAATGTTTTATTTTAAATAAAGGATATTGATAGAACGTGCTACCTAGTGGGCAGCACTAAGACCGTGTACATGCCGGTGCGATAGATTTAGTGTTAAGTGAGGATTACTTATGGTAAATTATGATATGATTGAGATGATATGATTGATTGGATTGAGTTGTGATATTATTGAGATGATATGATTGATTTGATTGAGTTGTGATATGATTGATAGTGTGATTTCTGGAACTTGGTTGACCAAGTGTCTCGAGGTAATCACATTGACAGTCAAACTGTTGGAGCTCGGTTGACTTAGTGTCTTAGGGCCAGTCTATTGTCCATATGGATTAAGTGAATTTAGTTGGAATTAAGTGAGCCTGTACGGCTAGAGTGATGTTATTATTGATTGAGGTTACGATTAAATAGGGATCTATTTGATCCTTCATAAAACTATGATTTTTTTAAATTATTATATAATTGATTTTCAACATTTGTATGGATTGCTTGTATATATATTTATTATATATGAATGTTTGATTGCATTTGTCATTAGGAAATGTATGTATATATATTATAACAATTCACTCAGTGAGGTCTGACTCCCCTCAGTTGATATTTTTATAGGAGAGTCTTCTTCTTTAGACCTCAGCAGTAGACCCATCCGCCGGATTTCTTCTGCCCCGGCTCTTTTATGTAAATTATCTACTTAATTTTTATATTGTACTCTACAAAATTGCAGTAGTCATATTTTGTATCATTAGTGAGTTGTATTTATATTTACTATATTTGATTTTAATTTAGAGGTCTTACTCTGAATATTGTATTAATATATTTTGTTATTATGATATGAAAGGGATTATTTTTACTACATTGGTTTATGATTTAATTTATGGTGCATATTTTATTTTAATTTATTTTATTGCATGCTTTTCTTTTAAGGCTTGCTACTTGTTCCGAATTCGAAAGAATTCCTGTCCCTTAGCGTCGGTCATGACCCCCAGTTTGGGTCATGAAAAAGTTGGTATCAGAGCAGAGTTTGTATCTGGGCCTAAGTTGTTAGAGTTGTGGCCCTAGTTTTTCTGAGTTGTGTTTTCTTTTGAAACTACTATAGTTAATTAGGTTTGAGTATGTCTTTGATAAGTATTCATTGATTTAGTTATCCGCATTATCCTTAGTTGTCTGTTTTGTCTAAAATCCTTATGTTTGTCTTTTTAGAATGAGGAGATGAGCATGTGTCGCTCCGCCAGTCGTTGAGGCCGAGGATGATGAGTCCTTTTAGGATGAGGTTTTACCTCATGAGCCGCCAGCGAGGCGCAGAGGTCATGGCAAAGGTAGACCTCGAGGAGCGGCAGGCCACCGTAGACAGAGAGAGCTATAGGATGAGGAACTTGTAGAGCCAGAGTATAAGGATGCTCCTATACCTCCAGTTGCATTGCCAATTCAGCTTGTCTATCAGTTGGGTATGTCTGACTCTGAGGTAGCGTTATTCTACGCCATAATTGGCCATATAACATTTGATGGGACTTCTAATTCGTTAGACTTTTTGCATACGATTGAGACAAGGGCTCAAACTGCTCACACTGAGTATCAGCGGATCATGATTGTTGAGTTGTCAGTACAGGGACCAGCCCTAGATTGGTTCATACAGATGATCTAGCCTTATATGACTACCTTGACCTGGGCACAATTTAGAGAGCGATTTATGAGGAGATTATGTCTAGAGCCACTTCGTATGAGCCATAGACTCCGATTGACGAGTATCACCAGGGGTGACAGATCTGTTGAGGATTACACCAGAGAGTTCCTTCAACTCAGCAGATATGTAGAGGGTTTGATGTGAGATCAGTATTTTGCAATCACCACTTATGTTACTGGTTTGGGTTCTGCTTTTGATGGTATGCCTACAACATGCCTTACTCTAGAGTCGGTGATAGAGTTGGCCAAGGAAATTGAGTTGAGGCTAGACAGGTAAGGAGCTATGCTTGATTATTACCAATTGGGCACTTAATCAAGTGGATTTCAGACTACTCTGTACTCGAGCTTTCAGATTGGTTCTAGTAGTCAATAAAGAGGCCCAGTCTAGCAGAGCTAGAGACAGCAACAGAGAGTGCATAGGAGTAGTAGGCATGGTCGCGGAGGTCAGCGCAAATCGATCAGGTGCTTCGAGCAGCAGTGGTGGTCGAAGTTTTGGGTTAGTTGCCAGTGTTTATTAGACATGTAGCAGAGTCCATCAAGGACCATATTTCATGATGCCATTGACTTTTTTTAATGTGGACAGATGGGACACTATACCATGTCATGTCCCTATTCTGGTTATCAATCATAGTAGATTTTATAAATTCCACAGTAGTCGATTGCCAGTGCAGCACCAGTACCTTTTCAGTTACCTCCAGCTCAGCACTAAAGTTCTACTTAGACTGTTCCTCAATAGGGTTATGGTAGAGGTACCAAAGGAGGTGCCAGAGGTTTTGGCCAGGCTTTTGCTAGTCAGTAGGGAGGTCAAGGTCAGGCCAGAGTTTTTCATCTCACTCAGCAGGATGCTCAGGCATCTAAAGGCAAGTATTTTTTTTTGTTACCTGGATACATAGGTTTTATTTGATCCAGGTGTCGCGCATTCCTTTGTATCTCCTGTATTTGCTTTCAAGTCTTGTTGGCAAGTTTCAAGGATGGCTTTTCCTTTGTCTATCGCCACTCCTCTAAGCGATTCGTTGGACACCGATGTTGTTCTTTCTAGTTGTCCAATTTTCATCGGAGGTAGAGAATTGCTTGCTGAGTTAGTGTTGTTGAATGTGATAGAGTTTGATTTTATCCTTGGTATGGATTGGTTGTCTCAGCACTATGCCATTGTGGATTGTCGAAGTAAAAAGGTGATATTCAGAATTCCTGATGAAGAAGAGTTTAAGTTTGTGGGTGATAAAAGTTCTACACCTCATAATCTCATCTCCGCTATCACGACTATGAAGATGTTGAGGAAGGGTTGTCAGGGTTATTTAGCATTAGTTAAGGATACTTTAGTGGAGAAATTGTCACTCATAGATGTTCTTATTGCCTGTGAGTTTCTTGATGTGTTTCTTAAGAAGTTGCCAGGTTTACCACCTCATAGGGAGATTGAGTTATGCATAGATGTGGTTCCAGACACTACCCCTATTTCGATGCCACCGTATAGAATGGCTCCTACAGAGTTGAAAGAGTTAAAGGAGCAGTTGCAGGAATTGTTGGATAAGGGTTTTATCAGACCTAGTGTTTCTTGTTAGGGTGCACTAGTCCTGTTTGTGAGGAAGAAGGATGGTACCCTGAGACTGTGCATAGACTACAGAGAGTTGAATAAGGTGATAGTGAAGAACAAGTATCCTCCTTCGAGGATAAATGACTTGTTTGATCAGCTTTAGGTGCACACTTTTTTTCTAAGATTGATTTGAGGTCGGGTTATCATCAGTTGCGGATCAGAGAAGCTGATGTTCCTAAAATGGCATTCTGCACTCAATATGGCCACTATGAGTTTCTGGTTATGCCATTTGGCTTGACTAATGCACCAATAGTGTTTATGGATATGATGAATAGATTATTTAGACCATTTGTGGATCAATTTGTAGTAGTCTTCATTAATGATATATTGGTGTATTCAAAGAGTATGGAAGAGCATGTATATCACTTTAGGACTGTACTATAGACACTGAGAGAATATCATCTTTATGCTAAATTCTTGAAGTGTGATTTCTGGTTGGAGAGTGTTACATTCCTTGGACACGTGGTGTCTAAAGAGGGTATCCAGGTTGATCCACAGAAGATTGAGGCAGTGTCTAAGTGGCCTAGACCGACTTTAGTTGCTGAGATTTTGAGTTTTCTGGGTTTAACTGGGTATTATAGGAGGTTTGTATAGGATTTTTCCAAAATTGTAGCTTCTATGACTCGCTTGAGTCAGAAGAATATGAAGTTTGAGTGGTTAGATGCTTGTGAGAATAGCTTCTAGTTGCTGAAAGAGAAGTTGACCACAACTCCAATTTTGGCTTTGCCTAATGGAGTGGACAAGTTCATAGTGTATTGTGATGCCTTTAGAGTTGGCCTAGGTTGTGTGTTGATGCAGAATGGTAGGGTGATAGCTTATGCTTCAAGGCAGTTGAAGAATCATGAACAAAATTATCCTACCCATGACCTAAAGATGGCTGTAGTGATCTTTACTCTCAAGATCTGGAGACATTATTTATACGGAGTGACTTGTGAGATTTTTACTGATCATAAGAGCCTTAAGTACATTTTTCAGTAGAGAGATCTGAATCTGAGGCAGAGGAGATGGTTGAAATTATTGAAAGATTATGACTATGAGATCCTTTATCATCCAGGCAAGGCTAATATGGTAGCAGATGCCTTGAGTAAGAAGTCCTCAGGTAGTCTTACTCACATTAGTGTAGAGAGGAGACCGTTGATCTAAGAGTTACATAAGTTAGTGAATCAGGGTCTGATGATGAAGGTAAGTAGATCTGGTGGACTACTAGCTTAGTTTAAGGTGCGATCTGTGTTGAAAGATAGGATTAAGGTAGCCCAGAGCCGAGATCCTATTCTGGAAGAGCTTGTAGAGAATGTTCGAACAGGGAAGTTCACTGATTTCACACTTAATGATGCTGGTGTTTTGTGGATCAGTGGTAGATTGTGTGTTCTTGATGTGGATAATTTGAGAGAAGAGATTCTTGAGGAAGCACATTCTATAACTTGTAGCATACATCCAGGTGTCACTAAGATGTACCACAGTATCAGAGATTTGTATTGGTGGGATGGACTGAAGAAGGATGTAGTTGATTATGTTGCTAAGTGTTTGATGTGTCAATAGGTGAAAGCTGAACATTAGAAGCCTTATGGGAAGCTTCAGCCTCTTCCTATTCCTGAGTGGAAGTAGGAAAGGATTGCTATGGATTTTGTGGTTGGTTTACCTCATTCCAAGGATGGATACGATTCCATCTAGGTGATAGTGGATAAGTTGACTAAGTTTGCACATTTCTTACCTATGAATGCCACTTATTCTATAGCCAGATTGGCGAAGCTGTATGTGAAACATATTGTGTGCCTACATGGAGTACCAGTGTCCATTATGTCAGATAGAGGTTCAATGTTTACTTATCTTTTTTGGCAGAAGTTATAGGAAGCGATGGGCACCAAGTTGAATTTTAGTACTGCTTTTCATCCTCAGACAGATGGTCAGTCTAAGAGGACAATCCAAATACTGAAAAATATATTGAGGATGTGTGTTTTGGGTCTGGGAGGTAGCTGGATGATCATTTGCCACTTGTGGAGTTCGCTTATAATAACAACTACTATAGCAGTATTGGAATGGCACCATATAAGGCTTTTTATGGAAGGAAATGTAGATCTCCTCTGAGTTGGGATAAGATTGGGGAGAAAGCACTGACTGGGCCTGAGATGGTTTAGGATGCTGTAGAGAAAGTTGCTGTGATTAAGAGGAGACTAGAGACCGCAGTTAGCAGACAGAAGAGCTATCCGAATCCAAGACGCAGAGATGTGGAGTTCTAGGTAGGAGACTATATTTTTCTGAAGGTGTCTCCGATGAAGGGTGTGAAGAGATTTGGTAAGAAGAGTAAGCTAGCACCGAGATATATTGGATCGTTTGAGATTCTAGAGAGTGTAGGCACTATTGCATATCAGTTGGCTTTGCCTTCGAGTTTCTCTTAAGTGCATCTAGTGTTCCATATCTCGATGCTGAGGAAGTATATTTCAGACCCTTCGCACGTGTTGCAGCACGATAGCATGGAAGTGAGTGAAGACTTGATGTTCATGGAAGAACCTGTTGCGATCATGGACTATCAAGTTCTACAGTTGCGTTCGAAGCAGATTCTAATGGTCAAGGTGTTATGGCAAAGAAACAATGTAGAAGAGCATACCTGGGAGACTGAAGCTGAGATGCGAGCTTCTTACCCATAACTCTTTCCTCCTTGATTCTTGTATTTTCTATTCTTGAATTCGGGGATGAATTCTTATAAGGAGGGGAGATTGTTATGACCTATGTTTTTAAATTATTTTATTTTAAAATGAGATATGCAGTGTTAATAAGATTTAGAAATTTTATTGATTTATTTTCGTTATTTGTGATTAATTACTAATATTTTATGTTTAATTAAATTTTCTACATAAATATTTTATTTTAGAGATTTATTATTTTAAACATTAATTTATATTATTGCTTTATCAAATTTCATTATTATTTTGATATTATTATTTTTATTAAAATTATGTTATTGATAATATTATTATTTATTGTTACATAAATTTTATTTTATGTATTATATCTATATAATAAAGTTAGGGTTTATGTTAATGTATGTATGTGTTATATATATATGTGAGTATATATATATATATATATGAATATATTTGTGTGAGTGTGTGTATATATATATATGCGTGTGTGGTGAGAAATGAGTTAGTATATAATAATAATAATATATATATATATATATATATATAAATCGGGACATGTAAACAAAAAACACGGAAACTCTCTGTAACTGTCACGACCCGAAACAGGGGCCATGACCGGCGCTAGAGAACAGGAATTCTTTCGAATCCAGAACCCGTAGCAAGCCTAAAAATAAAATAAACATGCAATAATAATAATATATAATGCAACGGAAATAAAAATCATAAATATTATAATAACAATTTCATTAACTGGATTTAATTTAAATCTCAACTTATCACATATATATAAAATCTTTTTAATACAATCCAGTTCAAATTCTTAAAATGCATCTCGCATAAATAAAATACATAATATCTCATAATTAATTTACAACTACTGTAGTGTCTAGATTATAAAAATAAGACTCAAGTAAGCAGTTTACACAAAGAAGCCCCGGCGGAAGAAATCTGGCGTACAGGCCTGCTACTGAGGTCTGAAGATGTTGACTCTCCTGAAAAATAGTCAACGGAGGGGAGTCAGACCTCACTGAGTGAATTACTATAATATATATACATGCATACTAAATGACAATGCATGCAATCAACAGTATATATATAATATGTAAATATATACATGCAAATTCACACAGATGCAGAAAAATCATTTTTATATATTTTTATTGAAAATCACAGTTTATGAAGGATCACATAGAACCCTAGAATATCGCAACTCTGAAAACAGTGTTAGACAAAACTCTAGCCACACAGGCTCACTTAATCCAAATATATCCACTTAATCCATTTAGACAGTAGACTGGCCCCGAGACACTAAGTCAACCGAGCTCCAGCAGTCTGATGCCAGTGTGATTGGCCCCGAGACACTTGGTCAATCGAGCTCCAGCAATCACACCTCCAAACCATATCTCACACATCAAATAATCAAATTCAATCAATATCCACAAATAGTTAGTAGTATAGCCTATTTGCTATAAGCGTACCGGTACGTACTCGGTCCTAGTGCTGCCCACTAGGTAGCACGTTCTATTGATATCCTTCATTAATAATTATAAAACATTCATTCATAAAAGTAAATGATGCATGAATTTCAATAAAATAGCAACATAAACCATATATATATATATTGAAAATATACCAAAACTAAACCAGGTATATTTCGAATATATATATGTCAAATCAATCCAATCAAATTATAAATTAAGCTAGAAATATATTTAAAAACATTTTAAATATAATTTATTAATAAAACATGCATATAATTTGATATATACCAAAAATAAACCAAAAATATACAAATCACATTATTTATGCATTTTAATCAAAATAAAACATATATTTCTAAATCATGCATCCTAAAGCATATATATATAGTATAGTAACTCACCCTAGTGCGCTCCACGAGACGGGTCCGATGGGCCTGGTCCACTAACCCTCGGTCTCGGCGCAACTAAACAAACAATAACGACAAAAATCAGAATAACCCTAATAGAAATTCTAGAATTCGATCTAGAATATTAAGCACAGAATTGAGATTAGGGATCGACCGGACATCACGTTTTACGAGAATTCTATCAAAAATTCGGTAGAACCTCCCCTGTAAAATGGACATCTCTCTACTCAAAAGAGTAGAGCTGACCCTGCAAGGAAATACACTTCGAAAAACTATACAGAGCACAATCAAAATCCCACGGTTGGACTCCAAACTACAGTCCACCGACTGGGGTCCACAAACACAGAACAATTATGAAAATACCAAAAATACCCTTATATCACAGAAATTCATTTTATAAATAGAAATTACATAATTAACCTTAAAACACAGTAAAAATCGATAAAAACTCATTTTATTAGAAAAATCATATATTATATATAATTGAAAATAATTTACGAAAAATAGTTTTAATTAGTTAAAAATATTAAATAATTTATAGAAATCATTTTTATACCCTAAATAACTATTAAAACCAATTAAATTACATTTTTAGCCAATTTAGGGTAAAATTACCAAAATACCCCTATATATATAAATATACTTAAATTACTTCAAAAATTCACCAAAAATAATCCAAAATTAATTTTCTAAACATATTTATTAATAATATCAATAATTAAACTCAATTAACCAATTAATTTCAAATAAAAACAAAATTAACCCTAATTTCCCAAAATTACATAAACTTCAATAATTCAAAATAAATACATAAAAATTCATAAAAATTCCAAATAAATTCCTATAATTCATTTCAACACCTAATTTAACCATAAAACATAATTTCATAATTTAAATAATTAATTTCCCAAAATTAGAAAATAATATTAAAATATTCAAAAATACCCAAAAATCCAAACAATCTCCAAAAATTCCACAAAAATTCATACATGTAGATTGAGCTACTAGGATCAACATTTTTGAAGGAATTATTCATGAATCAATCAAGGAAAATTCAAAAAAAAATCAAAAACCCAATATGGCCGAAATGGGAAAATTCAAAACTAAGCAAATCTAGACCATTTAAGCTCAAACCAAAGCTAGAATCACACTCACCGGTGCTCAAGGAGAAGAAAGAGACCGGTGGTGTCTAAAATGGTGGCTGGAATCATCGTCGACGGCGAGGAGAGGAATTTCGGCCAAAAGAAGAAAAATAGCTCGCCGGCGTCGGGGAAGGAGGCTGCTGGCGGCGGGGGATGGCTGAGGACGAAGGTGGAGCAGCTGGTGGCACACCAACTGTCGGGGATCGGAGTAGCAGCAGTGAGGGGCAGGGTAGTCGCGCGGGAAGGAAGAAGAAGAAGAAGAAAAAAAAAAAAAAGAAAAGAAAAGAAAAAGAAAAAAAAGAAAAAGAAAAATAATAAAAATTTTAATAAAATATTTGAAAAAATTTCACATCCACACATATAATTTAATATTTTAATAATTTAATAATAAATAAAAATAATTAAATAACAATAAATTAATAAACAATTAATAAAATATTAGGGTGATATATATTAAACCCTAATTAATTAAATATTGCACACATACACGGTGTTTAGTAATTTAAAAATACTTATGAGTTCATGCAAGTCCGAAAATATATTTAAAATAATTAATAATAAATTATTTACGTGAAAATTTCCCCGAA
This sequence comes from Mallotus nudiflorus, assembly GCA_947683625.1. Taxonomy (NCBI): domain Eukaryota; kingdom Viridiplantae; phylum Streptophyta; class Magnoliopsida; order Malpighiales; family Euphorbiaceae; genus Mallotus; species Mallotus nudiflorus. Next base: position 6,187,101 of record CANTUR010000283.1, on the reverse strand, counting down.
AATGCAAGTCCCGGGAAAATTTTACGTAAAACACTGTAAATAATACACAATAATTAAAATAGGTTTTAAATACATATCAACTCGTAAAAATATCATAATATATATACAAAAATTATTAACACTGCATATCCCGATGCAGTATTAAAATATTTAAAAACATGGGATATTACAGTCTTCCCCCTTTACAAGAATTCGTCCCCGAATTCCAGAAAACAAGATCAAGAAGGAAAGAGATACGGGTAAGAAGCTTGCATCTCAGCTTCAGTCTCCCACGTATGCTCCTCAACTCTGTCGCTACGCCACAGAACCTTGACCATCGGAATCTGCTTCGAACGTAATTGTCAGACTTGAAAATGAACGATCGCCACAGGTTCTTCCACAAACGTTAAATCTTCACTCACTTATACGCTGTTAGGCTGCAACACGTGAGAAGGATCTGAGATATACTTCCTCAACATCGAGATATGAAACACTGGATGCACTTATGACATACTCGGAGGCAAATCCAACCGATATGCAACAGTGCCAACTCTCTCCAGAATCTCAAACGGTCCAATATATCTCGGTGCTAACTTACCCTTCCTACCAAATCTCATAACACCCTTCATCGGAGATACTTTCAGAAAAATGAAATCTCCAACTTGAAACTCCACATCTCTGCACCTAGGATCCACATAACTCTTCTGTCTGCTAACTACGGTCTCTAATCTGCGCTTAATCAAGGAAACTTTCTTTGCAGCATCCTGAACCATCTCAGGTCCAGTCAAAGCTCTCTCACCAATCTCATCCCAACTCAAAGGGGATCTACACTTCCTTCCATACAACGCCTCATATGGTGCCATACCAATACTGCTATGGTAGCTATTATTATATGCAAACTCAAAGACTGGCAAATGATCATCCCAGCTACCCCCCAAATCCAAGACACACATCCTCAACATATCTTCCAGTGTCTGGATCGTCCTCTCAGACTGACCATTTGTCTGAGGATGAAAAGCAGTACTGAAATCCAACCTAGTGCCCATCGCTTCCTGCAACTTCTGCCAAAAATGAGAAGTAAACACCGAACCTCTATTTGACACAATGGACACAGGTACTCCATGAAGGCATACGATATGCTTCACGTACAACTTCGCCAATCTAGCAACTGAATATGTGGCTCTCACAGGCAAGAAATGTGCAGACTTCGTCAATCTATCTACAATCACCCAGATGGAGTCGTATCCATCCTTCGAACGAGATAAACCAACCACAAAATCCATAGCTATCCTTTCCCACTTCCACTCGGGAATAGGAAGAGGCTGAAGCTTCCCAGAAGGCTTCTGATGTTCGACTTTCACTTGCTGACATGTTGGACACTTAGCAACATAATCAGCGACATCTTTCTTCAATCCGACCCACCAGTATAAATCTCTGATATTGTAGTACATCTTAGTAACACCTGGATGAACGTTGTAGGCTATAGAATGTGCTTCCTCTAAAATCTCCTCTCTCAAGTCATCCACATCAGGAACACACAATCTACCACTGATCCATAACACACCATCATCATCAAGTGTGAAATCAGTGAACTTCCCTGCTCTGACATTCTCTGCAAGCTCTTCTAGAATAAGATCTCGGCTCTGAGCTGCTTTAATCCTATCCCTCAGTACAGATCGTACTTTAAACTGAGCTAGCAGTCCACCTGATCTACTGATCTTCATCATCAGACCTTGATCCACCAATAGATGCAATTCCTGGATCAATGGTCTCCTCTCAACACCGATGTGAGCAAGACTGCCCAAGGACTTCTTACTCAAGGCATCTGCTACCACATTAGCTTTACTGGGATGATATAAGATCTCGTCCTGCACAAACCGCTTATAATACCCGGCTAAACCCAGAAAACTTCAAATCTCTGTAATAGAAGTCGGTCTAGGCCATTCAGACACTGCCTCAATCTTCTGTGGATCAACCTGAATACCTTCTTTAGACACTACGTGTCCAAGAAAAGAAACACTCTCCAACCAGAAATCACACTTCGAGAATTTAGCATAAAGCTGATGATCTCTCAATGTCTGTAGTACAATCCTCAAGTGATATACATGCTCCTCCATACTCCTTGAATATACCAGTATATCATCAATGAAGACTAATACAAACTGATCCACATATGGTCTGAATACCCTATTCATCAAATCCATAAAAGCTGCTGGTGCATTAGTCAAACCAAAAGACATCACCAAAAACTCATAATGACCATATCGAGTGCGGAATGCTGTCTTAGGAACATCAGATTCACTGATACACAAATGATGATAACCTGACCTCAAGTCAACCTTAGAAAAGAACTGTGCACCCTGTAGTTGATCAAACAAGTCATCTATTCTCGGGAGAGGATACTTGTTCTTCACTGTCACCTTATTCAACTCTCGGTAGTCAATGCACAGTCTCAGGGTACCATCCTTCTTCTTCACAAACAGAACTGGTGCATCCCAAGGAGAAACACTAGGTCTAATGAAACCTTTATCCAATAACTCTTGCAATTGTTCCTTCAACTCTTTCAACTCTGCAGGAGCCATACGATAGGGTGGCATAGATATAGGAGTAGTACCTGGTACCACATCTATACAGAACTCAATCTCTCTATGAGGTGGTAAACCTGGTAACTCCTCGGGAAAAACATCAGGAAACTCACAAGCAACAGGAACATCTGTGAGTGACAACTTCTCCACTGAAGTATCCCTGACCAATGCCAAATATCCCTGAGATCCTTTCCTCAACAACTTCCTAGCCGTAATAGCAGAAATAAGATTATGAGGTGCTAAACTCCTATCACCCACAAACTTAAAATCTCCTTCATCAGGAATTCTGAACGTCACCTCTTTATTCCTGTAATCTACCACGGCATAGTGCTGAGATAACCAATCCATTCCCAAAATAACATCAAACTCCATCACATCCAACAGAATCAAATCCGTGGGTAATTCTCTATCTCCCACGAGAACTGGACAGCCAGAAAGAACAATATCGATGTCCAAGGAATCGCTCAGAGGAGTGGCAACGGACAAAGGAAAAGCCATCCTCGAAGCTTGCCAATAAGATTTAGAAGCAAAAACAGGAGAAACAAACGAATGTGTGGCACCTGGATCAAACAAAACCCAAGCATCCAGGTAACAAACAGAAACAATACCTGCCATAACTGCATTAGATGCCTGAGCATCCTGCTGAGTGAGATGGAAGACTCTGGCCTGACCTCGACCTCCCTACTGACTGGTAGAAGCCTGGCCAACACCTCTGGCACCTCCTCTAGTACCTCTACCATGACTCTGCTGTGGAACAAACTGAGTGGAACTCTGATGCTGAGCTGGTGGTAACTGAAATGGCACAGGTGCAGCACTAGCAATCGACTGCTGTGGGAATCGAGAATCTGCGGCTGCTGATACCCGGAGTAAGGACACGATCTGGCAAAATGTCCTGTCTGCCCGCATCTGAAACATGTCAGCGGTGTCAGATAACACGGTCCCTGATGGACTCTACCATAAGTCTGACAAACACTGGCCATTGATCCAAAACTACGACCACTGCTGCTGCTCGAAGCACCTTACCCAAATCTGAATGATCTACGCTGACCTCCACGACCATGTCTACTGCTCCGATGCACTCGCTGCTATCTCTGACTCTGCTGAGTCGGACCTCACTGCTGACTACTCGAACCAACATGAAAACTCGAATACGGAGTAGCTTGCAATCTACTCGACTGAACTCCCAGCTGGTAATAATCAAGCATTGCTCCCTGCCTAACTAGCCTCAGCTCAATCTCCTTAGCTAACTCAATCATAAACTCAAGAGTAAGGCCTGCTGTAGGCATACTAGCAAAGCAGAACCCAAACCAGTAACGTAGGTAGTGACCACAAAATACTGATCCCGCATCAGATCCTCTGCATATCTACCCAGATGAAGAAAATCTCAGGTGTACTCCTCTACTGATCGATCACCACGAGAAATACTGGTCAGTCGGAGATGATAGCTCAAACGAAGCGGCTCTGGACAGAATCTCCTCATAAATTGCTCTTGAAACTGAGCCCATGTCATCGTCATCATGTAAGGCTGGATCATCTGAATGAACCAATCTAGAGCTAGTCCCTCGACAGACAACTCAACGATCATGATCTGCTGGTACCCCGGTATGAGCAGTCCGAGTCCTAGTCTCAATCGCGTGCAGAAAATCTAATGGATCGAAAGTACTATCAAACGCAATCTTGCCAACTCGGGCATAGAACAAAGCTGCCTCAGGGTCAGACATACCCTGCTGATAGGCAGGCTGAACAGGCTAAACAACTGGAGGAACAAGAACATCAAACTCAGGTTCAACAGGCTCCTCGTCCTGTAACTCTCTCTGCCTACAGTGACCTGCCGCTCCTCGAGGTCTACCTCTGCCACGACCTTTACGTCTAACTGGCTGCTCAGGAGGTAAAACCTCATCTTGAAAAGACTCATCATCCTCGGCCTCAATGACCGGTGGAGCGACACGCGCTCGCCTCCTCCTACTGAAAAGATAAACGGAAAGATTCAGGCAAAACAGACAACGGAGGAATAACGCAGAAAACTAAAGCAAGGAATACTTATCAATACATACTCGAACCTAATTCACTGCAGTAGTTCAATAGAAAACACAACTTTAAAACTAGGGCCACGACTCATACAACTAAGCCCTGACATAGAACTCCGCTCTGATACCAACTTTATCACGACCCGAAACAGGGGCCATGACCGGCGCTAGGGAACGAGAATTCTTTCGAATCCAGAACCCGTAGCAAGCCTAAAAATAAAATAAACATGCAATAATAATAATATATAATGCAGCAGAAATAAAAAACATAAATATCATAATAACAATTTCATTAACTGGATTTAATTTAAATCTCAACTCATCACATATATATAAAATCTTTTTAATACAATCCAGTTCAAATTCTTAAAATGCATCTCACATAAATAAAATACATAATATCTCATAATTAATTTACAACTACGGTAGTGTCTAGATTATAAAAATAAGACTCAAGTAAGCAGTTTACACAAAGAAGCCGGGACGAAAGAAATCCGGCGTACAGGCCTGCTACTGAGGTCTGAAGATGTTGACTCTCCTGAAAAATAGTCAACGGAGGGGAGTCATACCTCACTGAGTGAATTACTATAATATATATACATGCATACTAAATGACAATGCATGCAATCAACAGTATATATATAATATGTAAATATATACATGCAAATTCACACAGATGCAGAAAAATCATTTTTATATATTTTTATTGAAAATCATAGTTTATGAAGGATCACATAGAACCCTAGAATATCGTAACTCCGAAAATAGTGTTAGACAACACTCTAGCCACACAGGCTCACTTAATCCAAATATATCCACTTAATCCATTTAGACAGTAGACTGGCCTCGAGACACTAATTCAATCGAGCTCCAGCAGTCTGACTGCCAGTGTGATTGGCCCCGAGACACTTGGTCAACCGAGCTCCAACAATCACACCTCCAAACCATATCTCACACATCAAATAATCACATTCAATCAATATCCATAAATAGTTAGTAGTATAGCCTATTTGCTATAAGCGTACCGGTACGTACTCGGTCCTAGTGCTGCCCACTAGGTAGCACGTTCTATTGATATCCTTCATTAATAATTATAAAACATTCATTCATAAAAGTAAATGATGCATGAATTTCAATAAAATAACAACATAAACCATATATATATACTGAAAATATACCAAAAGTAAACCAGGTATATTTCGAATATATATATGTCAAATCAATCCAATCAAATTATAAATTAAGCTAGAAATATATTTAAAAATATTTTAAATATAATTTATTAATAAAACATGCATATAATTTGATATATACCAAAAATAAACCAAAAATATACAAATCACATTATTTATGCATTTTAATCAAAATAAAACATATATTTCTAAATCATGCATCCTAAAGCACATATATATAATATAGTAACTCACCCTAGTGCGCTCCACGAGACGGGTCCGACGGGCCTGATCCACTAGCCCTCAGTCTCAGCGCAACTAAACAAAAAATAACGACAAAAATCAGAATAACCCTAACAGAAATCCCAGAATTCGATTTAGAATATTAAGCACAGAATTGAGATTAGGGATCGACCGGACATCACGTTTTACGAGAATTCTATCAAAAATTCGGCAGAACCTCTCCTGTAAAACGGACATCTCTCTACTCAAAAGATTAGAGCCGACCTTGCAAGGAAATACACTTCGAAAAACTACACAGAGCACAATCAAAATCCCACGGTCGGACTCCAAAATACAATCCACTGACCGGGGTCCACAAACACAGAACAATTATGAAAATACCAAAAATACCCTTATATCACAGAAATTCATTTTATAAATAGAAATTACATAATTAACCTTAAAACACAGTAAAAACCGATAAAAACTTATTTTATTAGAAAAACCGTATATTATATATAATTGAAAATAATTTACGAAAAATAGTTTTAATTAGTTAAAAATATTAAATAATTTATAGAAATCATTTTTATACCCTAAATAACTATTAAAACCAATTAAATTACATTTTTAGCCAATTTAGGATAAAATTACCAAAATACCCCTATATATATAAATATATTTAAATTACTTCAAAAATTCACCAAAAATAGTATAATTATCCAAAATTAATTTTCTAAACATATTTATTAATAATATCAATAATTAAACTCAATTAACCAATTAATTTCAAATAAAAACATAATTAACCCTAATTTCCCAAAATTACATAAACTTCAATAATTCAAAATAAATACATAAAAATTCATAAAAATTCCAAATAAATTCCTATAATTCATTTCAACACCTAATTTAACCATAAAACACAATTTCATAATTTAAATAATTAATTTCCAAAAATTAGAAAATAATATTAAAATATTCAAAAATACCCAAAAATCCAAAAAATCTCCAAAAATTCCACAAAAATTCATACATGTAGATTGAGCTACTAGGATCAACATTTGTGAAGGAATTATTCATGAATCAATCAAGAAAAATTCGATAAAAATCAAAGACCCAATATGGCCGAAATGGGAAAATTCAAAACTAAGCAAATCTAGACCATTTAAGCTCAAACCAAAGCTAGAATCACACTCACCGATGCTCAAGGAGAAGAAAGAGACCGGCGGTGTCTAAAATGGTGGCCGGAATCGTCGTCGACGACAAGGAGAGGAATTTCGGCCAAAAGAAGAAAAATAACTCGCTGGCGCCGGGGAAGGAGGCTGCTGGCGGCGGGGGACGGCTGAGGACGAAGGTGGAGCTGCTGGTGGTAGACCGACGGTCGGGGATCGGAGTAGCAGCGGTGAGGGGAAGGGTAGTCGCGTGGGAAGGAAGAAGAAGAAGAAAAAAAAAAAGAAAAGAAAAGAAAAAGAAAAAGAAAAAAAAGAAAAAGAAAAATAATAAAAATTTTAATAAAATATTTGAAAAAATTTCACATCCACACATATAATTTAATATTTTAATAATTTAATAATAAATAAAAATAATTAAATAACAATAAATTAATAAACAATTAATAAAATATTAGGGTAATATATATTAAACCCTAATTAATTAAATATTGCACACATACACGGTGTTTAGTAATTTAAAAATACGTATGAGTTCATGCAAGTCCGAAAATATATTTAAAATAATTAATAATAAATTATTTACGTGAAAATTTTCCCGAAAATGCAAGTCCCGAGAAAATTTTACATAAAACACTGTAAATAATACACAATAATTAAAATAGGTTTTAAATACATATCAACTCGTAAAAATATCATAATATATATACAAAAATTATTAACACTGCATATCCCGATGCAGTATTAAAATATTTAAAAACACGGGATATTACAGTAATCATCTTCTCCTCCTACACGTCCCGATCCAAGCTCTTCATTGTGCCTCCCCGATGTCCAATAGCCACTGCCCTTCTTCCAGTCGCCTTCCACTATCCCTCTTCTCCTTCTCCAGCGCTGGCATCGTTTGTAACCCGCAATCGTCGAAACTTCCCTTTTCCGGCCAACCTTCCTTTTTTGACCACCATTTCTTGAGCTTCCAGTCTCTATAAACTCTTTAGACTCCGGTGAGCATGAATCCAAGCTTAGTTTAAGCTTTAATCACCTATTTCTTGAGTTTTGTTGAATTTTTATTTCTGAGCTCTAGGGTTTTCAAATTTTTTTTAAGCTTGATCTTGATGATTCACACAAACTTCCTTCACAAAAGTTGTTCCTAGTAGCTTAATCTATATGTCTATATTTTTTTTTGAATTTTTGGAATTTATTTTAATTTTTGTGAATTTATGAATATTTTATTATTATTTAATTAATTATCGTAAATTAATTTATTTAATTATAAAATTTGTTGATTTAGTTTTTTTATGGGTTATTATTAATTTCAGTGTTGAGATTATAATTTTTATGATTTTTATGTAATTTTTATAAATATTTTATATTATGTCAATATTAGAAAATTAGGTTATAGTTCGGTTTTTGTTGAAATTATTGATTAATAATGTGTTTTAATTGATATTATTAATATATATGTTGAGAAAATAATTTTTATGCATTTATATAATTTTATAGAATTTTTGAGTAATATTAGTATATTATGTGTATTTTTGTATTATAGGGTTAAATATGTAATTTTGTTAAGATTATAGTTAAATATTATGTTTTAGTTGATTTTATAATTATTTAAGGTACTAAAATTATTTTTACAAATTATTTACTATTTTTAGCTAATTAATACTAATTTTCAAAAATTATTTTCAAATAATATATTATATATTATTTTGATAATAAAATGGGGTTTTAGTAATTTTTAATATGTATTTAGGCTATGTTAGTTATTTGAATATATAAAGTGAATTTTTATTAATTTATATTGAATTATCGAGAAAATTGGATTTTTAATAATATTATATTATTATTTTAGGGATTTTTCGTAATTATTGAGAAAATAATTATTTTTGGTGTTTTAATGTTAAATATACTATATTTTGATATTTTGAGGATATTTATCGCATTTATTTATTTTTAGTATATTTATTAAATTATCTGGATTTTTTGGTGAATTGTGAACCTCGGTTGGGGATTCCAACTGAGAGTTGTGTGAATTATGATTTTCGAAGTGTGTTTTTCTTGCAGGATCGGCTCTACTTTTTAGTAGAGAGATGTCTATTTTACAGAGGAGGTTCTGCTGAATTTTTGGTAGAATTCTCGTAAAATGTGACATTGGGTCAATTTTAAATTTTATATCTGTTTGTGTTTTGAAATCGAGTCTCTTTAAAGGTTTAAGTTAGAAATTTATTCTGATTGTTATTATTATTTTATTTGTTTAGTTGTGTCGAGACTGAGGCCTAGTGGACTAGGCCCGTCGGACCAGTCTCGTGGAGTGCAAACCTATGAATTGTTATTTTATATATACATCGCATTTAGATTGCATGTTTTAGAAAATACATGTTTTGATTTGTAAATATTCATAAATTGTGTTATTAAAATGTTTTGTATACTTTAGGTATATTTTAGGTATATTTTTAGTATATTTTTTATATACTCATTAATAAATACATGTTTTATTATTGATTTAAACCTAGCATGTTTTTAGTATATTATGGGTTTATTTTTAGTATATTTCATGATTGATTTGAATTTATTTTACATATATATACTTGAAATATACTTAGTTTATTTTAGGTATATTTTCGGTATATATATGGTTTATTTGGTTATTATGAATGAGATTATGCATTTTTTTATTTTCTCATATGAATGTTTTATTTTAAATGAAGTATATCGATAGAATGTACTACCTAGTGGGCAGCACTAGGACCGTATACATATCAGTGCGATAGATTCAGGGTTGAGTGAGGATTACTTGTAGTAAATTATGATATGATTGAGATGATTTGATTGAGCTGTGATATGATTGATAGTGTGATTGCTGGAGCTTGGTTGACCAAGTGTCTCGGGGAAATCACACTGACAATCAAACTGCTGGAGCTCGGTTGACTTAGTGTCTCGGGGCCAATCTACTGTCCATATGGATTAAGTGAATTAAGTGAGCTTATATGGCTAGAGTGATGTTACTGTTGATTGAGGTTGCGATTAAATAAGGTTCTATTTGATCCTTCATAAAACTATAATTTTTTCGTATTATTATATAATTGATTTTTAGCATCTGTGTGGATTGCTTGTAGATATATTTATTATATATGAATGTTTGATTGCATTTCTCATTAGGAAATGCATGTATATATATTATAACAATTCACTCAGTGAGGTCTGACTTCCCTCAGTTGAAATTTTTACAGGAGAGTCTTCTTCTTCAGATCTCAGCAGTAGACCCATCCGTCGGATTTCTTTCGTCCCAGCTCTTTTATGTAAATTATCTACTTAATTTTTATATTGTACTCTAAAAAATTGCAGTAGTCATATTTTGTATCATTAGTGAATTGTATTTATATTTACTGTATTTTATTTTAATTTAGAGGCCTTACTCTGAATATTGTATTAATACATTTTATTATTATGATATGAAAGAGATTATTTTTACTACATTGGTTTATGATTTAATTTATGGTGCATATTTTATTTTATTTTGTTTTATTATATGATTTTTTTAAGGCTTGCTACGAGTTTCGATTTTGAAAGAATTCTCGTTTCTTAACGCCAATCATGGCCCCCGATTTGGGTTGTGACAGTCTTAATCACAAGCCTTCTAATGCTCAACATCCCATCAGAAGCCTATGGCCTTTGGCAATTTGGGGGATAGATATCTTAGGTCTATTCCTAGTCTCAATGTCTCAGAAGAAATTCTTGATCATAGCTATAGATCACTTTACCAACTGAGTTGAGGTAGAAGCTGTCCTAGCTATCACAGAAGCTCTAATGCAACACTTTTTCTAGAAGGAAGTCATCTATAGATTCGGCATACCACACACCTTGATAATAGATAATAAAAAGCAATTTAATAATGAAAAATTTAAAAGGTTCTATTTAGATCTTAACATAAAGCTTAGATTCACTTCAGTAGCTTATCCACGAACGAATGGTCAAATAGAGGTCACTAATAGGATCATCATGAAAGGATTGAAGAAAAGGCTAGATGAGAAAAAAGGAAATTAGGTTGATGAACTCAACAATGTCATCTGGGCATATAGAACCACACTTAAGACTTCCATAGGAGAAATGCCTTTCAGGTTGACATATGGAATGGATACAGTGATTCTAGTGGAGATTGGATCGTCAAGCTTCTGAATAGCAAAGGAGCTGGATTAAGAGGTTAACAATATTAATGCTTGGATATGCCTGGATTTGCTGGAAGAGAGAAGGGAACAAGCATTTATTATGGAAAAAGCTCAAAGGCAGAAAATCAAAGAATATCACAGTAAGCATGTCCGGCCAAAGCAATTTAAAGTCAATGATTTGGTACTTAAAAGAGCTGACATCAATAGAGGTAGCTATGAAACAAGCAAGCTTAAACCAAATTAGGAAGGCCTTTATTAAGTCATTAAGAAAATGATTAAAGGGGCATACAAAATTAAAGACGTGCAAGGAAAGAGTTGCCTTAATATTGGAACTCAGATAGTATTAGAAAATACTATCATTAAAGTAAATGTACTTAAAATAAAGCATTCTTAAAGAAATAAAATTGAGTTCATTATTAATAATGTTGCTTTAGAAAAAAAGAGAAAACAAATAAAAGCCCATTTAATATTTACAAGTTAGCCTCAATAGGCAGGACCTTGACATTAGTTAAAGGAGCATCATTATTAGAGGATTGGGCCTTAGGCACAACAATAGCTCTTGATGCAGGAGGAGTAGCTTCAAAAGTGGTTTTCTCACTAGCAGTCTTAGGATTCCTCAGTTGCTTAGAGGCGAACTTACCAGAGGCATCATCCACAACAACAAACTTTGCTAGATCATTGGCGGTTATCTTTTCAAGCTCAAAGAAGTCCAAGGCTAAATGTTGGGCAAACAAGATCCTTCGACACTTAGATTTAGAGGCCTTAATGAATCCCTTTACCATCTTTTAATAAATTTGATTATCATTTGCTTAGGATTTCTTTTCCTCAGCCAACTCCTTCTTCAAAGTCCTAAGCTCAGAGTCTTGTTGATCAACCCTCGATGTAAGCTGAGCTTGGGAATGCTCAAGCTCATGAACTTTCTTTTGACTTGCCTTAGCCATGGATTGGGCTTCTGCATGCTTGGCTTGACAAAACTCTAGTGCCTCTTTTACCTTCTTCAACTTCTTTTTATACTCGAGATTAATTAATTCCAACTTTGCTTCCTTCAAGTTGTTCTCGCTCTTCAGAAAGTAGTAGTTGTCCTTCGCCAATAATAACTCTTAAGCTAGCTAAGAAGGAGAAATGTTAACACCCAAGTCATCAATGAAGAAAGGATAGTAACAAAGTTTGGAAGTTACCTCTAAGGTATAGGAAATCAAGGCATTAGGAAGCTCATCCTTATCAACCTCCATCCACCTACTGATATTTTTTGGGAAGCATAATGACTCAACACATTGATCCCTAACTTGGTTATTCAAGATGCTTAGAGGATTCATCTTGGACATAATCCACTTCTTTATGTCCAGGGATTTAGAAATCTTAGGGTGCTTGATATAAAGACCACTGCCCTCAATCAATTCTTCTTTGTTAGCCCCATTATTCTAAGAGCACTTCTTGGAAGCTTTAGATACCTCTTTTTAAGTAAGACCCACCACTAGATTTTTACCAGTGTCAGTAAGGGGATCAGTTGGAACCTTTTGACTCTTCCTTTTGGGTTAGAAGAATGGTCTCATGCACTTCCTCATGCTATTCATCTAAAATTAGTCCGTCCATAAAGGAAAAATATTCAGCCATTTATAAATAGAAAGAAAGAAAAAGTCAAAAGATACCTTTAGAAGATTAGAACTTACCCTTAGCATCTCTATTCTCATCTCCCATATAAACTCTCTAGATATACCATTGAGAAAAGGTCTCAACAGACGAATCCTTGAGCAAGTAGTTCTCATAATACCTTTTCACCAAGTTGGCATCTTTAATAGAAAGATTTAAAGGATGGTTCACCTAGTGGCATTCCTCAACCTATAAGCGTCGGATATCAACAAAGTCTGAGGGATGCTTAATAATAAAAAATTGATGCCTTTAGGTATTTTGAAGGTCTAGAAGCTTAATAAATAAACTATGATTTGGAACAACCGACAAAGAAAACATCAGTTCCTCCTTCTTTTTGTCTAAGCTATACATATATCAAAAAACATTTAGATTCGGCTCTCGACCCTCCCTATGTACAAGTTCTATATACTCGGTTAGAATTCGATAACTATTAGGGTGAAGTTGGCGGGGGGCTATGTTAAATCTATTCAAAAAAGCCTTAATAAAGGGGTTTAAGGGAAACTTTAACTCCCTTTCCATCTTAGCAAAATAAATAACCATTTTTTCCATTTCTAAAGTGGGTTCGTGAGCCCTAAATTTTTTGCTACAATGTGTAACACATACCCCTGGGGAATACTAAATCGTCTCCTATACCATACAAGCATATCCTTATTACCCTAGATTCAACAAATCAAAACTAACCCTCTCTGGAGGAGCCATAAAAAAAAGAGATAAAGAAAGGAGAAAATCAACAAAGAGAAAGGCCTTCACTTGGAAAATAAGGCGATTTCTTCAACAAAAGGCAGTAATGATTGGAAAAGGCAATAGCACTTGAGAGCAAAGGCAATAACACAATTGGAAAAGAAAGTAATAAAGTGAATCTAGAGAAGAAGATGAATTTTTAAAAGGAGACAAATAGTTCTAGAATGCCATATAATACCCCTTATAAAAACTAAGTCATTTTTACTGTTCTAAAGGGTACTTCAGGAAAGAGAAAAGAGAAAAGCTCATTATTCTAGCAGGCATGATTACGACAACCGAAATGTCTCCTCTTCTGACATATGAATAGACGTGACAGTTTTGAAATCTAAAGTGAGGCATATCAAAAGACATGACATTAAAAGCTAACGTTTCCATGAGACTCGGGTTATTTTATAACATTGAGCATTTAAGTCTGGTAATTGAAGCTGGACCCTCAGGTCATTTCATAACATTGAGGTTCCAAGACTCAGGTCATTTCATAACACTGAGCATTAAACTTTAGCAATTGAAGCTACTCCCCTCAGGTCATTTCATAACACTGAGGTTCCGAGCCTATGGTCATTTCATAACATTGAGCATTTAAGTCTAATGATTAAAGCTAGCACCCTCAAGTCGTTTCATAACACTAGGTTCCAAGACTTGAGTTGTTTAATAGTACTAAGCATTAAACTCCAATAATTGAAGCTAGTCCCCTCAGGTCATTTCATAAAATTGACGAGTTAGAGACTCAAGTCGTTCATAACACCAAGCATTGCGTAAGAAACGTTTGACATCTTTTAACTCCGAATATCTAAGTCTAGTTAGCATCTTGAGGTTGTTTTATGTCACTTAGACACTATGAATTCAAGATGTGGTATATAAAGCATCACCATGATCAATGACTGAGGTTGGCCACCTCAGCTCATTCTCTAACATCAAATGTGATTGCAAGCGAAATTAATGTCTTACGAAAATCGGAACATATTGATCACCTATCGAATTACAGGTTATCTTTCAGAGTTATTCTTGAAAATCCAAAAATATCAGACATAAATATCCTAATAAACTTTTAAGGGGACTCTTGATACCTTATATACATATTCTTATTATGACAAGTTTTACTATCCTCTAAAAAAGGGATTACTTGCAGAAGAAGAATACCCCCAATAAGGAAGAGTCTTTAATTAAAAGACATTCCAATAGAAAATACATTCTCAGAAAGGCACCAAACCTATAAAGACGAGAAATCTTATTCTTTTCAGGTTTGAGTATCACTTTCTCTATAAATATCCCTCACATCCATCATTCTATTCTCTTTATTCATCACACTCTTTATCTCTCCAAAATTCTCTACCCATTATAACTTAGTCGTCGAAGGGTTTGTGGAGATCCCACCTCTCACCTTACCTTTTATTGATTGCTTGCTTGCAGGATTTAAGAATTCCCTAAAACAAGTTATCAATAACCTTGAGACATTTCAATTAAATTATGATATCAGATTGGGAAAGAGCAATAAATGATGGATTTCTCTACTCTTAGATCATGTTATAGTGGTTAGCATATTTCTTCTTTTTATGGTAACATTGTTGGCTGGAATGCATAAATGGTACCAATATTTTCAGGTTAATAAATCTCTAGTGATCGAAAAGTTTATGCGATCAATGCTTGAAATTATCCTGTTTTAAGTCTCACGCCCTTCTATCATTCAATAACTTAAAAGTTTTACTCCATGAACAACCAATGAACCTTTTCAGTGAAATCCTCAAGTCAAGTTTAAACAAGGAGTAATTCAAGCCATAACATTTTGTAACTGACAAAAGCTGCTTTCCTAGTTATACTGAGAGCACAGCAAAGAGGACGACTCCCAAATCCAAAGCCAAACCAAAAACATGCCATGTCTTTTGCTATGATTATGAAAAATTTTGATCAACTGCAAGCAATGGATTTGAAGGTCTTTTACCATTTCAATCACCTCAATGGTCTCACACCCTTCTCACCCTAAGTTGTGCCTCTTCCCCAAGCCATGTAGCAGCCGGTGCATATGATTTCAAGCTAAATCATAGATTAACGGGCCACAAGCTTGTCTCACCTTAGGAGGCAACAGGCAGCAGCACATGGTAGGGTCTTTCTTGCTTTCGCTTTTAACCTATACTAGTTTTCCAAATGAAGGCATATAAACAGTTGGGAAAGCAATATGTCAAGGCATTGGCACAAGACAAATATGAAGTTTTAATATATATAGGACTTGTCAGTTGCCACTCTATTTGTGAAATTTCGCTATAAATGATATCATATCGTTCTCTTATATTTGCCTTTTCGCTGTCGTGTAAAAACATCTAAATGAACTTTAAGGTTTCAAATTTATTGGATAATGCAAAATTTTCAAAGTTCATGCCCTTACCTCTCATCCATTTTCCACGGTAAGTCTCCAATTTCAAAGGAGAAACACAACCCAAGTCTTGGAACTTGAAGCAAATGCTTTAACTAAGATGACTTTCATGGTTCAAATGAATGACTAGCCTCTTCATGGTAAAGCAGATACAAGTGGCGTTTCCCCTTCAGTTCAAGGGAAGAACTGGGGATACAAAATTTGTCTGGCGTCCAACACAAGAACTTTAATTATGCACAAAATATAAACAGGATTCATTGACGATGTCCTTCAGGTAAGGCAACTACATTGTAAAAAGGAACTGCCCACTGAGGCAAGGCTCCATTTTCCTCATCCTCATCATCGTCAAACTCTAGTAAGTATCTGTCCAACAAAAACATGAACATGATACAATGCTAGCAATATAAACATTGCAACAAAAACACACTCAAAATATCCAATTCCATATGCTATCTGTCAAAGCATTTGAATCCATATGATCATTACAAAATCCTGGTTTATATCCAAAGAATAAATTATCTATAATATTCAACAATTAACATCCAATTATGCTCCCTGGCTATTTTAGCATTCATTTTCCATATTGGAGACTATAGGAATAAATTGACTCCCAAAAGCAGAACCGCCACCCCACATAATGGGAGGGGGGAACATGTTAACAGCAATCATTTTAGCAAAATATGGTCCAAAAGAAACACAACACTGCATAATTTCCACAAACAGCATACTAAGGATGAAATCCAGGAAAGATTATACTCACTCGTCATTCTTTCTCTGAAAGTACACAGAACATTGATTGAAGGCATCCCATAATTTGCACAATAAAAATTAGTCAGTCCCAAAGTAAATTAACAACTAATAAATGAAGATCTATTAGCCAAGTAGAAGCACTGCATTTTGGTTATAACAGATCAAAACAAGAGAATCAAACAGTCACCTTCCGTGGGGTACTGACAACGGTTGCCTTATAGAGTGCCGTCGTCCCTGGATAAACAGCCAAAACATGTCTTCCAGGAGGGAAATCAGGAACACTGGACAGATCATTTTTCTTGGGGAATGGTATAATACATGACATTGGCAGCTTGTATTTTCTGAAGCAACAGTGTACAAAAATAAACACCATTTGTGTTGGTTAAGTACCAGCATGATTAAGGCAAGTTCTGGAATGAGCAACCAGAACTAATATTCAATAACAGGGAAAAAAAAACTGAGGATAATCAAGTTAATGCAGGCATCGTTTCTCTCAAAATAAAGAAATGCAAGCATCCTTAAACATATATACCTTTGGCCGCCACCCTCTTCATCATCACCTGGCTCCTCATCAAGTACTTCAAATCTGCAGAGAGTTAAAACCTTTTAAGATTAAGAAGCAGATGACTCTAAACTGAAATGAAGAACCTGGCAGAGCAGTATTTTCTTTCATGTTGTGTCCCATTACCATATATAAAAATGGAAAAAGAATGATTAGGCAATTGCAGGTAAGGAAATAACAAAAATGGGACACATTTCGATAGCCTACAGATAGTATGAAAGTTCTCAATGATTCCATTATGGAAGACATTATAACGTGAGCTGGTCATGCACAAACAATAAATCCCATATTTTCCTGAGCCATACTTTGCCACCGGGGCACTTAGACTTTGATGGTTTAATGAAACAGATGGAAATCACATTACTGTCAACAAGCACATTGTTATCACTGACAACATTTGCCACAAGAAAACTATGAAAAATGAATAAATATGCAGTCGCCATGTTATCAACAGCCAAAGAAACACAGATAAATATCATAGGCACCTAGGCCAGCTAAAGAACTGAAGCACAGCATGGACAGGAATTAAGCTTACTCTTTCATTTCCCTATCAAAATGGATCACTTTTACAACAAACCACTCGTCTTTTACATCATCATTTCCTGTGACCCTAGCTGCTACCTGAAGAACAAGACAATCCCTTCAGTAAGAAAGAATCAAATGGAACACTGTACTAGTCAATATTCATGCAAGGAAAATTTCATCTAAAATAACAAAGTTGTATTTTACAAAAGACAAGTTACCATAGAGCTACATCCATACCTGTTCACCCTTTAGACTAGCACAAGCGTCAAGTTGATTTCTCATTGAAGTAGAAAGCCTTGGCATATCTGGATCAGTTTTCATTCTTTTCCTTTTCTGATCATTACCTTCTGCAATTCATTTAATGCTGTCTGGTCAATTTGAAGTTTAGAGTTTCATAAATAACAACACTAGCATCTTACTAAGATCTGGATATAGAAAGAAAATTGATTTTTCTTTGCATATAAGTCATCTATTCATAGTTCAAATTAAATCTTATAATCTTAGAACCTGCACTATATTTCATATTCTTGTCAATTAGAGGTTTATATTGAGCTTATATAACCCACAAACCTGTTAAATTTCACAGACAAAGGGTTTTATTAAGTAACTTATCCCATTAAGTCTCATAGAACCACAACAATCAACAACTGAATCCCAAAATCCAGCCACTAGACTACCAGAAAAATCTCTGTTGATTCATCATCCAATAACAAAATTACACCCTTTTACCACAAAGCCATTCTAGAATTAGCAAGAGGATGTGAAGAGCAGTCCTTTAATTCGAAGATCAAAAAAATGAATTATCAACTCAATTGTCCTATGATAGTAAATGTCAAAAATATGACTTCTTTTAACCTAAAGGGCATAGAGTGGTAATTTTCTCAGGTGAAGTTGCAAGGATGTTATGTGCCTTCTGAAAAACAAAGAGAGATTCAGAATGTTCTAAGAAATTTTGATATCCAGCAGCTCTAAATAGTTTATGTGACTAAAAGGTATTCAACTTCAATACATATGTATCTGTAAATGTATATTTATGATTATTGCACCCATCTACATATTCATCACCAAAGACATTCCTTTTACTTCAGCAGAGAAGAGCAATTAAACCCTACAGTGATAAACCAGTTTGTGAAGAAGTAACAGATGAGAGAAGCATATACAAAGATGTTAATACGTAACGAAAGCAAAGTTCAAAGTCTATAGAGCACACCTATCCTCCTTCGTTGTTGCCCTGAAGTTCCAGATGGAAGTAGGGCATCCAATTGACTCAAGAGGACAGTGGACACACTGCATCCACAAATACAGATAGTGAAGACTATTGAATCACATTGGGAACTACAACAAGTCTCACTGAATCAAATCCCTATAGAGTATCACTCAAGTGCTAAAATTTGTTGACAGAAAATTACTATTTACTAAGTAGGCCCCTAGTAGTAGAAAAAGAGAGAGGAAGGGAGAGGGTTTAGGGGGGGGAGGCAATCAGCTTTACTACAGTAATCAACATACTTTACTTCACTCTCAGAGAGATCCTTGGCCTGAGTGTATAAATTCTTGAGCCTTGACAAAGAATTATCGCCAGGCTTCTCAACCACCTCTGGAGCTGCATTTACAGGAAAAAAGTCAAGAGTTACTATAAATAAGCAGTCATGAATGGGCAGAAACATGAATGAACAAGAATGAGTAGGAAACACAGCAGCCTGTAACAACAAAAGAATGTTTCACAATTAGCAATTTTGGTTAACAATCTACCAAGAAGAAACAGACAAAGAAAAGCTAAGCACCATTAATTTTTTTACTGAACCATACAGATTATTAATCACGCATGCAATTGAATGGAGATACCTCAAAATAATCACAATTAGTCTAGATTTGCAATAGATTATCCCTGAACCATGACAGGCAAAATATAACTCCCTCAATTGAATATGCATTAACAATTTTCTGATAAAATGTAAGAAAAATGCTTTGCAAAGTACAAATTCATACTGGAAAATACTCAAGAACAAAGAGGCAAATGATGAAATTTTCAAGGATCCGCAAATCACATGATGTGCCAGTATTCATAGCTAGATGGTTAAATCTTACTTCAGCATTGAAATGCGAAGGCTCCTAAAATGAAATAAGATATTTAGCATTTTCAGATGCCATATGTTCTCAAGCACAAAAAAAAGCACTCAGTGAGAAATTATGAAGGTCTCTAGTCATGGCCCACAAGAGTTTGTATAGCTTGGGCCAATGATTTTTTCATTTAGTAGTACAAAACCTAAGATCAGATTTTAATGCTTATCATTTCATTTAGTATCTAAACTATCAATTTCTGTGTTATTTTAATTCCTAAACAATTGAGCTTTTGGTTCACATCAAGGACACTTTGAAATCAATAGCCTTCTTTTATTTCGCACAATTTTCAATGAGCCTCAAGTCTGCTAGCAATCAATGTGCAGTGGAACAAGCAACTAAGCTGAAAAATGAAAAAAGACTGTCCACATAACTATAATTTCAAGTGGTATTGTAGTAGTTCGTAATACAATATATGAACCAGAAGAGTAAGCTAAGCTGATGAACGCTTGATCATGACTAATGATGAATCATACTTTTAGCAATAACCAATGCCGAATTAGCCACCATGGATAAGTAATTACAAGCATATATGGAAAAATGAGCATTAAAGTACCTAATTGGTAGAGATATTTTCCTTTCTGTACATAAAAGTCTACCGACTTTCATTATTATTAGTTTCCCTATATTGCTCAATCTTTGACCATACAATATATCACAAAGCAACAAACTTTTTGCTGTGATTAGTTTGCCTTACCAAGTGATCTCTGAGAACAAACCTCAAATTACAAAATCTAAACAGAAAATATGAATCATATTAAACCACACTCATCATTTGCTTGTTCTGTCCAAAAGCAAATGCATGCATCCACTTGGCAAGCCAAATTCCAGCTTAAAGAGCCAACAAATTATCACAAAGTAAACCAACTATCGGTTTTAATTAACTCATCTTCACTGCATTAGGCTTTTAAGGAAAATATTACACTGTTCTTCTTTGTTCTAATCATAAATGCAGCTAAAAAGTGCATAGAGTTAAGTTGATCAGCTACTGATAAGACACTTGGTCCACAATTTTTATTTTTTAAGCAGATGAATCAAACTTTACTTGCCTACTATCCTATTTTGATCACTGGTAAAATATAAACATCATCAGTAAGCAACCTATGCAGCTCAAACTTACCCAAATTACCAAAAAAAGATTGAATTTTTTTGGGTAAATAAAATCATTTAACTAAAACCCAACAGCCACAAAATCACAATTTCAGCAAAACCCAACAAAATTTAAGGCAAAGCAACAAAAACCCATCAACCTAAGACTAACTAAACATAAAAAAAATACAGTGCATTACTAGCATGGAGCTTCTTGTGCATCTTATTGATCTCTAAAAGAACTTCTTCTTGTTCTTTCCTTAACCGATCAAGCTCCTTTAAGTTCTCCAGAATTCCCGCAATGTCCGGCGTCGACATCGTCCTTCTCTTGTCGGATAATCAGAATCCGAAACCCAGATTTTTTTTTTCTTTAATAATCTGTATTTATGAGAGAATCATTTGAGATGTGAATAAATATCTAAAGAAAAAAAAAATTATTATTATTATTATTTAAATGGAATCTAAAAATAGAAATTAGTGGATAATATTAAGGTTTTACGAATTTAAATAATCATTATTACAACTGACAAGGTTTTATCTGATGCTGCCATGTGACGAACTATACCCATAGTCCCATGTTTGGGACTCTCGGTACTTGCCACGTTTCATCATTGCTGTTTTTCAGTTGTCAATTGCTTTGGACAATTTTTTTTTTTTCTTTTAAACATGCTAATTCTTAGTGAATCAAATTCACCATATAATATTGTCAACTATAAATTATAAACTTCACATTTAATATAATTATTTAGGATTTATTATATTTTTAATTATAAAAATTAAATATCTAATCATAATTATTTTTAAATTATAAATTATTTTTTAAAATATCATATATTATTAATTTTTATATATAAAATTAGACATTATTTTATAAAATAATAACAAATAATTTAATTTATTAATTGTAAAATTTAAAATTTTGAATTGAAACATAATTTTTAAAATTATTAATTATTAATTTTTAGCTAATTTTTAATTTAAATAATTAATTGGAACATAATTTTAAAATCACTAATCAAAATATTAAAATAGGCTATTTAGATAATCTCTATGCAGGATGATAAAATTTTTAAAATTCAACGGAGCCTCAAATCCGAAAAATTCAAACTTTGCACTGAAAATTTATTAATTTTTAAAAATTAATAAATCTAATTAATGACATCTAATATAATTTATTAATTTTAAAATTAAATTTAATTAAAAATTAATGAATCTAGTAAAATCTAATTCAATAATTTATTAATTTAAAATTAAATCCAATAAAATCACATGTCATACTTTTTAAAAACTCATAATTGAAAAAAAGTTTACAAATGTATTTAAAAGTAATCATGTTAAATGTTTAACTTTTAAAATTAAAAGAGTATAGTAAATATTAATTAATTGTGCAATATGTCAAGCTTATAGTTGAAAGTTTATAATTTTACGTGACGAATTCAGTTTGTCCAAAAATTTCTCATTGCATTGGCTGAGCTTTGCAAGGCTCACGGAAAGTTTGAGTAGGGCTATATAGAATCCGTCTGAATATGATTTACCGACTCAAACCAGACCTGAGGATGAAGAACAGTTCGACAAACTCTCCGCTTTCATCATTCTTTTTCTCTTCTCTGATCTTTCGTTCTTTCAATCTCGTTAATCCAGTGTTTGTGTCCACTCATCTTTTGTTCTTCTTCTTCAATTATCCTTCCTTATTTATCATGCTTTAACAGGGAGAGATGTATCTCTGTCTCCCTCACCTATCATGTGTCCTCTCATCTCCTTCATTGTTTTTGGAACCTTCAATACTTCATTTAAAATGGAGAAGTCATTAGTTCCCTTCTTTCTATTAGAGCTATTATTATTAGAAATTGTATCATTTACAAAAACAACAACCTAACGTCGTTGTTTCCAAAACTGAGACTGGTTTTTCTTGGGGGTTTTTTTATATAGTTTTTTCTTTTCTGTTAAAAATTTTGAGGATTAGCAAAAAGGTATATACTAATATCAGATCTATCAAATCCATGAATTTTCATAGAGAAATTGTTTTTGACATTTAAAGGAGTTAACTTTTTTTTATTTATTATATTTGCATGTTTGGATCTATGATTTTAATCGCATTTCCTTAAAGTGGAAGCCATAAATTCTATTGATCTGATTATCCTGTGATTGTTGAGCCTTCGATCTTCGCTGGAAAAAGAGAACAAAGGTATATTTCTATAAAAATTGATTAAATTTATAATTTTTGTTTGTGTTCTTCTTTTATTTTTTCAGTGATCTTCTTCTTGATATGGTTTTTGTGCAATTTGTCTTTCTATTGAAAAATAATTTTTTTAATTTTAAATTTTATACAAAATATTATTAAAATTAATATAACTTATATAAATTTCTATAAATTTATGATATTCATTTTATATAATTTCTATTTAATACAAGTAAATTAATATAAATTTTGATTTTTTATTTTTAAAATGAATTTATATTTTATAATTAATTTATATTATTATGTATAATTTTTTAATAAATAAAGTTAATTGTTCTATTTGTTTCCTATTTATTTGTGTTAATGTGATAGTAATTATGTGAAGTTATTATTTTGTTACTTTGTTTTGACAACTTTGGTTGATTGTGTTTCATTTTATGTTGTTCTTCTTTCTAAATATGTAGATGGATATTCCAGATGATGCCAGTGGCAGTACCACTGCTATTGGTGATCCTATAAATATGGTGGAAGCATTGCAAAACACTAAGCAATAGACTAATTCTTCTATTGAACATCACTCTATCTCTTCTTCACAATAGACTGCTGGTAAAAAAAGGAAGCAGATTAAAACTAGATCTATAGTTTATGAGCATTTTGAACAAATTAAGGAAGGTGATATAGTTGTTAAAGCTAAATGCATATATTATGCTTCCATTTTTTGTGCTGAATAAACAAATATGAGACTTCATCCTTTAGGAACCATGTTTTAGTTGCACAAAAACCCATATGAGAAGACAATTAGGCAATAACTTTTAACTTTTCAACCTACATCTAATGTTTTTGCTTCTGAGGGTGCATCTAATTTGGGGGTTATAGGAACCTGAAAATTCGACCATGACTTGATTAGAAATACATTAACAAAAATGATAGCCTCAGATGAGTTGGCTATTAGATTTGTGGAAGGGGATGGGTTTAGAAATCTTATGAATGTTGCATGTGCTTGTTTCAAAATCCTCTTTAAGTGGACTATTAGTAGGGATATCTTCAACGTCTTTGTTGAAGAGAGACTTGAATTAAAATTTTTTTCCAAAACTAACTATCATAGAGTGTCTTACCATTGATTCTTGGACCTCTATCTAAAGAATCAAATATATGTGAATTGCAACACATTTCATAAATAATGAGTGGAAGCTTCATAAGAAAATCATTGTATTTATGTCTGTTTCTTCATATAGAGGTGAGTATATTACTAAGGCACTAAAAAAACTAGTGCTGGATTGGGGTCTGAAAAATATTTTTACTATTTCTCTTGATAATGCTATTAGCATAGATATGCCCTAGTGTCATTCTTGTAATGTATAATGACATTGTAAATTATCCCAAATGACAATGTAATATTCATTTAAATAACGTGTTTGTTTATTTGAGTATTTACCTTTTAGCATTATGTTAAATAAATTTATTATCAAGAGTTGATAGTATTAGTTACAAACTTATTTAGTACACATGCTATAAAATATTCATAGTCGTATAATTAATATTTGGGTAATATTAATTAGACTATCACCTCTATTTATTTTCCTTAATTAATTTGTGATCCTAATAGTGAGAGGTAGTGAGTTTCATGCTACTTGATAGGAGATATCAGAATAAACATGTGGATACTTGTGTGATGGGTGGATCAAATAATGACGTTAGATATGTGATAGTATAAATATTCACTTGTAGTCTATGATCATAATCTAGGTCATAATGGTGCATATAGTCCTTTGACCTGAGGTGACATGGTCATCCACATTTAAGTGGTTAGAGTTTGTTACCATAAATATGCTTGTGTTTTTCACACATGGGTATATGATGTGTGGTAGCTCTAGTAAATTAAATGTAGGGGTGAGTGTTCGACTAAGATAGGATTCATTACCTGGAGTGAACCGAGATAAGATCCTATGTTATCTAAGTCTTTTCTTGATGAAAGAGTTCCTAGCTAGGACAAATATAACGGTATGAAAGAGTTTCAGTGCTAAAAAGATTTTTTAGTATTTGTTATATTTTATTAAGAGATAGAATTTGAGATGAGATAATATCATATAGCTGTTAGAGTTTGACTTATCCTTGACTCTAGGCTATATTAGGATCTCCTAATGGAGGGATTTTTATGCACGATAATTATGACCAAAGGGTTCATGTGACTTAATGAATACATTCATATTTAATTTGGTAGTTATGATATTGATGTTAGGGGTCACTCATAACTTATGAGAACTAAATGTGAATAATTGGGATTTTCACATTTAGACTTGAAAGGAGTTTCAAATAATATCAAGTGTTGATATTATCTTCGCATTGCCAATTAAACATGGACCTAGTAAGTCACACCTAAAAAGTTTTACCAAATCTCCTTGTATTAATCTAATTATTGATTAAAGAGTTTAATCAATTAATTAAGATTAATGAAATTGGATTTTTGCTTAAAGCAATGATTCTAGCATATCATAAAATCTAATTTCAATGAAAGGTTTTTATAATTAATTTATGTTTAATTAATATGAGATATGAATTGAAATATTAAATTAATAATGGATATATGTTATTTCTTTTATACTTGGATTAATGGTCCAAGTGTTATGGACCTAGGCCCAAAATAATTTTGGACTAAAAATTAAACCAAGTGATTGATAAAGCCCATTTACCTTATTTAAGTCCACTTGTTTAATGAAATGGGCTTTGGGTCAAGAGTTGGCCCAATGACTTAGCCTAAATCCATTAAGTGATATATTTGATTTTATTTAATCAAATATTAATTAAGATATTCTTGACATGTGAAAGTCCTAGGTGATGTAAAGAATTACAAGAGTTGTAATCTCTACATCCTACAAGTTTGGACTTTAGTGACTTATTAAGTTGTTAATTAATTATGACAAGTGGCATATGGGTCTTATAATTAATCTCTACTTTAATCTCTAGCCAAGTATATTTAAAAGCAAAAAGTAGATATTAATTAATGGTTGGTGAAGAGAAAAAAGTGTAGAGACATAACAAACAAAAAGATATATACAAAACCAAGAGAGCTCTTGTAAGGATCAAGTTAGTGCAAGTATCACAAGGGTTATTGAGAGAGGGTTCTTATGCTTCCATTTGATCAAGGCAAGAAGGAGATTTGGTAGAGCTTGGTGTTTCAAGCTAGAGGTCTCACAATTGGGAGACTTAAAGAGTTGATTTAAAAGTTGAATTAAAGGAGCCAACTATTTTAGTAAATTAATTGTGGTCTACACCAACCTTGGGAATTAGTAAGTTTTCTTGAAACTTAGAATTCCTAGGTTATTGATTACTTGTATTTATGTTTCCTTGTCTGTTAGTTATATGTTAATTGCAAATTGGATTATAGGGATTGGAATTCTTGATTAGATAAAGGGTTATGATAAGCAAATTTTTGAAATTTGCTCGACTTAGCATTTGATGTCTAAGTAGCACAATTAATTCCTAATAAATGTTGCTTCCAATGATACTATAATGTCATTTAAAAAAAAAATTAATAAGTTAGGGATTGAGTAACATCAAAGTGAAATATGTGCATATAAAGTATGTGGCTCATATTTTAAATTTGGTTAGTAATGATGGCCTAAAGGAATTAAGCACATATGTAAAAAGGGTGAGGGAGGTGGTTAGATACATTAAAAATTCATCATCTAGATTAAGAAAATTTAAAGAATTTTCTAATTTGTTTGGTATTGAATCAAAGTATGGTATTTTTCTTAATGTGTTAACTCGACGGAATTCCATTTGTTTGATGATCAAATCTACTTAAATATATGAAAAGACTTTTGAAAAATATGAAGAAAATGAATCATCACTTAGATTAGACCTTAGCGATAATGTGCCTAAATACTATAATTGGCAGTGTGTAAAAAATCTGGTTAAGTTTTTATAGCATTTTTATGAAATGACTTTGAGAATCTCAAGTTCTCATTATGTCACTTCAAATTCATTTTTTTTTAAATTGTTGGTACTTTATGTATTCTACATGAGTGGAGGTCTATTGATGATATGTTTGTGAGGTCCATAAGACTTAATATGAAATCAAAGGTTGATAAGTACTGGGGAGATCCAGAGAAAGTGAATGTAAAGACCCTAGAGACGACGATGTTTAAAGCGCGTCGAAGATTTTAGCAACCGCGACACTGTTTGGACTCAGGGCCCTAAAGAACACACTAACCATTGTCACAAAGACATGGCATGGAGGTGAGGAATCGCCACCTAGGGTAATAACTGGGACAAATGGTTTTGGTAGTACTCAATTCTCTAAAAGAAAACTAACACCACAACCAGGAGATTCTAGGAATAAAATACTAACTTCTTTCAGTCTTGTGTTCATTTAGATTTATTTTATGAATTACTATTTTATTCTCTAATTACATGCAATTTTATTTAAACCCTAATTAAACATCTATTTAACCCAAAGGCAACAAGTTATAAAATTACATGTAAAAAATACATACAAAAGGTAGCGTCCCTATGTCTAAACTAGATTAATTTTATTAATTAAAATTAGCTAATTCTACATATTTATTTACAAGTGAATTGGATTAGAGATGGGCTTACATTTTAAGATAATTAATGAGTCTAAATCTACTTGTTTTAATTCTAAAAAGTGGGCTTAAATCTATTAATTTTAAGAAACAAAATAGAAATTAATTAGTGAGTTTAATTCTTCTTAATTTTAAATTATGTGATGTGATCCTAAATCTATTTATTTTAAAAATAAAATGCTTTAATGAGCTGACCTATGCCTAAATTACTTTTAATTAAAAAAAGGGCCTAAGTCTAAATTAATCTAATTGGGCCTAAATTCATTAAAATTAATTAAACCTAAAAATCCAATTAAAAACCTATTTATTAAATGAGTTAGAACCTAATGTGGGCTTGGGGCTCAAAGAGAATAAAAATATGCAAACAATCCCAAACAATAAATTAAAGCAAATAATGAATAAAAAACATACATTCAGTGATTTCTAACCTAATTTTAATTACATGCAACCTATAATCTAAAGCCACCATTGATTTTATTAGGGTTTTATCAAATGAACCTAATTTACTAATTAATTTTAATAGTGCAAAAAATTAAAGAGTTTCACTATTCTCATTATCGGGGCTATTACAAAATCTACCCAAAAATAACAAAGAAAATAAAATTAAAATTATAACCCTTAAGAAAATAAATTAAACAAATTCAAAACCCAATAAAAAAAATTAGATAGAATAAAAAAATACAAAAAATACATAAGAATTAAATTGGAATCTTGATTCTTGGTTTTCATTCATGGATTCTCCATAGGTTTTCCTTAGTTTAATCATGTGTTCATCATTATAAAAACATGAAACACAAAGAATAAAAAAAAATTAGAATGAATGAACAAAGAAAACAAAATAATGAAAATTAAAGAAAAAAACATAGAAATAATAAAATAATATAAAGGAAAGAATTAATAATAAAAAGAAGAAAGGAGTAGAAGAAGGATGCTATGCAAATGCTGTTTGAATGCCTCTGAGAGTGAGATTTGATCGTCCTGAGAAAATTAACTCTATTTTTTCTTGATTTATGGACCTTGAAAAGAACGTATTTTTTTAAAGGTTTTTTTTTTCTCTTTTTCTTTTTTTCTCTTCTCTTTTTTCTCTTTATGTTTTTTTAATCAACTCTTTTTTTTACAGTAGCTATTAGGGTTTTCTCTTTTTTCTCTCTTTACGCAGCTTCCCCTCTCCCTTTTTTTTTCTGTCAAACTTTTCTTTTTATATCATGTTCTAACCCTAGCTAACCACTTACGTGATTATAGGAGAGGCAGCTCTGATCCTCCTCTTAAAACAAACAGGATAAAAATTTTAATTTCAAAAACTATACGCGTAAGAGACACGTACTAGAAAGATAAATATCAAAATTATTTTATTTATTAAAAATAAATTAAAATTTGGACCAATCATAATTAAAAAAAATTGAGAAAATAATTTTTTCTGACATTTTTACGCCTCGGCATTGTGTAATGCCAATTGACATTACTTTCAAATAAACCTTGCAAACTTTAATTTTTTACAATTAAACCCAAAACCCATTATAATTTAGTCCCTAAAATCACGAAACTTAACACTAGAGGTCAAATTTCGACTAAATTTTCATCATAGAGGCTTTCGTCGCATGCGTACACAATTATATCCTAAAATTGGGTGCTTACAGTTACTTCCCATTGTCATTGTTTACTTAACAAATTGTGATAAAGCAATAGTAGCACACAATTTCAAAAGAAGGAATTAGGGTACTTCATTGTATCCTAATTGACATGTTGATGCTTAAATTGCTGAGCAATTTTAAGCAAGATGCTATGTTTAATATGTTTCATTATATTTCCTATAGAGTGTCTAATAAGATATATGCAAATGAGTTTCGCTATATTTCCTGTAGGATGTTTAGCATTTCATGATTGGAAAACATGTTATAGCTCCTATGGAACGTCTAGCAATAATGTCATAACTATTGTGTAGTGTCTGGTGAACTGCACCACATTCCCTTTGGGACGTCTAGTGATAATGGATTTCGCTATATTCCTTATGAGACATTTGACAAAATATATGTAATGATTCTTGCTATACTCCCTGTGGGACATTTAGCAATTCGTGATTTAGGAACATACTATAGCTCTTGTGGAACATCTAGTAATGATACCATAACTACTGTGTAGTGTATAGTAGATTAAAAGATTTGAAAATTCATATTAGAATGATTTTAATAAAAGAAGTACATTGAACTCAATGGTATAATGTCGACTACACCTGGTCATATAGTTTGAATTGAAAAACACTACACTCGATCATATAGTGTTGATTTCTTGTATGCGATTATGCTACAATCCATAATTACTCACGATTAGATGCAGCCCTTTCATTGCTCACTGATGATGTTGCGATCCATAATTGCTCACGATTAGCTGTAACCCTTTCGTTGCTCACTGATGATGCTACAGTCCATAACTACTTGCGATTAGCTGTAACTCTTTTGTTGCTCATTGATGATGCTGTAGTCTATAACTACTCTTGATTAGCTGCAACCCTTTCATTGCCCATTGATGATGTTGCAGTCCATAACTGCTCATGATTAGTTATAACCCTTTCATTGCTTGCCTTTGATGATTGCTCGCCTTTGATAATGCTGCAATTAATAACTACTCATTGATGATGCTGCAACCTATAATTGCTTCCAAATTGACTGCAATCCTTTCATTGCTCACCTTTGATGATGCTACAGTCCATAACTACTCGCTGATGATGTTGTAACTCAAAATTTCTTGCA
Source organism: Mallotus nudiflorus (assembly GCA_947683625.1). NCBI lineage: Eukaryota > Viridiplantae > Streptophyta > Magnoliopsida > Malpighiales > Euphorbiaceae > Mallotus > Mallotus nudiflorus. The sequence continues at coordinate 6,156,460 of CANTUR010000283.1, read as the reverse complement.
AATTGATTGCAATCCTTTAATTGCTTGCCTTTGATGATGCTACAGTCCATAACTACTCGTTGATGATGTTGTAACCCATAATTGCTTGCAAATTGACTGCAATCCTTTTATTGCTCGCCTTTGATGCTATAGTCCATATCTACTCGTGATTTTTATCCTTGGTTGTTTAATTCAAATGCTTTTAACTCTTTGTGCTTACTGATTAGCATTTTTTCTGACTGACTTTGAATTTTGTTATGTTAACTTATTAGAATTTCTTTGTTGACTAATTTCAATTTCGCTGTGTTAATAAACTCTATAAGTTAGGTGCATTTCCTTATGGATTTACAATTCTTGTATACTTATTGAAGTTAGTTTCAATTATGTTGAATGTATAAAAGTACATTATAATGTTAAAAATTTATAAGAAAATTCATCACTTTATCATGAGATAGTGTGCACTCAATGAATCTCACTATTTTTTATTTTTATGACTATCATTTATTCGCCATTTGCAAAGGTCAGAGGCATCGTTAACCATCTTATGCTAAAAGCATATCATTTACAAAGTGAAGAGCTTACTTCCATACTTAATTTTAGGGAGAATTTATCAAACAAAACTTATGGAAATTGAGTATAAAAAGATTTAATTCTAAGTATCTAAACAGTCTTTGAATTATTTTTATGCTTTTCTTCCTTATCCGAGTATTCCCCCACCTTTCTTATATTACTCAGCGTGGATACCATTGGAAAGGTCCTTTGGATACTCATACTCTTACAAAGCATTGGAGTAAATAGAGCAAGTTTTTTTTTATGTGGGTCCTCTTTTAGTATTCCCCCACCTTTCTTGTATTACTTAGCGTGGATACTATTGGAAAGTTCCTTTGGATACTCATACTATTATAGAGCATTGGAGTAAATAAAGTGGGTTTTTTTTACGTAGGTCCTCTTTTAGTATTCCCCCGCCTTTCTTGTATTACTCAACGTGGATACCGCCAAAGGTTCACGTTGATACTCTTGCTCATTTTTTAGTATTGGAGTAAATGATGCTTGCTTTATTTTGATTCTCCTCTTAGTGTCCCCCCACCTTTCTTGTATTACTCAGTGTGAATACCATTTAGGGATTTGTACTCATACTCATTTATGAGCATTGGAGTAGATTATATACACATTTATAATTCAAAAGACTAAAATGATACTTTGAAATTCAAGCAATTTATACTACAAGTCCATAGATTTTATCTTTGCATATTCTTCCCCTCGTTTAGTTGCGAAGCAAGCATTAGATTGATTACAGTTTATAAACTCTCAACACAAAGCCGTTAACTAATCATATGAATTCCACGAGGCTAATAAAAAAAAAGCCATTATAATTAAAGGTCATGAGATAGGCTTTTGTACATGATCTCGTGAAGTGGATGAATTTACTTTCAATTTGTGAATTTTATGATTGAGATAGTACTTTATTATAAAATAGAGTTTTGTTACTCCCCTTTATTATATTGGTAAGGGTTTAGCATTTGCTATCTTGCTCATTCTTATTATTGTATCGGTTCTTTTCCCCTTCTTCATTCTTTTATTTTTTTCCTGCATAAAATACCATAAGTTAGTACGGTCTATTTGTAAGTGAAGAGATTTTATCAAAATGCAATGTTAGTCTTTTGCATTCTTCCCTTTTGATTATGATGATGATGTCTCTGATCATAAAGTCATGATACTCTATCATTGAAGTCATGGCCTAGGGTTGAATTTGCCTTTTCGCCATTCCATTAATACTATGGTAAATGGCTTTATTCCTTTTTTTGACATCTCCTGCAAAAAAGGTTCAGGAGTTAGAGATATTATTTCATTATCAAATAATTTGCTAGAGTGCATTCTTTTTAAGTTTTGAGTGCATTCTTCCCTTTTTAAGGTCGATAAATATATTGTTGACATGTTGGACCTTCTTATCACCATATTCCATACCCTATATTGGTTTAACTGTTGTGGAGCGATATTCTAAATAATGCTCTTAATGAGACTATGAAGATGGATACTAAGTTTGAGGAGGCTGAACATCCTATCCATGCTTTTGAGGTCACTAGGATGACACTTTTACAAATATCACTGTCGATGATATTCCCTTACTGGATGGGCCCATAATTAATTGGGCTCCTGCGATCTATAGTCTCATTAAGCATTAGGTTCACTTGAATAGTGTCACCTTTTTTCCTTTAAATGCTTCACATGTGAACATTCTAACTACCTTTATGTGCTTTTATAACACTAATCTTGAATGTTAGTAGCAAAGTGTTTGTACATTCTTGCCTAGGCTCAAAGACTTTATTATGAAAATAAAGCATTTCACAATAAATTTATGCATATGTATGCATGTTATATATGACATGCATGATCCTAATAGGTCTTTTGTTTAGAATAAAGCTATGTTCATAGCTTGGAGTGTGAGAACAAGATGCCTCATCAATGGCTTGTAGGTTTCACCATTGAATACTTTTTTGTTGGTACTTCTGATGTTAGAGCTTATGATATAGCTCATCGGACTAATGACTAGGCTAGCGAGTGGGGTCCATGGCTTTACACTAGAGCTCGTGCTTGACCGATGCACTATTAAACTTTTCTTTTTATTACCACTTTTGTTGTATGATAACTGATGTATTTGTATGCTTGTAGTTTACTCCTTTATGCCCTGAGATCTTTTTCACTAACTTTGAAGTTCTAGTGTTGTATTTACTTTTTTGCCCCCAAGCTGGCCCAGAGTTACATTTTACTCCCAGCTTCATTTTGAATTCATTCTAGCAGTCTTTTTCTTCATATGTGCAAGAGACTCAGTTTGGTCACTGTTGTTATTGACCCTTTATCTTACTAACCCTATTAGTTGCAATCTCATGTATTGAAGATGTAGAGGAGTAGGCGAACTGATTGAAGCAAGTTCTTGATGATGAAATCAACTGGACTTGCACTTCGAAGAATTCTTAAGCAGAATATGAGGCTTGATGTTGATGCAGTAATTGATGACAGTTTACAAGGTATCAGTTGCAATGCAAGTTATTGAGCCACATGAATTCTCAAGGTATAAGGGAATGCTAGGCTTACAAGGAAAATTACAAAAGGGATGGCAAAAAAGAAAACATAACTAAAATAGTGATCTTATAGCTCTGATTTAGCTTTCATTATGTATTGTCTTTCCATTTAGATACTTATGCAGTATGATAAAGACGAATATGCAATATTTGAATAAAAATTTAAAATTTAATTTTAATAATTCATTAGGGCAAAAATGAGAACATTCATTACATCACATGATACAACTCCTGTTATCAGCTAGTCATGAATCTTTTCTCTTTAATTTTTACCTTATTGTTCTTTTTTCTCTTTTTTTTTCATTCTTTTTATTTTTTCCTCAAATTTCCTATCTTCAGAAGTTACATCATATGATATATGTATGTTCTTTGAATTTGCATTTGTGCCCATGCTGAATGAATATAATTGAATTGAGTTTATGTCAAACATGCAGATGCAATCAATATCATAATGCACAGTACCATTATGATGTACATTACATAAGTAAGCATGATCAAAATTTATATAATCGATCACTAAAACAAAATAGAAACTAAAATTTTATTCAAAGAAGATAATAAGAAATTTTATTTCCTATTCTAGATGCTAGGGATGCTGAGTCTCATAGTGGTTGTCCTTAAGGCAGCTGACATAACAACTATTCTTGAATTTTTTTGCCAACTGTCTCCATGACTTCATCTTCATGTACCTCAAATGTGCATTTTGCTTTCTTGTCTAGTAGCTTCTCATCATCAAACTCATCAGCCCATCCTGTAGGCACAATCGACTTGAAGGGTATGTCAAAAGAAGGTGGTTTAGTATAAAACACCTTATAGTCAAACTTGCCTGAAGGCTTACCCAATAAGTCTTCTACTCTTTCCACATCTTTGGGGGCATTAGGAGATTTCTCATTGGTTTTAAAGTCTAGGTCCACAAAGGAGTTTAGCACTTCTTCCTTATTAACTCCTGAGTTGATCATTATATTAGTTGAGGGTGGTACATTTCAGTAGTTTGGGAAAGGATTATTTATGGTGCTTGGGTTTTTAGGGTCTATGATTTCCAGAGTTTATAAGGATTTGGATTTCATGTTTAAGGCAGATGCAGTTATCCGTGGAGTGTTGGAGGTTTTGATGGAATTAGCAATGCTTGTTTGGGTTATAGCCTGGGGTGTTTAGGTTTGGTAGGTTTGGATTAGGTAAAGGTTGAAGTAAGCCCTTTTGCATTAGGCGCTCTTGGACTTTTAAAAGTGGTTGGTTAAAATTGGAGAATCTCCTTAGTTGTTGAAAAATATGCACTTCCACAATTTGGCTAGTGCTCCATTGCTGTGTGCCCCCAGTTAGGTAGTTTCGGGTTCTTGTACTTCTAAAACTTTTCTTTTTCTCACTCTCAATCTCTTCAGCTTGCAAACCATCATCATACAAGTCTATAAATGTTTTGGAATTTATCATTTGTAATCTCTCAACCAAATTAGGTGACACGTTATGGACTATCATCCTAACCTGATCTTTCTCAGCCAACTTATTTTTCATTAATCCTACCTTATTCATGAATCTCGTCAGAAAATCCAAAAATGATTCATTAGGATTCTGCTTGGTTAATTTTAAATCCTTGATGGACACTTCAAATCTAGTGTTATAATCATACTGGTTCAAAAAAGCAGTACATAATTTTTTCCAGTTAGCCCTGACAGACTTTTCCAACCCATGATACCAGTTTACAGCCATTCCCTCTAAAGATAGTACAAATAACCTAGTGATCACTTCTAATGGGCCTTAGTAGTGCTCATAGTTGTTGTGTACTAACTGAGATGAATCCTAGGATCTCCAGTTCCATGAAACTTCTGTAGCTGAGACATTTTGAACTTCTCAAGTAGCTTATTACCCTCTATTAGTAGCATATCATCAAAGTCAAATGAATATCCCATGCATTGTCCTCTAAGCAGCTCTTCTATTATAGACATTTTCTGGATCAGTGCTTACATCTGCTTGGACTTATGGTCTTGTACCAGTTCAAATGATTCTCTTTTTGCCTCATGTAGTTCTCAACATCCTCAAGCTTCACATCAATAGCAGGTGGGTTTCTAGCAATTGGTTGCCCCCCAGTTTTATTAGTAGTAGGTAAAGCATCTGCAACAAGTAGGATAGTTGCATCAACAAGTGGTTGATCAATTACAGGTGGTGGTATGATAGTAGCAGGTTACATCAGTCCAGATAGTGATTGTCTCAACTCTTTTTGCATCATAGCCCTCATGTCACCCATCAGAGCTCCTTTGATGTCTTCTAAGGTCTAGTTCCCTTGCTGTTGTTCCATTTGTTTAGACTCAGGTGAGGTTGGTTTAGCTTCCAAGTAAAGTGGGTTGATAGGGCTTTTTTCCAGTCTATCTAGTATGTTAAGGATTTCCTTTGCTAAGGCTTTAGGACTTTAACTCGTTCTTCTTAGTCTGCCACCTCGTTGTCCCCAAATACGAGAAGACCCTAATGTATTTATGATGGTTGTAAAATAAGGTGTTAGTATGATGAATAAGATGCATGTGTGCATGTATGCATGATGCACGTGCTATGCAACAAGTAGTAAGTATCAATCAAGTGTACAATATACATCCTTCCAACCTTATTCCTCCCACACACATGTTCAATGGTGAGTCTCTTGTCCTAGAATTTTTTGTCTTGGTCTTAATATTAATGGGGGATATCAAGGACCGTTGTGCATGCCAGATCTCTCTTAAATTAGTAAAGCATAAAAATAACATTTCTAGGTATAAAGGTCTAGCCCAATCTTCATTACCCTAAGGGGATTCAAAAGTATGGGCCTAGGATGTTATAGATAGAAATACCTTATGGTAATAAACATAGAAATAACATTTCTAAGTATAAACATCTAGCCCAATCTTTATTGGCCTAAGTGGGCTTTAAAAGTATGGGCCTAGTCTTTTATAGATAGAAATACCTCATGGCAAAAATCATACAAGAAATTTTTAGTAAATCTTAGGGGAACTAACTAAGCCATTATATATGGTTAAGGTCTAGTAAAAAGTCAAGGTTCCCTTAGCAAGATGCCCTCTCTTAGGACTTGAGTTACAGACCAAGGTTAGAGGAGCCCAACATCCTTTACAAACTCGAGAGAAGACTGCCCCCCTTTAGGACTTAGGTTACAGACTATAGTCAAATGAGCCCAATAATCTCTCTTGAACCAAGTTAAGGCTAAGAGTAATGGTTAGCTAATTTATAACTCCACGAAGCTAGTGGAATCATGGAATCATAAACCAACGCCATCGGTTTAATAGGGAAATGGAGAATGAATGCAAGAATAAAATGATAATTAATAAAATAATTCTAAAGAATACAAGTAGAATCAATATCTCTTATCCCAGTAGAGTTGCCACTGTAGACGGTAGGGTTTCACGTGCGCCCAAGATTTTAGCAACCACGACACTGTTTGGGCTTAAGGCCCTAGAGAACACACTAACTATTGTCACAAAGACATGGTATGGAGATGAGAAGTCGCCACCTAGGGTAATAACTGGGACAAATCGTTTTGGTGGTACTCGATTCTCTAAAAGAAAGCTAGTACCACAACTAGGAGTTTTTAGGAACGAAATACTAACTTCTTTCAGTTTTATGTTCATTTAGATTTATTTTATGAATTACTATTTTGTTCTCTAATTAAACCCAAAAAACATTGCAATTTAGTCACTGAAATCATGAAACTTAACGCTAGAGGTCAATTTTTGACTAAATTTTCATCATAGAGGCTTTCGTTATATGCGTGCACAATTACATCTCAAAATTGGGTGCTTATAGACCGAATTTTTAATTATTGATTTTAAATGTGGATTTTTAAGTTTAATTGTTATTTTAATTAATTAGTGTTAATTATTATGAGATTAGTAATACTTGTGTAATTTTAGTAAATGTTATTTTTAATTAATTGTTAAAGAGTATACACATATTTAAGTTTGTGTGTGAATAATTAAGGAGAGATATTTTAATTTAAAAATATTATAATGGGTACTTTTCTTAAATATATATATATTATTTTTAATTGTACTATGGTACCTTTTTATTTAAAAAAAACATAGTAGCTTTTTTTTCTTTACTTTTTCTTTCTTTTCTCTTCTTTATTGTTTCTTCTTCCTCTCTTTTCTCCCTTCCACTGTAGACTAGACCCGACCATTAACCAGACTGCCGACCATGTCATCATCGAGTCGCACCACCACCACCAGCCGCCTCCAGCTGATGAGGCTTCTCCCTCCTCCTCCATCATTTTCTATTTTTGGCCATAATAGGAGGAGTCACTGGAGCCAATTCCAAAAACACCAGACCTTGCTGGAGAGTGCAAAACATTCCTCTCCCTTTGAGTAATCATTCCCCTCAAACAGTTTTAGATTCCAACACTAGTAAGTTCTTCAATTTTGAGAAATTACTTTCCAGGTTTTTTTTAATTTAATTTAAGAAATTGAGTCTTAATTAGATTTAATTAGATATAGTTGCTTTGAGATAATTTTATGTAGAGGTTGTGAGCTATCCATTTATGATTTTTATTTATTTTTTTTGGAAATTTTTTATTTTTTTGAGTCTTGGTTACTGTTCATACATTTTTCCGGGACAAAATTTTTTATATTTTTTATTAAATTCTATATATTATGTGGAGTAATATTTGTGAAGAAAGTTTTGTAAAATTATGTATAGTTTTTTTAATTATGAATTTTTGAAAGTTTATGCCAAAACATAATTTTTGGGAAAATAATTATAAATTGGTAATTTTTGTATTTTAACTAAATTTATTGTTAATTATTATGTTTTTGGCAGATTTTGAATAACAATAGTATTAAAATAATTTTCATAATTTATTTCCTATTTTTAGCTAATTAATATTAATTTTCAGAAAATAATAGAATAATAAACTTATTTATTGTTTTTAAGCTTAAATAAGTTATTTGCTAATTTTATGATATATTTAAGTGATTTGAATAGTTATTTGTAATTAATGTTAAATTAATTGTAAAAATATGAAAATGGATTTTTGTTGACGAAATTTCAATCATAAATTAGAATTCTATTATTTATTTTGGAAATAAATATCTTTTATGTTTTACTATGGAAATAAATTGAATTATAAAGGTTAAATGAATTTTTACGATTTATCGATGATTTTAATGAAAATTATACTATTTTGTTATTGTTGTGAAATTGGTTCTCGGTTGGGCATAAGTGCAGTATGGGGGCTCAACTCAAGTGGTTGAGTTGTGAGACTGTTGAAAGTGTCATTTTCGTGCAGGATCGACTCTACTTCAATAGAGAGATGTTTGTTTTATATAGGAGATTCTATCGAATTTTTGATAGATTTTTCCTAAAACGTGACATCAGTATCTGTTAAATTCCGAGTTTATATAGCATTGAGTCTTAGATTGAGTCAACCTCATCATCTCATGATTTTATTAAATTTTGAGAATTTTTATGGATTTATTTATTTTATCGAATAAACATATTTTAAATAAATATTATTTATTTTAGAGGATTTCGAGACCAAAGTTGTAACATTTGGATAGCAAAGGACGTGTTGCCCAGCACGCATGACCTATGAGTTGATTTTATGGAATGTTTGTTGTGGAATTTTAAATTATATTTTCATATGATTAAAATGATAATGAATTGATTATAAGAATTTATTTATGGATTCATTTATATTGCCACATGCATGATTTATATTGTCATATGCATGATTTCTCTATTTATAATCATGATTTGTATTTGAGAGCATGTTTAATGGAAATTATTTTATCTCACTTTAGTTATTTAATTATTTATTTTATTCATTTATTTATTCAAATGATTTGGAGAAAATGGTAGAACGTGCTATATAGTGGATTTCACTAGGACCACGTGCGCACAGGTATGATCACGTATTGTGTATGTGAATGAGCTCAGTGGAGACTTGTGCTCTTGGGCAATGTTATAATTGAGCTTGGTAAAGACTAGTGCTCTCGGGCCAGAAATGGGATGTAAATCGATTGGGCTTGCTCACAGGACATCAATATTGGGTTAAGTGATTATATTGCAGCTGTAACTCGGTTGAGCTTGCTCTTGGGACGGTAGTCATTTGGACTAAGTTGGCTGAAAGACTATTAGAATTTTATGGTTTAGGTGTTCTATCATATTTTCCATGTAAATTAATATTTATTTGATTTCATGTTAAAATTTTATAATAAAGTGAATTGTGATTTTGAAAGGTATTTTATATCTTAAGAATATTTGAGAAAAGTAAAGGATTTTAATATTTGTATTTATATTGATTTATTTTATTTTATCTTCAAAAAGGGATTTTATAAATGTTTTCAAACCTACATGCATTTTATAAAATTAATTAACTCAGTGAGGTTTGATTCCCCTCAACTTATTTTTCAAGACCTCATAGTCAGTCTGCCAGTAGTCACCGTCTACGCTGAGTTTCTTCTTCACCAGCTACTTTATGTATATTTAATTGATTTTTTTCTATTGTATAATTGTATTCTAGATACCGCAATAGTTGAGTATGAACTTGTAGCATTTGTATTGTGAACTATTTTAAAAATTGTAATACTATTGTCTTCTGCATTTGATATTAATGGATTTATTTTGATATTATTGTTCCGTTAATTGTTTTTAATTCATGAAATTTTTTTTAAGGCTTACTACGAGTTTCAGATGCATTTTTACATTTCCCATTCCCTAGTGCCGGTCACATACCTTTGGGTTCGGGTCGTGACAATGAACTTCCTTATTTTTATGTTTAATATTTTGGATCCACAATACAAATTGGAAAATCTAGAATTTTCTTTGACCATTATTTTATATTGAGTTGATTGGTGGGAACTTGTTCATCAATGTTAAAGCTACTTTATATGAATTGTATGATGATTATGTTAATGAGGGGAAGTTTATAAATGAATCTGTTGCTCCAATTAATGTTATGTCTGTGATTGGTGGAAGCCAATCTACTTCTCTTCTTGATGTGCAATCAAGTGTGAAATTCATGTTGGTGTTAAAAGTTAGATTTAAGCAATAAAAATTGGAGAGTGGAATGGGTGGAGGCAAGAAAAGTGAGCTTAATTCTTATTTATCTGAGTCATGTTTTGAATTGGAAGAAGAGCAAAAATTTAATATTCTGAAATGGTGGAGGTTAAATGGAGAAAGATTCCATGTTCTTTCCAAAATGGCTCATGATATTTTGACTATCCCAATTTCTACAATTGTTTCAAAATCTACTTTTAGTGCCAGTGGATAAGTGCTTCATGCCTTAAGAAGTAGTTTAACTCCCAAACTGATTGAAGCATTGATATGTGTTCAAGATTGGATTAAAACTCTGAATATTTATACATCTATAGAAGAAAGCATTGATGAATTTGAAAAAGGTCAGTCATATATTTCTCTTCTCTGCTTTAATTTCTTTTATTTTTTTTAACATTGATTTTTGCTTTGTAAATGATTTTCTTCTCTATATTTCTTTTCAGACCTCCCTCTAATTGGCATTGGACTTGTAGTTACTTTAACTACTAGATCTTGATGCCTAATCAGTTCTGTCTATCATGTCTTGAGTTTGCTAACTACTCAATAACACACTATCTAAACTTCAAACTCAATTTATGTTTGACTATTTCTACTAAATTTTTTTATTTAGGGATTATCTTTCTGTTGCTTATTGTGATGTTCATATGCTCTGGAATTTTTAAACCCGTGCTCATTTTTATTGCATTATGTTCTTATTTGAGTTTGACACATATGTGCTTTATTTATGTTATAACATCTTAATTCTCCATCCAATTCAAACAACTGCTATGGTTTTAATTATGCAATATAAATGTTCAAGTGGCTTGAAAGAATTTGGCTAAGGAGTTTGGGAGTTAAGGTTTACAACATAAAAATTTGGTACCTGTGTTAATTGCAACTTTAAATAAGGCAATGATGAAGCTTCCACCAAATTATCTGACAATTCATTGAATGCAATGCTGTGTATTTCTTAGGTAGCAAATGGTTTGTAGTTTGTTCCCAAAAATTGAATTTGTATTCATTCAATGACATGAAAATTTAATTTTGAGCCTCACTTGTTTGATTACTTGTGATGGTTTTTTGGTTTTATGCTTCAGTTAATTTTGCCATTTTTTTTATCTTGTCAACTGATCTTCAAAGCTAAATATGTGAATACATTTATTGTCTATCTTTATTTTGGTTTTATGCAAACTCTCTTCGTCAAGACTCAAGTAAATATTGAGCTGAGTCTAAGATGTAGTTAAATTCCTATAGTTTTTATGAAGTAGAGGGAATTATCTTTTGTAAATGGACATAAAATATTTCATTTTTGTATATTTTGCATAGTCTGAAGAAATAGGAGCTTTGAATACTTAATAGAAATAGGCTTTTAGACAAAATATTTTGTTTTTAGGCCAAAGGCCTTGTATATAAATTTGGTATGTAAAAGGTTTGACATTTTTTTGTAATGGGCTTAATCTAATATATTAAAAACAATTTTCATTTTCAGTTTGAATTTTTAATTTTCAAGCCCAATCCAAATAAGCATAACTTGTATATCCGAACTGAACTAACATGATATTTTTGGCTTTTCAAACTGAATATTTATGTTTTTGACTTTTGTCAGTCCATTATTCCCCTTTCAAACCCAATCGGTTTTCACTGCCAACCTTTTGAACCAACCCAAATTGTCCAATGCATAGCCCTAATGAAGAGTAAGTGTTGATTTGAGGACTATTGTATTTGAAATTTGGATGGTTTTTTCCTTTGTGATTGCTTGTCATACATTTGTTTTTCTTTATGTGGTTCTTAATTGAACTTTTTTTTGAAAGACATATTTTTTTAATATTATAAATAAAATTTTTATTATTTAACTATTCAATTTTTACAGATAAATTTTTTTAATATGTAAATTTTATAATTCATATGATATGTATATTTATTTTATTAATTTTCTATGAGTAGTTTTAGTGGTAAAAAGTGTAGATACTCTATGTGAAAAGTAAGGTTCAAATCCTATTACCCTTTCTATTTCTTATGGTATTGAAAATTAACTTTCTCTACTATTTTTTTAAATAATCACTTATTACATTGAAAGTAAATAAAAAAAATTCATTAATCTAAATATTTCTAAATATATTTTAATTTTATATGAATTATGGCAATAGGTGCCTCTTTCAACTGCTACCACTACTCACGTATACACTTGACTTTGCCATTCTTGTTTTTTTTCTTTTTTTTAAATTACACATTGACTTAACCTCTCCTGTCCATAGATGGCAGCCATAGGTCCCACTCATAGAGCCCGACCTCCTGCGCATTAGAGACCCCTCCAATGCCTTTGTACTGACAATAGAGAGGGTACCTCTACTGGAGCACCACCTCCTAGAGCTCCATCTAGTTCTAGCTCATGGGTGATCGTTGGTCACTTGACTTAAACTCCTTATTTTCTAGATCATTCTTGGGTTCCCCCATGGAACTTATCTCATGAGTTCCTAACATTGGATGATAGCCTGACAACGACATAAACTCCTGATGCTACTCATGTAATACTTTTCCTTTTCCTGCATTCATGATTAATCTCAACAAGGTATTAGAATCTTTAATCATGTAGATTCCTCTAGACTAGGCAGTGTACATGTATCACTTGATTGAGGCTTAGCGCGACCATATGATGACTGTCACTCAATAGTAGAGGCTAATGATTTTTCCCTACTTTTATATGAATTCATGCTTATTTGAGTGCTTACTTTGGATTACATACAAACATGATCATGATACAGTCAATTAGGCCACGATCACAACCCTTCATCGTTAAGTTGCTGTTCTCTAGATCAAGGATGAGGATGATGAAAAAGAAGACGAAAAGGGCATTGGTGGTAATGATGGCGGTGATGATTGAGATGATACAGAGACTACCAAGTTAGAGGCCTCTTAGATTAGGACCTAGACTTTTTTTCTATTATTTCCTAATTTTTGATATTGACATATTTTTTTAATGTCATTTTGGACACTTGTGTTAAAATCTAATTAAATGTTTAAACAATTTTATTCATTTTAGTAAAGACTCTATTCATTCTAGTATAATGCTACATAGATTCACCGTTTAATTATAAAAATTTCCATCCAATGAATAAAATCATAAGGAATTAAACCAAAAAAAACATAGCTAAAATATGCCTCTGACTGTCGTAGAGGCATTCGCCTCTCCATTGAGGGGTCGCCTTTTTATGAAGAGGCAATTTCTAAACACCTCTTTGTGATAAGGCATTGCCTGATCGAAGAGGCGAATGCCTCACCACCTCTACTGCAGATCCCCTTTTTAAACCTCATTTTTCTTATCAAAGTCAACTTCTTCGTCTCACATCTACACCTTAATTCTTCATTTTCTCTTTCCCAACAACCCCAAAAATGCCTAAATATAATTGAGAGAAGTTTTAAACAACTAAAAATAATTTTGAAGGGCTTAGATGGTGAATCCTGGACAAAAATAAAACCCTTCCAATTATCAAATTTTAGATCTCTTTATGCAAGGAGAATTAACTTTCCCTTTCTCCATATTGTGGCTCAATTCTGGGATCTAAGTAACACATTTTTTGATTCAATATGTTGAAGATATGCCCTTTGCCGGAGGATTTTGAGGCTATTTTGGGATGTCACCTAGACTCTACCTATTAAATTGCAATTCCTCAAATTAGAAATTTATACTTACGCTCTATCTAACATCAAATGGCTAGACTATTCAATCTCTCTCTGTAGTCTTCTCTTCGCTACATTTTTTGTGATGAAGTTTTGGTGGGACCTTTCATTGAGCTCATTGTGACGATAGACAAGAAGGAAGTTTACTGGCCACGGATGATCGCCCTCCACTTATATTCTTAGCTCCTATTGGTTTCTACATATGGGGGATGTGATTCAAAAGTCCTCCATGTTCTAAACCAAGTGGAAGCTGGGTTCAATCCTTTTCCTCTTATTATGGCAGAAACCATTATCGAACTAGGCAACTTCTTTGAGACCAAGTGCTTCTCCAGGAATCTGTTACTATTGGAGGTTAACTTCCTTTCCTTTTCCTTTCATTTTTTATATTTTTTTCATTTTTTGACTTATTTCTTTCAAGCATGGTTTCATGAAAAGTTAAGGTTACTTGAACCTCCCTGAGACATTGCTTATTATAAAGTAAAATATTGTCATACTAGAAAGCTCTACCCTATACCAAAAGACGTGTATAGCTGGTTATCCACATTTCCTGATACTATGATTCAATGGATATGTCTATAGTGGAGGATATAATATGTGACCATCAGATCTTACACCCATTGTGTCCTTATAGTCGGCCTTCACTTCTCCACTTTTTATAATCCTGCACATCTTTGCCAACAGTATGGCTAAAAACAGCTAATTATGGGCTTAGTGCATGAATTTGAACTAGGACCACTCTCTTAAAACTTCCTAGACAACTTGGTTATTGCCTAGCCTAGCAGAATCATTTAAAGGCACATTGACTGCAATGGATACCAATCCACCGATGATCAATAGAAGGCATGGATTCAATTGTAACAAATAGAATAAGATGAATTCATAAGAAATGAAAGGACAGGAGAGTTGTAAATATCGAGTGTTGAGGGTGTTCAACAAAAGAAATAGAAACAAAATTAGTTTATCAAATTGGTCATCATTTCCCTTTTTGTGTTAAATAGAATTTCCTTTTGTGGTTAAATAGTTTATAATAGACATTTGTTAGTGTCAATTATTGTATAGTTTTCTATTTAATTTCCATAGGATTTATTAGTATTTCTTTATATTTTATTATTTATAATTAGTGTTATATTAGGATTTTAGTTTATTAGCTTAGTTTTATTTCCTTTTATGCATTTTTTGTAAGTTTTTGTAGGAATTTTGCTTTCCTAAAGAGTTTAAGATTCAAGCCAATAATTAAGGAGTTATTTTATGGAGTTATTTTCCTCAATGGAGGAGGTTTTGAAGGTGAAAAATTAATGTTTTGGTCCTTGAATGAATTTAGGGTTTTTTCCTCTATAAATAAAGAATTTTAGCTCTAGGTTATGGGAGCCATATTTGGGATTAGACACCAAGGTTTCAAATAAGAACCCTAGAAGATTGACGGAGTAAGAAATTGAAGAATTGAAGATTAATTATAATTATTATTTCTTTTTCTCTTTCTTATATTTTTATTATAGGTTTTTGTTATGATTTTTTAGAGTTTATTGATAATATGTTAGGCTAAATATTTCTTTGTTAGGAATTGATAATCCAAACATGATCTAAGCTTCCAATTTAATAAATTCATTAGTTATTGCATATTGTGTTTATTAATCTTAATGCTTGTTGTTGTTTGGCCACCAATAACATGATTTTAATTGGGTTATACATTAAGAGATGGTAATTCTAATAGACCTATAAAAATAAGTTTAACTTAGCTTAAAATTGAGTTGATTAAATTCTCATTGAGTTGTGCTTTATAATTCATGATTTTGATATCTAGGTGTTTGGATTACAATGAGAATGTGGTCTTTATTGCCTTGATTGATAGTTGTGAATTTAAATTAAATGATACTTGAGAGAGATTGATTAATGCTTTAGAAAAACTCTGGATATGCATAGCTAATTGAGTAATAAATTTGTGTAGCTTAGTGATTGTAAAGTGATTTAATTCCTAACAAATATTGATAGTTGATTGTTTATTCTTTGGATTTGAAAATTATTTTTATTTTATAGGTTCATTTATTTATTATTTAAATTTCAATCAAAATTCCTTATTCGAAAGCCTTAAACAATAAAGAATTAGGTTAATAGGTGATTAGAACAAGTCCTCATGAGATTGACATTTTTATACTACTTGGCGATGTTGTGCGCTTGCGGTTTTGCACTAATAAGTTTTTGGCGCCATTTCCGAGGACTCAATTTTAACATCATAATTGATTTAATTTTTGTTGGATTAAGGCACTAAATTTTATTTAATTTTGTTTTAATTATTTTGTTTTTAAATTTTGTAAAAGTTTTTGATGTATGCATAATATCTGAAGATCAGGGAAGAAACCACTCACATACATATCGAAGCTCACTAGGTTTGAGAAGGAAAATCGAAGATGTATTCGAGAGGAGTCAAGTACAATGGAAAACAAAGAGAATCAAGTTGGTACAAGAATGTTATTGGACAAATCTATGCCCAGTTTAGGTGGCATAAAGCAAACTATTACAAGGATGAACATTAAAGTTGACCATTTTAAGATCAAGTCAGCTTTGCTGCAAATGCTCTAATCAACCATTCAATTTTATGGGATGCTGAATGAAGATCCAAATGACCATATTCCAAATTTTTGGAGATTTGTGACACGCTAAAATACAATGGTGTGTCTAGTGATGCACTAAGGCTGACATTCTTCCCATTCACTTTAAAGGACAAGCCTAAAGCATGGTTAAAATCTCAACCACCCAGTTCTTTAAAAAATTGGAATGATTTGGTGAGGGCATTCCTAGCTAAATATTTTACACCATTTAAAACAATAAAAGTGGTGAAGGAGCTCACTTTATTCTAATAATTTGAGTATGAATCATTGAATGAAGCTTGAGAGAGGTTCACAGAGTTGTAGAGGAGCTGCCCACATCATGGACTGCCTGTAATATCCCGTGTTTTTAAATATTTTTACACTGTACCGGGATATGCAGTGTCAACAATTTCTGTATTTTATATGATATTTTTACGAGTTAATATGTATTTAAAATCTATTTTAATTACTGTGTATTATTTTCGGTGTTTTACGTAAAATTTTCTCGGGACTTGAATTTTCGGGGAAATTTTTACGTAAATATTTTAATATTAATTATTTTAAATATATTTTCGAACTTGCATGGACTCATGTGTATTTTTAAATTATTAAATAAAGCCTGTGTGTGTATAATTATTTAATTAGGGCTTATTATTACCCTAATATTTTATTAATTATTTATTTATTTTATTGTTATTTAATTAATTTTATTTAGTATAAATTATTTAAAATATTAAATTTTATGTGTGTGGTGTATATTTGATGTGTGTAATTTAATATTATTTTATTATATAGTGTAAAGTATATATATATACATATATACATCAAAAATCAAAAGAATTGGAAAATTACCATTTTGCCCCCCAAGTCTTCTTCTTCCTCCCGATCCTTCTCCTCGCCGTCCGGTCACTGCTACTGTCATTTCTTCACCGTGGGTGTGCCGTCCGGTGTGCCACCGCCTTCCCCAACCATTTCCGCCGCCTGAGGTAGCTGTTTCCGCCGTCTGGAAGTCGATTTTGGCCGGAGAAGCCGAAAATCGATCCACCGTCGATCACGTCGATTCCGGCCACCGTTTTTGACACCGCCGGTCTCTTTCTTCTCCTTGAGCTCCGGTGAGTGTGATTCTAGCTTTGGTTTAAGCTAAAATGGTCTAGAATTGCTTAGGTTTCGATTTTGTCAATTTCGGCCTATTAGGGTTTTTGATTTTTTTGAGCTTCGAATTGATTAATTCATGAAAACTCCCTTCACAAATGTTGATTCTAGTAGCTTAATCTACATATATGAATTTTTGTAGAATTTTTTGGATTTTTGGGTATTTTTGAATATTTTAATATTATTTTCTAATTTTCGGAAATTAATTATTTAAATTATGAAATTGGAGTTTATGGTTGAATTCGGTGATGAAATGAATTATAGGAATTTATTTGGAATTTTTATGAATTTCTAAGTATTTATTTTGAATTATTGAAGTTTATGTGATTTTGAGAAATTAGGGTTAATTGTGTTTTAAATTGAAATTAATTGGTTAATTGAGTTTAATTATTAATATTATTGATAAATATGTTGAGAAAATTAATTTTGGATAATTGTATAATTTTTGGTGAATTTTTGAAGTAATTTAAGTATATTTATATATATAGGGGTATTTTGGTAATTTTACCCTAAATTGTCTAAAAATGTAATTTAATCGGTTTTAATAATTATTTAAGGTATAAAAATGATTTCTACAAATTATTTGGTATTTTTAACTAATTAAAACTATTTTTCGTGAATTATTTTCAATTATATATATAATATACGGTTTTTCTAATAAAATGAGTTTTTATCGGTTTTTACAGTGTTTTAAGGTTAATTATGTAATTTCCACCTATGAAATGTATTTTTGTGATTTAGGGATATTTTTGGAATATCTGGAATTATTCTGTGTTTGTGGACCCCGGTCGGTGGACTGTAGTTTGGAGTCCGACCATGGGATTTTGATTGTGTTAAGCCTATTTCTCGAAGTGTATTTCTTTGCAGGGTCGGCTCTACTCTTTTGAGTAGAGAGATGTCCATTTTACAGGGGAGGTTCTGCCGGATTTTCGATAGAATTCTCGTAAAACGTGATATTCAGTCGAACCCTAAATTCCGATTCTGTGTTTAATACTCTAGATTGAATTCTAGGATTTCTGTTAGGTTTATTCTGATATCGGTTATTTATTTCTTGTTTAGTTGTGCCGAGACCGAGGGCTAGTGGACCAGGCCCGTCGGACCTGTCTCGTGGAGCGCATTAGGTGAGTTACTATACTATATATATATGCTTAGGATGCATGATTTAGAAATATATGTTTTACTTTGATTAAAATGCATAAATAATGTGATTTGTATTTAAGTATATTTTTGGTTTATTTTTGGTATATAATAAATTATATACATGTTTTATTAATAAAATATATTTAAAATGTTTTTAAATATATTTTTAATTTAATTTATGATTTGATTGGATTTATTTGACATATATATACTCGAAATATACCTGGTTTACTTTTGGTATATTTCCGGTATATATATGGTTTATGTTGTATTTTATTGAACTTCATGCATCATTTATTTTTGTGAATGAATGTTTTATATTTAATGATGAAGGATATCAATAGAACGTGCTACCTAGTGGGCAGCACTAGGACCGAGTACGTACCGATACGCCTATAGCTTTAGGCTATATTACTAAATTATTTGTGGATATTGATTTGATTATGATTATTGATATGTGAGATGTGGTTTGTGGGTGTGATTGCTGGAGCTCGGTTGACCAAGTGTCTCGGGGCCAATCACACTGGCAGTCAGACTGCTGGAGCTCGGTTGACTTAGTGTCTCGGGGCCAGTCTACTGTCTAAATGGATTAAGTGGATATATCTTGGAATAAGTGAACCTGTATGGCTAGAGTGTTGTCTAACACTATTTTCGAGGTAGCGATATTCTAGGGTTCTATGTGATCCTTCATAAAAGATGATTTTTAATGAAAATATATAAAATGATTTTATTGCATCTGTGTGCAATTGCCTGTATATATACATATTATATATATACTGTTGATTGTATGCATTATCACTTAGTGTGTATGTATATATATTATAGTAATTCACTCAGTGAGGTCTGACTCCCCTCCGTTGACTATTTTTCAGGAGAGTCAACTTCTTCAGACCTCAATAGCAGGTCAATACGCCGGATTTCTTCCGCCCCGGCTTCTTTATGTAAACTGTCTACTTGAGTCTTATTTATTTTATCTAGACACTGCAGTAGTTGTGAATTAAAGTATTGGATTTCATGTATTTTATTTAAAGAGATGTATTATGTTGAAACTGGATTTGTATTAAAGAGATTATATATCCATGGGATGAGATTTGATTTAAATCCAGTTGATATGGATAATATTATAATATTATGATTTTTATTTTTCGCTGCATATTATATTGTTACTGTTATTATGGCATGTTTTATTTTATTTTTAGGCTTGCTACGGGTTCCGGATTCGAAAGAATTCCCGTTCCCTAGCGCCGGTCATGGCCCCTGTTTTGGGTCGTGACAAAGTTGGTATCAGAGCGTGGTTTTCTGTGTCAGGGCTTAGTTATAAGAGTTGTGGCCCTAGTTTTTAAGTTGTGTTTTCTGTTGAACTACTGCAGTGTATTAGGTTCGAGTATGTCTTGATAAGTATTCCTTGCTGTAGTTTTCAGCGTTATTCCTCCATTGTCTGTTTTGTCTGAATCTTTCCGTTTGTCTTTTTAGTATGAGGAGGCGAGCACGTGTCGCTCCACCGGTCGTTGAGGCCGAGGATGATGAGTCTTTTCAGGACAAGGTTTTACCTCCTGAGCAGCCAGTTAAACGTAGAGGTCGTGGCAGAGGTAGACCTCGAGGAGCGGCAGGTCGCCGTAGGCAGAGAGAGTTACAGGACGAGGAGCCTGTTGAGCCTGAGTTTGATGTTCCTGTTCCTCCAGTTGTTCAGCCTGCCTATCAGCAGGGTATGTCTGACCCTGAGGCAGCTCTGTTCTATGCCCGAGTTGGCAGGATTGCATTTGATGGTACTTCTAATCCTTTAGATTTTCTGCATGCGATTGAGATGAGGACTCGGACTGCTCATACCGAGTACCAGCGGATCATGATTGTTGAGTTATTTGTTGAGGGACCAGCCTTGGATTGGTTCATTCAGATGATCCAGCCCTATATGATGACGATGACATGGGCTCAGTTTCGGGAGCGATTCATGAGGAGATTTTGTCCAGAGCCTCTTCGTTTGAGTTATCGTCTTCGTCTGACCAGTATTTCTCATGGAGATCGATCAGTAGAGGAGTATACCCGAGAGTTTCTTCATTTGGGTAGATATGCTGAGGATCTGATGCGAGATCAGTATTTCGCGATTACTACGTATGTTACTGGTTTGGGTTCAGCTTTTGCTGGTATGCCTACATTAGGCCTTACTCTCGAGTCTGTGATTGAGCTAGCTAAGGAGATTGAGCTGAGGTTAGTTAGGCAGGGAGCGATGCCTGATTATTACCAGCTAGGAGTTCAGTCGAGTGGATTGCAGGCTACTCCGTATTCGAGTTTTCATGTTGGTTCGAGTAGTCAACAGCGAGGTTCAACTCAGTAGAGTCAGAGACAGTAGTAGTGAGTGCATCGGAGCAGTAGACATGGCCGTGGAGGTCAGCGTAGATCATTCAGATTTGGGTCAGGTGCTTCAAGCAGCAGCAGTGGTCGTAGTTCTGGATCAGCTGCCATTGTTTGCTAGACTTGTGGTAGAGTCCATCAGGGACCGTGTTATCTGACACCACCGACATGCTTTAGATGCGGGCAGACAGGACATTTTGCTAGATCATGTCCTTATTCCGGGTATCAGCAGCAGCAGATTCCGCGATTTCCACAGCAGTCGATTGCTAGTGCTGCACCCATGCCATTTCAGTTGCCACACAGCCCAGCATCAGAGTTCCACTCAGTTTGTTCCACAGCAGAGTCGTGGTAGAGGTACTAGAGGAGGTGCCAGAGGTGTTGGCCAGGCTTCTACCAGTCAGCAGGGAGGTCGAGGTCAGGCTAGAGTCTTCCATCTGACTCAGCAGGATGCTCAGGCATCTAATGCAGTCGTGGCAGGTATTGTTTCTATTTGTTACCTGGATGCATGGGTTTTATTTGATCCGGGTGCCACGCATTCATTCATTTCTCCTGTTTTTGCTTCTAAATCTTGTTGGCAAGCTTCGAGGATGGCTTTTCCTTTGTCTGTTGCCACTCCTCTGAGCGATTCTTTGGACACCGATATTGTTCTTTCTGGTTGTCCAGTTCTCGTGGGAGATAGAGAATTACCCGCTGATTTGATTTTGCTGGATGTGATGGAGTTTGATGTTATTTTGGGAATGGATTGGTTGTCTCAGTACTTCGCCGTGGTAGATTGCAAGAATAAGGAGGTGACTTTTAGAATTCCTGGTGAAGAAGATTTTAAGTTTGTTGGTGATAGGAGTTCAACACCTCAGAATCTTATTTCTGTTATTACAGCTAGGAAGTTGTTGAAGAAAGGTTGTCAGGGGTTTTTGGCATTGGTCAGAGATACGTCAGTGGAGAAGTTGTCACTCACAGATGTTCCTGTTGCTTGTGAGTTTCCTGATGTTTTTCCCGAGGAGTTGCCAGGTTTACCACCTCATAGAGAGATTGAATTCTGTATTGATGTGGTTCCAGGTACTACTCCTATATCTATGCCACCCTATCGTATGGCTCCTGCAGAGTTGAAAGAGTTGAAGGAGCAGTTGCAAGAGTTGTTGGATAAAGGTTTCATTAGACCTAGTGTTTCCCCTTGGGGTGCACCAGTCTTGTTTGTGAAGAAGAAGGATGGTACCCTGAGACTGTGCATTGACTATAGAGAGCTAAATAAGGTGACAGTGAAGAACAAGTATCCTCTCCCGAGGATAGATGATTTGTTTGATCAGCTACAGGGTGCACAGTTCTTTTCTAAGGTTGACTTGAGGTCGGGTTATCATCAGCTGCGGATTAGTGAAGCTGATATTCCTAAGACAACATTCCATACTATATATGGTCATTATGAGTTTCTGGTGATGTCTTTTGGTTTGACTAATGCACCAGTAGCTTTTATGGATCTGATGAACAGAGTATTCAGACCGTATGTGGATCAGTTTGTAGTAGTCTTCATTGATGATATACTGGTATATTCAAGGAGTATGGAAGAGCATGTATATCATTTGAGGATTGTACTACAGACATTGAGAGATCATCAGCTTTATGCTAAATTCTTGAAGTGTGATTTCTGGATGGAGAGTGTTTCTTTTCTTGGACACGTAGTGTCTAAAGAAGGTATTCAGGTTGATCCACAGAAGATTGAGGCAGTATCTGAATGGCCTAGACCTACTTCTGTTACGGAGATTCGGAGTTTTCTGGGTTTAGCCGGGTATTATAGGCGGTTTGTGCAGGATTTTTCCAGAATAGCAGCCCCTATGACTCGCTTGACTCAGAAGAATGTTAGATTCGAGTGGTCAAAAGCTTGTGAGAATAGTTTTCAGTTGTTGAAGGAGAAGTTGACCACAGCGCCAGTATTAGCTTTGCCTAATAGTGTGGATAAGTTCACAGTTTACTGTGATGCCTCTAGAATTGGTCTTGGTTGTGTGTTAATGCAGAATGGAAGGGTGATAGCCTATGCTTCGAGGCAGTTGAAGAAGCATGAGCAGAACTATTCTACACATGATCTTGAGATGGCTGCAGTAATCTTTGCTTTGAAGATTTGGAGACATTATTTGTACGGGGTGACTTATGAGATATTCACTGATCACAAGAGCCTTAAGTACATTTTTCAACAGCGAGATCTGAATTTGAGGCAGAGAAGATGGTTGGAATTGTTGAAGGATTATGACTGTGAGATTCTTTACCATCGGGGTAAAGCTAATGTGGTAGCAGATGCCTTGAGTAGGAAGTCCTCAGGTAGTCTTGCTCACATCGGTGTTGAGAGGAGACCATTGATCCAAGAGTTGCATCTGATGGTGGATCAAGGTCTGATGATAAAGATTAGTAGATCAGGTGGACTGCTAGCTCAGTTTAAAGTACGATCTGTACTGAGGGATAGGATTAAAGCAGCTCAGAGCCGAGATCCTATTCTGGAAGAGCTTGCAGAGAATGTCAGAGCAGGGAAGTTCACTGATTTCACACTTGATGATGATGGTGTGTTATGGATCAGTGGTAGATTGTGTGTTCCTGATGTGGATGATTTGAGAGAGGAGATTTTAGAGGAAGCACACTCTACAGCTTACAGTGTTCATCCGGGTGTCACTAAGATGTACCACAGTATTAGAGATTTATACTGGTGGGACGGATTGAAGAAAGATATGGCTGATTATGTTGCTAAGTGTTTGACGTGTCAGCAAGTGAAAGCCGAACATCAGAAGCCTTCTGGGAAGCTTCAGCCTCTTCCTATTCCCTAGTGGAAGTGGGAAAGGATAGCTATGGATTTTGTGGTTGGTTTACCTCGTTCGAAGGATGGATACGATTCCATCTGGGTGATTGTAGACAGGTTGACGAAGTCTGCACATTTCTTGCCTGTGAAAGCCACATATTCAGTTGCTAGATTGGCGAAGTTGTATGTGAAGCATATTGTGTGCCTTCATGGAGTACCTGTGTCCATTGTGTCAGATAGAGGTTCGGTGTTTACTTCTCGTTTTTGGCAAAAGTTGCAGGAAGCGATGGGCACTAGGTTGGATTTCAGTACTGCTTTTCATCCTCAGACAGATGGTCAGTCTGAGAGGACGATCCAGACACTGGAAGATATGTTGAGGATGTGTGTCTTGGATTTGGGAGGTAGCTGGGATGATCATTTGTCGCTTGTTGAGTTTGCATATAATAACAGCTACCATAGCAGCATTGGCATGGCACCATATGAGGCGTTATATGGAAGGAAGTGTAGATCCCTTTTGAGTTGGGATGAGATTGGTGAGAGAGCTTTGACTGGACCAGAGATGGTTCAGGATGCTGCAGAGAAAGTCGCCATGATTAAGCGAAGATTAGAGACCGCAGTAAGCAGACAGAAGAGTTATACAGACCCTAGGCGCAGAGATGTGGAGTTTCAGGTTGGAGATTTTATTTTTCTGAAAGTATCTCCGATGAAGGATGTGATGAGATTTGGCAGGAAGGGTAAGTTAGCACCGAGATACATTGGACCGTTTGAGATTCTGGAGAGAGTTGGCACTGTTGCATATCGGTTGGATTTGCCTCCGAGTATGTCACAGGTGCATCCAGTATTTCATATCTTGATGTTAAGGAAGTATATCTCAGATCCTTCACACGTGTTGCAGCCTGACAGTGTAGAAGTGAGTGAAGATTTGACATTTGTGGAAGAACCTGTGGCGATCGTTGATTTTCAAGTTCGACAGTTGCGATCGAAGCAGATTCCGATGGTCAAGGTTCTGTGGCGCAGCGATAGAGTTGAGGAGC
Organism: Mallotus nudiflorus; assembly: GCA_947683625.1. Classification (NCBI taxonomy): domain Eukaryota; kingdom Viridiplantae; phylum Streptophyta; class Magnoliopsida; order Malpighiales; family Euphorbiaceae; genus Mallotus; species Mallotus nudiflorus. The sequence continues at coordinate 6,131,682 of CANTUR010000283.1, read as the reverse complement.
ATACGTGGGAGACTAAAGCTGAGATGCGAGCTTCTTACCCGTATCTCTTTCCTTCTTGATCTTATTTTCTGAAATTCAGGGACGAATTCTTGTAAGGGGGGAAGACTGTAATATCTCGTGTTTTTAAATATTTTTACATTGTACCGGGATATGCAGTGTCAACAATTTCTGTATTTTATATGATATTTTTACGAGTTAATATGTATTTAAAACCTATTTTAATTACTGTGTATTATTTTCAGTGTTTTACGTAAAATTTTCCCGGGACTTGCATTTTCGGGGAAATTTTTACGTAAATATTTTAATATTAATTATTTTAAATATATTTTCGAACTTGCATGGACTCATGCATATTTTTAAATTATTAAATAAAGCCTGTGTGTGTATAATTATTTAATTAGGGTTTATTATTACCCTAATATTTTATTAATTATTTATTTATTTTATTGTTATTTAATTAATTTTATTTAGTATAAATTGTTTAAAATATTAAATTTTATGTGTGTGGTGTATATTTGATGTGTGTAATTTAATATTATTTTATTATATAGTGTAAAGTATATATATATACATATATACATCAAAAATCAAAAGAATTGGAAAATTACCATTTTGCCCCCCAAGTCTTCTTCTTCCTCCCGATCCTTCTCCTCACCGTCCGGTCGCTGCTACTGCCGTTTCTTCACCGTGGGTGTGCCCTCCGGTGTGCCACCGCCTTCCCCAACCATTTCCGCCGCCTGAGGTAGCCGTTTCCCGCATCTGGAAGTCGATTTTGGCCGGAGAAGCCGAAAATCGATCCACCGTCGATCACGTCGATTCCGGCCACCGTTTTCGACACCGCCGGTCTTTTTCTTCTCCTTGAGCTCCGGTGAGTGTGATTCTAGCTTTGGTTTGAGCTAAAATGGTCTAGAATTTCTTAGGTTTCGATTTTGTCAATTTCGGCCTATTAGGGTTTTTGATTTTTTTGAGCTTCGAATTGATTAATTCATGAAAACTCCCTTCACAAATATTGATTCTAGTAGCTTAATATACATGTATGAATTTTTGTAGAATTTTTTGAGATTTTTTGGATTTTTGGGTATTTTTGAATATTTTAATATTATTTTCTAATTTTCGGAAATTAATTATTTAAATTATGAAATTGGAGTTTATGGTTGAATTGGGTGATGAAATGAATTATAGGAATTTATTTGGAATTTTTATGAATTTCTAAGTATTTATTTTGAATTATTGAAGTTTATGTGATTTTGAGAAATTAGGGTTAATTGTGTTTTAAATTGAAATTAATTGGTTAATTGAGTTTAATTATTAATATTATTGATAAATATGTTGAGAAAATTAATTTTGGATAATTGTATAATTTTTGGTGAATTTTTGAAGTAATTTAAGTATATTTATATATATAGGGGTATTTTGGTAATTTTACCCTAAATTGTCTAAAAATGTAATTTAATCGGTTTTAATAATTATTTAAGGTATAAAAATGATTTCTACAAATTATTTGGTATTTTTAACTAATTAAAACTATTTTTCGTGAATTATTTTCAATTATATATATAATATACGATTTTTCTAATAAAATGAGTTTTTATCGGTTTTTACAGTGTTTTAAGGTTAATTATGTAATTTCCACCTATGAAATGTATTTCTGTGATTTAAGGATATTTTTGGTATATCTGGAATTATTCTGTGTTTGTGGACCCCGGTCGGTGGACTGTAGTTTGGAGTCCGACCGTGGGATTTTGATTGTGTTGAGCCTATTTCTCGAAGTGTATTTCTTTGCAGGGTCGGCTCTACTCTTTTTAGTAGAGAGATGTCCGTTTTACAGGGGAGGTTCTGCCGGATTTTCGGTAGAATTCTCGTAAAATGTGATATCCAGTCGAACCCTAAATTTCGATTCTGTGTTTAATACTCTAGATTGAATTCTAGGATTTCTGTTAGGTTTATTCTGATATCGGTTATTTATTTCTTGTTTAGTTGTGCCGAGACCGAGGGCTAGTGGACCAGGCCCGTCGGACCTGTCTCGTGGAGCGCATTAGGTGAGTTACTATACTATATATATATGCTTAGGATGCATGATTTAGAAATATATGTTTTACTTTGATTAAAATGCATAAATAATGTGATTTGTATTTAAGTATATTTTCGGTTTATTTTTGGTATATAATAAATTATATACATGTTTTATTAATAAAATATATTTAAAATGTTTTTAAATATATTTTTAATTTAATTTATGATTTGATTGGATTTATTTGACATATATATACTCGAAATATACCTAGTTTACTTTTGGTATATTTCCGGTATATATATGGTTTATGTTGTATTTTATTGAACTTCATGCATCATTTATTTTTGTGAATGAATGTTTTATATTTAATGATGAAGGATATCAATAGAACGTGCTCCCTAGTGGGCAGCACTAGGACCGAGTACGTACCGGTACGCCTATAACTTTAGGCTATATTACTAAATTATTTATGGATATTGATTTGATTATGATTATTGATATATGAGATGTGGTTTGTGGGTGTGATTGCTGGAGCTCGGTTGACCAAGTGTCTCGGGGCCAATCACACTGGCAGTCAGACTGCTGGAGCTCGGTTGACTTAGTGTCTTGGGGCCAGTCTACTGTCTAAATGGATTAAGTGGATATATCTTGGAATAAGTGAGCCTGTATGGCTAGAGTGTTGTCTAACACTATTTCCGAGGTTGCGATATTCTAGGGTTCTATGTGATCTTTCATAAAAGATGATTTTTAATGAAAATATATAAAATGATTTTATTGCATCTGTGTGCAATTGCCTGTATATATACATATTATATATATACTGTTGATTGTATGCATTATCACTTAGTGTGTATGTATATATATTATAGTAATTCACTCAGTGAGGTCTGACTCCCCTCCGTTGACTATTTTTCAGGAGAGTCAACTTCTTCAAACCTCAGTAGCAGGTCAATATGCCGGATTTCTTTCGCCCCGGCTTCTTTATGTAAACTGTCTACTTGAGTCTTATTTATTTTATCTAGACACTGCAGTAGTTGTGAATTAAAGTATTGGATTTCATGTATTTTATTTAAAGAGATGTATTATGTTGAAACTGGATTTGTATTAAAGAGATTATATATCCATGGGATGAGATTTGATTTAAATCCAGTTGATATGGATAATATTATGATATTATGATTTTTATTTTCCGCTGCATATTATATTGTTACTGTTATTATGGCATGTTTTATTTTATTTTTAGGCTTGCTACGGGTTCCGGATTCGAAAGAATTCCCGTTCCCTAGCGCCGGTCATGGCCCCTGTTTTGGGTCGTGACACTGCCTAAAGATGTGCTTCTAAGGATGTTTTATAATAGAGTCACAAGTTCCACAAGGGATTTCATTAATGTTAAATTTAGTAGATTCTTGATGGGAAAAATTATGGATAAGGCTGTATAAATTTTGGAAAGGATGATGCTTGACCATTGCCTATGGTCTTTGGAGAGAGTTCATCTACCCAAGAAAATAGGAAGGCTAGAAGTTGATGTGGTGATAGCCCTCCAAGCTTAAATTTTTGCATTAATAAAGCAACTTGGCAACCTCAACAATCAAAATAATTTATCCCCTTTAGGTGAGCATTGTAATTTTTTTGGGTACTTTACTAATGAATTTGGTATTTGTGATACAGGCATGGTAAGAGATGGATACCAAGAGCAAGTTAATTTTGTTGGAAATCAATTTCAAGAAAGGAAAGCCAATAACCCTTACTCCAACACTTACAATCCAGGGTGGTGAAATCAACCAAATTTTTCATAGAGTAACACTAATAACGTGGTTGCACCTAGCTTTCCTAATAATAACAACTTGCAAAGGCAATAAGCACCGCCAGGATTTTAGCATCCACAACAAGATAGAATGACATCTTTGGAGAATAAGCTAGATAAATTTTTAAATGCCATTACTAATAAGCTATCAAGTCATGAGGATAATCAAAAGAGAATGGAGGCTAAGTTTAATTAAATTGCAAAAATTCACTCTTCTTTGATTCACAGTATAAAGGTACAACTTGGAAAACTTGCCAATGTCATGAGAATAAGAGCATAAGGAAATCTTCCAAGTACTACAGAGTTAAATCCTAAGGAATTAAAGGCTATAACTTTAAGGAGTGGCAAAGAAGTGAAAACGTAAGATGAAATTTCTGAGGATGAGAAGAAGGATGAAGAGCAAAATGTAATGGTAGAGGTTGAGGCAAAAGAGGAGAGCAAGACTGAGTATAAGGAAGTTCCTAAATCTACACCTAACTTTTTTGTGCCAAAGCTACCATTCCCTCAAAGATTAAAGAAGTAGAAAGATGGAGAGTAATTCTCCAAATTTTTGAAAATTTTCAATAAGTTGCAGATTCATGTTCCTTGTTCAAAAGAAATTGTGTAAATGCCCAAATATGCCAAATTCTTAAAGGACATTATCACAAACAAGTGACGTTGGGATGCTCATGAAACAATACCTTTAATAGAGACATGCAGTTCAATTATTTCTCAAAAGATCCCAACCAAATTAAAAGATCCATGGAGTTTTACAATTCCTTGTATTGTTGGTTCTAGTGAATTTCCTAGATGTTTATGTGATTTAGGTGCAAGTATTAACTTAATACCTATAGATGGTGGGGTTTAGCACGCGTCTAAGATTTTAGCAACCGCGACAGTATTTGAGCTCAGGGCTCTAGAGAACACACTAACCACTGTCACAAAGATTTGGCATGGACATGAGGAGTCACCACCCAGGGTAATAAGTGGGACAAATAAAAAAAGTGGTACTCGATTCCCTAAAAGAAAGCTAGCACCACAACCAAGAGATTCTGGATACAGAATACTAACTTCTTTTAGTCTTGTGTTCGTTTAGAATTACTTTATGAATTACTATATTATCCTCTATTTACATGCAATTTCATATAAACCATTATTCTAGCAATTAACTCCAAGGCAAACCAGTCATAAAAATACCAGTAAATAATGCATTCATTCAAACGTATAATCCCTAAGTTAGTATAATTTACATTGATTTTAATTAAATGAGCTAAATCTACATATTTTAATTTACAAGTGAGCTAAATACTAATGGGCCTAATTCCTTTTAATTAAATGAACTTAGGTCTATTTATTTTAATTCTAATAATGGGACTAAATCTACAAATCATAAAGTATATAAATTAATGGGACTAATTCTACATGTTTTAATTCTAAGGTGATATTAAATATAAAAGTTATAAAAAGGCTTAAATTTAAATGGGCTAAATCTAATTAATTAAATTAAATTAGACGGGCCTACGTCTAATTTACTAAATGGGCCTAAGTTATTTCTAACCTAAAATATAATTAATTATAGGCCTAAAATGCATTTTAATTAATTAAAAAAAACCTAAATTTATTTAAGTGGATTAGAATCTAATATGAGCTTAAGGCCCAAAACACATAAAAATGAATAAACAAGTCCAAAAAAAAAACCAAATAAAACATATTAAAATAATTAAATAAAAGATAAAAAAACTAATTAAATTAACTCCTTCTAAAACCCTAATTTTCATTAACATGCAACCTAAATTAATCTACTTCCACCATTGATTTTAATTAATTACCCAATAGAAACCCTAATTTTACTAATCAATTAATCAACAAAAACATGCAATCACACATATGATTTCACTAGTCTCATTATTGGGGCTATTACAATAATCTATTAAAAAAAATAATAAGAATAATTAATACACCCCAAAACATAAATAAAATAAAGCAATAAAATAAAAAAATAATAATAAAAAAACCTTAGAGAAACTATATCTCTACAACATCTCATCCATGGCATTCCATGGACCTCTTATAGATTTGATTCTCCAAGTATGATTATCATATGTTTTCCTCCATATTCACCAACATAAGCATAAAAAATAAATAATGATTAGAGCTTAAATAAAATAAAAATAAAAATTAAATAAAATTAAAATCAAACTAAATAATGAAATAAAAAAATAAAGAAAAGGGTAGAATGGATGATTGAATGGATGCAGTGTTGATTAACTCCTCAGAGTGTTATCAATCACCGTTGCCTTTATTGGATCTTCAAAACTTACTGTCCTCCTCTTCAAAAGTCTATTACTTTTGCTTTAAAAAACAAAGAAAAAAAATATTATACGTAATGCGTCAAAGAAAAATACGGAGAGAACTTTTTAAGCTAAAAGAGAGATCGTCTAAAGAGAGAGCCCCCTCCTCCTTATATAGGAAAAGAACCAATAGAAAAAAACCCTAATCCTACATACTTTAGAATTTCAGTTTTAAAAGGACTTTATTTCTTGAAAATCTTGAAAATAAATTTTAGAAAATTTTTAACCAATCAAAATTCAAGAAATATATTTAAAAAAAATTAAAAATTTAAAAAATAGCATGGGACCTGATCAGAATAGTACAATTTTGACCAAAATTGTAGATTTCTTATCAGAAATCTTTAATTCCGATCTGTAAATAAAATTTTTTAATATTTAATTATAAAAAGACCTCTGAAAAAATTTAAATTTTACAATTAGGTCCTTAAAAAATGTTGCAATTTAATCCTTCAAAATATTAAATCTTTTCTTTGAAAAATGTAATCAGACCTTTATAATTTCAAACTTCAAGTAGTGAGGACCTATTTATGATATTTTCATAATGGGAGTCCTTTATCGCATTCATAACTCATCATCCCAAAATTGGATGTCTACTATACCTCTTTTTATTTTTAGGAAATTGGGATTGGGAGACATGACGACTACCAACATGTCATTACAACTAGCGAATCATTCCATCAAGAAACCTCATGGAGTGATAGAAGACGTCTTGGTACAAGTAGACAAGTTTATTTTTCCTATTGATTTTATTGTTTTAGATTTTGAGGAAGATATATCTTGTCCACTGATTTTAGGTAGTCGCTCTTAGACACTAGTAAAGCTTTGATAGATGTGCGTGAGAGAAAATTAACACTAAGGGTAGGCGATGAAGAGGTTGATTTTATAATGCCAAAATTAATGAATTACATTTTAAATGATGAATCATTTATGAAAATTGTTATTAATTATGAATGTGTTCTAAAAGTTAATTTTGATATATATGTGAGTGGGAGAGATGAGATACCAATTGATAATTTAGGAAGTATAAAAGAGCATGAGCAAACTTTCAACAAACCTAAAATGTTGGTTGAAAGTGACAACCCCACATCCCCTTCCATTGAAAAACCTCCAAACTTAGAGCTTAAGTTACTACCCAACGAATTGAGATGTGCATATGTGGAAGAAGCTAAGACACTACCTATTATTACCTCTAATGAATTGAGCATTGAAGAAGAAAAGAGAGTGTAACACATGTACCCTAAACATATTGATATTTCATTTATATATATATATTGATTGAATTTATATATATGCTAGTGCATATAGTAGGATAGTGTATCGTGTATAGCCATGATTTGTAGTTAATTTATGAGTGAGAATTTTTAAATTTTGATGATACTCATAATGAATAAATTATTAAGAATAAAAAGGATATGAAGTTGAATTGAAAAAAGGACAACTTAAATGTTAGTGAGAGATGAAGAATTAATCTTCCATGGTGTCAGCCATAAATGCTAAAGAAATTTAAAAAAAAAAGCAAAAGCAAAAGAAAGAAAGGAGAAGAAGAGACGAAAAGAAAAAGGAGAGAGAACTAGGAATAGTTGTCCATTCTTCAAAGGGAGCTAATTTTTGAAAGATGAATTTGGAGGTTTAAAACCATTTTAGGCCATTAATCATCATCTGTGAAGGCTCTAGCAATTCATTTGGTAAGTATTTAAGGTTTGTGGTTGATTTAAGTTAAGGTTTATAAGATGCAATTTTTGGAATCGTTTTTCCTGGATTTTTAGTCTTCCTAATTTGATCATATATTGAGTTATAGAGTTTAAAATTAAGTGTGGTTTGATTCTATGGAAACTTGGAAGAGTTTTCTATAACTTTCTAATCTTGAGCTAGATCTTATTTTTCCATTTTAATGGAAACGAAGCTATACTTTTTGATGCTCAATCTGTCAGGTTATTAACCTGGTTATGTTCAGTCATCAGTAACTGCTACTATAGTTGTCCAATTGATTTGAAAGTTTTATAGTACATTCTAGAAATATAAAAATAATAGTGATTCAAATTTCAGCTCAAAAATCCCTTTCTATAAATTCTAGTGATTTTTCAAAGTTAGCTTTAAAAGCAGCCATTTTGATTATATGAACCAAGTTTACAGAGTTCATGAATTAAAACTAGTCTCGATATTTCTTGTATATCTTGAGCTTGGAAGATTCAAATATAGTATTCTTTAATGAAATGAAAACCTTGAAGAGTTATCTAAATTTTTTTCTTTTGGTCTCAATCTAATTCAGTCTCTATATTAGTAAAATAAGAGAAAACATTTTAGTGCTCAATCTGTTAAATTCCTTGAGCTGCTTGTAATGCGACCTTCATAAATTTCTTTGTAGTTAACAAATTGAAGTAAATTTTTTAATTAAGATAATAGACATATAGATCTAAGTAATATAAAAATTTAAGAATAAAATTCCTTTTCTAGAAGTCTAGAAAATGTTTATAATCTAGGCCTAAAATAGCCCTTTTAAACTTAATGAAACTAATTTATAAAATTGAGTTTATTTGTATATTATGCATATCATTTAAGGACTACATGAAGAGGGAAGTATATAATGATATTCTATTGATGATTTATAAATGAAATTACAAGTGTTAGGTGCTGGAAAAAGGAAAGGAAAGTGTGGGTGCAAACTAAATAATTTGGTGAGCTAATTGTGTGTAAATATAAGCTATTTTGGTGAGTGGATACCTTATGGAATTACTTGTGAGTAAATAAGACTAATTTTGCTACCCTAATTAGGAATGAGGCTATAACACAGTAAATGCAAGCAAAGGCAAGGAAGTAATAAAGGTAAGTGAATAACCGAATGTTATATGTGAATATAACATATAAAATAAATAATTATAAATTTATTTGTTAAGCTAATTGGTTAAAGGGACTATGAATATCCTAATTGATAGATTCTGATTTTGTTTATTATTGTGTTGATGGATGGTTGGTTGCTAAATTCAAGTATATTGTTTAAGTAAGAACAAAATATTTGTTGAAGCCATATTTGGAGTTTTACCGCTCCAAATGGGATGATGTTTGATATTAGAGAAATTTTGAGATGTTATTTACAAAATTTATTGAAATAGAGGAAGCTTAATTTTGCAGTTTTAATAGCCAACCTGGGCTATACCTTTTGTTGCTTAGTTTTGATTAATAGCTTAACCATGGTAAATTATTTTTTATATTTCTCCTTCTACAAATATCCAATTAATGCAAAATCAATTGAAAATTAATTTAAACTTATAAAGCTACTGATATAGATAATATAGCTTAAAAATTTATAATGTGGAACTTTTGGTATATTTTAGAATTTGCACTATCAATTCTGCCATGTTCAAAAGTGGGTATATTTTGGTATATTATTGGTATAATATTGTTCTTTTATATTATCGAGATGTTAATTTGCTTAACAGACTAGTGTGTAATATATTTAGTTAACGATGAGTTGAATGAAGTGCTATGAAAGTGTGGTGTACTCTTGATGTATATGAAAATATAAGAAATATGGTTAAATGAATAATAAGACGTAACGCTAGTTGTGAATGAGGCAATGTTGTGTGTTAAATGGAATCCCCTTTAGATGACATAAAAAGGCTACAAAAATAATAGTTGATACAAAATTATAGCAGGCTATGTGTGTATGGGGATTTATGAATAATTGAAAAGAAGTTTTGATTTACATGTAATTTATAAGTTCATTGTTGTCCAAAAGAAAACACTATACTACAATGATTATGTATATATTATAAATTTATAGTTAAATATTGAATGGATTGATAATTGATAATACTACATGCTTGAATTGTTATTTTTCATAGAATGTTATGTTATTTGTTAGCTAAGTTGCAGGCTCACTCCTCTACAATATTTTTCAGGGTTAGAAGAATTGTAATATGTCTTGAAGAAACAATTACATCAGTTGCACTAACATTGTGTTAAGTTGGTCAGCAAACGGTCATCCTTAGGTTTTTTTTACCTTGGCTTGCTTAATAATTTTTGTTATGTTTTATTAAGACTAGTGTATTCTATATGTCTATCATGAGGGAAGATGTGAGCTACTTGATGTTGTAAGCTCTTTTTGTGTGTAATATGTATTACTTATATATATATATATATATATATGTGTGTGTGTGTGTGTGTGTGTGTGTGTGTGTGTGTGTGTGTGTGTGTGTGTGTATCTATTGACATATGAACTAAAGTTAAGACATTGATAAAGATGTTATGTATTAGTCATATGCATATAATATATGCTTGCCATCCTTAACAGGTGTCACATTTTGTGGTATCAGAGCATGGTTTGGAATCCATTTGGATAAAAATATAAATACATGTACATGTTAGGAATACATATAAATGTTAAGAATTAAGCCTAAGTGTTTGTATTTTGAATAGGATGCGTATGGTGAGTCCGACTGAAGATCCTGTTGACCTAAGTGAGTTTGAGTTTGTGCATAGGGTTGAATATACAAATGCACCACCACCACCAACTCAAGAATTACCACTAGTAATGCATATAATTCACTTGAACATAAGCATATCAAATCATTCCATTTGACTATATGAATTTTACATTCTTTCATTTGTTTTGTATTTGCCAAAGTGTATTTCAATGGTATATTTGATTATTTGTAATATAGGATGTATTTGGTGTATTATGAAATTGAACATTTAGTCAATAAATAAATTTGTAGAAAATTAAATCTAGTTGACTTGTGGATTGATTTGAACTTTTGAGTTGATAGTTGATTAAAATATAATAATAATAATATGATAGTGTATATTTATATGATTTTCTTTGTCTTGTAGGAAACTAAAAAAAGCTCTACTTCTTCTCAACCATAAGCCATAGCTCTCTTGCCAAAAAAAAAAAACTAAGTCCTTTCTTTTTCTCTTAAACTCCTAAACTTAAATCTTGATGATTTCAACTCCTAATTTTGTAAATTAATTATTTTTCATGCAAATTATATTTGAAATTATGTGGTGATGGTGTGAAAGTGATTATGTAGCTTTTGAATTTTGTTTTAGAGCAAAAATTTTGCACCTATATTTTTGTAGCCATAGAAGAAGAATTAGAAAAAAATACAAAACATGAAACTTGTAGATTTTTATCTTATCTTCATTATTATAAAGTCTTATTATGAGATTTGATGTGTGTGATAAGAAATTGCTCTGTGATTGGGATTGGTTTAGATTGTATTTAATGCAAGTAGCTTTCTTTTGCCTAATAAATATGAGACCCTTGGGAGCTGAATTAGGTAAATTGTTAAACATAAGTTTTGCTCCTTTATATGTTATCTAAAACACCTTATAATTTAGTTTGATTAAATAGTGTGTGTGTAAAGAGAACTCCTCCTTAGGAGTGGGGTTGGTTCTGCTTGCTATGTCTGCAGGCAGTATGGTCTTTCCTAAATAATATGAGGGCCTTAGAGGCTAAATTAAATGAAGTAGAAAAAATGAAAGTTTTTTATTTATATGTTAATAAAGTTATTAAAATAGATTTTTATAATTGGACTTGTATAACTTGAGAAATTCTAAACTGAAAGTGACATGCTTAAGCTATTTTTGTGTAGAATACAAATTTGGATTCAAAATTTCACCCTTAATTGTACAAAGCCCATATTATGCTGATTTTTGGATATGTTATAGTCATATGTGTCTAGTTTTATAAAAAAAAGTAGTTTGGAATTATGTGATGAGAGTTATTCACTTTTAAGTCTAGCAAGGTCAAGCTATCTAATTAGAAAAAAATATGCATAAATGCTAGACTTATATATATAGAACATATCCTAATTACAAACTAAACATAAACACTCATGGTAGGTATATTCTTGATCAAATATATGTCATATTATAGGATCTTAAGTTATTGGTAAAGCTCAAGAAGGTTATATAAGATGTCCATAGAGAGATTGATAACTAAAAGGTGAGTGTAAGTTTCGATTAAATTCTTAGGTGAAATTGTGATTAAGATGGGTGTGAACATATGATGGATGAGTTATAGTTTGATTGACAATGTGTATTATATGAGATTTTGAGTTGAATTGCTTTTTTATTTTAGTTACTGTCGCTTTCCATTTGATTAAAAAGGGATGTGAACCTTATTTGACTAATATGGTAGTTGTATCTAAAGTTAGTTTAGGAGTAATGGATGTTCCAGTAGTGAAGGAATTTGCAAATGTATTTCTAGAAGATCTAGTAGGTTTACCTCCACATTGAGAGACTAACTTTAAAATAAAAATTATATTAGGGGTAACGTTATAATCAATTGCATTATATCGAATGGCACCCTTATATCATACCTCAGGTTTGATTGATTCTAAGGTATTTATAGAATGAGGATGAAAGAATGCTATAAAGATTAGTTATCTTATAGAATTTGATAATAAGGATATGAGATCTTAATATGATTATAGTTTAAAATCTGGGATTGATAATAAGTTTATGGAGTGGTGTGCATGTTAGAGATGGAATTTGTATTTAATAGAGTTGAATTTGATTTATTCCATCTTGCATACATAGATGATTTGCAGTAAAGGTTGAAGTGCTAGTAGGAATAATTTATAGAAATATAGTTTATAAAATAAGAAAAATATTTAAAAATAGAATAATATTTGAGAAATTGATGATTTAAGGATTTGAAATCAAAATATGGTTATAGTTGATAAATTTTGTGGACGATAATGGAAATATAAGAACTTTCTGCTTATAGTGAGTTAAATTTTTATTTAATAAAGCAGCATATTAATTTATTTCATATAAGGATAGAGTTAAGCTATAATAAAGAATGTTGTTAAACTAGAAGTAGTTTATCCAAATATCATTTATGGGAATTATATATAGGTTTATATATTAAAAGAGTGTGTATTTCATCAAGAGAAAAATGAATGTATGAAAGGTGGATAGGAAAGGAAGCACACTAGGAAGCTTGAACTTATCACATGGTATAATTAAATGCCAATAAGATGATGAACAAAGATGAGTTAATGTTACTTGTTGGTACCAAATGGTAAAAAGGACTATTATGTAGTAGTAAGTATAAAATTTATAGATTATACGAGATATATGCATAATAGAATGGTAGTTGCATTGACAAGTATGTTGAATAGAAAATACAATTTGAGATTCACATATATAGTTGGAGTTGTTTAGCTGAAGGAAACTAAAAATATAGTCTTAGAAGGCCGAATAGAGGATTTAACTGATTGATCTTATGGAATGATAATGTAGTTTAAAGGGTGCTAGTCATCCTAAGGGAGGAATTATCGGTAAAATTTGATGAATTTTATGGGAAGGTAAAATTTGAGGAAAGCAAAAGAGAAATGCGTAAAAAATTTATTTAATGGTGTTGCTGTCACGACCTGAACCCAATGGCACGTGACCGACACTAGGGAATGGGAAGGCATAAGGCCCCCGAAACCCGTAGTAAGCCTTAAAGAAAAGAAAAATAAAACCTTATAATTTAAAACTTTATTTTATAACAGAACACATTATCAAACTGATTTTTCTGAAATTAAAACATAATTGAATACATAAATAAAATATTCCCAATGTCACATATCATAATTCAAACTTAAATCATTATACACAACAGTAATTCATATAAATAAAATACACAAATATACTTAAGTCATACAATTCATAGTACAAATACTACTACAGCTTTCTAGAGTACTACAACAGTACAGCTTACAATGACCTACATAAAATGGCCGGTGATGAATAAATCTGGTGTGGAGGTAGTCTGAGGTCGAACTCCCAAGCTCTTGAAAAAAATAAATTTAGGGGAATCAGACCTCACCGAGTAAGTCAATAAAAGAGCTGTACGGTTTGAAAACCTTTTTGAAAACCATATAGTTATAGTGAAAAATAATTTATAATATATAGATATAGCTTTTGAAAAATCTTGGTAAAACCCTAAACCCAAAGTTCTAAATGGCCAACTGGGCCCACTTGTTCCAATTAGACTGTCGGTCCCCGAGTGCAAAGGCATCAATCGAGACACTAAGTTGCAGTCATCCACTTAATCCAAATACATGGCACTGGCGGTCCCCGAGAGCTAAGGCATCAACCGAGGCACTTATCCCAGTTTAATTATTAACTTTCCAATAACTAGTGGTCCCCAAGAGCATAGACTTCCACCGAGGCACCTGTCCCAGTTTAATATTCACCAGTAATACATAAATTGGATTCATCTCTCAATCTCTACAATGTGCACACGGTCCTGGTGAAACCCACAAGGTAGCTTGTTCTACCAAAATTTCTCAAAAACTAATTTTAATAAATAAAATGCGCTTAAACCTTAAATATCAGCATTAAATTAAATAAATCATATAATAATAACATAAAAATATGGGCGCACGCATCTTTAAATAAAACACACGCACGAATCATTTTATCGACTTACAAGATGAATGAGAAGGCTGACGACCGCGCATCTGCCTCGATCTCACGGCTTCTGCTCCGATATGCTCTAGAAAAGAAATTAACAAATCGATTTTAAAACATGACTATGAAATTGAAATCGAAAATCAACAAAAATAGAGAAATTCTAGGCTGACTCAAGGAAGACAGGATAAGACTCGATAGACAGGAAAAAGCCTAATTTACGATAGAAATTTATTACGAATATCACGTTTTACGAGAAAATCTATCAAAATTTCGACAGAGTCTCCTCTGTAAAACGGACATCTCTCTACCATAGGTAGAGCCAAACCTGCATAAAAATGCACTTCTAATAATCGCAGACATTCTCACTCGAGTCGGACTTCCAGAACTACACTTAGCCCCAACCAAGATCACAATCCAACAAAACATCACAAACAAAATTAAATTATTTATTTTCCCCAAAAATACACGTCACATAAATGATTATCCATAGTCAGAAAATCATCTCTCAATATAGATTTAAAAAATAAATAAAATTTCACAAAGCAACATATATATATATATATCAATTAACATTACTTAATGAAAATTACCTATTAATTTATATATATAAATATATCTCTAAACCTCTTAAATATTAATAAAGCTAATTAATATATTTTAAGTATAATTAGCATAAAATTACATATTTATCCAACTAATAGGAAAATACCCATAATATTCAAAATAATATCTAATATACTATTAAAAGTTGATTTTTGAGAAATAAATGTAAATTAGTCTAAATTAGTAAATAATTTGTAAAATTCTTTTAAATCCCATGATTATTATTAAAACCAACCAAAATTTATTATTTAACTATATTTAACAAAAATTATGTTTCTACCCTTTTAATATACAACTTGTATAATACATCATTAATACTAAAAAAAAATCCTTGAAAATTATACAAACATCTAAAAATCATTTTCTTTATATTAAATATCTTAATATAATTAAAAACATACAAATGACTACTAATTTCTTTTAAAAATATAATTTAACCTAATTATTCACATTTGACATAAACTTAAAAATATTTATAAAAATAGTATAAAAATCACCAAAAACCATAATTTAAGTTCTAAAATTAATAACATTTAATAATAATATTAATCATCAAAATTTCAAAATTTTTACAATAATTTTCGAAATTAACAAAAAATCTTAATTAAATACCCAAAATTTACAAAATTTATAATTAACTCCATAATTTCTAAAAATCTTAAATAAACATCAATACCTTACAATAATTAACATTAATTAACCTAATTACTACTTAAACTCAATTAACAACTAATTAAACTAACTAATTACCAAATAAAATCATATAAAATTCAAATAAAATTCTAAAAAAATCACACAACTCACTAAAATTATCAAAAATTAAAAATCAATCTCCTAAAACACTAAACAACATCAATTAACCAAAAAAAATATGCCAAAATAATCAAGATCAAGGGAGGAAATGAGGGATCGGGTGAGTAGCACTCACCACCAAGCTGGAAGAACAAAGGGGGAAGGGGAAGCTCGCTACCATCAAAAAAATGGGGAAGATGGAGGCTAAGGGAGCAGCAAGATGCAGCACAGGAGAAGGAGAGCTAGCGCTGGGTGGAGCTGGAAGAACAGGCTGTCCCGCGAGGAAGGGAAGTTGGCTGCCAGGCGAGAAAAGAATAAGAAGAAGAATAATAGCAGTAGCAGCAACCTGGGAGCTCTAGCACGGCAGTGATGGAGTCTTCGGCAGTGAAGGAGCGGCACAAGGAGAGGAGGGGCGGTGTGGATGGCGGGCAAGGGAAAGAAATGATGAGGGTGAGGGATTTTCGGTGAAAGGCTTTATGTATATGCATATATATATATATATATATATATATATAATCACACTCACATCCATATATAATAACATAATTTTAAAAAGAACAAAGTCTTAAAATAATTTTTAACATGAATACCTATAAATTAATAACTAGATAATTAAAATTGTGTAATAAAAAATGTAAATTTATTTATCACTAACAAAATCTGGTAATTACTTAATTAAATGAAAACGTAGGGTATTACAGTCTCTCATCCTTATATGAATTCGTCCCTGAATTCAAGAAAAGAAAGAGAAGAAGAATTACAAGGCTTAAGAAGGGAAGAGATATGAGAAAGAAACTCACATCTCAGCTTCAGTTTCCC
Source organism: Mallotus nudiflorus (assembly GCA_947683625.1). Classification (NCBI taxonomy): domain Eukaryota; kingdom Viridiplantae; phylum Streptophyta; class Magnoliopsida; order Malpighiales; family Euphorbiaceae; genus Mallotus; species Mallotus nudiflorus. Next base: position 6,114,908 of record CANTUR010000283.1, on the reverse strand, counting down.
AAGTGCAATCCTCAGCATAATGGTTACTCCATAGCACCTTCACCATCGGTATCTCCTTAGTCTGCAACTTTCGGATTTGGCGATCCACAATCGACACTGAGTACTCCTCATAAGTCAAATCTTCGCTAAGCTCTACAGCTTTAGGTTGCAAAACATGAGATGGATCAGGAACGTATTTCCTCAACATGGACATATAAAATACAGGATGGATTCTCGACAGTTCTGCTGGTAACACCAGCCTATACGCCACTTCACTCACTCTAGATCGAATCTCAAACGGTCTAATGTATCTAGGAGCTAGCTTACCCTTCTTGCCAAATCTTATAACTCCTTTCATTGGAGACACCTTCAGGAACACCATGTCTCCAACCATAAAGGATACATCATTCCTTCTAGGGTCAGTATAGCTCTTCTGTCTACTGAAGGCTGTCTTCAATCGCTGCCGTATGATGGGGACTTTCTCTGAAGTCACCTGCACCAACTCTGGACCCGTTAACTATTTTTCGCCAATCTCCAAACATAACGGTGATCTACACTTCCTACCATACAGTGCCTCATATGGAGCCATCTCAATGCTAGCATGATAGCTATTATTGTAAGCAAACTTAATCAATGGAAAGTACAAATCCCACTGTCCTCCAAAGTCCATCACACATATCCTCAACATATCTTCTAACGTTTGGATGGTCCTCTCTGACTGACCATCTATCTGAGGATGGAAGGCCGTACTAAAATCCAATCTGGTGCCCAAGGCCTTGTATAACTCTTGCCAAAAGACTGAGGTGAATGTGGCTCCTCTATCCGACACTATACTCATTAGTACTCCATGTAGGCAAACAATCCTATTAACATAAAGTCTCGCCAGTCTATCAGTAGAGTACGTCTTCTTTATTAGTAGAAAGTGTGTTGACTTAGTTAGCCTATCAACAATCACCCAAATAGCATCATAACCTCCTGTAGTCCGACGTAGCCTAGTCACAAAGTCCATAGCTATCATGTCCCATTTCCATTCAGGAATTGGCATAGGCTACAATAATCCCGAGGGTCTCTGATGTTCAAGCTTCACTTGTTGGCAAGTTAGGCATCTGGACACAAACTCTGCAATATCCCTCTTCATTCCATTCCACCAATATGTATCTTTCAAATCATGATACATCTTGGTAGAACCTAGATGAATACTATAAGCAGAAAATGTGCTTCTTCCATGATTTCCTTTCTCAAGTCATCAACATTTGGCACACAAATCCTAGTGCCCAACCGTAATACACCTTCTCTGTCAATCACAAAGTCTCTTGACTGCCCTTGTTGCACTTTATACATAATCCTTTGCAACTGTGGGTCTCTATTTTGAGCTGCCTTAACTCGATCCAAGTATATAGATCGTATCCTGAATTGAGCTAAAAGGCACTTTCGGGTAACTTTCATCTGCAACCCTTGATCAATCAACTCGTGTAACTCCTTGATAATAGGCCTCCTTTCTGTGCTGATATGGGCAAGACTGCCCACTGATTTTCTACTCAAGGCATCTGCAATAAAATTCGCCTTGCCTGGATGGTATAAAATGGAACAATCATAATCCTTAAGGAGTTCCATCCATCTCCTCTGCCTCAGGTTCAAGTCCCTCTGCTGGAAGATATATTTCAAGCTCTTATGATCAATGTATATCTCACATGTCACCCCATACAAGTAATGCCTCCATATTTTCAAAGCAAACACAACGGCTGCCATCTCTAAGTCATGAGTAGGGTAGTTTTGCTCGTGCTTCTTCAACTGCCTTGGAGCATAAACAATCACTTGGCCATTTTGCATCAACACATAGCCCAATCCTACTATGGAAGCATCAAAATACACTGTATACCCTTCATTTCCAAAAGGCAAAGTTAGAATTAGAGCTGACGTCAACAAGTCCTTCAATAACTAGAAGTTCTCTTCATATTTGTCTGTCAACTCAAACTTAGCACTCTTTTGGGTCAACCTTGTCAAAGGTGTGACAATTTTAGAGAAATCCTTCACAAATCTCCTATAATAGCCTGCTAGACCCAGGAAACTTTGTACTTCTCTGACTGTAGTCGGCCTCAGCCACTCCGTAATAGCTTCTATCTTCTTAGGGTCCACTTGTATGTTATCCTTAGAAATCACGTCACCTAAAAATGTCACTTGATTCAACCAGAACTCGCACTTCGAAAACTTGGCATACAACCTGTGCTCCCTTAACGTCTAAAGCACCCTTCTCAAATGCATAACATGCTCAGCTTCACTCTTGGAATAGACTAAGATATCATCAATGAAGACTATTACAAACCGGTCCAAGTATGGCTTGAACACCCGATTCATCAAGTCCATAAAGGCTGCTGGAGCATTAGTCAGCCTAAAGGACATTACTAAGAACTCATAATGGCTATATCTCATTCGAAATGCTGTCTTGGGCTCATCACCTCTTCTGATCCTGAACTGGTGATACCCAGATCTCAAGTTTATCTTAGAGAAGCATGTAGCACCTTGAAGCTGATCAAACAGGTCATCAATCCTTGGAAGTGAATACTTGTTCTTGATGGTGACCTTATTCAACTGTCTGTAATCAATACAGAGTTGAAGGCTACCATCCTTCTTCTTCACAACCAACACTAGAGCACCCTAAGGCGATGTAATGGGTCTTATGAAACCCTTATCAAGTAACTCCTGTAATTGCTCCTTCAACTCCTATAATTCAGTTGATGCCATTCTGTAGGGTGGCATAGAAATAGGATCTGTACCAGGTATGACATCGATACAGAACTCTATCTCTCTATCTGGTGGTAATCCTAGTAATTCTTTAGGAAAGACATCCAGAAATTCACACACCATTGGCACCTGTTCAATCGCCCCATTCTCTTTCTCAACATCTCTTACCACTGCCAAGTAACCCTGATAACCCCTCCTAAGCATCTTTCGGGCTGTAATGGTAGAAATGAGATTACGAGGCATGGAACTCTTTTCTCCTTTAAAATAAAATTCTTCTTCATTTGGAATTCTGAACACCACTTCTTTCTCTCGGTAATTCATAGAAGCATACTACCTCGACAACCAATTTATACCCAAAATGATGTCGAATTCCAACACATCAAGCAACACCAAGTCCACCAATAATTCTCTACCACCAACCAACACCAGACACGAAGGAAAGAAAATATATGTGTCCAACTCGTTACTAAGAGGAGTCAACATAAATAGAGGAAAAGACAACCTGGAAGGCTGCCACTCGATTCTCAAAGTGAACACAGGAGAAATGAATGAATGCGAAGTGCCAGGGTTAAAAAATACTCTAGCATCGCGTGCAAAGACTGAGAGAATACCTACTACCATTGCATTCGAAGTCTAAGCATCCTGTGGTGTCAAAGTGAACACTCGAGCTTGGCCACGACCTGCCTGCTGAGATGTCGAAGGCTGCACAAATCCACGACCATTAGGCCTACCAACTGAACCTCGACCCTGCTGGCCCATAAACTGTGGCGGTCTCTACTGTGGCTGTACTGGTGCTCTATACTGCTGGGGCATCGGATAGTAGGGTTGAGCCACTGATGAAGATGAACCCTAAGCATACTATGGCTGGTATCTGGAGTGAGGACAAGCTTTGGCAAGATGACCAACCTATCCATATCTGAAGCAAGTGCCCGACAACAAATGACATGGGCCCTGGTGGATTCATCCACAACTCGCACATGCACTGGCCCCAAACCCAAAACTACTTTATCCGGAGCTCTACCTACTACTACTGCTGCTGACTCTAGTACTGAATCTGTGACCTCTACCACTCCTCCTATTTATGGCATAACTATGTCGGCCAACTCGGTGAGTCCTGGACCTCCTACCACCCTACTGTGAACTACCTGCAGTCTGCTGACTCGAACTACCAATATGAAATGCTGGCTGTTGATACCCGGGAGCTGCATCATATCCACTACCACCAACTATATAGGGATCTATCATGGTGCCCTGGTGGATATGTCGCCTCCCAATAAAATGGGCCTCCTCAAACACACTCTCTAGGGTGCGATCCTCAGTACACATACCAATAAAAGTGGGCCCTAAACTAGTAACATACAGCTCCACTGCTCTGTAAGGGTCCCTCCTGATATCCTCTGCATGTCGGGACAGCCTATTAAACTCCCTGGTGTAGTCCTCCACTGACCTATCCCCTCTAGTGATGTGGAGCAACCGCCACCTGTAGGCATCTCTGGTGGCTAGAGGACAGAAGAATCTCAAAAAGCGATCCTTAAACTCTGGCTAAGTCAACTCATGCATAGATGGCTGAATCGACTGCATGAACCAATCTTGAGCTGCCGTTTGGATTGACAACTCCGCAATCATTATCCGCTGATAATCCATATGTCCCGTCCTGGTATGTGCCTCAATAGCATTAGTGAAGTCTAAGGCATCACCCGTAACGTCAAAAGAAACTCTACCGATCCGGGAGTAAAGAAGTGTTGCATTAGTATCTATCATCCCCTGATTCCTCTGCTGTAGCATTTGCTGCACAAGGGGCATCACCTGATTCAATGCTGCAAGACCCTGATTAATCCCTACCAATCTATCTTCAAAGGCTATGGGGTCAACGGCTGCGGCTTCAGGCTCGACTGGCTGCTGATCAGGAATCTCAGCTGCAGCTACCCTAGCTTGACCTCTACCTCTGCCCCTACGACGTGGAGCATAAAGGGGAGCCTCATCGTGCACAGACTGCTCATCAAGTCTGAGAGTCGGATCGACATCGGGGTCAGTTCGCACATGCCTCATTCTGAAAAAGATAAGGAAAATTGAATTCAAAATAAGGTAAGAATATTTAACGCAACGCGGAATTAGAAATAAGAACATCTCAAGACAATTATCAACCCTATTGCTGCAATAGTTACACAGAAAGATAGACATAGATAATTAATCAAACTTATGCTTTGATACCAACTTTTTCACAACCCGAACCCAAGGGCACGTGACCAGCACTAGGGAATGGGATGGCATAAGGCCCCTGAAACCCGTAGTAAGCCTTATAGAAAAGAAAAATAAAATCTTACAATTTAAAACTTTATTTTATAACAGAACACATTATCAAACTGATTTTTCTGAAATTAAAACATAATGGAATACATAAATAAAATATTCCCAGCGTCACATATCATAATTCAAACTTAAATCATTATACATAAGAGTAATTCATATAAATAAAATACACAAATATACTTAAGTCATACAATTCGTAGTACAGATACTACTGTAGCTTTCTAGAGTACTACAACAGTACAACTTACAATGACCTACATAAATGGCCGGTGATGAATAAATCCGACGTGGAGGTAGTCTGAGGTCGAACTCCCAAGCTCCTGAAAAAAATAAATTGAGGGGAATAAGACCTCATTGAGTAAGTCAATAAAAGAGTTGTACGGTTTGAAAACCATATAGTTATAGTGAAAAATAATTTATAATATATAGATATAGCTTTTGAAAAATCTCGGTAGAACCCTAAACCTAAAGTTCTAAATGGCCAACCGGGCCCACTTGTTCCAACTAGACTGCCGGTCCTCGAGAGCAAAGGCATTAACCGAGGCATCAAGTCGCAGTCATCCACTTAATCCAAATACATGGCACTGGCGGTCCCCGAGAGCTAAGGCATCAACCGAGGTACCCATCCCGGTTTAATTATTAACTTTCCAATAATTGGCGATCCCTGAGAGCATAGGCTTCCACCGAGGCACCCGTCCCAGTTTAATATTCATCAATAATACATAAATCAGATCCATCTCTCAATCTCTACCATGTGCACACAGTCCTGGTGAAACCCACTAGGTAGCCCGTTCTACCAAAATTTCTCAAAAACTGATTTTAATAAATAAAATGCGCTTAAACCTTAAATAGCATCATTAAAATAAATAAATCATATAATAATAAAATAAAAATATGAGCGCACACATCTTTAAATAAAACACATGCACAAATCATTTTATCGACTTACAAGATGAATGAGAAGGCTGACGACCACGCGTCTGCCTCGATCTCACGGCTTCTGCTCCTATATGCTCTAGAAAAGAAATTAACAAATTGATTTTAAAACATGACTATGAAATTGAAATCAAAAATCAACAAAAATAAAGAAATTCTAGGCTGACTTGAGGAAGACCGAATAAGACTTAATAGACAAGAAAAAGCCTAATTTACGGTAGAAATTTATTACGAATATCACGTTTTACGAGAAAATCTATCAAAATTTCGGCAGAGTCTCCTCTGTAAAATGGACATCTCTCTACCATAGGTAGAGCCAAACCTGCATAAAAACGCACTTCTAATAATCGTTGACATTCTCACCAAAGTAGGGCTTCCAGAACTACACTTAGTCCCGACTGAGATCATAATCCAACAAAACATCACAAACAAAATTAAATTATTTATTTTCCCTAAAAATATACATCACATAAATGATTATCCATAGTCAGAAAATCATCTCTCAATATAGATTTAAAAAATATATACAATTTCACAAACCAATATATATATATATATATATATATATATATATATATATCTATATATATATATATATATATATATATATATATATATATATATATATATATATATATATATATATCAATTAACATTACTTAATGAAAATTACCTATTAATTTATATATATAAATATATCTCTAAACCTCTTAAATATTAATAAAGCTAATTAATATATTTTAAGTATAATTAGCATAAAATTACATATTTATCCAACTAATTGGAAAATACCCATAATATTCAAAATAATATCTAATATACTATTAAAAGTTGATTTTTGAGAAATAAATGTAAATTAGTCTAAATTAGTAAATAATTTGTAAAATTCTTTAAATCCCTTGATTATTATTAAAACCAACCAAAATTTATTATTTAACTATATTTAACAAAAATTACGTTTATACCCTTATAATATACAACTTATATAATACATTATTAATACTAAAAAAAAAATTCTTGAAAATTATACAAACATCTAAAAATAATTTTCTCTATATTAAATATCTTAATATAATTAAAAACATATAAATGACTACTAATTTCTTTTAAAAATATAATTTAACCTAATTATTCACATTTGACATAAACTTAAAAATATTTATAAAAATAGTATAAAAATCACCAAAAACCATAATTTAAGTTCTAAAATTAATAACATTTAATAATAATATTAATCATCAAAATTTCAAAATTTTTACAATAATTTTTGAAATTAACAAAAAATCTTAATTAAATATCCAAAATTTATAATTAACTCCATAATTTCTAAAAATCTTAAATAAACATCAATACCTTACAATAATTAACATTAATTAACCTAATTACTACTTAAACTCAATTAACAACTAATTAAACCAACTAATTACCAAATAAAATCATATAAAATTCAAATAAAATTCTGAAAAAATCACACAACTCACTAAAATTATCAAAAATTAAAAATCAATCTCCTAAAACACTAAACAACATCAATTAACCAAAAAAATCTGCCAAAATAATCAAGATCAAGGGAGGAAAGGAGGGATTGGGTGAGTACCACTCACCTCCAAGTTGGAAGAACAAAGGGGGAAGGGGAAGCTCGCTGCCATCGAAAAAATGGGGAAGATGGATGCTGAGGAACAACAAGATGCATCAGAGAGGCAGCACAGGAGAAGGAGAACTGAAGCTGGGTGGAGCTAGAAGAGCATGCTATCGCACGAGGAAGGGAAGTTGGCTGCCAGGCAAGAAGAGAAGAAGAAGAAGAAGAACACCAACAGCAGTAACCTGGGAGCTCTGGCACGGTTGTGAGGGAGCGGCACAGGGAGAGGAGGGGCAATGTGGATGGCGGGCAGGGGAAAGAAATGGTGAGGGTGAGGGATTTTCGATGAAGGGCTTTATGTATATATATATATATAATCACACTTACATCCATATGTAATAACAAAATTTTAAAAATAACAAAGTCTTAAAATAATTTTTAACATGAATACCTATAAATTAATAACTAGATAATTGAAATTGTGTAATAAAAAATGTAAATTTATTTATCACTAACAAAATCTGGTAATTACTTAGTTAAATGAAAACGTAGGGTATTACAGTTGCATTTGATTTATTACATTCTAAGATACATGAATGAGTTTTGATGAAAGATAAGGTATTGGTAGAAATGATTTATAAGAATATAACTTGTGAGAACAAAAGTAATATTTAAAGGTTGATTATTCTTGGAGATATTATGATTAAGAATTTAAGGCTAGTTATGAATATATAGTTGATGGACATTGAAGAAAATATTAAGTCTACTTGAAACTCCACATTTATTAGTGGATGGAATTATATATGTTTAGTGGTATAGTAAAATTTTCTTTTATAATATAAGAGTTGTGCCATAACCCAAACCAGAGAGTAATGACCGATGCTAAAGAATGGGAATTCACACAAATTCAGAACCCATAGTAAGCTTAAAAAAATAAAAGCTCATGTAAACATACCGTAAAAATATCTCAGAATTAAAAATTTAAATAATATAAAAGAAATCCTCATATCATATAATAAAATATATTCATACAAATATTCAAATACATAATCTTTATCTAATACATAACAGATACTATAACAAGAAGCACTACTACTGTAGCACTTACTAAAATACAAGAAAAGCATTAGTTTAAAGTTTACATAGATCGGCTGGTGAAGAAAGGGTCCAACGAATAGAACTAATGTGGAGGTCTAGAGTAGAAGATCTTGAAAGAAATATTTGAGGGGGTCAGACCTTACTGAGTGAATTATTATTCTATATATATATATGTAACTTAAGAACTTAGACACTCAAGCATTGTTATAATATATATTTATATTTATTTAATAAATACATGCATTACATACATATGCTCGAAATCTATTTTTATAATAATAATAATAAATACAGAAGAGTTTTGGGTGGAGAATTGGAGCAGAATCCCCAAATTTTCGCGTCCTCAATCATTGTATTTCATTAGCTCACATGCTTTCCATGTCTCCAAAATATTTCCTTTATCCAACTTTTGACAGTGAACTGACCCCGAGTACACAAATGGTCAACTAAGGATTCGCTTCCATTACCGGTGCTAACTGGCCCCGAGTACCCTACAGGTCAATCGAGGATTTGCAATCACACCCCTTTATCCATCACTCACCATAATTACAATATTCATAATCAAAATCAATCAAAGTTCAAAGTCTAATTCTAGCATACTGTTGCACAACAGCCCTAGTGTGAGCCACTAGGTGCCACGTTTTATAACTATCCTCCAAAACATTGTTTCATAAAAAAAATAATGAAAATTCATAATAAAATATGAAAACATATATTATTTAAAATAAATATTCTCAATTATATATATGATAGCATATATATAAATGTTAACAATAATAAATATCATTTAATGAAATAAAGCACAATTAAATCCATATTTATTAAAATTATATGGATACTCACAATATTCTATCTAAATGCAATGTATACATAGAATAATAACTCACAATTTAAGTGTGCTCCTCTACCATGGCTCGATTGGCTCGGTTCAATCAGCCTAGCACATGAGCAACTAAGGAAAATAATAACAATAATATATTAGAATCGAACTCCTAATTTTTATACTTCTAGAATTTCTAAAGAATGTCTCAATCTAGGACACGACTCGATAAAAATTTAAAACTCATAATTGACCCGATGTTACATTTTACGAGAATTCTACCAAAAATTCGGCAGAGTCTCCTTTGTAAAACAGACGTCTCTCTACTAAAAGTAGAGCTGATCCTGCAAGTAAACATACTTCAAATACTCAACTTCTCGGGTTAGGCCCTCGAACTACAATTATTGTCCAACTGAAAACCAACATAATCAATAAAATAAAATAATAGTAAATACTCATAATTCACTAATACTCATAAAAATAATAAATTACCACAATTGAATTTATTTAAATAATAAAAGCATCGAAAATATTTATTTCAAAATAACTAATAAAATCCCAAATATAATTAAAAAATATTAATAAAAATCCATTTCTCAAATATTTGAAATCAAATAGCATAAATTTCAAATAAATATTTAAATTGCCCAAGTATATAATAAAAATAGCTGAAAATTCATTTAATCTTAAAAATAATAGGTAAAATTATTGTTCAAATATATTTTTAGAAATTATTATTAATTAGCTAAAAATAGTAAATAATTCCTAAAAATTATTTTAATACTATTTTTTACTCAAAATTATCCAAAACATAATAATTAACAATAATTTCAATTAAAATACAAAATTTACTAATTTTTCCAAAAATGCAATTTTTACATAAACATTTGAAATTTCATAATAAATATTCGAAACATAATTTCAATAAAATTTCTTAACAAAATATGATTAAAATAATTAGTAGAATTTATTAAAAATAAAACACGTTTCCGAGCCAGGAACAGTACCCGTGAACAGTAACCGAGCTCGGAATAGTGCTCCAGTCTCAACTATTACCAAAATCAAATGTAAATATATTTTGAAAAGTTTACAACTTCAATTTAACTAATCCAAAGTCAATTTAACATGAATCAAACCAATTAAATACAAAATCAACAAATGAAGCTAAGAACCTTTGGATCAATTATCCAAAATTAAAGCTGAATTCAAAGTTAATCAAGCAAATTACCTTAGGAGAAATGAAGCCCATGACACCATATTTAAAATGAGATTGGTGGGAGCCCCAACCACTACTAGAAATTTCATTGGCGGTCTCTGGAAGCTCACGGTGCCAAAAAAGGAGAAGAGAGGAGAGGGAAAAGAAGATAGCGGTAGGAGGATGAAAAGGTGATGGCGGCAGCGTCGATGGTGGCACTGCCAAGTTCCATCGCACAGAGGGGAGGCTAGGTCTGCGTTTTGCACAGAGTAGAAAAAGGAGAAGGGAAAGGGAGGGAAAAGGGGAGTAAGGAAAAAGAAAGAGGAGGGAAGGAATTTTGTATATATATATATAAAATCAAAAAGGAGAAAAAGACAAAATAATAATAATAAAACACAATATATTTAATTTAAATATTCTCTTTTCTAATTAAACTTACCACATAATATTAAAATATATTAAATTACACTAAATTACATAATTCATAAATAATAATAATATTAAATAATATACAACAATAGATTTAAGTTTTAAATTTTAAATTAATAATAATTCCATAATATAATAAAGTAAATAATAACACTTGCATTTAATTTAATTTCACAAAATAATCATAAATAAAATATTTATTAACACTGTAAATCTCAAAAATTAATTTCATAATTTATCAAAATTTGGGTTGTAACAAGTTGAAACATGATTTAAAAAAAAAATGAATAAGATCGAGTTAAAAGTGATATTCTAAAATGTCATTTTGAAAGTCTATATGATGTTTCAAAGGTATTCCACTTTGAAGGAAATAGAAATTGTGGACAATAGTTGATGGTTTAATATTTTATCGACTCAGGATATTGATGTATTATATAGTCAATGTTCTTAGACATATCGCATGCTTTAGAGTTAAAATTTGGCTTATTTTGGGGTAGGAATCTACAAAGCTAAGATTAGTTTATTGATAAAGTTCATGGTGACAACCATGGTGAAGACTTTAGAATTGCATATATTGTCAAATATCATAAGGAGTAAGTTTTGGAAGTTATTCTTATAAATGCAGTAGTAATTGTTTATATTACTTTAGGGAGTTATATAACATGTATCATGTATAAATGTGTATAAGGACTACATAGTTAAGGATCAAAATGTGTTGTGAAATAAAAATGATTTCCATAATTAAAGTATTTTAGAAGAATCAACATAAGAAAGGAAAATATAAGATGACAATATTTAAAATTGGTGATTTCCATTGTAGACTAATTATGGTGAGACTCCATAGAATTTCGAGGACAAAATTTTTTTAGGGGGGAAGAATTATAACACTCGTACCCTAACTATAGGTACATTTGCGTTAATTATGCATTTCATATATATATATATATATATATATTGAATTTAAGTATATTCTAGTGCATATAGTAGGCTATTGTATCGGGTCTAGCCATGATTTGTAATTGATTTAAGAGTGAGAATTTTTAAATTTTGATAACACTCAAAATGAATAAAATATTGAGAATAAAAGGGATATGAAGTTGAATTGAAAAAATGACAAGAACTTAAATGTTAATAAGAGATGAAGACTTAATTGAAACAATAATTGTCCTTAAGTGAACAATTGGAAGTTTGAGGGTTAATAAGTAATACAAGCATTTCATTCAGGCCTAAAGGAGACATTTTTCACTTAATTCTATCCTAAAATGCCTTAGAATCTTCTACAGTATGTATCCATAAATGCTAAATAAATAAAAAGAAAAAAAAAAGCAAAAGAAATAAAGGAGAAGAAGAGAAGAAAAAAAAGGAGAGAACTAGGAAGAGTTGTCCATTCTTCAAAGGAAGCTTATTTTTGCAAGATGAATTTGGAAGTTCCTTTGCAAAAATAAGCCATTTGGAAATTCCAACTTCCAACTTCCAACTTTGCCTAAAATGGTTCTATTAATGGAACTTCCAAATTAGGCCATTAAAATAAGCCATTTAATTTGGAAGTTCCATTTTAGGCCATTAATAATCATTCTTAAAGGTTCTAGAAATTCATTTGGTAAATATTTTAAGGTTTTTGGTTGATTTAAGTTAAGGTTTACAAGATGCAATTTTTGGGTTCATTTTTCTAGATTTGTAGTCTTTCTAATTTGATCATATATGAGTTATAGAGCTTTAAATTAAGTGTGATTTGATTCTATGAAAAATTGGAAGAGTTTTCTATAACTTTTTAGTTTTGAGCTAGATCTTATTTTTCCTTTTTGATGGTTTAATGAAACTATAATTTTTAATGTTCAATCTGTTAAGGTTATTAACCTAGTTGTGTTCAGTCATCAATAAATCCTTCTATAGTTATCCAATTGATTTGAAATTTTCTTAGTACGTTATATACATATAAATATAAGAGTGATTCAAATTTCAACTCAAAATTCCTTTTTTTTTTTTATAAATCCTAGTGATTTTTCAAAATTAACTTTAAAAGTAGCCATTTGGATTATGTAAACCAAGTTTACAGAGTTCATGAATTAAAACTAGTCTTGATATTTTTTGTATATCTTGAGTTGGGAAGCTTAAAATTGAGTATTATTTGATGATATGAAAACTTTGAAGATTTATCTAAAAATTTTCCTTTTTGGTCTTAATATAATTTAGTCTCTATATTAGTGAAATAATAGAAAACATTTTATTAGTCAATCCATCAGATTCCTTAAGTTGCTTATAATACGACCTTCATAAATTTCTTTATAACTAACAAATTGATGTAAAATTTTTACTGAAGATACTAGACATATAGATCTAGATAATATAAAAATTTGAGATTAAAATTCCTTTTCTAGAAGTCTGGAACATGTTTCTAATCTAGGCCTAAAATAACCCTTTTAAACTTAATGAAGTTTATTTATAGAATTAAGTTTATTTGCATATTATACATATCATTTGGGGGCTGCATGAAGGGGGTAGTATATAAGGATATTTTATTGATGATTTATAAATAAAATTGCATGTGTTAGGTGCTGGAAAAAGGATTTGGTGAACTGATTATATGTAAATATAAGCTATTTTGGTGAGTGGATACCTTATGGAATTACTTGTGAGTAAATAAGACTACTTTTGCTACCCCAATTAGGAATGAGGCTATGACACTAGTAAATGCCAGAAAAGGCAATGAAGCAATGAAAGTAAGTGAATAACCTAATGTTCTATGAGAATATAACATCTAAAATAAATAATTATAAATTTATTTGTTAAACTGATTGGTTAAAGGGACTATGAATATCCTAATTAATAGATGCTGGATTTTTATTATTGTGTTAATGATTGATTATTTTTTAGATGAGATTGTACATATGAATGATGGTTACTAAATTAGGGTGTCTTGTTTAGGTAAGAATAAAATACTTGTTGAAGCCCTATTTGGAGTTTTATAACTCCAAATGGGGTGTTGTTTGATTCTATAGAAACTTTGCAATGTTATTTAAAAAATTAATAGAAATAGAGGAAGCTTAATTTTGTTGTTTTGATAGCCAGCCTAGGCTATACTTTTTGTTGCTTAATTTTCATTGATAGCTTAACCATGGTGTATTATTTTTTATATTTCTCCTTCTATAAATATCCACTTAATGGAAAATCAATTGCAAATTAATTTAAACTTATAATGCTACTGATTTAGAGAATATAGCTTTAAAATTTATAATGTGAAATTTTTTGTGTATTTTAGAATTTGCTATATCAATTTTAGCATGTTGAAAAATGGGTATATTTTTGGTATATTATTATTCTTTTATATTATAGAGATGTTAATTTGCTTAACGGACTGGTATGTGATATATTTAGTTGATGATGAATTGAATGAAGTGCTATGAAAGTTTGTTGCACTCTTGATTTATATGAAAATATAAGAAATATGGTTGGATGAATAAGAGTACGTAATGCTACTTGTGAATAAAGCAATGTTGTGTGCGAAATGGAATCCCCTTTATATGCTATAAAAAATAGTTGATACAAGATTATGGCGGGCTGTGTGCTTATAGGGGTCTATGAATAATTGAAAAGAAGTTTTAATTTACATGTAATTTACAAGTTCATTATTGTTTGAAAGAAAATACTATGCTACATTGACTATGTACATTTTATAAATTCATAGTTAAATATTGAATGGATTGATAATTGATAATACTACATGGTTGAATGTGTTATTTTTCATATAATGTTATATTATTCATTTACTGAGTTGCAGACTCACTCCCTTATAATATTTTTCAAGATTAGAAGAACTGTAATTTGTCTTAAAGAAACATTTCGATAAGTTACACTAGCATTGTGTCAGGTTGGTTAGTAGGGGGTCATCCTCAGGTTTTTTAGCTTGACGTGCTTAATAAATTTTGTTCTGTTGTATTAAGACTAGTATATTATATGTGTCTAACATGAGGGAAGATGTGACCTACTTAATGTTGTAACCTCTTTTTGTGTGTAATATGTATTACTTATATATATATATATATATATATATATATATATATATATATATATATATATATATATATATATATATATATATATATATATATATATATAAAGGTGATGTATATATTGACATATGAACTAAAGTTAAGACATTGATGAAGATGTTATGTATTAGTCATATGCATACAATGTATGCTTGCATCCTTAACAAGTATCACAGAGAGTTTGTGAGGTAGTAAGGGGTAGAGCTTGAGCTCTAAGTTGGCATAATTTTGACACAAGGGGAATTAGTCCCTCTATTGTCATGCATAAAAGATATATGGAAGAGGAGAATAGGCCTACAGTTGAAAGACAAAGGCGACTTAACCTAAACATGAATGAAGTATTGAACAAAGAAATTGTGAAACTTTATGATACTTCTATTCTAATTCTATCAATGACTGGGTTCCAATTCGATGTGTGCCTAATAAGCAAGAGTCTTTTACATTAACTGCACTAAAGTGAAATGCATAGGGGTTAAGCTAACGACCTTAACTTAGAACTATAATATTTTCTTTATTTTTTTATTTTGTTTCCATGTTTTCTTTCATGCGTTGATTTTTATTTTGTGTTTGTATTTTTTTTGTGTTAGTTACTTTAGTAGGCATATTTACTTTTAATTACATGTGTGTGTTGTTAATTTATGTGCCCATCACTTTTAGCATGTTTACATTGTTTAATTTAATTTAATTATTTTTTGCATTATTATATATATATATATATTTCTTTATTTATTTATGACATGCATGAGTTAACATGTTTTTTTATTCTTTCTTCTCTTAATTTTGTTACGTTAGTTTTTATTTTGCATGCATGAGTTAGCATTTTTTTTTCTTTTCATCAATGCACATTTTACATGCATGAGTAAGTTATTTATTTATTTATTTTATTATTTGTGGGTTGATTTGCATGCATGAGTTAGAGGATGTTAAAATTCCTTTTTTTTTCATTTGATGCATATGGCATTTTGTCTTTGTCATTTTTTTCCTCATTAATGATTGGTGTTTATTATTATTATTATTATTATTATTTTTTTTTTTTTTTCCTTTTGTTTCCTTGTGTAGGTTTAACTCAAGCAAAATACCTATGTATAGTGTGTAGCTTGTGGCCATACTTCACTTGCATTTGATGTCTCAATTGCATAACTTAAAAAAAAATTCTTCACACTGTGATAGCATGTAAAAAATCTGCAGGACAGAAATGCGACAATAGCTCAGTTAGCTACCACAGCAGTCGAGATTTCTCGGTAAGCTATCCACACACGCTGTGACAACAGTGAGTACGCTACGAGAACAATATTCCGAATCCAATTTTCTACATTACCTCTGTAGCCATAGCAGTCCCAAAATGCTCGGATTTTTTTAAAAAAAAAAAGAAATTCAAAATATTTTTTTCCTTTTGAAGTGTTTTTTTTTTTCCTATTCTATATTTCTTTTCTTTTCTTTATTTTATGTTATTTTTCCCCCTCTTCTTTCTTCTTCAAATATTAAATTCTTCTTCTTCCCCATTCTCACATCCCTCCTCCTCTTAATTCTTATATTTTCCTATCAATTTCACACACCCATCGTATATTCTCACTAAGATGATAAAGATGACAGTAAACTCAATGCGAATGAAGATATGGTTGATGACAGTGATGTGCAAGTTGTAGGCATGGGGAAGAATGTGTGTTGGCAACAAACATTTGCTCACCGCACCATAAGGGGAGTTTCCTTTTACCTTACTTATACTCTTTTGTTTATTTTTCTTTTCTTTTATTTTATTTTCTTATCATTTTAGTGCATGTTATTATATGTTTCTTGCTTAGTTTTCACATTAGGGGCAATGTGAAGTTTAAATGTGGGGGTGTGGGGGGTACATTTGCATGCACTATTTTGCATTTAGTTTGTTTTATTTTTTTTATGATTAATTTTAATTTTAGATTTATACTTGTCTGTCTGTTAGCATTTATATGCTTAACATTTTTGCACCCTATCCCCATGATGAGTAGAGCACATTGAATGTGATTTTCTTGTACATGTCTCATAATCTTTTGTTAATTCTTAATTTATAATTTTTAAGTTAGGTTGATAATTTGTGGTTAAAAACTTTTGAAAATTTAATGAACTTAATGCTTACTTACTTTTGAGTGATCAAATTTTGTGAATCGATAGTTAAGAAAAGTACTTGTAAGTGAAACTCGAGTTTTTTATTCTTAGTTGATCCTTAAATCTAGCATATGAAATGGTAGCTTCATTGGGAAAAAAAAAACTCTCTTTTTAAAATAAGGAGCTAAAATTTAATTTTTTTTAAATCTTGACATGCTCCAAATCTACTCCAATACTTTAAATAGAGTAAGAGTATTTTAAGAACTCACTTAGCGGTATCTACACTTAGTATTATGGGAACGGCGAAAGATTACTAAAAGTAGGAAGATTTGTCTGAGAGAAAAAAAATATCTGAGATGGAGCGTAAAACGCACTCACTTGAAAAAAAATTAGTGTTGCTATCTTTCATATGTTAGAATTTAGGGATTGCTAAGGGTTAAGTGGGTTGTATCACTTTCTTTTGTAAAATTTTTTAAAATTCAACAGTTAAGTTTGCTCTTCACTTGGCAAAACTTATGTTTTTAACCTTGATCTATCAATTTAATTTGAGTTATAAGTTTTTTATTAACTAAAGATTGTGGAGGATAGACAAGTTAAAGTTTGTCAATGTGCTAAATTCGTTGTGATGATAGGTGCTCTAATGTGTTTTGCTTGAGGACAAGCAAAGATTTAAGTGTGGGGAAATTTGTCAGTGTCAATTATTGCATAGTTTTCTATTTAATTTCCATAGGATTTATTAGTATTTATTTATATTTTATTATTTTTAATTAGTGTTATATTAGGATTTTAATTTATTAGCTTAATTTTATTTCCTTTTTAGTTTCCTATTTAATTTATGCATTTTTGGTATGTTTTTGTAGGAATTTTGCTTTCCTAAAGAGTTCGGGATTCAAGCCAATAATTAATGAGCTATTTTATGGAGTTATTTTCCTCATTGGAGGAGGTTTTGAAGGTGGAAAATTATTATTTTGGTCCTTTGAAGAATTTAGGGTTTTTTTTCTCTATAAATAGAAAATTTTAGCTCTAGGTTAAGGGAGCCATATTGGAGATTAAGAAGATTAAAAGAGGAAGAAATTGAAGAATTAAAGATTGAAGATTAATTATAATTATTTCTTTTTTCTGCTCTTTCTTATATTTTTATTATGAGTTTTTCTTATAATTTCTTAGATTTTATTAGTAATGTATTAGGATAAATATTTCTTTGTTAGGAATTGATGATCCAAATATGATATAAGCTTCCAATTTAATAAATTCATTAGTTGTTATATATTGTGTTTATTAATCTTAATGCTTGTTATTATTTGGCCACCAATAACATGATTTTAATTGGGGTTATAAATTGAGAGATGGTAATTCTAATAGACATATAAAGATAAGTTTAACTTAGCTCAAAATTAGAAATAAATTAAGTTGATTAAATTTCCATCGAGTTGTGCATCATAATTCATGATTTTGATATCTAGGTGTTTGGATAGCTTAGTGATTGTGAGGTGATTTAATTCCTAGCAAATTTTGATTATTGATTGTTTATTCTTTGGATTTGAATTTTTTATTTATTTTATAGGTTCATTTATTTATTATTTAAATTTCATTCAAAATTCCTTATGCGAAAGCTTCAAACAATAAAGAATTAGGTTAATAAGTGATGAGAATAAGTCCTCGTGGGATTGATATTTTTATACTACTTAGCAATATCGTGGGCTTATGGTTTTCCACCAACAACATTTAATACAATGTTCAACATTAATTTAGTCAATCCATTTCATTTAAATTAAGCACAAGATGACTATACATTTAGTTTCTGATACAACATTAGATGGCTTGCCCTTGCAATTTTTCCAACAAACTATTTTTCCAACATTCTGATACAACCGTGATACTATTTGATTTCAGGGCTCTAAAGAATATACTACTATATCATAAAGACATAGCATGGAGATAAGAAGTCACCACCCAGGGTAATAACTGGGACAATTCAAAGGTCATGGTAACTCGATTCTTTAAAAAAGAGTTAGCACTATAACTAGGAAATTATGGATACATAATGCTAATTTTTTTTCAGTCTTGTATTCATTTAAAATTACTTTATTAATTACTAAATTACTCTCTATTTATAAGCAATTTCATTTAAACCCTAATTTAGAATACACTTAACCCAAAGCAACTAGTCATGAAATGGAACATAAAAAATGCATCCATATAAATCGCAACATCCCTACATTAGTCTAATCTATATTGATTTTAATTTAAATGAGCTAAGTCTACATGTTTTATTTATAAGTAAAATAAAGCTAAAGGTGGGCCTAAACTTTAAGTTGATTAATGAGCCTAAGTTTACTTATTTTAATTCTAAAAAGTGGGTCTAAGTTTATTGATTTTATGGACAATTGATTTGGATTGGGTTTGAATTAATGGGCCTAGTTCTAATTAATTTTAATTTAAGTGAAAAATGGGTCTAAGTCTATTTATTTTAAGAAAAAGAAAAGATGCTTTAATGGACTAGGCTATGTCTAAATTAATTTTAATAGCTAAAAGGTGGGCCTAAATCTAAGTTAACCTAATGGGCTTAAATTGATTTTAAAGTTAATTAAAACTTAAAATCCGATTAAAAGCCTATTTTAAATGGGTTAATCATAAACATGGGCTTGGGGCCCAAAACGCATAAAAATAAATAAACAAACAAACCCAAAAACATAAAAAATACTAAAACAATCAAATAAAAATATCAAACAAGCAATTCAATTATTTCTTCTAAAAACCCTAATTTGATTTTATACAACTTACTATTAATCTACAACCACCATAATTTAGGTTTTACCAAATGATCCTAATTACTAATTGATTTTAATATAGAAAAGTAAATAAAGGATTTCACTGTTCCCACTGTTGGGGCTATTACGATTCCTACATATGCAAATTAAAACTAATTAATTACATGCCCAAATAAACCAGATAAATAAGAATACAGGACAATAAAGAGTAACCCTAAAATCTATATGATTTATATAGGAGATCCATGTCATTCCATGGATCTTTACTTGGTTTTCTTTAATTTAATCACATCTCCACCAAATTTCCACCACAATTAAATAAATGCAAAATCAATAAAAAATGGTTAGAAAGTAATACAAAAAAATCAAAAGAAAAAGAAAAAAAAGAAAAGAAGAAAATGATGGAGTGTGATGCAGTATTGATTTAGTCCTTAAAGTCTTATTGATTCACCATTTGAATAGGTTTGTAGATTAATTTTTTTTGTTTGTCAAGCTTAACTGTGTTCTTTAAGAAACATAAGAACAACATAAAATATATATATTTGAAAGCTCTTTGCACTCTCCCTGTAATTTTTCAATAGCCCTTTTTTTCAACAAGGTCTCTCTGTTTTTTTTAAGAAAGAAGAAACTTTAGGAGAAGAAGAAGAGGAAGAAGCCGATCAAGAAGCCCCTCTCTCATTGATTTTTTTAGAAAGTAGAATAAAAGCCCCTTTTTTGATTGAAAACCCATAGATTTATCCCCTTCCATGTGATCACAAGATATAGATAAATGAAAGAAATTTTTTTAATTTTGAATCCCCTGATAATGAAATTATCAGGATAAAATCTAATAATTATTATTATTTTGTTTACCAATGAAAAAACAAGAAAATTATTTTTAAGAATCAAAATTCATTAAAAATGGAAAAGACACTAATCGGAATAATATAATTTTAATCAGAATTGTGGAATTCTGATTAGCAAACTTTTTTTAATATTTAACTACAAAAAGACCCCTGAAAGAATTAAAAAAATTTCAATTAGGCCCCTAAAGAAAACATTACAATTAAGTCCTTAAAAAAGTTACAATTAAGCGTTGAGATCCAAAAATCAATATCCACAGACCTATTTATAATAAATTTTCATCATTGGAGTCCTCTGTCACATCCACACTTGACTATCACAAAATTAAGTGCTTACAGTTGCCCCCTTTTGTCGTTTTTTGCTTGACAAATTGTAGTAAAGTAAATAAGCATACAATTTCTAAATAAATAGTCATAACACTTACTTGCGTGCCATGACTTTGTATAACACTATACAGTGTTGAATGCGATTTAAGGAACACTAGAATTCTTATGAATTTGTAGTTGTGATACTATAACTGTGTTCAGTGAATAGTGATTGACAATGTATTCAGTGCATTTTGGAAATAGACTATAGCTCTGATGGAACATATAGTTATGATGCTAATGAATAGCAATTGACACTGTGTTTAGTGAATAGCAATTAACACTATGTTCAATGTATTTTGAAAATAGGCTACAGTTCTGATGGAACATATAGTAATGATGCTATCATTGTGCTTAGTGAATAGTGGTTGATACTGTGTTCAGTGTATTTTGAAAATAGACTATAGTTCTAGTGGAACATATAGCGATGATGCCATCACTATGTTCAGTGAATAGCAGTTGATACTATATTCAGTGTATTTTGAAAATAGGCTATAGTTCCAGTAGAACATATAGTGGTGATGCTATCGTTGTGTTTAGTGAATAGCGATTGACACTATGTTCAATTCATTTTGAAAACAGGCTATAGTTCCAGTAGAACATATAGTGGTGATGCTATCGTTGTGTTTAGTGAATAGCGATTGAAACTGTGTTCAATGCATTTTGAAAATAGGCTATAGTTCTTATGGAACATATAGTGGTGATGTTATCACTATGTTTAGTGAATATCAGTTGACACTGCGTTCAGTGCATTGTGCTATATTCCCTGTAAGACGTTTAGTGAGTGATTTTCACTATATTCCCTATACAATGTCTAGTGATCATTATTTTTACTATATTCCCTATAGGACATCTAATGTTCATGATTTTCACTATATTCCCTATGGGACGTTTAATGAAAATATGTTATAACTACTGTGTAGTGTCTAGCTAATTGTACTATACTTCCTATGGAACGTCTAGTAACTGTGATTGAAAATTTCGCTATATTTCCTGTGGAACGTTTAGCGAAAATATGCTATAACTATTGTGTAGTGTATTGTTGAAGAAAAATATGCTATAGGTCCTGTGGAGCATCTAGCAAAAGTGATTTGATAATGTCTTATAACTACTATGTAGTGTCTAGCAAGTTGTGATTTGAAAATTTAAGTTATAGCTACTATGTAACATATAACTAAGTGAATCTGAAAACTATGTTATAGCTGCTATGTAACATATAATAAGGTGAATTTGAATACTATGTTATAGCTATTATGTAGTATATAACAAAGTGAATTTGAAAATTATGTTATAGCTACTGTGTACCATATAATAAGGTGAATTTGAAAATTATATTATAGCTACTGTGTAGCATATAACTAAGATGAAGTGCAGTGTATGCAAAATGCATACGTCATTGTAAGCACCCAATTTTGGGATGCAATTGTGCATAATTGCGACGTAAGCCCCTATGATGAAATTCATTCAAAAATTGAAACTGGTTATCGATTTTCAGGACTTTAAGGACTAAATTGCAACATTTTTTTAGGGTTTGATTGCAAATAAGTCAATTTTTCAAGGGTCTTTTGGTAATTAAAAGTTAAAAAAATTACAGTCAGCATTTAATGCCGATCGGGATTGCACAATTCCAACATGTAAAAGTTGATTTTTTCACGTATTTTTATTGATTTTTCAGCATTTTGATTGGTTGAAAATTCAAATTTTATCTTTACAATTATCTGATAAGGTTGTTTAAACGTAGAAGGTTTTTTTGAAATCAAAGAAAACAAACGATATCTAATCAGATAGGTTTATTCGTTCTTTGGAGGAAGTTCAGTATGCGTAGACTCTGCATTTAAAAGCAAAGTCTGCATGCATGCGTAGGGGGGATTTTTTTGGAGAGAGGATTTTCTTTCTAGAGAATTTTTACACACAGAGAAAAAAACACAGAAACCCTAAAATTTAGACGTGAAGAATACCTCACACACACCCTGATCTTTCAAAAAAACCCCCAATTTTGGATACTGTCAGTGTCTTCAAAAGCAATCAAATCCCAGTCCAGAATCAACAACAATTCAATTTCAACGATGAAAATCCTAATCTGAGGGGCCAAAAAGGGCATTTGCACAACATCTAAATCATCAGTGTTTTTTTTTCTATGTCATTTTTATTCTTTCTATTTTTTTTTTGCGATTTTTTTCTTTTATTCAGTTATTCTTTTTTTGATTGTTTAATTTCACTACTAATCTGATTACTTTTTTTTTTTTTGATATGTGCATGTGGATTGAGGAGGATATTGCCTATATTTAAATTGAGCAGAAGGTCCATGGAATACCATGGAAGAACCTGTGTTGTTTTCCAGTAGGATTTAGGATTTTTTTTTATTATTTTTCCATTTTTGGTGTTCTGTGTAGTTATTTTAATTTCTGGGTGTATAATCATTTAATTTTAATTTTGTACGTAGTTTGTAATAGCCCGAGTAGTGGGAATAGTGAAAATTTTAATTTTCTGTACTTTAAAATTAATTAGTAATTAGGTTCAATTGGGTAAAAAATCAATTAAAATCAATGATGGTAGTAGTTTAAATTAGGGTTTGCATGTAATTAATTTAGGGTTTTTTTTAGAAAATCATTATAATGTTTATTTGATCCATTTTTTATGTTTTATTTGTTTTGGGCTTTTTTTTTATGTTTTTGGGCCCCAAGCCCATGTTTAGGTCTAACCCACTTAATAAATAGGCTTAAAAAATGGGTTAGGTTTTTAAATAATTAGAATCAATTTAGGCCCATTAGGTTAATTAGATTTTAGGCCCGCTTAGTTAATTAAAACTTGTCTAGACTTAGCCTTGCCCACTTAATTGCACTTCTTTTAAAATAAATAGACCTAGGCCCACACTTAACTTAAAATAAAACCAAGTTAGACTTAGGCCCACTAATTTAATTTTTCTTTAAAATTGAATAGACTTAAGCCCATATCTTAGAAAGACTAAAAAATAGATATTTAGGCTCATTAATTAATAAAATGTAAGCCTACTTTTATTCCATTTCACTTGTAAATAAAATGTAGATTTAGCTAACTTATAAAATAAAATTAACATAGTTTAGACACAAGGACATTACCCTTTTGATGCATTTTTTACTTGTAATTTATTGACTTGTTGCCTTTTTGGGTAGATGGATGTTAATTAGGGTTTAATAAAATTGCATGTAATTAGAGGATGAAATAATCATTTATAAAATTATTCTAAAAAAACACGAGACTAAGAGAAGTTAGTATTCCGCATCCAGAATTTCCTAGTTATGGTGCTAGTTTTCTTTTCGAGAATCGAGTACCACATTTTCAATTTGTCCTAGTTATTACCCTGGGTGGCAACTCCTCATCTCCATGCTATGTCTTTGTGACAGTGGTTAGTGTGTTCTCTAAGGCCCTAAGTCTAAACAATATCACGGTTCCTAAAATCTTAGACGTGAGCTAAACCTCGCCGTTTACAGTTATATTGGAATTTTGTGTTGACTAGGATTTTAAGATTTTATGTTGATCAATTGTACAAACTGATTGGAATTTTTACTGATCATCTTTGAATTTTGTTGATTTACAGTGATCAACTACCTTTATTGCAGTTAATTTTGATTGACTTAATAATGCTAGTGTTGATTCTACATGTTAGGTTTATCTTCTTCTAGACTTGTTATTCCTAAAGACTTGTTGAAGTTAGTTTTAGCATGATAATTGTAAAAAAAAAAAATACATTATATTTTTGAAAATTTATGAGAAAATTCATCACTTTATCACGAGAAAATGCGCACTCAACGAGTCTCTCTATTTTTTATTTTCATTACTATTATTTATTTATAATTCACAAAAGTCAAAGGTATCATTAATCGTCTTACACTGAGAGCATATTTTTTACCAAGTGAAGAGCTTACTTACACACCTAATTTTGGGAAGAATTTGCTAAACAAAACTCATGAAATTTAAGCATAAATAAATTGAATTCTAAGTATTAAAATAGTCTTTGAGTTATTTTTATGCTTTTCTTCCTTATTTGAGAATTCCCCTACCTTTCTGATGTTACTTAATGCAAATACCATTGGAAAGGTCCTTTGGATACTCATACTCTTACAGAGCATTGGAGTAAATAAAGCAGCTTTTAATGTGGTCCTCTTTTAGTATTCCCCCACCTTTCTTGTATTACTCAGCGTGGATACCACCATAGGTTCACGTTTGTACTCTTACTTATTTTTGAGCATTAGAGTAGATTATTCTTGCTCTTATTTTAATTTCCCTCTTCATATTCCCCTGCCTTTCTTATATTACTCAATGTGGATACCATCAAGGGATTTTGTACTCATACTCATTTTTTAGCATTGGAGTGGATTATATGTATATTTATCATTTAAAAGACTAAAATGATACTCTAAAATTCAAGAAATTTATACTACAAGTCCACATATTTTATTTTTGCATATTCTTCCCCTTGTTTGGGTGAAAAATAAGCATTAGATTGATTAGAGTTTATAAACTCTCAACACAAAGCTGTTAACTGATCATCTGAATTATGTGAGGCTAATAAAAAAGAGCCATTATGATCAAAGGTCATGAGATAAGCTTTTCACACATGATCTCATCAAGTGGATGAATTTACTTTCAATTTGTGGATTTTCTTTATTAAGGTTGTATATTATTACATAATCTAAGGAAATAGGGTTTTGTTACTTCCTTTTACTATTTTAATGAGTGTTTTGGCATTTGGTATCTTCCCCATTCTTATTGATGTATTGGTTCCTTTCCCCTTCTTCATTCTCTTTTATTTTTCTTTACATAAAATACCACAAGTTAGTATGATCTATTTGAAAGTGAAGAGATTTTTATTAAAATGCAATATTATTCTTTTGCATTCTTCCATTTTAATTATGATGATGATGTCTCTGATCACAAGGTCATGATACTCCACTTTGAAGTTATGGCTTTGGGCTATGTTTTTATTTTCACCATTCCATTAATGCTATGGTAGAGGGCTTCATTCCTTTTATTGAAATCTCTTGCAAAAAAGGTTTAGGAGATAAAGGTCTTAATTCATGATTAAATAATTTTTTAGAGTGCATTCATTTCAAGTTTCAAGTGTATTCTTCCCTTTTTAGGGTTAACGAATGTATTATTGGTATATTGGAACTTCTAATTAGGAATTGAGAGAAGTGTTTCAAGGATTTGATGCTTTGTCTTTGTTTAACCATTCTTATGACTATCAGAGATACATTCAGGAGCATCTGTTAGGGCTGATTCCCATGTTGACCCATCTAAGGTATGCTTATCTTTTGTTACTCTTTTTTACTATCTTTTACATTCACAGTTTATAGGAGTAAGTTTTACTTTTGTTAAAACTATAGGTGATGCTTCAAAAGAAGCTATGGAGGTGGATGTTGAGTCTAAAGAGCTTGAAGCTCCTATCTAGTCCCTTGAGGTTGCCAGGATGATGCTTCTACCTGTGATATTCCCTTATTGGATGTGCCTATAATTTATTAGGCTCCTGTAGTCTAGAGTCCTGTTGAGCATCAAATTCACCTTGATAGTGTTACCCTTTTTCCTTTAGATGCTTAACATGTGAACATTTTGACTACCTTTCTGCACTTTTACAACACTAATTTTGAATGTTAGTAGTAGAGTATTTGTACAATCTTATTTGGGCTCAAAGAATTTATTATGCAAAGCAAGTATTTCACAATAAATGTATGCAAGTGTATGCATATTATGTATGACATGCATGCTCCTAATAGGTCTTTTGTTTGGAAGAGAGTTATGCTTATAGCTCAAAGTATGAGAATGAGGTGCTTTGTCAATAACTTATAGATTTGAGCATCGAATACTTCGAGATTGGTACTTTTGATGTTAGAGCTTCTGATACAGTTTGTCAAATAGATAACTAGGTTGTGTTGTATTGATGAATTATTGGTTGTTACGTATAGTTTAATTCTTTCTGCCCCTATAACTCTTATATTTCAGTGTTCTATCTTCGCTCTTTAAATACAGATTGACTGTTATATCCCCAACTTGCCCATAGAGTTACATTTTTCCCCCATTTTCATTCTGAATTTGTCAATGCTATTTTGGTGGACTTTTCCATGTGTGCAAGAAACCCAGTTTGTTCACTGTTATTGTTAATCCTTTGACTTATCAACCTAATTAGTTGCAATCTCGTGTACAAAAGATGTAGAGGAGTGGGTGAACTAACTGAAGTGAGTTTTTAAAGCTAAAATCAACTGTACATGCTCTTTAAAGAACTCTTCAGCAGAATATGAGGTTTAATGTTGATGCAACAATAATTATAAGACAATAGTTGTAATGCAAATTGTTAGACCACTTAGATTCTTTAGGGATAAAGGGACACTGGATTTACAAAAAAAATGACAGAGGGGTGAAAATAAGAGAAAATATAACTAAAATAGTGATCTCATAGCTTTGATTTTAGCTTTCATTATGTATTGTCTTTACGTTCAAATACTTATGCAGTATGATAAAGATGAATATACGATATTTGAATAAAAATTTTAAATTCAATTTTACTCATTCATTAGGGAAAAATGAGAACATTCATTATATCACATGATACAACTCATTTTATCAGTTAGTCCTTTTAGATTTTCTGACAGAATATTTTTCTCTCATTTTTATCTCTCTGATTTTGTCTAACTATCCTTTTATGGATTTTCTAATTAACATGACCCTTTTTTTCTTTTCTTCCCTCAAAATTTTCTCTCTTCAAAAGTTATATCATATGATATATGAATATTCTTTAAATTTGTATTTGTGCCCATACTGAATGAATAATTGAATTGAATTTTTATATTAAACATGCAGATGCAATTGATATCATAATGCACAGTACTATAAGGATGAACATTCCATAAGTAAGCATGATCAAAATTCTTATCATCAATCATTAAATAAAAAGTTTGAAAGGAACCAAAATTTTATTTAAAGAAAAGAACAAGAGAATTATTTTTTATTCTAAATGCTAGGGATGTTAAGTCTCAAGGGGGCTATCCTTCAAGTGGTTGATGAAGTGGCTATTCTTGCATCTTCTAGCCAACTATTTGCATGACTTCATCTTTCTATACCTCAACTATACATTTTTCTTTCTTGCCTAGCTGTTTCTCATCATCAAACTCATCACCCCATCCTATAAGCACAATTGAATCAATGGGTATATCAAATGAATATGGTTTGGAGTAAAAGACCTTATAGTCAAATTGGCCTGACGGTTGTCCCAACAAGTCTTCTACTCTTCCATATATTTTGGGACATTAGGATATTTCTTATTGGTTTTGAGGTTTATATTCTCAAAAGAGCTCAACACTTCTTCCTCGCTAACTCCTAAGTTGATCATCATGGTGGTTGGGGGTAGAACATTTCGGTAATTTAGGAAAGCATTATTTATAGTGCTTGGACTTTTAGGGTCTATGATATTTTCAAAGTCTATAAGGTTTTGGATTTCATGTTTAAGGCGAGTGCAGGTATCTGTGGAATGTCCAACTACTTGGTGGAATTTACAATAACTGTTCGGGTCATATCTTGGGACATTTTGGGTTTGGTGGTTTGGAAAAGATAAGGGGTTTGAGCAAGCCCTTTTGTATTAGGTGGTCTAAGACTTTTGATAAGGGTTGGTTAAAATTAGAGAATCTCCTAGGTTGTTGAACAGCATGCACTTCCATAACTCGGCTAGTGCTTCCTTGCTATGTGCCCCCAGTTGGGTAGTTTCTTGTTCTAGTGGTTCTATAAATTTTCTTCTTTTCATTCTCCATCTCTCAGCTTGCAATCCATCATCATAAAGATCTACAAATATTTTAGGATTCATCATTTGTAGTCTTTCAACTAGATTAGGTGATACATTTCAAACTATCATCCTAACCTGATCCTTCTCAACTAGTTTGCTCTTCACTAATCTGGCCTTATTCATGAATCTAGTTAAAAAATCCTAATTTGATTTCATGCAACCTATTATTAATCTACAGCCACCATTGATTTTAATTTAGTTTTTACCAAATAATCCTAATTACTAATTGATTTTAATTTAGAAAAGTAAATAAAGTTTTTCACTATTCCCACTATTGGGGCTATTACAATTCCTATGTATGTAAATTAAAACTAATTAATTCCATGCCCAAATAAACCAAATAAATAAAAATATAGGACAATAAAGAGTAAGAACCCTAAACTCTACGTGATTTATACAGGATTTAATCCATGGCATTCCATAGATCTTCACTAGGTTTTCCTTGCTTCACTCACATTTTCACCAAATTTCTACCACAATCAAAGAAACACATAATCAATAAAAAATTGTTAGAAAGTAGTATAAAAAAAATCAAAATCAAAATAAAAAGAAAAAAAGAAAATGATGGAGTATGATGCAGTGTTGATTTGCTCCTCAGAGTTTAATTGATTCACCATTTGAATAGGTCTACAGATTGATTTTTTTTTGTCAGGCTTAACTGTGTTCTTTAAGAAACTTAAGAACAGTGTAAAATTTTTTTTAAGTTCTCTGCTCTCTCCTCATAATTTTTCAGTAGCCCTTTTTTTTAGCAACGTCTTTATTTGTTTTTTTTTTAAGAAAGAAGAAACCCTAGGAGAAGAAGAAGAGGAAGAAGTCGATCAAGAAGCCCCTCTCTGATTGATTTTTTTTAGAAAGCAGAATAAAAGTCCCCTTTTTGGATTTAAAACCCGTAGATTTATCCCCTTCCCTATGATTATCAAAGCACAAGATATAAATAAATGAAAGAAATTTTTTTAATTTAGAAAAACCTAATAGAGAAATTATCAAGGAAAAATCTAATTATTCTTTTTTACCAATGAAAAAATAAGAAAAATTATTTTCAAAAATCAAAATTCATTAAAAAATGGAAAAGACGCTGATAAAAAAATTGTAATTTCGATCGGTAAAATTTTTTTAACATTTGATTTAAAACTTATTTTTGAATTAAAACTTTTTCAATTAGGTGCCTAAGGAAAACATTATAATTAAGCCCTAAAAAAAACTGCAATTAAGCCCTGAGATCGAAAAATTAATATCCACATACCTATTTATAATAAATTTTCATCATTAAAGTCCTCTGTCGCATCCACACTCAATCATCCCGAAATTGGGTGCTTACAACTGCCTCTTTCAAGGTTTTCAATCTAGCAGGATTTTTATTATTTTTTTCTCTAAATTTTTCCTAAATAGCCTCCTTTTGAGGTTTTCTCCCTAGCAAGACTTCATAGAAAGTATTTTTTGAGCTTGTCCAGGTTAATAGGCTCTATGAACTCATTCCTTTCTATGTCAGACAGATTTGCTACACCTTTGGAAAATAACTTTTTTACCACATAAGGACCTTCCCAATTTAGTCTGAACTTTCCCCGTGGGTCAGTCATGATTCGCTTTGTGAGCTTCAACACCAAATCGCCCTTCTTGATCTTTCCTGGTTTGATCTTCTTATTATAGGCCCGAGCTATTCTTTTCTGATATAGTTAGAAGTGATGCATAGTTTTCATTCTCTTTTCATCCAACAATGTTAGTTGTACTAATAGGGTCTCTACCTATTGACACTTAAGGATTTTGGATTCCAAGAGAACCTTTAATGATTAAATTTTTACCTCTATTGGCAACAGAACTTCACACCCATACACCAAGGAATATAGAGTGACCCCAGTCGATGTTCTAGCGGTAGTCTTATATCCCTATAATGCAAACTGCAGATAATCCACCCAGTCTCGATAATTCTCCATTAACTTAGATAGGATCTTCTTTATATTTTCATTTGGGGCCTCCACCGCCCTATTTGCCTATGGTCTATATAGAGATGACCTATGATGCTCAATTTTGTATTCCTTTAACAATGTTGTTGCCTCTGCCCAAAATTGGACACCATTATCAGTGACAACATGATAAGGTAACCCATATTTGTAAATTGTGCTATTCTCAATGAATCTAGTCATCTGCTTCGAGCTGAGAGTAGCATAAAACTTGGCTTTAACTCATTTAGAGAAATAATCAATTGCCACCACAATGTATTGATGACCATTTGATGCTCTCAACCTTATCTCTCTAATAATATTAATTCCCTAAACTGCAAATGGCTAAAGAGAAGTCATTCCTTAAAGTTCTATGGACGGCAAATGGTTGATATCCTTGTAGGCCTAAAAATTATAGCATTTCTTTACAAACTTAACACATTTTGTTTCCATGGTCAACCAGAAGTACCCCTCATGAGCTATTTTCTTTGCCAAGACTATCTCATTCATGTGTGGGCCGCATACTCCTTCGTGAATCACTTCCATAAGTTTTTTAGATTCATTTTTATCTACACACCTTAGGTGAACCCCAATTGGCATCCTTCTGTATAACATCTTATTATGGTTTATGATTTGTCATGACAACATCCTTAGGGACATTCTTTCTTTCTTGTCACCATCTTCAGGGAATTACCCTGTTTCCAAATACAATTATAAATCATGAAACTAGGGCTTTTCTATAGTATTAACCGGCATTACCTTTTCCTCTTCATAATAGGGGTTTTAGTACTTCACTAGAATTAAGGGCTTAATTACTATTTATTTCACATTTTCCTATAGAAACCAAAGTGGCTAAAGCATCTACCATCTAGTTCTCTTCTCATGGAAAATGTATAAATTTGTATTGAGTAAAAGCCAAAAGAACAGTAGTGAAATAATCTCAATACAATCTTAATTTATCTTATGTAACTTCTCATTTATTGGAGATCTATTTTATCACCAGTATAGAATCCCTATATACTGTGACCTCCTTTGCCCCTACATTCCAAAGTGCCACTAACCTAAAGATGCAAGCTTTATATTCTACTTGATTATTGGTTACTTTAAATTTTAACTTTTTTGTCATAGGGATCATTTCTCCTTTCGATGTGATTAGAATTACATAAATGCTAGCCCCTTTATTATTGATTGCTCCATCAAAGTACATCTCCTAACTTTAGACTTCTATTGCCCCCAAATGCTCACTTGGAAACTCCAGCTCCTACTCCTATTCGTCATTTACTGGGTTTTGAGCTAATAAGTCTGCCACTGCTCTTCCTTTTACTACCTTCTTTGCCACGTAGTCTATATCAAATTCAATGAGTAGAACTAGCCATTTGGCTAATTTTCTTATGAGCAACAAAGTCTGCTAAATATATCTAAGGGGGTTGTATTTAGAAACTGCCTAAACTCTGTACAATTAGAAATAGTATTGAAGCTTCTTGGTTGCCCAAATCATGACCAAGCATGTCTTCTCCACCAAGCTATAATTAGCCTCATACTACAGGAGCTTCTTACTCAAGTAATACACCATATAGTCAATTTTACCCTACTCTAGTTGGAGATTTTACCATCATATCATCCACATATAACTCTATATCCTTGTGGACCATGTCGTGCAACAAAGTGGTAGCCATCCTCTGATACGTAGCTCCTGCATTCTTCAATCCAAATGGCATGAAAAAGTAACAATATATATCCCATTCGGTGGTGAAAGACATTTTCAGTTTGTTGATTACTACCATCATGATTTAATTATATCCTGAGAAACCATCCATGAAAGAGTATATCGTACTGAAAGCCGTACTATCAACCAGTGTGTTAATATGCGGTGATAGAAAATCATCTTTTAAGCAAGCCTTATTCATATCTCTATAATTCATGAACATCCTGACCCTTCCATCTTTCTTTGGGACCGGAATGATATTTGTTAGCCATTGGGTGTCTTTTACCACCTCTAGAAACTTTGCCTTCAATTGCTTTTCAACTTCTTTTTTATTCAAATGAGCCCATTCTGGCCTCAACATTATCTTCTTCTACTTTATCAATATGATGTGAGGGTATGTCAGAATTTTATGCTCTACTATTTCCCTATTGATCCCAAACATATCTTCATAGCACCAAGTAAATACTTTATATCTTCTTTTTAAAGTTTCTTTCATTTTTTCTCTCTTATCAAGGGTCAAATCAAAAGCAATTAGTACATTTTTAGGGTTGTCATTTGTGCCTATATTAAATGATTTAGTTTGCATAAATTAATGTCAAATATATGCATAAAATGATCATCATAAATAGAATAACCATTAGGAAACACATCACACAAATAAGCAAAATCAAACTTCATTGCATCGACTTTAGAAAAGAACAAGTCATCAGTTTCAAATAAAGTAGCAACGACAACATAAAAATCATCATAGATAATATCCATGATATAATTCAAAACATAGGTCTCAAAATCCAACTTTGTTTCCTTATCAACAGCATCCTTCAGCTCTAGAGCAACAAAGACCTCCTCAGACTCTTTTTCAACTAGTACTAGCTCTTCCACAGGTTTGATCTCAAAGGTAGCCTTCCTTACCCCATTTATAAATTCAACAAAGATCTTAAATTCTAGGATCACTTCTCCAGCCATCAAAAAAGGTTCAGGAGTTCCTATGTATGGGTAAACAATGCTCTCTTTAGCAAACATATCCCACAATCCCTGCCTCTTGGTTTCGATGGCAACTTCATCTTCATCCTCGAAATCTTAAGCCCTAAAATATCCAATCCCATGCTTCAAAATAGGGACTTTTGGTTTAATAAATTCAAGTGGTCCATTCTAACTCTTTCCTAGCCCTAGTCCAGGCATGAACTTTATACTCCTCATCATGTCCATAACCTTCTCATCCAACTCATCTTTATAGATCTTGAAAACTTTAAAACTTAGGCTTATAAGAATCTTCTTGGGGGCCAATTTTAGAGCAGCCACAATAGCCTCAGTTTCTACTAAAATAGTAACAACCTTACCTTTATGTGGAAACTTAATTTTTTTATGAATAGTAGATGATACACCACCCAAAGGATGAAACCATGGCCTCCCTAGTAGGATGGAAAAGGTCACAAGAATGTCTATCATATATAGGTTGACCTAAGTTTCAATAGGCCCAGTCTTGACTAAGGCTCAGAATGTTCCTTCAACAGGTCTCTTCATATCATCATAGGCCTTGATAACTACAGCATAAGGTTTTAAGTCTACTACAGTCAATCTTAATTTCGATAGAATCTTTAATGAGCACACATTAATAGCGAAGCCATTATCCACTATTACACAATAAGTTAGCTTTCCTTTTACCTTGAACTTAATGAACAAGGCCTTGTAATGGTTCTTTCCCTCCAATGAAAGCATAATAGCACCTTGAGGAGTTTTCGTCAAGGATTTAACCATTTGTTCATGGGTGCAACTCATAGACATTATCCTTTGGTCCAAGGCTAAAACCAATGCTTCCTGATGGTCTGTAAAATGCATAAGTAGTTCCCACACACTAGCAATTGTTTCTTCATCCTTCTTCATCTCTTCCTTTATATCCTTTTTCATTTCTGCAGGTTTAGCAGACTCAGTTTTTTCTTCCTTCTTTTCAACCTTCCCAATTGATTGACTCTATTTACTATCCTTATTTTCCCATGAATTAACCCTTCTCTCATCTTTATCATTGAAGCTCCAAATATATAAGACACTTACAATAAGCTTTATGGGTTATTCATTGAGGTTCAAGTTTTGGTAGCTCAAAAGTGGTGTTAATAAAGGAAGTAAAGATTTGTTCCTTGGTTAAGCCGATGTTGATCATAAGGACGGGTGTGTTAGGTGGTGGGACGTTTCGATAGTTGGGCAAAGGGTTGTTTGGCTTTTGGGTTTCAAGATCAGTGATTTTACTTACATCAATTAGGTCTTAGATTTCATGTCTCAATCGGGTGTAATTGTTAGTATCATGTCCAACAGCTTGATGATACTTACAGTAAAGCTTTAGGTTGGCATTTGGTAAAGGTTATTTTAGGGGCAAGGGTCGTAAAAGGTTCTTTTTAATCAACTTATCAAGTACTTTTGAAAGAGGTCGCCCCAAATTCGAAAACCTCTAAGGTTTTCTAATAGCGTTAATTTACACACTACTTCTCAGTCTGATTGTTAACTACTCCCAGATCTTCAACTGAAAAACTTCTTTTCTTATGCAAAGTCTGCCTCTTTTTAGACCCCAAACCTATATAGTTCTTCTAAATTCTATACCCCAATTTCCCTCAACTTCTTAGACAATAGTGGAACATAACCCTCTAATGCCAACATTAATTAATCTGATTCAATAGGCCTATGTCTCATTTGAGCTAATTTTCCCCTCCAACAGGTCAAATAGTCTATGAAGGACTCATTGAACTTTTGTTTGGTGTTTTGCAAATCCCTCAAGGACACCTTTAATTAAACATTGAGACCATACTACTTTACAAAGGTAGCACATAACTCCTTCCAATCAAACTGTAAATGTGGTTCCAAAGCATAGTACCAATGTACCGGCACACCTTTTAATGACATGGGAAACTGCTTAACTATCTGGGACTTAGTCAATTTAGTGGCCTTCATATAGGTCACATATTGTTTCATATGTACATGTGGATCATCAGTCCTAAAATATTTTTTCATATTAGAGAATTTGAATTTTCGAGGTAAAGGGTCATCATCCTCATCTAAATCAAGGCTAGTACAACCTAATAGAGTGTCAATTCCCTTCTCCTTCACCACCATTTAGACTTGTGAAACTGCTTTGGAAATGTTCTTAGCCCATTTAGTTTGTTCCACTATTCAAGATAGGTTCACATTCTATTGGCTTACCGGATCAACCAACACCATTACATCTTCATCTTTGTTCTCCTTTATAGGAATCTCATCATTGAGATCAATCAGGTTAGTCAACTATGCTGGCTATTTTTCCTTTGAGCAACTTGGTTATTTCCCCCCATCATCTCCTTTATCATGGGCCAAGTCTCAACAAATAGTTCTTCTTTCAACTGTGCTTTGAAAGCTTTGGGTCTAAAACCTTCTGCCAGTACTATTTCTAAATTTCAAATACTTTAAAAGATGCTAAGTCATCCTGAATTTTTGAAAAATTTTGAGGGAAGTTGCTAAGTCATTATATGAGCTGAGTCTTGAGGTGAAAAGGCTTTAGGTCCCACAGTGATATGCCTCCATTATGTCTCCCCACTCAAGGGTCCATACGACATGGATAAGTACATGATATGAGTGACAATAATCAAAGACTCTACCACCAGGTTTGAGTGAAGCACATGCAGTATAACAATGACTATCATTGGGTTATTTAAGGACTAAGTGCTCATTGTGTGAAATGTGAAATGAATGCAAAAGAAATAAAAGAATAATTAAAGATGATAAAATATAAAATATTTGAATCAATTTCTCTATCCCTAGTGGAGTCGCCATTGTAGGCGGCGGAGTTTAGTGTGCGCCTAAATGTTTGGAGACCATGACATTATATGAGCTCAAGGCCTATTAGAAAATACAAAATAGGCTTAAAGCCTAAATTGGAGAATGAGTCACTACCCGGATGAGACCTGGGACATACTGTATAACAATTGGATCCCATGGAGGTTCTCAAAAGTCGTCTTTAAAGAATGGGTTTAGAAACTGGGTATGGGCTTTTGGAATGCCCACCCAACCTTACGGTTATCCTCTGTTTGTGTTTTATATTTTATTACCTTTAATTATTCAATTATTTCTTTATTAACATGCAAATTATAATTGCCTTTGAACAATTCCCAATTTTATATTTGAGTCCAAATTGCACATTAATTCAAATTCATGCATTTTAATGGTAGTTCACTACATATATAAAAATATTTATTAATAAAATAAATATAAAAGTAAACTAAAATTAAACCGGATAAAAAGGAAAAAAAATCTAAAAGGAACATGATTTATAATTAGATGATTAAAATCATCTAAAATTCATGTAATAGACAAAATGTTAGCCTTATAGATAAATGAAATCCTACAAAAGAAACCACGTAGTTAATTCATGGATTAAATCAACACAAATGAGGAGAGTAAACACATGACCATTTCAATTAAGTAAAGTGAATGAATAACCGTATCAAAGTTATAAAATTAAAGAAACATGAACATACATACAAACATAAATCATATGAAGTGAATAAGGGAATCATAAATCAATTACGCGTGGCTCTATTGAAGTGGTGATCACCTCATTACAAAGAGGCATCACCTGACTAACAGGCGCAATAATACCTTGACAAGTTCTTTAAATTCTAAGCAAGCAAAATATAATGGAGATGAATAGAAACTAACAAATATATCAAATACTCTAAAAGATCATGTCATGAACACAACAAAAATGAAGGATGATTCTAAGAAAGTACAATTAAACTAATAGAATTTATTCAAAACAAGGGTCTAACATAAAAAGTAGAAACTCTTACTGCTTATGAGCTTTTTTTAAAATGGTTGGTCCTCAGAGATTAGTTTTAATCTTAAGCTTCATTTGAATGTAAGAGTTCTCCTTCCTATTCTTTGGGAATGGACCTTTTAGCTTGCCTTTCCTTCTTTCTCTCTTAAGAATGTCCCTCCCTCTCTCTAGAGCTCTCTTTCTTTCTACCTTTTCTTTCTAAAAACCTCTAAATAAAGCTAAGAGTTGCTTCTTTTATTCTCACTCTTCATACGCCCTTTTAACTCCTCATGCTTTGACAAGACCCTCACTTTTCCACTCTCATCATTACACTCTTTCTCCTTGCTCTCAAAACCCTCCTTTTCACACAATAGATTTAATTCAGTATAGGAGTGGGCCCATTAATTTGTCTACCATTGTCACATTTGCATTTAATGCAAGTGCAAATGGCTGTTACAAAGGAAGAGACGTCGCCTCATCATAGAGGCAATGACTCTTTGATGAGGTGTCGCCTCTCTGGCCTTGAGCCTCTATTGGGCCTTTAGGCCAAAACGGGCTTGTGTTTGGATTTGTAGGTTTAAGTCTTATGTTTGTATGGGTTTGGGTTTTGAATGGGTTCAGGTGCTTAAGTTCATTTTTGAGAAGATTTTGGATCTTCTTTTGCATTCAAGCGTTGCACGTTCTCATTACTGGATTTTGTTGTGGGCTAATCAAACTGAGCATCCATAGTTTACCCTCTATTACGGGTCAATCAAACTAGGAGTCTACAATCAATTTATTCAATATTCATTTGTACTTAATTTTATTAAATTTTGTTTCATTTAAAATTAGTAGCTATCTAAAAATAAAGTAATATATATCATAAAAAACTTTAAAAGAATGTATAATCAATGAAATTAAATATTATAAAATAAATTTGATGAAAATTAATGATTTATTAAAATAATAAATTGATTTTTTTTAAGGTGGTGATGGATATATGTATATTGTTGAAAATTTACCCCTTATTTGGATCAATTTCACTAATTTATTCATTTTATTTCTAAATAAATTTTAAAATTTATTTACAAATAAATTCTTATTTGGCTTAAATGAATATTTTATTAAATAAATACATTTGGAAATTCTAAGAATTTAATTTACTAATAAGTAATTTTATAAAATTAAAAAGTTTAGAATTGAAAATAAATTTTAAAATTTTTTTTATTTGAATCAAACATTTTTACTTAGATTCATACATAAATTTTATAAAATTTTGTAAAATTTATTTATACCAAATACAATTTTAAATATAAAATAATATTTTTGATAAAAATGAATCTTTTGCTTATTAAAAGTTAAAAGTACATGTTGATAATAAGAACAATAAAAATAATAATACAATTAAAAAGTATAAAAATAAAATCTCATTCAAATGTGAGATTTTTTATTATTATTTTTCAATCACATTTTTGAAACTCTTTTAATTTGCAACTTACTTAGAATGAGATTTAGCATGATAAAAAGCGGGCGATGATCTTTATCCAGGCGCTCAGTCATTGAGTCGAGGCAAATTGGGAGAGGAGTTCGATAATCCCTAGCATCAATTTGTAATATGAAGCCACTGTTTGCCAAAAGCATTTGGTCAAGGCACAGTCCCTAAACACGTGAGCTAATGTTTCTTCTTCCTCACCACATCTTCTACAGATTGGGTCAGTGTGGAGGTTTCTCTCTTTCAGTTCTGATAAAACCGGCAATAAACCATGAGAAATGCGCCAGAAAAAGAATTTCCCTATCGGAGGGATTTTCATTGCCCAAAGCCATTTCCAATTAGAGATTGACGAAGAAGAAGCTGCATGCGCCATACTTTCTGATGCAATAGCATGTCTTCATTGAGAACATCCCATTTTTAGTAAAATGCCAGCTGATGGAATCCTTTGGGCGCCTGTAACTGATCGGGATAGCCAGAATTTGTTTAGCCTCCAGGGGATGAAAAAGAGCCAGGAACCTTTGTTGATCCCACCCATCCTTGTTTTCATTCATTAAGCTGTCCACGATCATATTCAGATCCACTGTTCCTAATTGAATTGTTGGTTTGAAGATTGACTGATCCATTCCTCCATACCCGAATGCTTTCACCATTGCCTACCTGCCATCTCAATCCCTTTATAAGGTGATTTTGAGCTTCAAAAATGCTTGCCCAAGAGTGGCTCAGGTTGAAAGCTTTAGGGGGCTTCAAGAAAAGAGCGTCTTCGAAAATATCTGGCCTTCGGAGTTCGTGATAGAGGTGAATTTGGTTCCATTAGAATTCGCCATCCTTACTTTTAAAGGCATATATATCTCTGAAACCTAAACCACCCTTCTCCTTGGACATACACAATTTATCCCAAGAGCACCAGCGAATTCTCCTTTCATCTTTCTTTTGACCCCACCAAAAATTGGCAATCAGATAATTCATATCATTACATACCTGTTAAGGATGCTTGAAGCAACTCATGACGTAACTTGGTATTGATTGTGCAATAGACTTTATCAAAATTTCTTTGCCTGCAATTGAAAGTGATCTCTCCTTCCAGCATGATAATTTTTTCCGCACTCTGTCCACCACATTCTGGAATAAAAACTTGTATAGCAGCTGGTAAGCCCAAATATTTGGAGTGTTTCCCATGATCTTAATTTTGAAGGGTTTCTGTTGCACAGGAGATTGATGGTCGGCTCAGAAGATCTGGAATAAGGTTATCTTCTCCCTTAATGTGTTATCCTTCAAAATCATATTTGTTCAACCAATCCTTCCATCTCACTCCAAGAAAACTTTGGAAAAAATTACAAGCAACAGAAGAGACATTAGGGCTAAAAGAAATTTCAGATTTCTCAAAGTTGATTTTTTGGCCTGAAGCTCTGTCACAACAGTTCAGAATATCCGCTATAGCTTTCATTTCACCTCTAGTACCTCTACGAAAAAAGATAATGTCATCTGCAAAAAAAAATAGGTGAGAAACCTCAGGAGCTCTACAACAAATATTAAAACCCTTTAATAAGGATTGGGATTCTGCTTTTCTGATTAAACTAGGTAAGGCCTCCGCACACAAAATAAATAAATAGGGAGATAGGGGATCACCCTGATGCAGCCCTCTAGTAGGAGGAAAGGTTTCCCTGGGTTGCCATCAATCAAAATAGAGTAGGACACAGTGGAAACACAAGGCATAATCAACCTAACCCAGGAAGGAGGAAAATTCATGTGAATAAGAACTTGTTCAAGGAAAGACCATTCAACTCTGTCATATGCTTTGCTCATATCTAATTTTAAAGCATAAAAGCCCTGAGAGCCTCTACGCTATTGTTTCATAGAATGGAAAATTTCAAGAGCAAGGAAGGCATTATCTAAAATTTGTCGTCCAGGAACAAATGCCGATTGAGTTTCATGAATAAGACTGGGAAGAATCAATTTAAGCCTATTTGTCATAGTTTTAGTAACTAGTTTAAACCCTACATTACATAAACTAATAAGCCTAAAATCCTTGGGACAGCTAAGATCTTTAAATTTTGGTATCAGGGCAATGAAGGTATTATTAATGCAAGCAGGTGAAACATCTTGGTTGAGAATCTTAAGAACAAAATCAGTGACATCACTCCCAACAATACGCCAGAATTTTTTACAGAAAATAGCAGGCATTCCATCAGGACCTAGAGCCTTTGTTGGGTGCATTTGAGAAAGAGAATTAAACAGTTAGGAAAGCAATATGTCAAGACATTGGCACAAGACAAATATGAAGTTTTGGTACATACAAGGCTTGTCAGTTGCCACTCTATTTGTGAAATTTCGCTATAAATGATCATATTATACTCTTATATTTTCCATTTTCGCTATCATGTAAAATCACGTAAATGGACTTTATGATTTTAAAATTTTTTGGATAATGCAAAATTTTCTAAATTCATGCCCTTACCTCTGTCATCCATCTTCCACAGCAACTCTTAAGTTTCCAATTTCGAAGGAAAAACACAACCCA
This sequence comes from Mallotus nudiflorus, assembly GCA_947683625.1. Taxonomy (NCBI): domain Eukaryota; kingdom Viridiplantae; phylum Streptophyta; class Magnoliopsida; order Malpighiales; family Euphorbiaceae; genus Mallotus; species Mallotus nudiflorus. The sequence continues at coordinate 6,073,492 of CANTUR010000283.1, read as the reverse complement.
AGTCCTGAAACTTGAAGCAAATGCTTTAACTAAGATAACTTTTATGGTTCAAATGAATGACTAGCCTCTTCATAGTAAAGCAGATAGTAAGTAGCGTTTCCCCTTCAGTTCAAGGGAAGAAATGGGGATACAAAATTGTCTAGCGTACAACACAAGAACTTTAATTATGCACAAAATATCAATAGGATTCATTGACGATGTCCATCAGGTAAGGCAACCACATTGTAAAAAGGAACTGCCCGCTGAGGCAAGTCTCCATCTTCCTCATCATCGTCAAACTCTAGCAAGTATCTGTCCAACAAAAACATGAACATGATACAATGCTAGCAATATAAAAAATAGCAACAAAAACTCAGATTCAGAATATCCAATTCCATATGCTATTTGTCAAAGAATTTGAACCCATATGATCATTACAATATTCTGGTTCAGATTATATCCAAAGAAAAAAATTATCTATAATATTCAACAATTAACATCCAAGTATCCACCCTGCCTATTTTTATAGGAATAAATTGACTAGCAAAAGCAGCCCAACCACCCCACATAATGGGAAGGGGAACATGTCAAAAGCAATCATTTTAGCAAAACATGGTCCAAAAGCCACACAACACTGCATAATTTCGATAAACAGCATACTAAGGATGAAATCCAAGAAGGATTATACTTACTCGTCAGTCTTTCTCTGAAAGTACATAGAACATTGATTGAAGGCATCCCATGATATGCACAATAAAAACTAGTCAGTCCCAAATCAGAGTTGCAGAACAAATATAAAAATGTGCAAAGAAACAACTAATAAATGAAGATCTATTAGCCAAGTAGAAGCACTGCATTTTCATTATAAAAGATCAAAACAAGAGAATCAAACAGCCACCTTCCGTGGGGTACTGACAACAGTTGCCTTATAGAGTGCCGTTGTCCCTGGATAAACAGCCAAAACATGTCTTCCAGGAGGGAAATCAGGAACACTAGACAGATCATTTTTCTTGGGGAATGGTATAATACATGACATTGGCAGCTTGTATTTTCTGAAGCAACAGTGTACAAAAATAAACACCATTTGTGTTGGTTAAGTAACAGCATGATTAAGGCAAGTTCTGGAATGAGCAACCAGAACTAATATTCAATAACAGGGAAAAGAACACTGAGGATATTCAAGGTAATGCAGGCATCCTCTCTCAAAAAAAAAGGAAATGCAGGCATCCTTAAACGTATATACCTTTGGCCGACACCCTCTTCATCATCACCTGGCTCCTCATCAAGAACTTCAAATCTGCAGAGAGTTAAAACCTTTTAAGATAAAGAAGCAGATGACTCTAAACTGAAATGAAGAACCTGGAAGAGCAGTATTTTCTTTCATGTTGTGTCCCATTACCATATATTAAAATGGACAAAGAATGAGTGATTGCTGGTAAGAATGATTAAGCGATTGCAGGAAAGGGGATAGCATAACGGGATACATTTAGATCGCCTACAGATAGTATGAAAGTTCTCAATGATTCCATTATGGAAGACATTATAATGCAAGGAGCTAATGCACAAACAATAAATCCCATATTTTCCTGAGCTATACTTTTCCACCAGAGCACTTGGGACTCTGATGGTTTCATGAAACAGATGGAAATCACATCACTGTCAACAAGCACATTGTTATCACTGACAACATGTGCATCAAGAAAACTATAAAAAATGAACAACTATGCAGTCACCAAATTATGAACAGCTGAAGAAACACTGATAATTATCATAGGCACCAAGGCCAGCTAAAGAACTGAAGCACAGCATGTACAGGAATTAAGCTTACTCTTTTGTTTCCCTATCAAATTGGATCACTTTTACAACAAACCACTCGTCTTTTTCATCATTATTTCCTGTGACCCTAGCTGCTACCTGAAGAACAAGACAATCCCTTCGGTAAGAAAGAATCAAATGGAACACTTTACTTGTCAATATTCATGAAAGGAAAATGTCATCTAAAATAACACAGTTGTATTTTACAAAAGACCAGTTACCAAAGAGCTACATCCATACCTGTTCACCCTTTAGACTAGCACAAGCCTCAAGTTGATTTCTCATTGAAGCAGAAAGCCTTGGCATTTCGGGATCAGTTTTCATTCTTTTCCTTTTCTGATCACTACCTTCTGCAATTCAATTAATGGCTGTATTGTCAATTTGCAATTTAGAGTTTCATATATAACAACAATAGCATCTTACTAAGATCTCGATACAGAAAGAAAATTGATTTTTCTTTGCATATAAGTCATCCATTCATAGTTCAAATTAAAAACTTATAATCTTAGAACCTGCTCTATATTTCATACTGTTGTTAATTAGAGGTTTATATTGAGCTTATATAACCCACAAACCTGTTAAATTTCACATGCAAGGGTTTTATTGGGTAACTTGTCCCATTAAGTCTCTTAGAACCACAACAATCAACAATTGAATCCCATAATCCAGCCACTAGACTACCAGAAAAATTTTAGTGTTGATTCATCATCCAATAACAAAATCATGCCCTTTTACTGCAAAGCCATTCTAGAATTAGCAACAGGATGCGAAGAGCAGTCCTTTAATCCGAAGATTAAAAAATGAATTATCAACTCAGTAGTCATGTGATAGGAAATGTCTAAAATATGACTTTTTTTAACCTACAGGGCATAGAGTGGTCATTTTCTCAGGTGAAGTTGCAAGGATGTTATGTGCCTTCTGAAAAACGAAGAGAGATTCAGAATGTTCTAAGGACATTTGATATCCAGCAGCTCTAAATAGTTGATGTGACTAAAAGATCTTCAACTTCAATACATATGTATTTGTAACTGTATATTTATGATTATTGCACCCATCTACATATTCATCACCAAAGACATTCCTTTTACTTCAGCAAAGAAGAGCACGTAATGAAAGCAAAGTTCAAAGTCTATAGAGCACACCTATCCTCCTTCGTTGTTGCCCTGAAGCTCCAGATGGAAGTAGGGCATCCAATTGACTCAAGAGGACAGTGGACACACTGCATCCACAAATACAGATAGTGAAGACCATTGAACCACATTTGGAACTACAATAAGTCTCACTGAATCAAATCAATACAGTGTATCACTCAAGTGCTAAAATGTTTTGAAAGAAAATTACTATTTACCAAGGAGGCCACCCTAGCAGAAGGGAGGAGAGAGAGAGAGAGAGAGAGAGAGAGAGAGGCAATTAGCTTTACTACAGTTATCAACATACTTTACTTCACTCTCAGAGAGATCCTTGGCCTGAGTATATAAATTCTTGAGTCTTGACAAAGAATTATCGCCAGGCTTCTCGACCACTTCTGGAGCTGCATTTACAGGAAAAAAAGTCAAGAGTTACTATAAATAAGCAGTCATGAACAAGCAGAAACATGAATGAACAAGACTTAGTATTTCCAGCAATTACAATGGCTTCTTTATCTCTTCATGTTAAAAAAAAACAAGATTTTTTATATCCAATTAGGTCTGATAGGGGTAGATTTCATTTATTTATTTAGAATGAGCAGGAAACACAGCAGCCTGTAAAAACAAAGGAATGTTTCATAATTAGCAATTTTGGTTTGACCATCTACCAAGAAGAAACAGACTAAGAACACCTAAGTACCATTAATTTTTTACTGAAAACCATACAGATTATTATATCACACATGGAATTGAATGGAGATACCTCAAAATAATCACAATTAGGCTAGCTTTGCAATAGAAAATCACTGAACCATGACAGGCAAAAATATAGCTCCCTCAATTGAATATGCATTAATAATATCTGATGAAATGCAAGAAAAATGCTTTGCAAAGTAAAAATTTATACTGGAAAATACTCAAGTACAAAGAGGCAAATGATGAAATTTTCAAGGATCCGCAAATCACATGATGTGCCAGTTTTATAGCTGTATGGTTAAATACTACTTCAGTATATGAAATGCAAAGGCTCCTGGAATGAAATAAGATATTTAGCACTTTCAGTTGCCATATGTTCTCCAGCACAAAAGAAAGCACTCATGAGAAGTTATGAAGGTCTCAAGCCATGGCCCACAAGAGCTTGTATAGCTTGGGCCAATGATTTTTTCATTAAGTAGTTCACAAAACCTAAGATCAGATTTTAATGCTTATCATTTCATTTAGTAGCTAAGCTATCACTTTCTGTGTTATTTTCATTTCTAAACAATTGAGCTTTTGGTTCACATCAAGGACACTTAGAAACCAACAGCCTTCTTTTATTTTGCACAATTTTCCATGAGCCTCAAGTCTGCTAGCAATCAATGTGCAGTGGAACAAGCAACTAAGCTGAAAAATGAAAACAGACTGTCCACATAACTATAATTTCAAGTGGTATTGTAGTAGTTCATAATGCAATATATGAACCAGAAGAGTAAGCCAAGCTGATGGAGATCATGACTGATGATGACTCATACTTGTAGCAATAACCAATGCCGCATTAACCACCATGTATAAGTAATTACAGGCATATATGGAAAAATGAGCATTAAAGTACCGAATTGGCAGAGATATTTTCCTTTCTTTACATAAAAGTCTACGGACTTTCATTATGATTAATTTCCCTATATCGCTCAATCTTTGACCATACAATATATCAAAAAGCGACAAACTTTTTGCTGTGATTAGTTTGCCTCACCAAAGTGATCTCTGGGAACAAACCTCAAATTACAACATCTAAACAGAAAATATGGATAATATTATACCACACTCATCATTTGCTTGTTCAGTCCAAAAGCAAATGCATGCATCCACTTGGCCAACCAAATTCCAGCTTAAAGAACTAACTAATAATCACAAAGTAAACCAATTATCAGTTTTAATTAACTCATCTTCACTGCATTAGGCTTTTAAGGAAAATATTACACTGTTCTTTGTTCCAATCGCAAATGCAGCTAAAAAGTGCATAGAGTTAAGTTGATCAGCTACTGTTAAGACACTTGGTCAACAATTGAAAATGAATTTTCATTTTTGAAACAAATGAATCAGACTTTACTTGCATATTATCCTATTTTGATCACTAATAAAATATAAACATCATCAGGAAGCAACCTATGCAGCTCAAACTTACCCAAATTACCAAAAAAGATTGAATTTTTATCAGTAAATACAATCATTTAACTAAAACCCAACAGCCACAAAATCACAATTTAAGCAAAACCCAACAAAATTTAAGGCAAAACAACAAAAACTCATCAACCTAAGACTAACTAAACATAAAAAAATACAATATATTAGATCATTAAAATTTCTTAAAACAAAGAAACTTACTAGCATGGAGCTTCTTGTGCATCTTATTGATCTCTAAAAGAACTTCTTCCTGTTCTTTCCTTAACCGATCAAGCGCCTTTGAGTTCTCCAGAATTCCCGCAATGTCCGGTGACGACATCGTCCTTCTCTTGTCGGATAATCAGAATCGGAAACCCAGATTTTTGTTTCTTTTAATAATCTGTATTTATGAGAGGATCATTTGAGCTGTGAATAAATATCTAATGAAAAAAATAAATTATTATTATTTAAATCGAATCGAAAAATAGAAATTAGTGGATAATATTAAGGTTTAACGAATTTAAATAATCATTATTACAACTGACAAGGTTATATCTGAAGCTGCCACGTGGACAAACTATAGCGATAGTCTCATTTTCAGGTACTTGCCACGTTTCATCATGGCCGTTTTTCAGCTGTTAATTGCATTGGCTGAGCTTAGCAAGGCTCAGCTCACGGCAATGGAGAGTCAGTATCGATTTGAGCACTGTTGTATTTGGAATTTGGGTGGCTTTTGCCTTTGTAATTGATTGTCACACTTTTTTTTTTCTTTAAACAAATGAAAGTTATTTTACTTAAAAACTATTTCAGTTCTCTCTCAAAGTAGGGGTTATTTATTATTTTATAGTGAAAAAAAAATTTACAGTAATTTTGAAACTATTTTTTTGTTAAAAAAATAAAAAAAAAAATGCCCTTAATAATGGTGGAATTGCCAAAAGAAAAAGTTGAGTCATACAACCATAAAAAATGGCTGAATTAAAAAATAATAATAATTTTTAAAAGACAAGAAGGAATGGCCATACAAGTTTGGCAATGCAGTATTTATAAAAAATTTTAGTTAGTAATTTTTTTTTATATTTATTGGTAAATATATATTTGATTAGTGAAGGAAAAAAAATTTAGTTAGTAAGAAAATTTTGTTGGTAAATATATAGTGAAGGAAAAAAATTTTAGTTAGTAAGAAAAATTTATTTATCGATTTAATGAAATAAATTTACCTATTGAAAAAATTTTATTTAATTCATGTTGGGAGAAATGGGCCCCTTATAATTCATCAAGTACTTTCATCACTATATATCACAATATGAATAAAAATACTTGAGAAATAAAAGAGAGAAATACACAATAATTTAATGGGAAAAACTCCCAAATGGAAAAATCGAAGCTCAAGTGCATCCCAAAAAAATTTTCTTTTAAATTCTCTACTAGTATAACTAATAGTTTTCAATGGTATACCAACTACAAATGATGATGGACACACTTAACAAATACAGTAAAAGGTTCAATTTATAACCAAATCCCTCACCCTTTCCTTCATTTCTTTCCAATGTGGGATTCCCACATCCATCCTTTTATTTCATTTTTTTTATAATATTTCAATAACCTCCACCATGATTAAAAATTTAAAAGAACAACAGTTACCTCACCATCAACTATGACACTCACAATTTTAAAAAATAAGAATTGTCATACTTCACCATAAAAGTATACACATTTGAATTCACCAACTCCAAGAATTTTCACTTCAGTCAGTTTATGTCAAAAAAACTGTTAATAAGTTATAGTGTAACTTCCAATGTTGACTTTCTAGAAATTTCATTTGCACACCCCTTTGTTGACCATTTGCATGATCAAACCCCTAATTTTAGATTTTAACAAATAATTTTGATACTAATGATTTCAACTAAGTGTGTAGAAATTATATACCAAAAATATATATATTTGGATATACAATGGTCTTTTGGGTTAATTTGATCTCTGAGATTCAATGAGGCTTTTTGACATCTTTAGAGGTATGTAATAAAAAAATGATATTCTTCACTTTTGAAGTAGACATTTTAAGCTTTCTGAATTGAGATTACTTGTCAAAATCCGAGCTCATTTGGGTATCCAAATCTTGAGTCGAAGTCAGCATATGTAGCTTTCATTTATAGTTGCGCAGCTCTTAGTATTTTAGTAATATCTTGAGCTAAAAAGGTTCAATTGAGGTAATTCAAAAAGATATGGAATGATAAGACAATTATTTATAACTTTTATGAAGAAAGTTAAGGCTGATTTGACCATTTTTAGTCTTGGAAAGTTATCACAAAGCACTATCTTGATTGGACTCAACACCGAGACCAAGGCAGATCAATTTCTGTAAAATTTCAATTTTTGGCAAAATTGATCCCGATCCAATGTCTCAACTGGGAAAATGCCCAAAACAATGATATCCCGATCAAGACCAATGCAAAAATTCGAATACAACCACTTGTAACGGCTATTCAATGCTCATCCCAATTGGGACTGATGATATCCCAACTGGGACCTGACAAAATGCAACTCAAAAGTCCAAATTTCATTCCAATGGACTTTATTTTTATTAGGAATGAAATTATTGCTTCCAACAACTATAATTGAATTACTCAAATATAAATATCACCTCTAAATATTATTTTGATGTTAAAAAACTTGTTTATTCATTCTATACGTTTAGGCATTCAATTAAGCTCTCTCAATTCTTTAAAATTCATTTTATTGTTGTATACTCTTGTGAGAGTTGGTGAGTGTTAGAACAGAAATTCTTATTCTTCTATTTTATAGGGTTAAGAAAACAAGAAGTGAGATTCTATTCTAAAGGAATTGGTTTAAGTGTTTAGCCATTAAAACACTTGAAAATTCAGTTTTAGTGTGAGCCTTGAAAATACTTATAAATTGGTTTTTGTGTGACCTTAAAAACTCAAGTTGTAAGGTTTAAGTTGAGCCTAAAACTCAAGTTGTAAAAATCAATCTGGGGAAATAGATTGTGGTGATTTAAAATCTTAACTTGGGGATAAATTAGGTGGAGACGTAGAATTGTTGAGAATCCAAACTCTTTAAATTCTTATGTTCATTATTCTTCTTTCTCAACATTCATTTTAATTCTTATTCAAATCTTTTAGTTTCTTATTATTGTTCGATAGTCCTATTCACCCCCCCTATATGACTTTTTTAATTAGTATCAAAGCTTGAATTATAGGAACTTCATTGTTAGAATACAAGATCATGGAAAGTGAATCACAAAACATTTCTTCACTTAGACCATTCTTCGATGGTAGTGACTATCCTCATTGGAAGTTCAAAATGGAGTTATACCTTGATTGTGATTCCATCAAATTTTGGGATATTATCCTAAAAGGTTTAAAATCACCTATAGCTACCATTAATGGTGTGGTAACTACTTTTGCAAAAAGCCAATGAAATAATGAACAAAAAGAGGAAAATCATAAAAATAAAAAGGTTATGATCACTCTAGTCTCTTTTATGATAAGAGAAGAAGGAGGCAAGCTTCAATATTGCATTTTAGCCAAGGAAATATGGGAGACCTTGGAGAACCATTATGAAGGCAATATATAAGTAAGAAGTAAAAAGGTTTAACTTTATGTATATGAATATGAACTCTTTAAAATCAAGCCTCAAGAATCAATCATAAAGATGAAAAATTGTCTCAATGCTCTCCTCACAACCCTTAAGAAACTTAAAAAATATTTCTCCAAGGAAGAAGTGAACAATAAGATTCTAAGAATCCTACCTAAGGAGGATTAGGAATCTCGAGTCACTTTAATTGAAGAAGATCAAGACCTCTCTACCCTCTTAACCGATATACTTATTGGTAAGCTCTTAACACATGAGCTCACAATCAAGAAAAAAGGTGAAGAGAAAGAGGAAAAGAAAAAGAGCATAGAACTAAAAGCTCTTCAAAAAGATAGTAAAGAGAAAAACATTAAAGATTCTAGTGACAAAGATGGTGATATTGCCATACTTACTAAGAACTTCAAGAAGTTTTTTAGAAAGAAATATTTCTCAAGAGAAAGGGACTCTAACAAGAAGTTTGAAGGAGATAACAAAAAGAAAACCAAAGAAGTTACTTACTATAAATGCAAGAAATCGGGACACATCCAAAGTGAGTGCCCAAAAATCAAATTCAAGAACAATGGAGCAAAGCATAGGAAGAAGGCCTTCAAAGCTACTTGGGATGACTCCTCCGAATTTGAAGAGGAAAAGGAATAACAAAAAGTGGTCAATCTTTGCTTTATGGCTCTTGAAGATAAAGAAAGAGGTACCATCTACTTCTAACTCTTCTTATGATGAATATTATGCTTATGATGAATATGATAATGATAATATTAATAACTCTATTGTAGTAAACTCTTGCTTAAGTACAAAAGCTTACTTTCTAGAAAAAAGCATTATAAGCATGAGTTAAATAGCTTATCCAAGGAATTTGAGAAGTTAAAAATTGAATTTTCTAATCTTGTAAAATTAAATAATGAATATGCTAGTAATTTAAAATTTTATAAACCCTTGGAAGAGCAACTCAAGAAAGTAAGTGATGAAAATCATAAACTTTCTAATAAGATAATTAAGCTAAAAAATTCCATATCGAAATTTCAAAGAGGAAAAGAGGGTTTAGATAATTTATTTGACTTTCAAAAATTTCATGGAAATACTCATAAAATTGGATATACTAATGGAATGGGTTCATCTAAATCACATATTAAATTTATTAACGCATCATGCAATTTCATTCATTCTACCTCTAAATTGAATGATACTCAAGTTTTCAAGTTAATAAGTCTCATACAAATATTAAAAGGAAGTCTCATAAGACTCAATCCTACATGACATAAAGAGGTAAGGCTTAAAATAGAGCACCTCAACCCAAGCATGCTTATATGTACACTAAACATAATCATATTAGGCATGCTACACAACACAAGGCATATAAACATGTTGCATAAACCTATCAAAATACATATTATCATTGTCAATGTATATCTCACACTATGACTCAAAAGAGTTATAGGAAGCACACACCAAAATAATATGAAAGACATGCTTCACACACTAGGAAAGTATATCATCATAGGAGAAATAAATTTAAAAATGTCATATGTTCATATTGCATAATCAAAGGACATACCAACAATGTGTGTAAGCACCTAATTTCATAATGCAATTGTGCATAGTGCAACGAAAGCCCCTATGATGAAAAATTAATCGAGAAATTGATCTTTAGTGCTGAAATTTGAGATTTCAAGGACTAAATTGTAGTGTTTTTGGACCTAATTGTAAAATCTTGATTCTAGAAATATTTTTTTAAAAATTATATTTTTTCAGGACTACTGAGCAAATTTCCAGTCGGTATTTAGCTAATGCTAACCAACTTTGGCCTAATGTCAATCGGCATTAGCCAAATATCGATCAGTATTATGGAACATTCATATTTTTTCAGTATTTTCCTGTCTTCTTATTAGTCCAAAATTAATTTATTTTAATAAAGAAATTATTTTAAATATTTTTTGTGTACAATACACATCCATTGCGTGTATTTTCTCTTTCTGAAATCCTTTTATCCTGATTTTTATTTTGAAAAAAAAAATAAAACTCCTTTATCCTGCCACTCCTGTGATCACGCAAGAGGTTAACAGTATTGTGATCACATGAGAGTTGTTAGCTGAGGATAAAAGGAAAGGAAAGTGACAGAGATAAGTGCTAGAGAGACTAGGGTTTTGAACTAAAAAAAAAGCAGAGAAAAATTAACACAGAAAGAAAAAAAAAACCTTTCTACTACAGATTTCAAAAAAACCTTTCAAAAGGAAGAAACATACGTTCTTTGTTTTTTTAAGTCCAAGAAATCAAGAAGAAAAACACTAGAGTCAATCTCAAAATGGTGACAATCTCAATTTGAGGAGCATTCAAATAGCATCTGCATAACATTCTTCATCTCTATTCCCTTATTTCTTTATTTATTTATTATTTTCTTTGATTTAATTCTTTCTTTTTTTTATTTTCTTATTTAATCAATACTAATCTGTTTCTTTTTTTCCTCTGCATTTTGTTTTTATTTGATTTTGGCTTGAGATCGGTGTAACTGGAATGACTACATGAGGGCAAATGAAAAGACTGAAGATTCATGGAATGCCATGAATTAAAACCTATAACATTTTAATGTAGGTTTTTAAGGTTCTGGTTTTAATTTTGTTTGTTTTTATTAGGTTTGTATATAATTTTCTATTTTTTATTCATGTAGGAATAATAATAACCCAAATAGTAGGAATAGTAATTATTTGCTTTTGTGTTCTTAAAATTAATTAGTAATTAGGGTTTCACTTGGTAAAACATGATAAAATCAATGATGACAGTAGATTAATTTTAGGATTACATGAAATTGAATTAGGGTTTCTTAGAAAAATCATATAAAAATTATTGTTTTGATTTATTTTTGGTATGTTTAGTGAATTGGGTTTTGTTTTTGCTTTTCATGCCTTTTAGGCCCCAAGCCCACGTTAGGTTTAACCCACATAATCAGTAGACTTAAATTGGCTTTAGGGTCTAATTTAATTAAAATCAATGTAGTCCCATTTTAGGTTAATTAGATTTAGGCTCATTTTAATTAATAAAATTAATTTAGATTTAACTCAGTCCAATAAAGCATTTTTATTTCTTTTAAAATTAATTTAGACTTTAAGCCCATTTTCTAGTTAATTAAAATTTATTTAGATTTAGCTCAACCCATTTAATTTTATTCCTTTTAAAATAAATAGACTTGGGCTCATATTTTAATTAAAATAAAATCAAATTAGATTTAGGCCCACTAATTCAACTTTTCCTTTAAAATTTTATAGACTTAAGCCCATTTCCTTAAATAAGTTAAAACAAATTGACCTAGGTTTACTAAAATTGATAAAAATGTAAGCTCTTTGTTAGCCCACTTCACTTGTAAATAAAATGTAGAATTACCTAATTTTAAAATAAAATTAATCTAGCTTAAACATAGGGATGCTGCCTTTTGTATGCATTTTTTCATATAATTTTATGACCTGTTGCCTTTTTGGGTTAGATAGATGTTTAATTTGGGTTTAAATAAAATTGCATGTAATTAGATAATAAGATAGTAATTCATAAAGTAATTCTAAATGAACACAAGACTGAAAGAAGTTAGTATTCCATTCCCAAAATCTCCTTGTTGTGGTGCTATCTTTCTTTTAGAGAATTGAGTACCACCTTTCGATTTGTCCTAATTATTACTCTAGGTGGCAACTCCTAATCTCCACACCATATCTTTATGACAATGGTTAGTGTGTTCTCTAGGGCCCTGAGCCCAAACAGTGTCGCGGTTGCTAAAATCTTAGACGCGTGCTAAACCCCATCATCTACAATGGCGACTCCACTAGGGATAAGAGATACTAATTCTACTTGTGTTCTTTAGAGTTATTTTATTAATTATTATATTATTCTTGCATTCATGCTCATGTCTCTGTTAAATCGATGGCGTTGGTTTATGATTCCATGATTCCACTAGCTTCATAGAGTTGTAAATTAGCTAACCATCACTCTTAGCCTTAACTCGATTCAAGAGAGATTAATGGGCTCATCTGACCAGAGTCTATAACCTAAGTCCTAAGGGGGGTAGTCTTCTCTCGAGTTGGCAAAGGATGTTGGGCCCCTCTAACCTTGGCCTGTAACTTAAGTCTTAAAGGAGAGCATCTTGTTAAAGGAACCTTGACTTTTTCACTAGACTCTAACCACATATAATGGCTTAGTTACTTCCCCTAGGATCTACCCAAATTGCTTGTATGATTTTTCCATAAGGTATTTCTATCTATAAAAGCCAGACCCATACTTTTAAAGCCCACTTGGGCAAATAAAGATTGGGCTAGACCTTTATACTTAGAAATGTTGTTTCTATACTTATTACCCTGAGGTTTTTCTATCCATAAAATCCTAGGCCCATGCTTTTAAAGCCCCTTAGGGTAATAAAGATTAGGCTAGACCTTTATACCTATCAATGTTGTTTCTATGCTTTACTGCTTTAAGAGAGATCTGGCATGCACGTCAGTCCTTGATATCCCCCATTGATATTAAGACCAAGACCAAAAATCCTAGGAGAAGAGACTCACCATTAAACACATGCGTGGGAGGAAAAAGGGTGCAAGGATGTGTAGTGTACACTTGATTAATACTTGCTACTTGTTGCATAGCATATACATCACGTATACATGCATATATACATCTTATTCATTATACTAACACCTTGTTTTGCAATCATTATAAATACATTGGGGTCTTCTCATATTTGGGCACAACAAGGTGGCAAACTAAAAAGAATGAGTCAAAGTCTAAAGTCTTAGCAAAAGAAATCCTAAACAGACTAAATAGACTAGAAAGAAGTCCTATTAACCCACTTTACTTAGAAGTTGAACTAACTTCACTCGAATTTGAACAAATGGAACAACAGTAAGGGAACTGGAACTTGTAAGACATCAAAGGAGCTTTAATGGATGACATGAGGACTATGATGCAAGATGAGCTAATATAAGCACTAGTTGGACTGATGCAACCTGCTGTTGTTATACCACCACTTGCACTTGAAAAACCACTTGCTGCTATTGCTATCCCACATGTCATAGATGCTCTTCCTGCTGCCAATAATGTTAGGGGGCAACCTATTGCCAGAAATCCACCTATCATTGATATGAAGGTGGAAGATGTTGAGAACTACATAATAGAAAAGACAAAAAGAGAATTACTTGAACTGGTATAAGATCATGAGTTCAAGCAGATGAAAGTGCTGACCTAGAAGATGTCTAAGATGGAAGAGTTGATCAGGGGCCAAGGTATAGGGTATTCATTTGACTTTGATGACATGCTACAAATAGAAGATGACCAGCTGCCAGAGAAATTCAAAATGCCTCAGCTACAGAAGTTTGATGGAACTGAAGATCTTGGAATTCATCTGAGTCAATACACTACAATTATGAGCACTACTAAAGCCCTATTAGCAGTGATCACTAGGTTGTTTGTGTTGTCTTTAGAGGGAATGGATGTAAACTGGTATCACAAGTTAGAGAAATCGATCAAAGCTTATTGAAAGGAGTTGTGTACTGCTTTTCTAAAATAATATGAGTACAATACTAGATTAGAAGTATCCATCAGGGATCTAGAATTGACTAAATAGAAATCCAATGAGTCTTTTTCTAATTTTTTGACTCGTTTCATGAATAAAGTAGGGTTAATGAAAAATAAGCTAGCTAAGAAGGATCAGGTTAGGATGATAGTCCGTAACATGTCACCAAATTTGGTTGAGAGATTGTATATGATGAATCCTAAAACATTTATAGACTTGTATAATGATGGTTTGCTAGCCGAAGAGATTGAGAGTGAGAAAAAGAAAAATTTTAGACTTACAGGAACCCGAAACTACCCAACTAGGGGCACACAACAATGGAGCGCTAGCTGGATTGTAGAAGTGCATGATGTTCAACAACCAAGGAGTTTCTTCAATTTTAACCAACCACTTTTAAAAGTCCTAGAGCTCCTAATGCAAAAAGGCTTACTTCAACCTTTACCTAATCCAAACCCAAACAAGCACTGCCAATTCCATCAAAACCTCCACCACTTCACTAAAAAATTCCATCTGTCTCAAACACAAAATCCAAAACCTTACAGACTTTAGAAAGATCACAAATTGAAAACCCAAGTAATAGAAATAATCCTTTCCCAAACTATCGAAATGTACCACCCCTAAAACTATGATGATTAACTCAAGAGTTAGTGAGGAAGAAGTGTTAAGCTCCTTTAAGGACTTAGACCTTAAAACCAATGAAAAATCTCATAATGCCCCCAAATATGTAGACAAAGCAGAAGACTTATTAGGTCAGCCTTCAAGTAAGTTTGACTATAAGGTGTTTTATATTAAACCACTTTCTTTTGACATACCCTTCGAGTCGATTGTGCCTATAGGATGGGGTGATGAGTTTGATTATGAGAAGTTGCTAGACAAGAAAGAAAAATGCACATTTGAGGTACAAAAAGATGAAGTCATGGAGACAGTTGGCAAAAAGATGCAAGAATAGTTGTTATGTCAGCCACGTCAAGGACAACCACTATAAGACTCAACATCCCTAGCATTTAGAATAGGAAATAAAATTTCTTATTGTCTTCTTTGAATAAAATTTTAGTTTTTGTTTTGTTTTAGTGATCGATGATATAAATTATAATCATGCTTACTTATGTAATGCACGTCCTAATGGTACAATGCATTATGATATTAATTAAATATGCATGTTTGATATAAATTCAATTCAATTAGATTCATTTAGCATGGGCACAAATGCAAATTCAAAGAACATACATATATCACATGATGTAACTTCTGAAGATAGGAAATTTGAGGAAAAAATAAGAAGAGACAAAAAAAAAGAAAAAAGAACAATAAGATAAAATTAGAGAGAAAAAAATTGATGATTGGTTGATAACAAGAGTTGTATCATATGATGTAATGCATGTTCTCATTTTTTCCTAAATGAAAGATTAAAATTGAATTTTAAATTTTTGTTCAAATATCGCATATTCATCTTTATCATACTGTATAAGTATCTGAATGGAAAGACAATACATAATGAAAACTAAATCAAAACTATGAGATCACTATTTTAGTTATGTTTTCTTTTTTTTCCACCCTTTTTATAATTTTCTTTATAAGCCTAGTGTCCCCTTATACCTTGAGAATTTAGATGGCTCAATAACTTGCATTATAACCCATACCTTGTAATTGTCATTAATTATTGCATCAACATCAAGCCTTATATTTTGCTCAAGAATTCTTCGAAGTGCAAGTCCAATTGATTTCATCATCAAGAACTCGCTTCAATCAGTTTGCCCACTCCTCTGCATCTTCAATACATAAGACTGCAATTAATAGGATTAGTAAGATAAAGTGTCAACAATAGCAGTGACCAAATTGAGTCTCTTACACACATGAAGAAAAAGACTGCTAGAATGAATTCAAAATGAAGCTGGGGGCAAAATGTAACTCTGGGGTAGCTTGGGGGCAAAATAGCGAATACAACACTAGAAAGTCAGTGAAAAAGATCTTAGGGCAGAAAGGAGTAAACTACAAGCATACAAATACATCAATTATCAAACAATAAAAATAGTAATAAAAATAAAAGTTTAATAGTGCATCAGTCAATCACGAGCTCTAGTGTAAAGCCATGGACCCATTGGCTAGCCTGGTCATTAGTCCAATGAGCTATATTAGAAGTTTTGACATCAAAAGTACTAACAATGAAGCATCCAGTGATTAAACCTACAAGTTGTTAATAGGCACCTCATTCTCACACTCCAAGTTGCGAACATAGTTTTATTCCAACCATAAGACCTATTAGGATCATGCATAACATGCATGCACTTGCATATATTTGTTATGACATACTTGCTTTGCATAATAAAGTCTTTGAGCCTAGGCAAGATTGTGCAAACAATTTTACAGGAGATGTTAAGAAGAGGAATAAAGCCCTCTACCATAGTATTAATAGAATGGTAGAAAGATAAATTTAACCCTAGGCCATGACTTTAATGATGGAGTATCATGACCTTGTGATCAGAGACATCATCATTATAATAAAAAAGGATGAATGCAAAAGAATAACATTGCATTTTGACAAAATCTCTTCACTTACAAATGGACCATACTAACTTATGGTATTTTATGCAGGGAAAAAATAAAAGAATGAAGAAGGGGAAAAGAATCAATACATCAATAAGAATGGGCAAGATAGCAAATACTAAACCCTCACCAAGATAATAAAGGGAAGTAACAAAACTTTGTTATGTGATAAAGTACCATCTCAATAATAAAATTCATAATTAAAAGTAAATTCATCCACTTCATGAGATTGTGTGCGAAAAGCCTATCTCATGACCATTTATTATAATAGCTCTTTTTTATTGGTCTCACTAAATTCATATGATTAGTTAACGGCTTTGTGTTGAGATTTTATAAACTGTAATCAATCTAATGCTTACTTCGCACCTAAACAAGGGGAAGAATATGCAAAGAAAAAATCTATGGACTTGTAGTATAAATTGCTTGAATTTTAAAATATTATTTTAGTCTTTTGAATAATAAATATGCATATAATATACTCCAATACTCAAAAATGAGTATGAGTATAAATCCCTCAATGATATCCATGCTGAGTAATACAAGAAAGGCGAGGGAACACTAAGAGAAGAATTAAAATAAGAACAAGTATAATTTACTCCAATGATAAAAAATGACTAAGAGCATCAATGTGAACCTCTAGCCAAAGGTGGGGGAATACTAAAAGAGGACCCACGTAAAAAAAACCCACTCTATTTACTCCAATGCTCTATAAGAGTAAGAGTATCCAAAGGACCTTTCCAACATTATCCACGTTGAGTAATATGAGAAAGGCGAGGGAATACTCAGATAAGGAAGAAAAGCACAAAAATAATTCAAATATTATTTTAATACTCAAAAATCAATCTTTTTATACTCAATTTTCATAAGTTTTTTTTAGCAAATTCTTCCTAAAATTAGGTGTGGAAGTAAGCTCTTCACTTAGTAAAAGATATGCTCTCAGCATGAGATGGTTAATGATGTCTCTGACCTTTTCAAATGGAGAATAAATGACAATCATGAAAATAAAAAATAATGAGATTCGTTAAGTGCACGTTATCTCATGATAAAGTGATGAATTTTCTCATAAATTTTTAATATTATAATGTACTTTTATACATTCATCATGTTTAAAAATAACTTCAATAAGTCTGTAGGAATTGTAAATCTGGAAGGAAGTGCACCCAACTTGTAGAGTTAGTTAACACAATGGAATTAAAATTAGTCAATAAAGAAATTCTAATCAGTCAATACAGTAAAATTCAAAGTCAATCAGCAAAAATGCTAATTAGTTAGCATAAAGAATTCAAAGCATTCGACTCAAATGACCAAAAATAAAAATCACGAGCAATTATGGATTGTATCATCATCAAAGGCAAGCAATAAAAGACTGCAGTCAATTTGTAAGTAATTATGGGTTACACCATCATCAACGAGCAGTTATGGACTGTAGCATTATCAAAAGCGAGCAATCATCAAAGGCAAGTAATGAAAGGGTTGCAGTTATGGACTGCAGCATCGTCGGTGAACAATAAAAGGGTTGAAGTTAATCACGAGCAGTTATGGACTGCAACATCATTAGTGAGCAATGAAAGGGTTAAAGCTAATCATGAGTAGTTATAGACTGCAACATCATTTGTGAGCAACGAAATGGTTGCAGTTAATCGCTAGCAGTTATGGACTGCAGCATTATCAGTGAGCAATGAAAGGGTTACAGCTAATCGTGAGCAGTTATGGACTGCAGCATCATCAATGAGCAACGAAAGGGTTACAGCTAATCGCGAGTAATTATGGATTGTAGCATCATCAGTGAGCAACAAAAGGGTTGCAACTAATCACGAGCAATTATGGATTGCAGCATCATTACATAAAAGAAATCAACACTACACGACCGAATGTAGTGTATTTCAATTCAGACTATATGATCGGGTATAGTCGACATTGTACGATTGAGTACAATGTACTTCTTTCATTAAAATTATTCTAACATGAATTTTCAAATATTTTGATCTACCAGACACTATACAGTAGTTATGGTATTATTGCTAGATGTTCCACATGAACTATAGCTTGTTCTTAAATCATGAATTGTTAAACATCCCATAGGGAGTATAAGAAGAATCATTACATATATTTTGTTAAACATCTCACAGGGAATATAACAAAATCCATTATCACTAGACGTCCCAAAGGGAATATAGTGCAATTCACTAGATACTACACAATAGTTATGGTATTATTGCTAGACATTCCACAAGAACTATAGCATATTTTCAGATCATGAGTCGCTAAACGTCCTAAAGGGAATATAGCGAAATGCATAAATTTCACTAGACATTCTATAAGAAATATAGTAAAACATATTAAACATAGCATCTTGGTTAAAATTGCACAGCAATTTAAGCAATAATTTATCAATTAGGATACAATTAGGTATCCTGATTCTTTCCTTTAAAATTATGTGCTTCTATTACTTTGTTGTAATTTGTCAAGCAAACGGTGACAAAGGGGGTAATTGTAAGTGCCCAATTTCATGATACAATTATGAATAGTATGACGAAAGCCCCTATGATGAAAAATTAATCAAGAAATTGATCTTTACTGCTGAAATTTGAGATTTCAAGGACTGAATTGTAGTGTTTTTAGACCTAATTGCAAGATCTTGATTCTAGAAATTTTTTTTTTAATTTTTTATTTCTCCGGATTGCTGAACAAATTGCCAATTGGCATTTAGCTAATGCCGACTAGCATTGGCCTAATTCCAATTAGCATTAGCTAAATGTCGATCGGCATTACGAGACATTTATATTTTTTAAAATATTTTTTATCATTTTTCAGTATTTTCCTATCTTTTGATTCGTCCAAAATTAATTTATTTTAATAAAAAAATTATTTTTAATATTTTTTGTGTATAGTACGTGTCCATTACGTGTATTTTCTCTTTCTGAAATCCTTTTATCTTGATTTTTTATTTTGAAAAAAAAAACAGAACTCCTTTATCCTACCTCTCTTGTGATGATGCAAGAGATTAGCAGTGTTGTGATCATGCGAGAGTTGTTAGCTAAAGAATAAAGCAAAAGAAAGTGATAAAGAGTGGTGTTGGAGAAACTAGGGTTTTGAACTAAAAAAAAAGCAGAGAAAAATTAACTCAAAAAGAAAAAAAAACCTTTCTACTGCAAATTTCAAAGAAACCTTTCAAAAGGAAGAAACATATGTTCTCTATTTTTTTTAAGTGCAAGAAATCAAGAAGAAAAGCAATAGAGTCAATCTCAAAATGGTGACAATTTCATTCTGAAGGGCATTTAAATAGCATCTACACAACATTCTTCATATATATTCCCTTATTTCTTTCTTTCTTTATTATTTTTTATTTAATTCTTTCTTTTTTTTATTTTCTTATTTAATCAGCACTATTCTGTTTCTTTTTTTTTTTTTTTTGTATTTTGTTTTTATTTTGATTTTGGCTTGAGATGGATATAACTAGAATGACTACGTGAGGGCAAATGAATAGACAGAAGATCTATAGAATGCCATGGATTAGAACTTGTAACATTTTAACGTAGGTTTTTAGGGTTCTGCTTTTTATTTTATTTGTTTCTATTGGGTTTGTAAATAATTACCTATTTTTTATTCATATAGGAATTATAATAATCCCGATAGTGGGAATAGTAATTATTTGCTTTTGTGTTCTTAAAATTAATTAGTAATTAGGGTTTCACTTGGTAAAACCTAATAAAATCAATGATGGCAGTAGATTAATTTTAGGATTACATGAAATTGAATTAGAGTTTCTCAGAAAAATCATGTAAAAAATTATTGTTTTGATTTATTTTTTATATGTTTAGTGAATTGGGTTTTATTTTTGGTTTTCATGCCTTTTGGGCCTTAAGCCCACATTAGATCTAAACCCACTTAATCAAAAGACTTCAATGGGCTTTCGGATTTAATTTAATTAAAACCAATATAGGCCCAATTTAGGTTAATTAGATTTAGCCCCATTGTAATTAATAAAATCAATTTGGATTTAGCCTAGCCTAATAAAGCATTTTTATTTCTTTTAAAATTAATTTAGACTTTAAGCCCATTTTCTAGTTAATTAAAATTTATTTAGATTTAGCTCAGCCCATTTAATTTCATTACTTTTAAAATAAATAGACTTAAGCCCACATTTTACTTAAAATAAAATCAAGTTAGACTTAGCCCCACTAATTTCACTTTTCCTTTAAAAGTTTATAAACTTAAGCCCATTTCCGTATATAAGTTAAAACAAATAGACCTAGGTTCTCTAAAATTGATAAAAATGTAGGTCCTTTGTTAGCCCACTTCACTTGTAAATAAAATGTAGAATTAGCTAACCTTAAAATAAAATTAATCTAACTTAGACATAGGGACGTTGTTGTCAGGACCCAAACCGGAAGTCATGATCGGCGCTAAAGAATGAGAATTATTTCGAATCCGGAACCCGTAGTAAGCCTTAAAAATAAAAACACATGCAATGACTGAATAAAAATACGCCATAATTAAAACTTAAATCGATATAAAAATAAATAATCAATGTTATATCATAAAATAAAATATTATACAATATTCAGAGAAAGGTCTTTGACATTAAAACAACATTCTACAAATACTAACACTACTACTGCAGTTTTCTAGAATACAATAAAAGTTAAATAAGCAATTTACATAAACTAGTCGGGGCTGAAGAAGTCCAGCGCATGGGCCTACTACTGCGGTTTAAGGAAGAAAAATTATATTATATATACATGCACCTCCTAATGTCACATTCAATCAAGCATCATTATATATATATATATATATATATATATATATATATATATATATATATATATACACACACACACACACAGGCATTTCACACTGATGTTGAAATCACTTTTTATATATATAAATGCTGAAAAAATGTTTATTTTAATGAAGGATCAAATAGAACCCTAATTATACGCAACCTCCATAAAAAAAATGTCTCTCTAGCCATACATGCTTACTTAATTTCAAATTAACTCTCTTATTCCATTTTTGACAATACATTGGCCCCGAGACACTAAGTCAACTGAGCTCTAGCAATCTCACTGTCAGTGTGATTGGCCCCGAGACACTAGGTCAACCGAGCTCCGGCAATCACACTACTCAATCACATCAATCTTAAATAATCAATCAAATACAAGTCACCTCAAGTGATTTTAATAACTCAACCCTAAAATTTATTGCACCGGTACGTACACGGTCTTAGTACTGCCTACTAGGTAGCACATTCTATTGATATTCTTCAAATAAAATTCAATATACATATGGAAATTAAATAATGCATAATTAAACAAAATAACATTCATAATAACGAAATAAATCATATATATACCATAAATATACCGAAAATATACTAAGTATATTTCAAATATATATATGCTATATAAATCCAAAATCTACCATAAATATACCAAATATAAACCATGAATATACCAAAAATATTCTAAGTATATATTGAAAATATAACATGCATATATATTGAAATATACCAAAATATACTGAAAATATACCTAACATATACTAAAACATTTAATAAAACAATTTATGTATCAATACATATTAAAAATATGAATACTCAATATCATACATCCTATATGCGATGTATATATAAAATAATAACTCACAATTCTGCGCTTCTCGAGACTGGCTCGACGAGCCCGGTCCAATAGATATCGGTTTTGACACAACTAGAAAATAAATAATAATAACAAGTAGAATAAATCTAACTTATACTTCTAAAGAGACTTGATCTAGGAATACAAAAATCAAAAAAATACGGAAATTCAGAATTGACCCGATGTCACATTTTACTAGAATTCTATCAAAAATTTGATAGAACCTCTTCAGTAAAATGGACATCTCTCTACTAAAAATAGAGTTGATCTTGCAAAAAAATACACTTCTAACACAGATTGCACAATACCTCGGGTTGGGACCCCGAATTGGACAATTCCCAACCGAGGTTCACAAATTCACCAAAAATCAAATAAAATAATAAATATATATAAAAATCATTAAATTCCATAAATATCCTCAAAATGCCAAAATATAATATACTTAAACATTAAAATACCAAATACAATTACTTTCACAATAATTAAATAAAAATCTCATATAATAATATAATATTATTAAAATTCTAATTTTTGAATAATTCAATATAAAATAGTAAAAATTCACTTTTATATATTCAAATAGCTTTAATAGCCTAAATATGTATTAAAAGTAATTAAAAACCCATTAAATCACCAAAATAGTAAATAATATATTATTTGAAAATAATTTTCAAAAATTAGTCTTAATTAGTTAAAAATAGCAAATAATTTATAAAAATCATTTTAATATCCTAAATAATTCTAAAACCATCTAAAACATATTATTTAACTATAATTTGCACAAAATTACACAATTAATTCAATAATACAACATATATACAACATATACATAATATAACTAATATTCTCAAAAATTATATAAATTCAACAAAAATCATGTTAAATATTCTAAAGTTATTAACTCATATTACAAACACAAATTCAACTAAATTTTCAATAAAAATAATTAATTAACATAATTATCAAAAAAAATATTTAATATTAAAATAATAAAAAATAACCAAAATTCAAATTAATTCAAAAAAATTCACAAAAAAATATATTTGAGAAGCTTGAGCTACAACAAAAAACATTTGTTAAGCAAGTTTTCATGAATCAACCTAAATCAAGTTCAAAAAATTCAAAAATCCTAAAACACAAACTAAAAATTCAACATATCTAAAAATGTAAAGATTTTGAGCTTAAACGGAATTCGAAAATGGACTCAACGGACGAAAAGCTTTTGAAAGAGTTTGGTTCAACAAGCTAGGGTGGCTGGAATCTCACCGGCAAGAGGAAGCTTCCACTTTTGGCTTCTCTATGTTTCCGACGATCCAGGTAGCTTCCCGACGTGCTGAAGGCGGCAGACGACAACTAAAGGGAGAGGGAAGTGGTGGTGGTCGGTGATAGTGGGTGGGTGGCTCCGACGTGGTCTATGATGGTGGTGACCGAGAGAGAAGAAGAAGAAAAAGAAAAAAAAAAAGGGAAGAGTTTGACCCGAAAAAATTTTGACTTTTCAATTTTGTTTTTTTTATGAATTATAAAATTACTGAAATGCCCTCCATCAAATTTAATAATAATAAATATAATTATAATTATTATAATTATAATAATAACAATAATAATAACAATGATAATAATAACCATGTTAACAATAGCAATAATATTAATAACAATAATATTAATAATAACAATATTAATCCCACCTAAAAATAAATTATTTTTACATAAATAATTTCTTAAAATAAAATACATAAATAATATTAACAAGTAACAATAATAATATACTAATAAAATTTAAAATTATTAATATTGCATATCCCAAAATAATATTATTTTATTTAAAATACTGGGTCTTTACAATCTCCCATTCTTAAAAGAATTCGTCCTTGAATTCAAAGAAAAGAATAGAAACAAGAGTCATTGAAAAAAGAGATAAAGATAAGAAGCTCGCATCTCTGCTTGCAGTCTCCCAAGTATGCTCCTCCACGTTGTTGCTTTGCCACAACACCTTGACCATCGGAATCTGCTTCGAATGCAACTGATGAACTTGATAGTCCACAATCGCAATAGGTTCCTCCTAGAACGTCAGGTCTTCATTCACTTCCACACTATTAAGCTACAACACGTGTGAAGGGTCCAAAATATACTTCCTCGGCATCGAGATATGAAACACTAGATGCACTTGAGATAAACTCAGAGGCAAAGCCAACTGATATGCAACTATGCCCACTCTCTCTAAAATCTTGAACGGTCCAATATAGCTTGGTGCTAGCTTACCCTTCTTGCCAAATCTCATCACACCCTTCATTGGAGATACCTTCAGAAATACATAGTCTCAAACCTAGAATTCCATATCTCTACGTCTTGGATCCACATAGCTCTTCTGCCTGCTAACTGCTGTCTTTAGTCTCTTTTAATCATAATAACCTTCTTAGTGGTATCCTGAACCATCTCAGGTCCAGTCAATGCTCTCTCCCTAATTTCATCCCAACTCAGAGGGAATCTGCACTTCCTTCCATACAAAGCCTCATACAGTGTCATCCTAATACTGCAATGGTAACTATTATTATATAAAAACTCCACAAGTGGCAAATGATCATCCTAGCTACCTGCCAGATCCAATACACACATCCTCAACATATCTTCCAGTGTCTGGATTGTCCTCTCAGACTAACCATTTGTCTAAGGGTGAAAAGCAATACTGAAATCAAGCATGGTGCCCATCGCTTCCTACAACTTCTGTCAAAAATGAGAGGTAAAAACTGAACCTCTATTAGATACAATGGACACAAGTACTCCGTGAAGGCACACAATATGCTTAACATATAGCCTTGCCAATCTAGCTACAGAATAAGTGGCTTTCACAGGTAAGAAATGAGCAGACTTGGTCAACTTGTCCACAATCACCCAGATGGAATCATATCTATTGTTAGAATAAGATAACCCAACCATAAAATCTATAGCAATTCTCTCTCATTTCCACTAAGGAATAGGAAGTGGCTGAAGCTTCCCAGAAGGCTTCTGATGTTCAGCTTTCACCTATTGACACGTCAAACACTTAATAATAAAATTAGCTACATCCTTCTTTAGTCCATCCCACCAGTACAAGTCTTTGATACTATGGTACATCTTAGTAACACTTGGATGTACACTGTAGGCTGTAGAATATGCTTCCTCAAGGATCTCATCTCTTAAATTATCCACATCAGGAACACACAGCCTACCACTAATCCATAAAATACCTTCACCATTGAGTATAAAATCAGTGAACTTCCCTACATGAGTATTCTCTACAAGCTCTGCAAGAATAGAATCTTGGCCCTGAGCTGCCTTAATCCTATCTCTCAACATAGATTAAACTCTGAACTGAGCTAATAGTCCATCATATATACTCATCTTCATCATCAGACCTTGATCCATTAACTGGTGCAACTCTTGGATCAACAGTCTCCTCTCCACACTGATGTGAGCAAGACTACCTGAGGACTTCCTACTCAAGGCATTTGCTACCACATTAACCTTGCTTGGATGATAAATAATCTCACAATCATAGTCCTTCAAGAGCTCTAACCATCTCCTCTGCCTCAGATTCAGATCTCTCTATTGAAAAATGTACTTAAGGCTCTTGTGATCTGTGAAAATCTAACAAGTCACCCCGTGCAGATAATGTCTCCAAATCTTGAGAGCAAAGATCACTGCAGCCATCTCTAGGTCATGGGTAGGATAATTCTATTCATGCTTCTTCAACTGCCTTAAAGCATAAACTATCACTCTACCATTTTGCATCAACACATAACCTAGGCCAACTGTAGAGGCATCACAATACACAGTGAACTTATCTACTCCATTGGACAAAGCCAAAACTGGAGTTGTGGTCAACTTCTCCTTTAGCAACTGGAAACTGTTCTTAAAAGCATCTAACCACTCAAACTTCATATTCTTTTGAGTCAAGTGAGTCATAGGAACTGCAATTCTAGAAAAATCCTACACAAATCTCCTATAATACCCAGCTAAACCTAGAAAACTATGAATCTTCATAACTGTTATCCGTCTAGGCCACTCAGACACTGCCTCAATCTTTTATGGATCAACCTGGATATCATCTTTAGACACTAAGTGTCCAAGGAATGCAACACTCTCTAACTAAAAATCACACTTCGAGAATTTAGCATAAAGCTTATATTCTCTCAGTGTCTGCAATATAGTCCTCAAATGATATACGTGCTCCTCTATACTCTTCGCATACACCAGTATATCATCGATGAAGACTACCATAAATTAATCCAGAAATGGTCTGAATACCCTGTTCATTAGATCCATGAAAGCAGCTGGTGCATTAGTCAACCCAAATGACATTACCAGAAATTCATAGTAGCCATATTGAGTGTAAAATGCTATTTTAGAAACATCGGCCTCACTGATTCGTAACTAATGATAACCCAACCTTAAATCAATCATAGAAAAGAACTATGCACCCTAAAGCTGGTCAAACAAATCATCTATACTCAGGAGAGGATATTTGTTCTTCACAGTCACATTATTCAGCTTTCTGCAGTCTATGCACAGTCTCAAAGTACCATCCTTCTTCCTCACAAATAAGACTAGTGCACCCTAAGGAGAAACATTGGGTTTGATGAAGCCCTTATCCAGCAATTCCTGCAGCTGCTCCTTCAACTCTTTTAACTCTGCAAGAGCCATTCTATAGGGCGGCATCAAAATAGGAGTTATGCCTGAAACCACATCTATATAGAACTTAATCTCTCTATAAGGTGGTAAACCTAACAACTCCTCAAGAAAAACATCAGGAAATTCACAGGCAATAGGAACATCTATAAGTGATAACTTCTCTATTGAAGTATCCCTGACTAATGCCAAATATTCCTAACAACCATTCCTCAGCATCTTCCTAGCCGTGATAGCGGAGATGAGATTCTGAGGTGTAAAACTCTTATCATCCACAAACTTAAACTCTTCTTCATCTAGAATTATAAAAATCACCTCTTTACTCTGACAATCCATAATTGCATAGTATTGAGACAACCAATCCATACCTAAAATCACATCAAACTCCATCACATCTTATAATATTAATTCTACTGGCAATTCTCTACCTTCGATAAAAATTGGACAATTAGAAAGAACAACATCGGTGTCCAATGAATCGCTTAGAGGTGTGGCGACAGACAAAGGAAAAGCCATCCTTGAAGCTTGCCAACATGACTTCAAAGTAAAAATAGGAGATACGAAGGAAAGTGTGGCATTCATATTAAACAAAACCTAAACATCCAAGAAATAAATAGGAATAATACTTACCATGATGGCATTAGATGCTTGAGCATCCTGCTGAGCGAGGTGGAAAACCCTGGCCTGACCTCGACCTCCCTACTGACTGGTAGAAGCCTGGCCAAAACCTTTGGCACCTCCTCTGGTACCTCTACCACGTCCCTACTGAGCAACAATCTAAGTCGAACTCGAGTGTTGAGCTAGAGACAACTAAAAAGGAACTGATGCTGCACTAGCAATTGACTGTTGTGGAAATTGTAAAATCTATTGTGGCTAAAAACCATAATAAGGATATGATTTGGAAAAGTGTCCCATCTGTCTGCATCAAAAATAAGTTAGCAGTGCCAAATAACATGATCCCTAATGAACTCTACCACTTGCCTGACAGATGTTAGGTGCTGACCCTGAACTCTAACCACTACTACTGCTAGAAGCACCTAACCCAAATATGATCAGTCTACGTTGTCCCCCATGACCATGTTTGCTACTCTTATGCACTTTATGCTGCTGCCTCTAGCTCTACTGCACTGAGCCTCTTTTCTGACTACTCGAACCAATCTAAAAGGTCGAATATGGAGTAGTCTAAAATCCTCTTGACTATATGCCCAACTGATAATAATCAGGCATAGCTCTTTGCCTGACTAATCTTAACTCAATCTCTTTGGCCAACTCTATCACTGACTCCAGAGTAAAGCCCGTTGTAGGCATCCCAGCAAATGCAGAACCTAGACCAGTGATGTACGTAGTAACTACAAAGTACTGATCTCTTATCAGATCCTCTGCATATTTGTCGAGTCAAAGAAACTCTCTAGTGTAGTCCTCGATAGATCTGTCTTCTTTAGTGATGCTCGTTAGTTGAAGTCTGCAGCTTGTACGAAGTGGTTCTGGGTAGAATCTCCTCATAAATGTCTCTTTGAACTGAGCCCAGGTCATCATAGTCAAATACAACTGAATAATCTGAATGAACCAATCTAGGGCTAGTCCCTCAACAGATAACTCGATGATCATGATCCGTTGGTACTTAATGTGAGCAGTCCGAGTCCCCAACTCGATCGTATATAGGAAATCCAACGGGTCTGATGTCCCATCAAAAGCTATCTAACCAACTTTGGCATAAAACAGTGCTGCCTCAAGGTTAGACATACCTTGTTGATAGGCAGGCTGTAACGGTGGTGCAATTGGAGGTATCGCAGCTTCCTCGTACTCAGGCTCTATAGGTTCCTCACCCTGTAGCTCTCACTGTCTATAATGACCTACCGCTCCTCGAGGTCTACTTATACCTCGACCTCTGCACCTCGCTAGTGGCTTAATAGGTAAAACTCATCCTAAAAGGACTCATCATCCACAGCCTCAATGACCGATGGAGCGATAAGCACTCGCCTCCTTATTCTAAAAAGACAAACGAGAAAGATTCAGATAAAACAAACAATCTAAGGATTACATAGAATACTAAATTAAGGAAAACTTATCAAAGACATACTCAAACCTAATTAAACTGCAGTAGTTTCAAAGAAAACACAACTCTGAAAACCTAGGTCCATAACTTTAATAACTTAGGGCTCTGATACTAACTTTGTCACGATCCAAACTAGGAGTCATGACCGGCATTAGGGAATGAGAATTCTTTTGAATCTGAAACCTGTAGCAAGCCTTAAAAATAAAAACACATGCAATAACTAAATTAAAATATGCCATAATTAAAACTTAAATCGATATAAAAATAAATACTCAATGTTATATCATAAAATAAAATATTCTACAATATTCAGAGAAAGGTCTCTGATATTGAAACAACATTCTACAGATACTAACACTACTACTGCAGTTTTCTAGAATACAATAAAAGTCAGATAAGCAATTTACATAAACTAGCTGCGGCTGAAGAAGTCTGGCATATAGGCCTACTACTAAGGTCTAAGGAAGAAGAATCTCTTGTAAAAATAAATAATTGAGGGAAGTCAGACCTCACTGAGTGAATTATTATATTATATATACATGCACCTCCTAATGTCACATGCAATCAAGCATCATTATATATATATATATATATATATATATATATATATATAGGCATTTCACACAGATGTTGAAATCACTTATATATATGTATAAATGTTGAAAAAAATATTTATTTTAACGAAAGATCAAATAGAACCCTAATTATATGCAACCTCAATAAAAAATATCTCTCTAACCATACAAGCTCACTTAATTCCAAATTAATTCTCTTATTCCATTTTTGACAGTAGACTGGCCCCGAAACATTAAGTCAATCGAGCTTCAGCAGTTTCACTATCAGTGTGACTGGCCCCGAGACGTTAAGTCAACCGAGCTCCTGCAATCACACTACTCAATCACATCAATCTCAAATAATTAATCAAATACAAGTCACCTTAAGTGATTTTAATAACTTAATTCTAAAATCTATTGTACCG
This sequence comes from Mallotus nudiflorus, assembly GCA_947683625.1. NCBI lineage: Eukaryota > Viridiplantae > Streptophyta > Magnoliopsida > Malpighiales > Euphorbiaceae > Mallotus > Mallotus nudiflorus. The sequence continues at coordinate 6,043,398 of CANTUR010000283.1, read as the reverse complement.
GTACGTACACAATCCTAGTGTTGCCTACTAGGTAGCACATTCTATTGATATCCTTCAAATAAAATTTAATATACATATGGAAAATAAATAACACATAATTAAACATAATAACATTTATAATAACTAACTAAACCATATATATACTAGAAATATACCGAAAATATACTAAGTATATTTCAAGTATATATATGCTATATAAATTAAAAATCAACCATAAATATACCGAATATAAACCATGTATATACCAAAAATATTCTAACTATATATTGAAAATGTAACATGCATATATATTGAAATATACTAAAATATATTGAAAATATACCTAACATATACTAAAACATTTAATAAAATAATTCATGTATAAATACATATTAAAAACATGAATAATCAATATCATGCATCCTATATGCGATGTATATATAAAATAATAACTCACAATTCTACGCTCCTCGACATTGGCTCGACGAGCCTAGTTCAATAGGTCTCGGTCTCGGTGCAACTAGAAAATAAATAATAGTAACAATCAGAATAAATCTAACATATACTTCTAAAGAGACTCGATCTAGGAATACAAAACTCAAACAAATACAGAATTCATAATCGACCTGACGTCACGTTTTACAAGAATTCTACCAAAAATTCGACAGAACCTCCTTTGTAAAAAGAACATCTCTCTACTAAAAAGTAGAGCCGATCCTGCAAGAAAATACACTGACTCGATCTAAACACGACTTGACCAAAATTTTAAAACTAGACTCGAACCGGTTGTCACATTTTACTAGAAACTACTGAAATTCAACAAAATCTTCTTTGTAAAACATACTTCTCCCTACAAAAGTATGGTCGATCATGCACAGAGAATATACTTCTATAACATATAAGTTCAACTACTTAGGCTGGTCCCCTGAACATAATGCCCAGTCGAGCCTCAACAATTGCACAAATGTATATATATATATATATATATATATATATATATATATATATATATATATATATATATATATATATATATATATATATATATATATAATTTTAAATAATTCACCCAAAAATCATAAAATCCATATAAAAATATAATAACTTCTCAAATCACCAAAATGTCTCATAAAAATATTAAAAACCTTTATTTTCCAACTAAATAATAAAATTCTAGCTTTTAAATAATATTTGCTAATAAGATTCATAAATGAAATAAAATTTCTATTTTTATAATTAAATTAGCATAAACTGCAAATAATTATTAAAATCACTATTTAACATCATAAAATAATTAAATACCCATTTAAGCTAAAAAAAATAAATTTATTATTCATATATTATTCCAAAATTATCACAAATGACTAATAAATGGGAAATAATTAAAAAAATACTTTTCATACTTTTATTAATCCATAAATAGTTTAAAACAAAATAATTAACAACAATTTCAATTAAAATCAAATAATCTACTAACTTCTAAAAATACATATGTAGTCATAAACTATCAAAATTCAATCAAATACCACAATAAATAAACTAATACTAAATACCATTAATTCACCCAAAATTATAAAAAAATCATTTAAATACTAAGTACCAAATATTTCAACCAAAATTATAAAAAGATCATTTAATATCAAAATCAACTTATTTATATAATAAAAGCATCAAAAATATTTATTTTCCACATTAAATAATAAAATTTCAAATATAAATAAATAATATTAATTAAACCCATTCTTTTAAATGTTCTAAATTAAATAGCATTTAATTACCAATAATCAATTAAATTATTAAATTATCTAATTTAAACAATTAAAACTCATTTAAGGTCAAAATTAATAATTAAAATTATTATTCAGATATAATTCCGGAAATTAATATTAATTAGCTAAAAATAGTAATTAATTTATAAAAAATTATTTTAATGCCAATTATCACTCAAAAACTATCCAAAACCTATTAATTTTCAATAATATCAATTAAAACATAAAAATGACTTATTTATATTAATTTCTCCAAAATTCTTTTTCTTTTTACATAAACATTCAAAAATCCGCAAAAAAATTTGGTACGTAATTTAAATAAATTTTCTTCATGAAGTTTTTGTCACGACCCAAAACAGGAGCCATGACCGGCGCTAGGGAACGAGAATTCTTTCGAATCCGGAACCCGTAGCAAGCCTAAAAAAAAAATAAAGCATGCCATAATAACAGTAACAATATAATATGCAGCGGAAAATAAAAATTATAGTATCATAATATCATCCATATCAACTGGATTTAATTCAAAACTCATCTCATCACATATATATAATCTTTAATACAAATCCAGTTTCAATATAATACATCTCTTTAAAATAAAGTACATGAAATCCAATACTTTAATTCACAACTACTGCAGTATCTAGATAAAATAAATAAGACTCAAGTAGATAATTTACACAAAGAAGCCAGGGCGGAAGAAATCCGGCGTATCGACCTGCTACTGAGGTCTGAAGAAGTTGACTCTCCTGAAAAATAGTCAACGGAGGGGAGTCAGACCTCACTGAGTGAATTACTATAATATATATACATACACATTAAGTGATAATGCATAAAGTCAACAGTATATATATAATATGTATATATACAGGCAATTGCACACAGATGCAATAAAAATCATTTTATATATTTTATCTGAAAAACCTCTTTTATGAAGGATCACATAGAACCCTAGAATATTGCAACCTCAGAAAATAGTGTTAAACAACACTCAAGCCATACAGGCTCACTTAATCCAAATATATCCACTTAATCCATTTAGACAGTAGACTGGCCCCGAGACACTAAGTCAACCGAGCTCCAGCAGTCTGACTGCCAGTGTGATTGGCCCCGAGACACTTGGTCAACCGAGCTCCAGCAATCACACCCAAACCACATCTCACATATCGATAATCATAATCAAATCAATATCCACAAATAGTTAGTAATATAGCCTAAATACTATAGGCGTACCGGTACGTACTCGGTCTTAGTGCTGCCCACTAGGTAGCACGTTCTATTGATATCCTTTATTATTAAATATAAAACATTCATTCACAATTAAATGATGCATGAATTTAAATAAAACAACAATATATACCATATATATACCGAAAATATACCAAACATAAACCAGGTATATTTCGAGTATATATATATCAAATAAATCCAATCAAAATCATAAATTAAACTAAAAATATATTTAAAAACATTTTAAATATATTTTATTAATAAAACATGTATATAATTTATTATATACCAAAAATAAACCAAAAATATACTTAATGTAAACTTAAGAAATAATCAAATTATTTATGCGTATTTAATCAACATAAAACATGCATTTCTAAATCATGCATCCTAAGCATATATATATAATATAGTAACTCACCTAATGCGCTCCACGAGACAGGTCCGACGGGCCTGGTCCACTAGCCCTCGGTCTCGGCGCAACTAAACAAGTAATAAATAATCGACATCAGAATAAACCCTAACAGAAATCCTAGAATTCAATCTAGAGTATTTAAGTACAGAATCGGAAATTAGGGTTCGACTGGATATCATGTTTTACGAGAATTCTACCGAAAATCCGGCAGAACCTCCCCTGTAAAACGGACATCTCTCTACTCAAAAGAGTAGAGCCGACCCTGCAAAGAAACACACTTCGAAATACAAGCTCAACAAAAATCCACAACCCCTCGGTCGGACTCCAGACTATAGTCTACCGACCAGGGTCCACAAACACAGAATAATTCCAGATATAATAAAAATATCCTCACAACATAGTAATACATCTCATAGGTAAAAATTACATAATTAACCTTGAAACACTATAAAAACCGATTAAAACTCATTTTATTAGAAAAACCGTATATTATATATAATTGAAAATAATTCACGAAAAGTAGTTTTAATTAGTTAAAAATACTAAATATATTGTAGAAATCATTTTTATACCTTAAATAACTATGAAAACCAATTAAATTACATTTTTAGACAATTTAGGGTAAAATTACCAAAATACCCCTATATATATAAATATACTTAAATTACTTCAAAAATTCACCAAAAATCATACAATTACCCAAAATTAATTTTCTCAACATATTTATCCATAATATCAATATTTAAACCCAATTAACCAATTAAATTCAAATAAAAACACATTTAACCTAATTTTTCCAAAATTCCATAAACTTCAATAATTCAAAATAAATAAATTCATAAAAATTCCAAATAAATTCCTATAATTCATTTCAACACCTAATTCAACCATAAACTCAAATTTCATAATTTAAATAATTAATTTCCGAAAATTAGAAAATAATATTAAAATATTCAAAAATCCAAACAATCTCCAAAAATTCATACATGTAGATTAAGCTACTAGGAACAACATTTGTGAAGGAAGTTTTCATGAATCAATCAATTCGAAGCTCAAAAAATTCAAAAACCCTAATAGGCCGAAATTGACAAAATCGAAACCTAAGCAATTCTAGACCATTTTAGCTCAAACCAAAGCTAGAATCACACTCACCGGAGCTCAAGGAGAAGAAAGAGACCGGCGGTGTCGAAAACGATGGCCGGAATCAGTGTGATCGACGGTGGATCGATTTTCGGCTTCTCCGGCCAAAATCGATCTCCAGACGCCGGAAACGGCCTCCTCAGGCGGCGAAATTGGTCGGGGAAGATGGTGGCACACCGGACGGCACACCCACGGTGAAGGAACGGCACGGCAGCGATCGGAAACGGAGAAGGGAGAATCGGGAGGAAGAAGAAGAAGTCGGGGGCAAAATGGTAATTTTCTAAACTTTTTGATTTTTAACAAATATATGTATATATATATACTTTACACTATATATTAAAATAATATTAAATTACACACATCAAATATACACCACACACATAAAAATATTAATATTTTAATAATTTATACTAAATAAAATTAATTAAATAACAATAAAACAAATAAATACTTAATAAAATATTAGGGTAATAATAAACCCTAATTAAATAATTATACACACAGGCTTTATTTAATAATTTAAAAATATGTATGAGTTCATGCAAGTCCGTAAATACATTTAAAATAATTAATAATACATTGTTTACGTGAAAATTTCCCCGAAAATGCAAGTCTCGGGAAAATTTTACGTAAAACACTGAAAATAATACACAGTAATTAAAATAGGTTTTAAATACATAACAACTCATAAAAATATCATAATATATATACAAAAATTATTGACACTGCATATCCCGGTACAGTGTAAAAATATTTTTAAAAACACGGGATATTACAGTCTCCCCCCCTTACAAGAATTCGTCCCCGAATTCCAAAAAGAAAAGATCAAGAAGGAAAGAGATACGGGTAAGAAGCTCGCATCTCAGCTTCAGTCTCCCACGTATGCTCTTCAACTCTGTCGCTACGCCACAGAACCTTGACCATCGGAATCTGCTTCGATCGCAACTGTCGAACTTGAAAATCAACGATCGCCACAGGTTCTTCCACAAACGTCAGATCTTCACTCACTTCTACACTATCAGGTTGCAACACGTGTGAAGGATCTGAGATATACTTCCTCAACATCGAGATATGAAATACTGGATGCACCTGTGACATACTCGGAGGCAAATCCAACCGATATGCAACAGTGCCAACTCTCTCCAGAATCTCAAACGGTCCAATGTATCTCGGTGCTAACTTACCCTTCCTACCAAATCTCATCACACCCTTCATCGGAGATACTTTCAAAAAAATGAAATCTCCAACCTGAAACTCCACATCTCTGCGCCTAGGATCCGCATAACTCTTCTATCTGCTAACTGCGGTCTCTAATCTTCGCTTGATCATGATGACTTTCTCTACAGCATCTTGAACCATCTCTGGTCCAGTCAAAGCTCTCTCACCAATCTCATCCCAACTCAACGGGGATCTACACTTCCTTCCATATAACGCCTCATACGGTGCCATACCAATACTGCTATGGTAGCTGTTATTATATGCAAACTCAACAAGCGATAAATGATCATCCCAGCTACCTCCCAAATCCAGGACACACATCCTCAACATATCTTCCAGTGTCTGGATCGTCCTCTCAGACTGACCATCTATCTGAGGATGAAAAGCAGTACTGAAATCCAACCTAGTGCCCATCGCTTCCTGCAACTTCTGCTAAAAATGGGAAGTGAACACTGAACCTCTATCTGACACAATGGACACAGGTACTCCATAAAGGCACACAATATGCTTCACATACAACTTCGCCAATCTAGCAACTGAATATGTGGCTTTCACAGGCAAGAAATGTGCAGACTTCGTCAACCTATCAACAATCACCCAGATGGAGTCGTATCCATCCTTCGAACGAGGTAAACCGACCACAAAATCCATAGCTATACTTTCCCACTTCCACTAGGGAATAGGAAGAGGCTGAAGCTTCCCAGAAGGCTTCTGATGTTCGGCTTTCACTTGTTGACACGTCAAGCACTTAGCAACATAATCAGCAACATCCTTCTTCAATCCATCCCACCAGTATAGATCTCTGATACTGTGGTACATCTTAGTAACACCCGGATGAACGCTGTAAGCTGTAGAGTGTGCTTCCTCTAAAATCTCCTCTCTCAAGTCATCCACATCTGGAACACACAATCTACCACTGATCCACAACACACCATCATCATCGAGTGTGAAATCAGTGAACTTCCCTGCTCTGACATTCTCTGCAAGCTCTTCTAGAATAGGATCTCGGCTCTGAGCTGCTTTAATCCTATCCCTTAGTACAGATCGTACTTTAAACTGAGCTAACAGTCCACCTGATCTACTAATCTTCATCATCAAACCTTGATCCACCAACAGATGCAACTCCTGGATCAATGGTCTCCTCTCAACACCGATGTGAGCAAGACTACCTGAGGACTTCCTACTCAAAGCATCTGCTACCACATTAGCTTTACCCGGATGGTAAAGAATCTCGCAATCATAATCCTTCAACAATTCCAACCATCTCCTCTACCTCAAATTCAAATCTCGCTGCTGAAAAATGTACTTAAGGCTCTTGTGATCAGTAAATATCTCATAAGTCACCCCGTATAAATAATGTCTCCAAATCTTCAAAGCAAAGATCACTGCAGCCATCTCTAGATCATGTGTAGGATAGTTCTGCTCATCTTCAACTGCCTCGAAGCATAGGCTATCACCCTTCCATTCTGCATCAACACACAACCAAGACCAATTCTAGAAGCATCACAGTAAACTGTGAACTTATCCACACTATTAGGCAAAGCTAATACTGGTGTTGTGGTCAACTTCTCCTTCAACAACTGAAAACTATTCTCACAAGCTTCTGACCACTCGAATCTAACATTCTTCTGAGTTAAGCGAGTCATAGGGGCTGCTATCCTGGAAAAATCCTGCACAAACCACCTATAATACCCGGCTAAACCCAGAAAACTCCGAATCTCCATAACAGAAGTAGGTCTAGGCCACTCAGATACTGCCTCACCCTTCTGTGGATCAACCTGAATACCTTCTTTAGACACTACGTGTCCAAGAAAAGAAACACTTTCCATCCAAAAATCACACTTCGAGAATTTAGCATAAAGCTGATGATCTCTCAGTGTCTGTAGTACAATCCTCAAGTGATATACATGCTCTTCCATACTCCTCGAATATACCAGTATATCATCAATGAAGACTACTACAAACTGATCCACATACGGTCTGAATACTCTGTTCATCAGGTCCATAAAAGCTACTGGTGCATTAGTCAAACCAAAAGACATCACCAGAAACTCATAATGACCATATCGAGTGCGGAACGCTGTCTTAGGAATATCGGATTCACTGATCCGCAACTGATGATAACCCGACCTCAAGTCAACCTTAGAAAAGAACTGTGCACCCTGTAGTTGATCAAACAAATCATCTATCCTCGGGAGAGGATACTTGTTCTTCACTGTCACCTTATTCAACTCTCTGTAGTCAATGCACAGTCTCAGGGTACCATCCTTCTTCTTCACAAACAGAACTGGTGCACCCCAAGGAGAAACACTAGGTCTGATAAAACCCTTATCCAACAACTCTTGCAACTGCTCCTTCAACTCTCTCAACTCTGCAGGAGCCATACGATAGGGTGGCATAGATATAGGAGTAGTACCTGGTACCACATCTATACAGAACTCAATCTCTCTGTGAGGTGGTAAACCTGGCAACTCCTCGGGAAAAACATCAGGAAACTCACAAGCAACCGGTACATCTGTGAGTGATAACTTCTCCACTGACGTATCCCTAACCAATGCCAAAAACCCCTGACAACCTTTCCTCAACAATTTCCTAGCTGAAATAGCAGAAATAAGATTCTGAGGTGCTGAACTCCTATCACCAACAAATTTAAACTCTACTTCATCAGGAATTCTAAAAGTCACCTCCTTATTCCTGCAATCTACCACGGTAAAGTGCTGAGATAACCAATCCATTCCCAAAATAACATCAAACTCCATCACATCCAACAAAATCAAATCAGCGAGTAATTCTCTATCTCCCACGAGAACTGGACAACCAGAAAGAACACTATCGACGTCCAAAGAATCGCTCAGAGGAGTGGCAACAGACAAAGGAAAAGCCATCCTCAAAGCTTGCCAACAAGATTTAGAAGCAAAAACAGGAGAAACAAACGAATGCGTGGCACCCGGATCAAACAAAACCCAAGCATCCAGGTAACAAACAGAAACAATACCTGCCACGACTGCATTAGATGCCTGAGCATCCTGCTGAGTCAGATGGAAGACTCTGGCCTGACCTTGACCTCCTTGCTGACTGGTAGAAGCCTGGCCAACACCTCTGGCACCTCCTCTAGTACCTCTACCACGACTCTGCTGTGGAACAAACTGAGTGGAACTCTGATGCTGGGCTGGTGGCAACTGAAATGGCACGGGTGCTGCACTAGCAATCGACTGCTGTGGGAATCGCGGAATCTGCTGCTGCTGATACCCGGAATAAGGACACGATCTGGCAAAATGTCCTGTCTGCCCGCATCTGAAGCATGTCAGTGGTGTCAGATAACACGGTCCTTGATGGACTCTACCACAAGTCTGACAAACACTGGCCGCTGATCCAGAACTACGACCACTGCTGCTGCTCGAAGCACCTGACCCAAATCTGAATGATCTACGCTGACCTCCACGGCCATGTCTACTGCTCCGATGCACTCGCTGCTGCTGTCTCTGACTCTGCTGAGTCGAACCTCGCTGCTGACTACTCGAACCAACATGAAAACTCAAATACAGAGTAGCCTGCGATCCACTCGACTGAACTTCCAGCTGGTAATAATCAGGCATCGCTCCCTGCCTAACTAGTCTCAGCTCAATCTCCTTAGCTAACTCAATCACGGACTCCAGAGTAAGACCTGCTGTAGGCATACCAGCAAAAGCTGAACCCAAACCAGTAACATACGTAGTAACTGCGAAATACTGATCTCACATCAGATCCTCAGCATATCTACCCAAATGAAGAAACTCTCGGGTATACTCCTCTACAGATCGATCTCCACGAGAAATACTAGTCAAACGGAGACGATAGCTCAAATGAAGAGGCTCTGGACAAAATCTCCTCATGAATCGCTCTCGAAACTGAGCCCACGTCATCGTCATCATGTAAGGCTGGATCATCTGAATGAACCAATCTAGAGCTGGTCCCTCGACAGACAACTCGACGATCATGATCCGCTGGTACTCGGTATGAGCAGTCCGAGTCCTAGTCTCAATCGTATGCAGAAAATCTAAAAGATCAGAAGTACCATCAAAAGCAATCCTGCCAACTCGGGCATAGAACAAAGCTGCCTCAGGGTCAGACATACCCTGCTGATAGGCAGGCTGAACAACTGGAGGAACAGGAACATCAAACTCAGGCTCAATAGGCTCCTCGTCCTGTAATTCTCTCAGCCTACGGCGACCTGCCGCTCCTCGAGGTCTACCTCTGCCACGACCTCTACGTCTAACTGGCTGCTCAGGAGGTAAAACCTCATCCTGAAAAGACTCATCATCCTCGGCCTTAACGACCGGTGGAGCGACACGCGCTCGCCTCCTCATTCTGAAAAGACAAACGGAAAGATTCAGACAAAACAGACAACGAAAGAATAACGCTGAAAACTACAGCAAGGAATACTCATCAAGACATACTCGAACCTAATACACTGCAGTAGTCCAACAGAAAACACAACTTTAAAACTAGGGCCACAACTCACATAACTAAGCCCTGACACAGAACTCCGCTCTGATACCAACTTTGTCACGACCCAAAACAGGAGCCATGACCGGCGCTAGGGAACGAGAATTCTTTCGAATCCGGAACCCGTAGCAAGCCTAAAAAAAAAAATAAAGCATGCCATAATAACAGTAACAATATAATATGCAGCGGAAAATAAAAATCATAGTATCATAATATCATCCATATCAACTGGATTTAATTCAAAACTCATCTCATCACATATATATAATCTTTAATACAAATTCAGTTTCAATATAATACATCTCTTTAAAATAAAGTACATGAAATCCAATACTTTAATTCACAACTACTACAGTGTCTAGATAAAATAAATAAGACTCAAGTAGATAATTTACACAAAGAAGCCGGGGCGGAAGAAATCCGGCGTATCGACCTGCTACTGAGGTCTGAAGAAGTTGACTCTCCTGAAAAATAGTCAACGGAGGGGAGTCAGACCTCACTGAGTGAATTACTATAATATATATACATACACACTAAGTGATAATGCATACAGTCAACAGTATATATATAATATGTATATATACAGGGAATTGCACACAGATGCAATAAAAATCATTTTATATATTTTATCTGAAAAACCTCTTTTATAAAGGATCACATAGAACCCTAGAATATCGCAACCTCAGAAAATAGTGTTAAACAACACTCAAGCCATACAGGCTCACTTAATCCAAATATATCCACTTAATCCATTTAGACAGTAGACTGGCCCCGAGACACTAAGTTAACCGAGCTCCAGCAGTCTGACTGCCAGTGTGATTGGCCCCGAGACACTTGATCAACCGAGCTCCAGCAATCACACCCAAACCACATCTCACATATCGATAATCATAATCAAATCAATATCCACAAATAGTTAGTAATATAGCCTAAATACTATAGGCGTACCGGTACGTACTCGGTCTTAGTGCTGCCCACTAGGTAGCACGTTCTATTGATATCCTTTATTATTAAATATAAAACATTCATTCACAATTAAATGATGCATGAATTTAAATAAAACAACAATATATACCATATATATACCGAAAATATACCAAACATAAACCAGGTATATTTCGAGTATATATATATCAAATAAATCCAATCAAAATCATAAATTAAACTAAAAATATATTTAAAAACATTTTAAATATATTTTATTAATAAAACATGTATATAATTTATTATATACCAAAAATAAACCAAAAATATACTTAATGTAAACTTAAGAAATAATCAAATTATTTATGCATATTTAATCAACATAAAACATGCATTTCTAAATCATGCATCCTAAGCATATATATATAATATAGTAACTCACCTAATGCGCTCCACGAGACAGGTCCGACGGGCCTGGTCCACTAGCCCTCGGTCTCGGCGCAACTAAACAAGCAATAAATAATCGACATCAGAATAAACCCTAACAGAAATCCTAGAATTCAATCTAGAGTATTTAAGTACAGAATCGGAAATTAGGGTTCGACTGGATATCACGTTTTACGAGAATTCTATCGAAAATCCGGCAGAACCTCCCCTGTAAAACGGACATCTCTCTACTCAAAAGAGTAGAGCCGACCCTACAAAGAAACACACTTCGAAATACAAGCTCAACAAAAATCCACAACCCCTCGGTCGGACTCCAGACTACAGTCTACCGACCGGGGTCCACAAACACAGAATAATTTCAGATATAATAAAAATATCCTCACAACATAGTAATACATCTCATAGGTAAAAATTACATAATTAACCTTGAAACACTATAAAAACCGATTAAAACTCATTTTATTAGAAAAACCGTATATTATATATAATTGAAAATAATTCACGAAAAGTAGTTTTAATTAGTTAAAAATACTAAATATATTGTAGAAATCATTTTTATACCTTAAATAACTATGAAAACCAATTAAATTACATTTTTAGACAATTTAGGGTAAAATTACCAAAATACCCCTATATATATAAATATACTTAAATTACTTCAAAAATTCACCAAAAATCATACAATTACCCAAAATTAATTTTATCAACATATTTATCCATAATATCAATATTTAAACCCAATTAACCAATTAAATTCAAATAAAAACACATTTAACCTAATTTTTCCAAAATTCCATAAACTTCAATAATTCAAAATAAATACTTAGAAATTCATAAAAATTCCAAATAAATTCCTATAATTCATTTCAACACCTAATTCAACCATAAACTCAAATTTCATAATTTAAATAATTAATTTCCGAAAATTAGAAAATAATATTAAAATACTCAAAAATCCAAACAATCTCCAAAAATTCATACATGTAGATTAAGCTACTAGGAACAACATTTGTGAAGGAAGTTTTCATGAATCAATCAATTCGAAGCTCAAAAAATTCAAAAACCCTAATAGGCCGAAATTGACAAAATCGAAACCTAAGCAATTCTAGACCATTTTAGCTCAAACCAAAGCTAGAATCACACTCACCGGAGCTCAAGGAGAAGAAAGAGACCGGCGGTGTTGAAAACGGTGGCCGGAATCGGCGTGATCGACGTTGGATCGATTTTCGGCTTCTCCGGCCAAAATCGATCTCCAGACGCCGGAAACGGCCTCCTCAGGCGGCGAAATTGGTCGGGGAAGATGGTGGCACACCCACGGTGAAGGAACGGCACGGCAGTGATCGGAAACGGAGAAGGGAGAATCGGGAGGAAGAAGAAGAAGTCGGGGGCAAAATGGTAATTTTCTTAACTTTTTGATTTTTGACAAATATATGTATATATATATACTTTATACTATATATTAAAATAATATTAAATTACACACATCAAATATACACCACACACATAAAAATATTAATATTTTAATAATTTATACTAAATAAAATTAATTAAATAACAATAAAACAAATAAATACTTAATAAAATATTAGGGTAATAATAAATCCTAATTAAATAATTATACACACAGGCTTTATTTAATAATTTAAAAATATGTATGAGTTCATGCAAGTTCGTAAATACATTTAAAATAATTAATAATACATTGTTTACGTGAAAATTTCCCCGAAAATGCAAGTCTCGGGAAAATTTTACGTAAAACACTGAAAATAATACACAGTAATTAAAATAGGTTTTAAATACATAACAACTCATAAAAATATCGTAATATATATACAAAAATTATTGACACTGCATATCCCGGTACAGTGTAAAAATATTTTTAAAAACACGGGATATTACAATTTTCTTGAAATATATCAAAGAATTTATTAAAAATATAAAATTTTCTCGAGTTATAAACAGTACATATGAACAATGTTCGCACTCGGAATAGTATAATATTGAAAACTATCTCAAAAATTAAATCTAAGTATATTTTTGGAAAGCTCATAAATTATACGCTAATAATCTAAAATTAATTTCACAAGAAAAAACCTAATTTAAGCTTAATTTAACAATTTACACAAAATTAACCTAACAACAATTATCCAAAATTGAAGTTGAATCCGGCGTTAATCGGATAAATTACCTTGGGGGAGACGAAACCCAAAATGAGAGGAAGAGATCGAGACCAAGCTCGATCACCGTCGTCACTGAAAATATCTCCAATGAGCAAATGAAGATCTGGCCAAACTTAAAACCAAGGAAAGAAAGAGAAGGAAGCTCACCGGAAATGGAGGAAAGCAACGTTGTCGCTTGCTGGAGCTGATACACTGACTGACGTAGTGACGAGGTTCAACAAAAGTGGACATTGGGCTAGTGGTTTGGTCATCAATGGCATAAGTAAAGAAAAGAAGAAGATGAAGAATAAGGGGAAAAGTGGCCACTGCCACTATCATGTTCTCTTTTTTCTTTTTTCTTTTTGCAACAAGGACAATTCAAATAATTTTTTAAAATAAAAAAAATCTCTTTTCCAAATATATATATATATATATCCCAATTTAAATTTATTACAATTACACAAATAATAATACTTAAATAGATAATCATATATTAATTAACACTACTTAATCCTAAAATAATATTAATAACATTACCTAATATACAACAAAAAAAAATTAAATTTTTAATTTCAAATTAATAATAATGCCATAATTTAATAAAGTAAATAATAACACTAGAATTTAATTTAACTTCACAATAATCAAATATCATAGTTTAATAAAATAATTATTAACATTACATATCTCATAATTTAATTTAATAATTTATATGAAAATTTTGGGTCATAACAATTGTATTTTAATTTTATTTTTTTTATTATTTTGGTAGATTTTATAATAGCCCTGATAATGGGAATAATGAAAATTTAGTTCTCTCATTCTTAAAAAATTAATTAGTAAATTAGGTTCAATTTGGTAAACCCTAATTAAAATCAATGGAATAAGTGGATTAATTTAGGTTGCGTGTTAATTAAAATTAAGATTTTTTTAAATAAAATAGTTTAATTGCATGGTTGATCTTTTTTATTTGTTTGTTTTGATTTTTCTTATCCTTTTTTTGGCTTGTTTATTCTTTTTATGTGTTTTGGGTCTTAGATCCATATTAGGCTCTAACTCATTTAAATAATTTTAGGTTTAAGTAGTTATTTATTAGCCCATCTCATTTAATAGGTCTAGATTTTAATTGAAATGCATTTTAGACTCATAATTAACTAGATTTAGGTTAGAGATAATTTAGGCTCATTTAGTAATTTAGACATAGGCCCATTTTAGGTTAATAACAATTAATTTAGACTTAGCCCATTAAATAAAAGCTTTTTCCATAACTTGTATATTTAATATCATCTTAAAATTAAAATATGTAGAATTAGACACACTAATTTAAATACTTCATAATTTGTAGATTTAGGCCCACTCTTAAAATTAAAATAAATAGACTTTAGGTTCACTTAATTAAAATTAAATAAGAATTAGACTCATTAGTCTTTAGGCTCACTTATAAATTAAAACATGTAGATTAGGTCATTTAATTAAAATCAATGGAGATTAGTGATATGATCCTAATGCGATCCAAGATTTAATTTTTATCAATTCGTCTTTTGGTAGCCTACTTTAGCGTTTTGGTCATACATTTCTCTACAGAAGTTGGATTGAGGTAATTCAAATTTCTATGGAAATCTGACACATAGTGCTACAACTTTGGTGCAGAAAGTTTGAGTTAATTTGATCGTCTTCATGGGTTAAAATTATAAAAGATTATCAGGTCGTGTATAATACTAGACAGACTGAATATACATCAGTAAATGAGCCATATCTCACTCATTATAGATCCAAATAAAGAGATTCAAGATTACATCAAGGGCTATAACTTTTATGTTTTGGGTTTCCATCAATTCGGCCTTAATTATGGTGAAAAGTTCACAACAACATACTCTATATGTCAATCCGAATGTAATCAAGATAATATTTTATTATTTAGGTAGAATTATATTTTCTTGTTTAAGAAGGATTTTATTTTCTTGTTTAGTTAGGATATTAATTAGGTTTTATTTAGGGTTTATTTAAGCCTGTATAAAGGTCTTATTTTATGTAACTTAGGAGATTATTTTATTATTCAGAATTGAAGTTTTAAAACCTAAAGGCTATTTTGCTTTTATCTTTGTGTTCTTGTGTAGAATACATGCTTTAAGGAACATTCAAGTAGATTGATCATATTCTTATAGAGTGTTTCGAAATTGAAATTTAGAAACGAGTTTTCTTTATTCTAATTCTTTGATCATCTAAGTAATCTGATTTCTAACCATTTTTAGGGGTTGTTGCTAAATTGACTATTGAGGTTTTCAAGTTAATGCTTTAGGGGTTCAAATACATAAAGGGGTTCTCAAGCTTATTCTTGGAGGTTCCGTATCAATTAGACTAACCTAGGGATTGTGATTTAAATGAATGCATTATTTACTTATATATTTCATGACTAGTTTTCCTAGAGTTGATTGTTTTAATAAGGGTTTATATGAAATTGCATGTAAATAAAGATTAAGATATTAATTCATAAAGTAATTCTAAAAGAATATGAGACTAAAAGAAGTTAGTATTTTGTACCCAGAATCTCCTTGTTGTGATGCTGGCTTTCTTGTAGGGAATCGAGTACCACTATTTTTCTATTTCTCTCAATTATTACCTTGGGTGGTGACTCCTCATCTCCATGCTATGTCTTTGTGACAGTGGTTAGTGTGTTCTCTAGATCCATGAGCTCAAATAGTGTCATGGTTACTAAAATCTTAGGTGCACGCTAAACCTCATTACTATGGCAACTCCACTGGGGATAAGAGATGCTGATTCTACTTGTATTCTTTAGAATTATTTTATTAATTATTATTTTATTCTTGCATTCATTCTGCATGTCCCTATTAACTGATGGTATTGGTTTATGATTTTATGATTCCACTAGCTTTATAGAGTTATAAATTGGCTAATCATTACTCTTAGCCTTAACTCAGTTTAAGAGAGATTACCGGGCTCATATGACTAAATTTTGTAACCCAAGTCCTAAAGCAAGGTAGTCTTCTCTCAAATTTGCAAAGGATGTTGGGCCCTTCTGACCTTGGCCTGTAACTAAAGTTTTAAAAGAGGGCATCTTGCTAAGGGAACTTGACTTTTCATCGGACCCTAACCACATATAATGGCTTAGTTACTTCCTTTAAAATTACCCAAATTGCTTGTGTATGTTGCCATGAGGTATTTTCTATCTATAAAAGCCCAAGCTTATACTTTAAAGAGCCCATTTGGGCTAATAAAGATTGGGCTACACCTTTATACCTAGAAATATTATTTCCATGCTTTTGTTACTTTAAAAGAGATTTGGTATGCATGTTGGTTCTTAATATCCCCTGTTAATATTAAGGCCAAGACAAAAAATCTTAGGAAAAAAGACTCGCCATTGATTACGCGTGTGGGAGGAATAAGGTTGGAAGGATGTATATACATTTGACTTGTTTGACTTGCTACTTGTTTCATGGCACGTGCATCATACTAATACTTTGTTTTTCAGCCATCATTTATTCATCTGGGTCTTCCTATATTTGGAGTTGGAAAGGTGGCAGACTAGTGAGAACTGATTCAAGCCTACAATCAATTACAAAAGAGATCCTTAGCAGAATGGAAAAGAGCCCTATCAACCCGCTTTACCTAGAAGCTACACCAACTCAAATATAAGAGATGTAATAACAATAAGGCGGAAATTGGACCCTAGAAGACATTAAGGGAGCTTTAATGGATGACATGAGAGCAATGATGCAAGATGAACTAAGACAGGCTCTGACTAGATTAATGCCACCACGTGTTGCTGCTGCACCTCCCATTATAGCTAATCCACCTATTGTCGTTGCACACCTGCTAATAATGACAATGCTTGGGGGTAACCTTTAAATGCTGCAAAGGATGTACCTATTGTGGAAATGAAACTGGAGGATGTTGAGAACTACATGGTTAAAAAAGAAAAAGGGAATCATTTGAGCAAGTTCAAGACCTGGAATCCAAGCAGATAAAAGCACTTACTCAAAAAATGTCCAAGATGGAAGAATTTATGAGAGGATAAGGCATCAGATATATGTTTGACTTTGATGATATGATGCAATTTTAGGAAGATAAGCTGCTTGATAAGTTTAAGATGCCACAGCTGCAAAAGTTTGATGGTACTAGGGACCTAAGGATCCAACTTAGTTAATACATAACTACTATGAGCACCACTAAGGCTCCTCTGTCTATAGTTACCAAGTTGCTTGTACTATCCTTAGAGGGCACGACTATCAATTGGTATCATGGGTTAGAGAAATCTATCCGAGCTAACTGGAGAGAATTATATACTACATAACTGAAATAGTATGACTACAATACCAAGCTTGAAGTGTCTATTAGGGATTAGAATTGACCAAGTAGGAGCCTAATGAATCATTTTCGGATTTTCTAACTAGATTCATGAACAAGGCAAGGTTAATAAAGAACAAACTGGCTGAGAAGGATCAGGTTACGATGATAGTCCGAAATACGTCACCCAATCTGGTTGAAAGGCTATAAATGATGAATCTTAAAACATTTATGGACCTTTATAATGATGGTTTGCAAGTTAAAGAGATTGAAAGTGAGAAAAAGAGGATTGTTAAAAGCACCGGAGCAAGGAACTATCAATGAGGGCACACAGCAAGTTTGCACTAATCAGATTATGGTAGTGTATATTGTTTGACAATTAAGGAGATTCTCAAATTTTAACCAACCTTTGTCAAAAGTCCTAGAGCGCCTAGTGCAAAAGGGCTTACTTCAGCCTTTACCTAATCCAAATCCACCAAACCCAAACATCCCAATCTATAACCCAAACAACATTACAAATTCCATTAAAACCTTCAACACTCCATAAATAATTGCATCTGCCTCAAACATGAAATTCAAATCCTTATAGACTCTGAAAATATCACAGACCCCAAAAACCCAAACACCATAAATAATCTCTTCCTAAACTACTGAAATGTTCCATCCTCAGCTACCATGATGATCAACTCAGGAGTTAGTGAGGAAGAAGTGTTAAGCTCCCTTGAGGACCTAGACCTTAAAAATAATGAGAAATCTCCTAATGCTCCTAAAGATGTGGAAGGAATAGAAGACTTATTGGGTCAAACTTCAGGCAAGTTCGATTATAAGGTGTTTAATACTAAACCACCTTCTTTTGACATACCCTTCGAGTCGATTGTGCCTACAAGATGGGGTGATGAGTTTGATGATGAGAAGTTGCTAGACAAGAAAGAAAAATGCACATTCGAGTTACAAAAAGATGAAGTCATAGAGATAATTAACAAGAAGATGCAAGAATAGTTATTATGTTAGCCGCCTGAAGGATAACCACTATGAGACTCAGCGTCCCTAGTATATAAAATAGGAAATAAATTTTCTTATTATCTTCTTTGAATAAAATTTTAGTTTCTTTTGAACTTGTTTTGTTTTAGTGATCAATGATATGAATTCTGATCATGCTTAGTTATGTAATATGCATTATGATATTGATTGCATTTGCATGTTTGATGTAAAAATTCGATTCAATTAGACTCATTTAGTATGGGCACAAATGCAAATTCAAAAAAAATTCATATATCACATGATGTAACTTATGAAGATAGGAAATATGAGGAAAAAAATAAAAAGAATGATAAAAAAACAAAGAGAGAGAACAAGAAAAAAGAACAATAAGGTAAAAATTAAAAAGAAAAAAATTTTAGGATTGGCTGACAACAGGAGTTGTACCATGTGATGTAATGAATGTTCTCATTTTTGCCCTAATGAATAAGTAAAATTGAATTTAAAATTTTTGTTCAAATATCACATATTCATTTTTATCATACTGCAAGTATCTAAATGGAAAGATAATACAATGAAAGTTAAACAATTAGAGCTATAAGATCATTATTCTAATTACATTTTCTCTTTTATTGCCCTTTATAATTTTACTTATAAGTCTAGTGTTCCCTAGTACATAAATAATTCAGGTGGCTCAAACCCACACCTTGATCAATCATTGCATCAGCATCAAGTCTCATATTCTGCTCAAGAGTTCTTCAAAGTGCAAGTCCAGTTGATTTCATTATCAAGAACTCACTTTAATTAGTTTGCCCACTCCTCTACATCTTCAATGCATGATATTGTAACTAATAAGGTTAGTAAGTCAAATGATCAACAACAATAATGAACGAAATGGGTCTCTTGCACACAAAAAAAGACTACTAGAATAGCATAAATGAATTTAGAATGAAACTAGGGGCAAAATATAATTCTGGGGGAAAATTATAGAATAATAAGTCTACATTCAAAGAGTGAAGAAGGAACACTGAAGAATAAGAGCTAATATAAGAGACCTCGAGGTAGAAGAAGTATATAAATACATCGGTTATCATACAGCAAAACCAATAGCAAAAAGAAAAGTTCAACGGTGCATCAATCAATCATAAGCTCCAGTGTCAAGCCATGGACCCTACTTGCTAACATGGTCATCTATTTGAGAAACTTTATCAGAGGCTCTGACCTCAGAAGTACTAATAGTGAAGCATTCAATGTTTAAACCTATAGGCTATTGATAAGGCACGTCATTCTTATACTCTAAGTAGCAAATATAGCTTTGTTCCAAACAGGAGACCCATTAGGATCATGCATATAATACATAATATGCATACACTTGCATACATTTATTGTGAAATACTTGCTTTTCATAATAAAATCTTTGAGCTTAGGCGAGATTGTGCAAATACTTTGCTACTAACATTCAAAATTAGTGTTGTAAAAGTGCAAAAAGGTAGTCAGAATGTTCACATCCGAAGGAAAAGGGTAGCACTATCAAGGTGAACCTAATACTCAATAGGAATTTAGACCTCAGGAACCCAATAAATTATGAGCCCATCCAATAAGGGAATATCACCGATAGTGACACTTGTAAAAGCATAATCCTTACAACCTTAAGAGGCTGGATAGAACAGTCAAGGTCCTCTGATTCAATATCCATCTCCATAGTCTCATTTGGAATATCTCTCCAAAATAATTAGTCTAGTGTAAGGTATGGAATATAATGATTAGAAGGACCAACATGTCAACAATACATTTGTCAGCCTCATAAAAAGGAAGGATGCACTCAAAACCTAGAATGAATGCACTCTGAAAAATTATTTGATCATTAAATAAGATCTCTAACTCCTGAACCTTTTTTATAGGAGATATCAAGAAGAGGAATAAAGCCCTTTACCATAGCATTAAGGGAATGGTGGAAATACAAATGCAGCCTAAAGCCACAACTTCAATGGTGGAGTATCATGACCTTCGTGATCAAAGACATCATCACCATAATCAAAATGGAAGAATGCAAAAGAATAACACTGCATTTTGATAAAATTTATTCACTTGTGAATAGACCATACTAACTTATGGTGTTTTTATACAGGGAAAAATAAAAAAGAATGAAGAAGAGGAAAGAAACCGATACACCAATAAGAATGGGCCAAATAGCAAATACCAAACACTCATTAAGATAATAAAAAGGGAAGTAACAGAACTCTCTTTCCTTAAATTCTATAATAAAGTACCATCTCAATTATAAACCTCACAAATTCAAAGTAAATTCATACACTTCATGAGATCATGTATAAAAAGCCTATCTTATAAACTTTGATCATAATGGCTCTTTTTTATTAGCCTTGTGGAATTCAGATGATTAGTTAGCAGCTTTGTGTTGAGAGTTTATAAACTCTAATCAATCTAATGTTTACTTTACACCTAAACAAAGGGAAGAAAATTTGCAAAAACAAAATCTATGGACATTAAGCATAAATTGCTTGAATTTCAAAGTACCATTTCAATCTTTTGAATGATAAATATGCATATAATCTACTTCAATGCTCATAAATGAGTATTAGTACAAAATCCTTGGACAGTATCCATGCTGAGTAATATGAGAAAGGTGGGGAAATACCAAGAGAAGAATCAAAATAAGAGCAAGCATAATGTACTCCAATGCTCAGAAATGAGTAAGACTATCAATAAGAAACTTCTAATGGTATCCATACTAAGTAATACAAGAAAGGCGGGGGAATACTAAAAGAGGACCATGATAAAAATTGCTCTATTTACTTTAATGCTCTGTAAGAGTATGAGTATCCAAAGGACATTTCCAATGGTATCCAACTGATTAATATGAGAAAGGCAGGGAAATACTCAGATAAGGAAGAAAAGCACAAAAATAATTCAAAGGTTATTTTGATATTCAGAATTTGATCCTTTTTATGCTTAATTTTCTTAAGTTTTGTTTAGTAAATTCTCCTTATAATTAGGTGTAGAAGTAAGCTCTTCACTTGGTAAAAGATATGCTCTCAGCATAAGATGGTTAATTATGCCTCTAACCTTTGTAAATAGCAAATAAATGATAGTGATGAAAATAAAAAATAGTGAGATTCGTTGAGTGCACGCTATCTCATGAAAAAGTGATGAATTTTCTCATGAATTTTAATATTATAATATACTTTTGTACATTCATCATGATTAAAACTAATTTCAACAAGTCTGTAGGAATTGCAAATCCAGAAGGAAATGCACCTAAGTTGTAGAGTTGGTTAACACAGTGGAATTGTAATTAGTCAGCAGAGAAATTCTAATAAGCTAACACAGTAAAATACAAAGTTAGTCAGCATAAAGAATTTAAAGCATTCGACTCAAACAACCAAAGATAAAAATCACAAGCAATTATGGATTGTAGTATCAAAGGCGAGCAATGAGAGGGTTGCAATTAATTAAAATCAGTGAGCAGTTATAGACTGTAGCATTATCAAAGGTGAGCAATGAAAGGATTACAGTCAATTTATGAGCAGTTATGGATTATAGCATTATTAGTGAGCAACAAAAAGGTTACAGCTAATCTCAAGTAATTATGGATTACAGCATCATTAGTAAGCAATGAAAGGGTTGTAGCTAATCGCAAGCAATTATGGATTGCAACATCATCAGTGAGTAATGAAAGGGTTGCAACTAATTGCAAGCAATTATGGATTGTAGCATCATCAATGAGCAATGAAAGGATTACAGCTAATCGCGAGTAATTATGGATTACAGCATCATCAGTGAGCAATGAAAAGGTTGCAGCTAATCGCTAGTAATTATGGATTAAAGCATCATCGATGAGCAACAAAAGGGTTGTAGCTAATCATGAGCAGTTATAGACTGCAACATCATTAATAAGCAATGGAAGGGTTACAGTTAATCATGAACAGTTATGAATTGCAACATCATCAGTGAGCAATGAAAAGGTTGCAGCTAATCGCGAGCAATTATGGATTGCGGCATAATCAACAAGCATTCAAATTAATAAGGGAAATGAAGAATGAATCAGCAAAAGGCAAAGCATAAAAGACATTAATGCTACACAACCGAGTGTAGTGTATTCCTACCTAGACTATACGACCGAGTACAATGTATCATTTCAATTCAGACTATTTGACTAAGAATAGTCAACATTGTACAACCGAGTGCAATGTGTCATCTCAATTCAAACTATACGACCGAGTATAGTTAACATTATACAATCGAGTGTGATGTGTCTTTTTTAATCCAAAATATATGAACAAGTATAGTCGACATCATACAACCGAGTATAATGTATCCCTTTTAATCCAAACTATATATCCAAGTATAGTCAACATCATACGATCGAGTGTGATGTATCCTTCTAATCTCACTATACGACCGAGTATAGTCGACATTATATGACCAAGTACAATGTATTCTTTCAATTAAGACTATATGTTCGGGTATAGTCAACATTGTATGACCAAGTACAATGTATTCTTTCAATAAGGAATATTCCCACAGGAATATAGCGAGAATCATTACATATATTTTGTTAAACGTCTTACATGGAATATAATGAAATCCATTGTCACTAAACATCCCAAAGGGAATATAATATAGTTCACTAGACACTACACAATAGTTATAGTATTATTGCTAGACGTTCCACAGGAGCTATAGTATGTTCTCAAATCATTAAAAGCTAAATGTCCCACAGGGAATATAGCAAAACTTATTTGCATATATCTCACTAGACGTTCTACAGGAAACATAGTGAAGCACGCTACATATAGCATCTTGCTTAAAAATTGCACAACAATTTAAGCATTAATCCATCAATTATGATACAATTAAGTACCCTAATTCTTTCCTTCAAAATTATGTGTTTCTATTGCTTTACCGCAATTTGTCAAGCAAATAACGACAAAGGGGGGTAACTGTAAGCACCCAAGTTCAGGATGCAATTGTGCATGAATGCAACAAAATCCTCTATGATGACAATTTAATAAAAAAAATTGACCTCTAGTGTTAAGTTTCACGATTTCAATTACTAAATTGCAATATTTTTTGGGTTAATTATAAAAATTTGACTTTTATAAGGGTATATATGAAATGTGTAACTAGAATTATGTTATGCCAATTGACATTACATAATGCCAATCGGCGTTACATAATGCCAATGGGCATTATGTAATACCAATTTGTATTACACAACGCCAATTGCCATTACACAATGCTAGTCGACATTTTGGAATGTTGAGGCACTAAAAAATTCAACAAAAATATTTTTTTCTCACTATGATTGTTCCAAATTTAATTTATAAATAAATTAATTTGAGTATTTATCTATAGGTTTCAATCCCGGTCCAGTATGCGTCTCTTACGCATATAATCTTTTTTTAAGTTAAAATTCTTATCTTGTTTTTTGGGAGGGAGAGATCAAAGCTACTGTGATCATTTAACTCTTGTGATTATGTAAGTGGTTATCTTAGGAACAAAATATAAAAAGAAAAGGTTGGTAAGAAGAGGAGGGGGGAACTGGGTAAAAAAAAGAGAAAAAAAACCCTAATCAACTACTTCAATAGAGGTTGATTGAGAAAAAAAGAGAAAAGACCTAACCTGATACTGTCATTTCAAAACCCTCTTTTAAAAAAAAAATAAAGTACATTCTTTTAAAAAGTTCAGAAACCAAGAAAGCGCAAAGTCAATTTTATCAAAACAGTGAAATCTCAGGCTAAGGGGCATTTAAATAGCATCTGCACAACATTACTCATCTTCTACTCCTTTCTTTTTATTAGTTCTTTCTTTTATATCATTATTTTCTTTTTATTATTTTTTATTTTATTATTTCTGTGTTTTGTTATTCAGGTTTTATTTTCATTATTTTATTTTCTTTGTTCATTAATTTTAATCTTATTTTCTTTCCTTTTTTTTAATTCTTTATGTTTCATGATTCTGGTGATGAATACATTATTGAACCAAGGAAAGTCACGGAGAATCTATGAATGAAAGTCAAGAGTCAATATCCCAATTTAATTTAATTTTGCTCTATTTAGTTTATTTTATTTTATTAGGTTTTGACTTTGTTTAATTTGTTTTCTTAAGGGTTGTATTTTAATTTTATTTTCTTTATTATTTTGGTAGATTTCGTAATAGCCCTAATAGTAGGAATAATGAAAATTTAGTTCTCTCATTCTTAAAAAATTAATTAGTAAATTAGGTTCAATTTATTAAACCCTAATTAAAATCAATTGAGGAAGTAAATTAATTTAGGTTGCATGTTAATTAAAATTAGGGTAAAATAGTTTAATTGCATGGTTGATTTTTTTATTTGTTTATTTTGATTTTTTATCCTTTTTGGGCTTGTTTATTCTTTTTATGTGTTTTGGGCCCTAAGCCCATATTAGACTCTAACCCATTTAAATAATTTTAGGTTTAAGTAGTTATTTTTAGCCCATCTCATTTAATAGGTCTAGATTTTAATTGAAATGCATTTTAGGCTCATAATTAACTAGATTTAGGTTAGAGATAATTTAGACTCATTTAGTAATTTAGACGTAGGCCCATTTTAGGTTAATTACAATTAATTTAGACTTAGCCCATTAAATAAAAGCCTTCTTGTAGATTTAATATCACCTTAGAATTAAAATATGTAGAATTAGACCCACTAATTTAAATACTTTATAATTTATAGATTTAGGCCTACTCTTAGAATTAAAATAAAGAGACTTTAGGTTCACTTAATTAAAATTAAATAAGAATTAGACCCATTAGTCTTTAGACTCACTTATAAATTAAAACATATAGATTTAGCTCATTTAATTAAAATCAATGTAGATTAGACTAACCTAAGGATTCTGATTTAAATGAATGCATTGTTTACTTGTATATTTCATTACTAGTTTGCCTAGAATTAATTATTTTATTAAGGGTTTATATGAAATTGCATGTAAATAGAGATTAAGATAGTAATTCATAAAGTAATTC
The DNA here is from genome assembly GCA_947683625.1 of Mallotus nudiflorus. Classification (NCBI taxonomy): domain Eukaryota; kingdom Viridiplantae; phylum Streptophyta; class Magnoliopsida; order Malpighiales; family Euphorbiaceae; genus Mallotus; species Mallotus nudiflorus. The sequence continues at coordinate 6,017,341 of CANTUR010000283.1, read as the reverse complement.
TAAAAGAACACGAGAATAAAAGAAGTTAGCATTTTGTACCTAGAATCTCTTAGTTATGGTGTTGACTTTCTTTTAGGGAATCGAGTACCACCATTTTTCAATTTGCCCCAGTTATTACCTTGGGTGGCGACTCCTCATCTCCACGCCATGTCTTTGTGACAGTAGTTAGTGTATTCTCTAAAGCTCTAAGTTCAAACAGTGTCGCAGTTTCTAAACTTTTGGGCACATGCTAAACCTTGTCGTTTACACCTACCTTGAAGGATGAACTTCCAAAGGATCAACAATTCAAAAAAGCTCATCCTCAAGACCTCATTATAAATAATACTACAAAAGGGGTAACTACTATATCTAAATTAAAGTCTATTGTTAATTTAGCCTTTATTTCTCAAATTGAGCCAAAAAAATGTTGATGATGCATTGAGTGATGAATTTTGGGTTCTTGCTATACAAGAAGAGTTAAATCAATTTAAGAGAAATAAGGTTTGGACCTTGGTTCGTAGACTAAAACATCATCCTATTATAGGCACCAAATAGTTGTTTAGAAATAAAATGAATCAAGGAGGTGTCATAACTAAGACCAAACTAGAATAGTAACTAAAGGTTATAATCAAGAGGAAGACATTGATTATGATGAAACTTTTACCCCCATTACAAGGTTAGAAGCTATTAGAATGCTACTTACATTTGTATCATTCATGGATTTAAAACTTTATTAAATGGATGTTAAAAGTGCATTTCTAAATGGTTTCATTAAATATAAGGCATATGTTAAGCAACATCAAGGTTTTGAAAATTTTGATTCTCCAAATCATATTTTTAAATTGTCAAAGGAATTATATAGATTGAAACAAGCTCCAAGAGCTTAGTATGAAAGATTAAGCAACTTCTTACTAGAGAAAGGGTTATCTAAAGGAAAGGTTGACACAACTCTTTTCATAAATAAATCTAAGCAGGATTTATTAATTATTCAAATATATGTTGATGATATTATTTTCGGTGCCATTCTTTATATAAGAAATTTTCTAAGCTAATACAAGAAAAATTCAAGATGAGTATGATAAGAGAACTAAAATTATTTCTCAGATTACAAATCAAGTAATACATGGTTGGAATTTTTATCAATCAAACCAATATATGCAAGAGACATTGTCAGGAAGTTTAGCATGGATGAAGCTAAGATAAGCAAAACTCTAATGAGCACCACAACTAAACTCAACAACGATAAGAATGACAAACTGGTTGATGAAAAGCAATTTAGAGGTATGATCAAATCTTTTATTTATTTAACTATTAGTAGACCCAATATTATGTTTGCTACTTGCTTATGTGCTAGATTTCAATCAAGTCCTAGAGAGTCTTATTTGAATGCTATTAAAATAATTTTATGGTACAATGCATTTAGGACTTTGGTATCCTAGGAGTTCTTCCTTTGACTTGATTAGTTATTCTAATGCAGACTTTGTCGATAGTTTACTAAATAGAAAAAGTACTTTCAGAACTTGTCAAATTTTAGGTAATTGCTCAGTTTTTTGGTTTAGCAAGAAACAAGTTTTGGTTGCCTTGTCTACTGCTGAAGCAGAATATATGGCGGCTAGTTATTATTGCTGTCACGACCCGAACCCAAGGGCACGTGACCGGCACTAAGGAATGGGTAGGCATAAGGCCCCCGAAACCCGTAGTAAGCCTAAAGGAAAAGAAAATAAAACCATTCATATTTTAAACTTTAATTAATAACAGAACATATTATCAAACTGATTTTTCTCAAAATACACAAATTCAACTGCTTACTAAAAATGTGTTTCAACATCTCATATTATAAATTGAATTTAAATCTTATACATGAGCGTGTTTTACACAAATAAATTACACAATTATGTTTAAACCATACAAATCCTTAGTACATACACTACTGTAGCAACCTAGATTAACACACAGTACAACTTACATTGACCTACATAAAATAGCCGGTGAAGAAGAAACCCGACGTGGAGGTAGTCTGAGGTCGAACTCCCAAGCTCTTAAAAAAAATAAATTGAGGGGAATCAGACCTCACTGAGTAAGTCAATAAAAAGAGCTGTACGATTTAAAAACCATTTTTGAAAACTATATATGTTTATAGTGAAAATAATTTATAATGTATAAGGATAACTTTTGAAAAATCTCGGTAGAACCCTAAACCCAAAATCTAAATGGTCAGTTGGGCCCACTTATTCTAACTAAACTATCGGTCCCCGAGAGCAAAGGCATCAATCGAGGTATCGAGCCGTAGTCATTCACTTAATCCAAATATATGGCACTGGCGGTCCCTAAGAGCAAAGGCATCGACCGAGGCACCCATCCCAGTCCATTATTGACCTTACAATCACTGGCGGTCCCCGAGAGCATAGGCTTCCACCGAGGCACCCGTCCCAATTTAACATTCACCAATCATATATATTACGGATCCATCGCTCAATCTCTACCATGTGCACATCGTCCTGGTGAAGCCCACCAGGTAGCCCGTTCTACCAAAATTTCTCAAAATTGATTTTAATTAAATAAAATGAGTTTAAATATTAAATAATAGCATTAAATTAAATAAACCATATAATCAATATTAAAATATGAGCGCACGCATTTATTAATTAAAACACACGCACAGATCATTCTATCGACTTACAGGATGAATGTAAAGGCTGACGACCACGCGTCTGCCTCGGTCTCACAGCTTCTACTCCGAAATGCTCTAAAAGAAAATAACAATCGAATTTTAAAATATGACTATGGAATCGAAACCAACAATCAACAAAACAATGAAATTTCAGGCTGACTCGAGGAAAACCGGTTAAGACTCGTTAGACAGGATATAACCTAACTAACGTTACAAATTTTACGGATATCACGTTTTACGAGAAAATCTACCGAAATTTTGGCAGAGTCTCCTCTGTAAAACGGACATCTCTCTACCAAAGGTAGAGCCAAACCTGCATAGAAAATGCACTTCTAATATCCACAACATCCACACTCGAGTCGAGCTCCCAAAACTACACTTACCTCGACCGAGATCACAACTCAACAGAATATCGAGAATTAATAATATTTATTTCTCAAACACATATTTCACATACACATATACTAAAAATAGACAAATATATATATATATATATATATATATATATATATATATATATATATATATATATATATATATATATATATATATATATATATATATATAATCTCAATTATTCAAAATTAACAACTAAATTTGTATTCCTTCGTCAAAATATAATTATACCCTAATTTAAAATCCATTAAAATGTACTATATATATATATATATAATATTTGGGGTTTAATATTCAAAATTTACACTACTTAGGTAAAAATACCAATTAATTTATAAAAATTGTCTAAACCCCTTAAATATTAATAAAACTAATTAAAATATATATTTAACTATATTTAGCATAAAATTACATTTTTACCCCTAAAATACATAAATTACATAATGTGCTATTAATACTAAAATAATTCCTTAAAATTATTTAATCATGCCAAAAATTTATTTTCTCAAAATAAATCTTCCTAATATAATTAAAACATTTAATCAACCAACAAATTCTCTCCCAAAAATATTATTTAACCTAAAAATCAAATTTGGCATAAACTCAAAAATATCTATAAAAATAGTATAAAAATCACAAAAATTATAATTTGAGTTCTAAAATTAATAACATTCACTAATAACCTCAATTATTAAAATCTCATAATTTTTAACCATAATTTTCGAAAATTTAACATAATTGCTAATTAAATACCTAAAATTTACATTATCTTCTAATTAACACATAAAAAAAATTCTAAAACCTTAAATAAAATTAATAAACTCAAAAATAATTAACTATACTTACTCTAATCACTAATTACACTTAAGAATAGAATAGAATCAAGTAATTAGAATGAAAAAAAAAATCAAATAAAATTCTGGAAAAAATCAAATAATTCCCCAAAAATTCTAAATGAATAACATCAACCTCATTATACACTAACAACACCATTTAACTAGATAATCTATCAAAAAAACTCAAGATCAAGGAAGGAAAGGAGGAAATCGGATGAGCATTACTCACCTTCAAGCTGCAGAAACAGAGAAGAAATGAGGGGCTCGCTGTCACCGGAGAGGGAGGCTGAGGAGGCAGCAAATCACAGCAGGGAGGCAGCACCTGTGAAGAGAAGCTGAAACCAGGGAACTCCAGAAATGCAGGCTGTTGCGCGATGAAGAGCTGCTGCCAGGTGAAGAAGAAGAAGAAGAAGGAAAAGAGGAACAGCAGCAGCAGACAGCTCGGTGAGGATAGCGAGCGCATGTTCTCTGGCAATGATGAAGATGGCACGGTGAGGGGAGAGTCGATGAGGATGGTGAGTGAGGAGAGGAAGAAGACAGTGAGATGAGGGATTTTCGGGGCTCTTCTATCAATCTAACCTATATACATATATGTACATATATATATAATATACATTATATTATAACCTTTAAATAAACAAATATATATATATATATATATATATATACTACATGCACATATATATGTACACAAATTATTTTAATGCACACACCCACCTAAATAATATTTAACCTAAATTAGTTATATATGTGCATATATATATATATATAAGTAGGAACATATACACACACACACACACACACACACACACACACACATATATATATATATATATATATATATATATATATATATATATATATATATATATATATATATATATAATTATGTATATGTGCATGTACATGGAAACACATACATAGCCATAAAATTTAATATAATTTAAAATAGCAATAATAATAATGATAATAATAGACAATGAAATTCTAGACATTAAGTAAGTAATACTCACATATATTAATAACCCTAAAATTAATATTAACATAAATATAATATAATGCAAAAGTAACTATTAATAACACTATTTAAAAAAAATCCCTTTATTTAATAAATATATAGGGTATTACAGTTGCACACAAGTTTTATGGCAAATACAATAACTTTTGAACTATGACATTAATATTAATCACATTCCTATTAAATATTATAATACAAGTGTTATAAATCTTAGCAAGAATCTCATTTAACAATTTAGAACTAAACATATAAATGTTAGACATCATTTCTTGTGTGATTATATGCAAAATGGTGATATTTTTCTTGAATTTATTGATTCTAATCATCAATTAGCTGACATTTTACCAAGTCTATTTATGAGGAAAAAATGAATTTTATTATGCATGAGCTTGGTATGATTGATGGTTCTAATATTTCTTGATTTTATGCTATATTGATTAAAGGTTGAATTGTTTTCATGTGAAATCATGTCGTGCTTATTAATTGTTTTGGTTATTAATTTTGATTTTGATCTTAACAATTTTTTTAACATTTTTTTCCTATTTAATATTTATTTATTGAATTAAATTCAATTAATTAATTATTTTATTTTAGTAAAATTATTCCCTCTTTCCTCCTCCTCAACAAAACTAATTATTTTCTCTATATTTTTGTGTATTTTTCAACAATTTCTATTTGGTTTATTTTCAGTATATTTTCTGTATCTAAGCTTTGAGTTGATAGCTTGTTTTTATGATTGTTTTGTATCAATTTAGGTTCGGCTTATTTTCTGGATATAAACCACGAGCTGTTGGTTTTATGTCTTGTCTATAATTAATATCTTAATATTATTGTAACTCTATCCTTTTTAATGCTATTGTTTTCTAATGATTTGCATTGTTGACAAAGGGGGAGAAATATTTGAGTTTGTTTAAATTATTATTTATTATGTTTATACATGAATTTTTTTTAATTGTATTTATACATGTAAAATTCATGTTTAATTTATTCATGTAATAATTCTTCTTAGAAATTTTTTTGATCTTTTGATAACACATGGATATTTTTAATATTTGTTCTATCTTTGCTTTTGACAAAGGGGAAGAAATAATCAAGTTTGTGTGAGTATTTAGTTTATTTCTTTTAATGAAGAGAATTTTTTTTTTACAAAGATGTGTTTATGTTAGTGACATAACCATATGATAGTGTGTCCTTAATATCAATGTTTTTTTAATCCAAACCTTATTCTATTTTTTTTAATTTGAAATAGGAGGAAAAAATTATTTGAATTTATTTTACATAATTTTGTTATGCATGCATAGTAACATTATAAGTGTGGCTAGTTTTGTCATATAACATATTTGATAAAAGACCTTTTTTTTCTTACTTTGTTTAAGTATAGCATAGATTTTTATAAAGATTTTATGTATCTTATTTTCATTGTTTTGGTTCTTAATCTTTTATTCCCTCTATATTTTTTTTATCCCTCTAGGTTCATTTTCCTTTATACCTCTCTCTTTTCTTTTTGTCTTTGACAAAAGGAGATATAAATTGTGCTTAATGTTTATATTTATAATATGCTAAGTGTTGCATGATCATGTATGATTAACTAGCTAAGCTCTATATGATCATATGAGGTTGTACTATATACTATATTTGTGATGCATTATATGAATATATGTTTGAAATTATTTTCTTCATATTGTCAAATATTTTTATTATGTTTTTAACACATTTGTTATGTTAGGCCATAATTCTCTCATGATATATTTTATATTTTTTTCATGGAGAATAAATTTTAAATTAAAGTTATATTTCTTGTTATGTCTACAAAGGAGAGAAATAAAGAGATATAGTTTCATATAAAGAAGAAAATTTTAATGACTATCTTTCAAATTAGTGTCGTTTCTTAAAACCATTTCCTTTATAATTATTTAATATTTTTTCAATTTCTTTAAATCCGTGTATATGATCTATTAAGTCTTCCATGCTTTGGTACATGATATTGATTTTATGCATATACTAAGGGGAACAATTTATTGCATTTATTTATTTTCAAAGGGGGAGCTATTTTAATTTAACATGCTTATATATGTTATTTATTTTTAACACACACACACACATTATTTATTATCTTTTCAAATTGGTTGTCAAAACCAAAAAGGGGGAGATTGTTGACCATTTGCATGATCAAACTCCTAATTTTAGACTTTGACAAACAATTTGGATACTAATGATTTTAACTAAGTGTGTAGGAAATTATATACCAAAAATATACATTTTTGGATATACAGTGGTCTTTTGGGCTAATTTGATCTCTGACATTTAAGAGGGCTTTTTGACATCTTTAGAGGTCTACAATGAGAAAATGATTCTCTTCACTTTTGAAGTAGACATCTTAAGCTCTTTGAATTAAGCTTACTTGTCAAAATCTGAGCTCATTTAGGTATACAAATCTTGAGTCGAAGTCAGCATATACAACTTTAATTTTAAGTTTCACAACTCTTAGTATTTCAGTAATATCTTCAGCTACAAACGTTTAATTAAGGTAATTTAAATTGATATGGAATGATAAGACAATTATATATAACTTTTATGAAGAAAGTTAAGGCTTATTTGATCGTCTTATTCTCAAAAAGTCATCATAAAGCACTATCTCAATCTAACTCAACAGAGGGACTAAATTGCATAAAAATTACAAATCATGTTATGGTCCCGACCGAGACTAAGGTAGTCCTAATTAGGACCCAAATCAATTTCTACAATACTTCAATTTTTGGCAGAACTAATTCCAATCCAATGTCCTGACCACGATAATGATATCCTAATCGGGATATTAATATCCCAACTGGGACTAATGTAAAAATTCAAATACAACAACTTGTAATGGCTATTCAATGCTAGTCCCAACCGAGGCTGATGATATCCTAATTGAGACCTGATAAAATACAACTCAAAAGTCTAAATTTTATTCAAATGGACTTTATTTTTATTAGGAATAAAATTATTGCTTCCAATAGCTATAATTGAATTGCTCAAGTATAAATATAACCTCTGAAGATTGTTTTGATGTTAAGAAACTTATTTGTTCATTCTATACTTTCAAGAATTTAATTAAACTCTCTAAACTCTTTCAAAATTCATTTTAATATTGTATACTCTTATAAAAGTTGGTGAATGTTAGAATAGAAATTTTTATTCTTCTATTTTTTGGGGTTAAGAAAATAGGAAGTGAAATTCTATTCCAAAGAAATTGATTTAAGAGTTTAGCCATTAAAACACTTGGGAATTCAGTTTTAATATGAGCCTTGAAAATAATTGTAAATTGGTTTTTTGAGTTAGCCTTGAAAACTTAAGTTGAAAGGTATGAGTTGAGCCTAAAAATTAAGTTTTAAAAATCAATCTAGGGAAATAGATTGTGGTGATTCAAAATCCTAACTTAGGGATAAGTTAGGTGGAGATGCAGGATTGTTAAGAATCTGAACTCCTTAAATTCTTGTGTTCATTATTCTTCCATCTCAACATTCATTTTAATTCTTGTTCAAATCTTTTAATTTCTTATTATTGTTTGATAGTCCTTTTCACCCCTCCTCTAGGACTCTTTCAACCTTGCGTCAACTATCAACTAATGTCCATGTGCAAACTATGAACTTGCTACCTATCATACATTCTTTTCCATGGCAACTCAGTTAGTAACTATCATGTCATTATGATGTACTTATATAGAAAGTTCATCGTCTTCTTCTTTAAAGACGACCACGTTAGTAACATCACTTTTAAAGCCATTAGCCAAATTAGTAACATGTCTAGGTTGCCCACATCCCCAATAGATAATTTTCTTTTTAAAGCCTTTATTCTTCTTCCCATTTCCATAAATTGATAATGTTGTACTTTCAGAAGACTTGTTCTCTCCATTTTTCAACCTTTTTTCTTCAGAAATCAACTTACTTATCACTTCTAAAAAATTCACATTCTCTTTTCCGTACATTAAAATGGTTTGCATGTATTCATAGGAAGGTGGAAGAGACCGGATAAGTCTCAATGTTTTATCTTTATCATCAATTTTCACTCTAATCAATTCTAGTTCAGAAATAATTCCATTTAGTGCACTAAGGTGGTCAGAAATTTTTGTACCTTCTTCCATTTGCAATTTATGAAATTGCTCCTTCAAATATAACCTATTTAAAAGACTTTTAGCTTGGTACATTTCCTCAAGATTTTTCCAAAGCTCCTTTATTGATGACCATCTAGCAACATTAGCAAGAACATTTTTTTCTAGACAAAGACAAATCTGACTTGCTGCTCTCATGTCTAGCGTCTCCCATTCTTTTTCACTCATCTTGAATTTTCTTATATCTCCACTGCTGTCATTGGATTTATCTGGCTCTTTTCCATTGGACAAAGAAGCTGGCTTTCATCTCTAGACCTTATACAATCCATACTAGATTAGTATATCTTTAACTTGTACTTGTCATAACCCAAAATTTATTCTCCCATTAAATTTCTCAATATCAAATCTAAAGCTATTTTTTCTCAATAATGCACAGTACTTCCTATGACAGTGACCTTACACGTGATTAATGAGTGAACAATTGTGTTTATAAAAAACACTAAGAAAGATTTCAAGAGAGATTGGGGGAACACAAACGGTACCACTTAAGTCCCAACTTTCTTAGGCGATTATAGCCTTTGTGACAAAACTTTCTTGGCTATACTTACTTACACAATATCACACTCAATAAACACAACATTGTAATTAAAGGACCTCCAGTTGGATCACAACAACTTCTAAATTAAATTTGTCAATGCAGAATGCAAATTAGCCCAAGAAAAAAAAATTATATGAAAGATCAGCCTAAGCCGCAAGCATGGAGTATACTAAAATAAACTAAGAACTATGATATCAATTGTTGGAGAAAATGGGTCCCTTACAATCCAGCAAGTACTTTCACCACTTTATATTACAATATGAACAAAATTACTTGAGAAATAAAAGAAAGAAATACACAATAATTTAATGTGAAAAACTCTAAAATGGAGAAAACCATGGGTATTGTCAAAAGACAACCAAGAAAAATAAATATTTAATATGTGAAAAATTATTATAACCACACTACAAAATATTTAATTCTCCCACATACCTAAAAGTTCAAGTACACCTCAAGAAAATTTCCTTTTAAATTATCTACTAATCTAACTAATAGTTTTTAATGGTACAACAAATACAAATGGTGATTGACACACTTAACAAATGAAGCAAAAAGTTCAATTTATAACCAAATCCCTCCCTCCTTCCTTTACTTCTTTCCAATGTTTGGTTTCCATATCCATCTTTTTTTTATCATATTTCAATAATTCAAGTGTTTTGAAAAATGTTATTTTAATTAATTACTGATAAATGTATTTATTATGTGGTTAGTTAACAAAAATTTATTTATTTACTTAGTTACAAAAATGTATTTGATTAGATAGTGAGAAAATTTATTTAATTAGGTTGTGAAAAAATTTTATGCATGCTGAACAAACCACCAAACGGATCTCAGAGGCATATATATGGTGAACCCTCCTTTTAAATTATATTTATTTTGTTATTTTTCAATTAAAAAAAATTATTTGTCTTTCATTCATTATCTTAAATTTAAAAGAAAAATTATCAAATTTTATCAATGTAAAAAAAATTCAGCCATTATTAAAAATTGAATAATACTATATTTATTTTTTAAATTTAGTTGAATAAATGAAACTTAACTAAATGAAATAAGAAATAAGAATTTAATTATTGTGACCAAAACTAAAAAATAAAATAATTAATTTCAAATTTTTTTTAATGAGTGAAAAGAAAATTTTAACTTAATTAAAATGAAACAAAAGCAAATTAAATTTCAACCATTGTATTTAATTAAAAAAATAACATTTAACCATGGCCAGTTAATGTCTCACCGAACCAAATTGATTTCTCAACCTCTCCCTTTTAGATCTAATGCCATGTTGTTCCTCCTAATTAAATAAATAAAGAGAATGCAACCCTTATTGCTGGTTTATTTGAAGATTTATTGGAAGTGGATTTAACACACGATAATGTTGTTGGTTGGCATACGTTCTTGAGACTCTGTGTTATTATTACACTTGATAAGCCTCTAGTCTTATGTTTTAAGAATAAAAAATATGATGGTTCCGTAGAATGGATTAATATCAAATATGAAAAGCTTCGAAATTTCTGTTATTATTGTGGGCTCATTGGCCACGTTTGGCGAGGATGCACCAAACACAGGAATGAACAATCTATAAGATTCCCATCAACTTTAACATTTGGTAGTTGGTTAAAGGCGGCACCAATGCAATTATGTTTCCAGACTTCATCAACTGCAACTGATGACTTTTCCTCCATAGAGCCAGCTCGTGATGCTGATAATGAACAGTGGATGCAAAAGGCAAAAATGTAATCATTACAGCAATCTACGATGAGGAGTGCAGAGGTGGTAGCATTCATGATCACTTACCAAATCTTGACACTACAATGCTGAATCAACCATCCAGAAATGATGACCATTTATTGTCTAATTTAAAACTACATGCACAAGTTTCTGAGCCTCTTGTCATTTAGTATACAAATGGCACTCATTGCAGAGATCAAAGCCCACTCGATTTAACTATAAAGTCTATTATGGAGAAACAAGCCACTAGGCCAATACTGGATAGCCCAAATGAATCTCAACCTTCCTACGGTACAAGCAAAGGATATGAGGCTAATTCTTCTTTGCACCATCTAAAATATTTTCACCTAATTAAAAATTTCTTATCTCTTAAATAGGGACATTTGAACTAATAAGAAGATAGATTTATTCGGAATAGAGATTATTTCAAAGTGGAGTTTTAAACATAAAAGGAACACTCTCCTACTAAAATTATGATTTATTATCCCACACGGAATCAGACTCCTTACAGGTTTGAGTATTACTATATATAGAGCCCTACATCCCTCATAAAGGGACATCTCATTCTCACATATTCTAGTTATCTTGTATTCTCTTTGCTTATGTTTTCTAACTTAAGCATCAAAGTGTTCATGGGGACTCTCCCCACCTCTCACCTTACCTTCTATTCGTGGATTGCAGGACACCAAGCCCAAGAGTTCCGGAAACCGATTGTCAAGTGGCGCTGTCTGTGGGAAACTCCTTGGGAAAAGCCATTCATTTACTTGCTAAGTAAATACATCTTCACTGTGACTTCTAGCCCACCATCAGCCCTGACTCTCGAAGCCGGCACTAACCCTTCCGCACCTATCCTTTCGACCGACCTCTTAAACCCTCTCTCAGCAATAATACTTCCACCCACCTTACAGCATGTTGGAGCCTCATCCAAACATATACCTTCACTTCCTGACAACACTCTGAGATACCCATCCTTGGGCACAAACCTCCCATATTACGCTCCGCTACAATACCATCGATCAATACCTTCTATACCTTTTCCAAGTCTACCAGAAACACCAGCAATAACCACTCTAAATTTAAACACTGTAAACCAAACACTTAGCCTTTATCAAACTAGTAGGGAAGCCATGATAAAAAAAATGTTCAGGCGCAGATAGCTTTGATGCAACAACAACTAAATGCTATAATACAAAGTAGGCGCTCTGAGCCAGCTCAAAATGATGATAACATAATGCCCCGGCAGGCCCCAGGGACGAGCATGGGGAAGGATAAAGCACCAGAAGGGGAGTGCAGTTCAACCATTCCAGCCCTTGATGATTCAAAATTAGCTCAGAAGGTTGAAGAAGCAATATGCAAAGCCCAGACCAAACCTAGAAAGGAAGAGGAATGTGTTATGGATAGTAGAACTCCGTTTTTCAACAGAATAATTTAAACGGAGATTCCTAATAAGTTCAGAATCTCGTAGCTTGATCAATATGATGGGACGGGAGACCCCATCAGTCATATATTAGCGTTCTGAACAAAGATGCTGCTCTAGAATGTAAATGATGGAATCATGTGTAGAGTCTTTCCAAGCACGCTTGTAAAGAATGCTAAAAAATGGTTCCATTGGCTCCTAGAAAATTCAGTCACTTCTTTTGAGGATCTGGCGGAGCAGTTCCGTATTAGATTCATCACCAATATTCCCCCAGTAGAAAACATCAACGATCTTCAGATGTGCTGGCAAGAAGTTGACGAATCTTTACGAAGTTACCTTGACTGTTTCAATAAAACAACCATGCAGATTGAGCATCTTATTGATGAAGTCACCATAGAAGCTTTGAAAAATGGCACTAGACTCGGAAAGCTTAAAGATAAAATAATGACTAAAGAATCGAGTACCTTTATAGAAGCAATGGCGATGGCAGTCCAGATGATAAAAATGGATGAAGACAGAAGGATGCATCGGGAAGAAGACAGGCCATCAACCAAGGGTGAACGATCAAAACAGAGATGAGCAAGCTTCCCAAAAATGAATTTCAGAAATCTGGCAGAGAGATTTGACAGGGAAGCAGATAGATATACACCCTTGAACACCTCTCGATTCAAAATTCTCATATGGGTCAGGCAAAATGGAGTGGGGATCACCCTAACCAAGAGAATCAGCCCAAGCTAGAGATTTACCAAGGACAGAGGCCTGTACTACTAGTACCATCGAGAATACGGGCATGACATGGAGGGCTGTAGAGAGCTAAAGAATGCCATAGAAAGACTGGTGCAGAGGGAAAAGCTTGATAATTTCATAGAAACGCCGAGGAGAAGCGAAAACTCCGAAAGTCAGGAACGGGACAGAGCCGAAGCAAAAAAAACCCAAAAGGAGCCGATTGGAACGATTAACATAATCATAGGGGAAGAAAACATCAAAAAAAGATTAAAGTGTACTAGAGGAGAAAAATCGATATATAGGAGAAGCGACATTTTTTTCAATTCGAAAGATGATTCGTATGTACACCACCCCCATTGTGATGCTCTGATGATAACTGCATGCATAAACAAGTATCAGGTCAAAAGGCTACTGGTGGATAATGGGAGTGCTATCAATGTATTATCCTGGAATGCGTACAAAGCAATGGGCGGCTCTGTCACCAACCTAAAAGCCATCCAGAACCCCATCATGAGTTTTTATGGGGGAACCATGCAACCAATGGGGATTGTTGAGCTAAACCTAGAATTTAGAAACCAAGATGATGAGGAGACAAAAGTCGTCTGGACTCTATTCAACGTGGTAGATATACCACTGGCCTATAATGGGATTATAGGACGACCAACACTTTATGAGGCAAATGCAGTCACCAGCATCCGGTGCTTAACCATAAAAATTTCAGTCAAGAATGGGACCCTTACTATTCGGGGAGATCACCACATAGCCAGACAATGTTATTAGATGGCCATGAAGCCTCAAGTAGAGGCTTTTCCTTTAGAGGCATGGGAAGTTGAGAAGCAAGGTGTTGATCCACAACTAGTGGAAGACACAAAGACATTACAAATCACAAAAGAAAAGATCGTGAAAATTGGCAACGCACTTAACTAAAACATTAGAGACAAAATAAGGGAAGTCCTTACCAGACACTCAGAGGATTTTTCTTCACAAGCATATGAGATTGTCAGCATGGACCCACAGGTTGCCTGTCACTACCTAAACATCAAACCGAGAGCCAATCCAGTAGCACAGAAAAAAAGAACCTTTGCCTATGAAAGACAAAAGATCATTGCTGAAGAAATAACGAAGTTGTTAGCAGCTGGTTTCATTAAAGAGGTTACTTACCTGGAATGGGTAGCCAACGTGGTACTCGTCAGAAAACCAAATGGGAAGTACATAAAGTATGTAGACTACACCAACCTCAACCGAGCATACCCTAAGGATAGCTACCCATTGCCCATGATTGATCAGCTCATTGATTCCATCGCTGGTCACGAATTATACAGTTTCATCGATGCGGCACAAGGCTATCACCAGATTCCGATGAAGGAAGAGGATCAGAAGAAAATGTCTTTCATCACTCATAAAGGGTTGTACTGCTATAAGCTGATGCCCTTCAGACTAAAAAATGTTGGGGCCACGTATTAAAGAATGATGAACCAAATCCTCCAAGACCATATTGGAACAAGTGTAGAAGTATACGTGGACGACATCATCATCAAGGGAAAACATCTAGAGCAGCACCCAACAGACATGGATCGGGTTCTCCAGCTATTGAGTAAATCCAGGATCAAGTTGAATCCTGAGAAATGCGTATTCAGAGTCCAAGAAGGCAAGTTCCTGGGGTTCATGATATCTTACCGGGGCATTGAAGTCAATCCAGAAAAGATGGAAGCCATACTCAACATGGAGGCACCGAAGAACATCCATGAGTTACAAAAGTTAAATGGTAGAATCACCGCGTTAGGACGATTCATTTCTTGCTCGGCTATGCGGTTTCTACCATTGTTCCGAGCTCTCAAAAATTTTGGGAAGTTTCACAGGTCCGCTGATTGCCAGGTGGCATTTGAAGACATTAAAAGATTTTTATCTTCACCACCCCTACTCAGCCAGTCGGTCCCAGATGAGACCTTGTATTTGTACCTTTCTATTGGCCAAGAATGCATCACTTCAATACTATTAAGAGAAGAAGGAAGCCAGCAAAGTCTTGTCTATTATGTTAGTAAAATGCTCCGAGGACCTAAAATTCGGTATCCCATGTTGGACAAGTTAGCCATGGTTATGGTCCACACCTCTCCAAGGTTTAACATTACTTCCAAGCTCACCATATCATGGTCCGATCCCGCTTCCCGCTGCGAAAAATCTTACAGAGACCAGAGATTTCGAGTAGGCTAGTGCAATGGTCGGTCTTACTCGGTGAATTCGATATTGACTATGAGCCCCAACAGTAGATGAAAGCCCAGGCGTTAGCAGATTTTATGCAAGAAATGGCTCCATAAGACATAGCCTTGACCAAAGCACTGGAATGGAAGCTCTATGTTGATGAAGCATCCTCAGATCAAGGTTCTAGTGCCGAAATAATCCTCAGAGGCCGCATAAGGTTCACATCCGGTACGCAGTCCGTATTGAGTATAATGCCACCAATAATGCAGTCGAGTACGAAGCACTCATTACAAGTTTGAAGTTGGCCACTAAAGTTAGGGCTGAACACCTCATCATATACTTTAATTCCTAATTGGTAGTCAACAAAGTCAGTAGAGCGTTTCAAGTCAAAGACACCTGCATTGCCAAGTATATAGACAAGGCCAAGCGGCTTTTACAACACATCGAATGGGACAGAGACCGATGGAAGATCATCCAGATTCCCAGGGAAGAAAATAGTGAGGCTGACTACCTTGCTTAATCCATAACTGAAAACAATCAAGCATTCCGGGATATAAATTTCACTGAGTCCTTAACCAGTCCCAACATAAAAGACACTGGAGTTTTGGAGACACAAGTAGTCTCGGAATGGATGCGACCGATAATCCAATATCTGGAGCATAGAACACTCCCAGAAGACAAGCTGAAGGCTCAAAAGCCCAAGACCAAGGCAGCCCACTATTCCATCCATCAAGGGGAGCTCTATATAAAATCCCTCTCACACCCATGGTCGAAGTGCGTTTTCCTGAAGGAAGGAAACTACATACTCTGAGAAATCCATGAAGGAATTTGTGGAGTATATAAATTCCACTATTTGCTCACTAGAAAGGCACTATTCCAAGGGTATTACTGGCCCACCATGTCCAAAGATGCCTAGCAGCTAACGCAAGCATGTCCCCAATGCCAGCACTATGCTCGACTCAGACACAAATCTTCTCGGCCCCTATATCCCATCGGCAGCCCTTGGCCATTTGCCATGTGGAGCATGGACATCCTTGGTCCTTTCCCTCCCTCTACCTCATAAAAAAGTTTTTAATTGTGGCCATTGACCATTTCACCAAATGGGTAGAAGTAGAAGCAGTCCTAACCATTACAGAAGCACGGATAAAGCACTTCTTCTGGAAGAACATCATTTGCAGGTTCGGCATCCCCCACACTTTAATTACGGATAACAGCAAACAGTTTGATAATAATAAATTCAGAGGTTTCTACTCAGACCTTGGTATAAAGCTGCACTTCATCTCAGTAGCTCACCTGCAGATAAACGGACAAACGGAAGTCATAAATAGAATTCTCATGCAAGGATTGAAGAAGAGACTTGACGAGAAAAAGGGAAATTGGGTCAAAGAACTCAACAATGTAATCTGGGCCTATAGAACCACACCCTGATCGTCCACTGGCAAGACACCATTCAGACTGACTTATGGCATAGACACGGTAATTCCTGTGGAAGTTGGATCACTGAGTTATCGGGTAAGCCAGGACCTCGATCACACCATCAACAATGCTGATGTCCGGATATGCCTAGACCTACTAGAGGAACAGAGAGAATAAGCTACAGCCACAGCTGAGGCACATCAGCAAAGAGTAACACTGTACCATCATCAATGGCATCGAATAAAATAATTCAAGTTTGGAGACTGGGTACTCAGGAGAGCAGATATTGCAAAGGCACCTCAGGAACCGGCAAGTTAGGTCCAAACTGGGAAGGTCCGTACCAAATCTCAGCATGCACAATGAAGGGAGCATACAGACTAAGAGAAGGAGGAGGCAAAGAACTACCACGATTTTGGAACTTAGAATCTCTTAGAAAATACTATCAATAAAACTGTATTCAACATATGATTCAATAAAGTCTCTTTTCATTAATAAAAATGCCTTTACATGTGATCAGTTATAAAAAAAAAAAAAGAGAAAAGGAACCTATACATATCTACTCCACTATATGTACATCGGGACCCCCAAGCCCGGAAATAGAGGGGGAAACCTCATCAGCAATCTCTGGATGCACTACGGACCCAGTAGCAACAACAGCCTCTGTAGACTCCCTCATAGGAACAGAACTAGCCTTTCGACGGGCATCCTCCTCCACAGTAAGTTTGGCAAGGTCTGCTGGAGTTATTCGATCCAACGCCCCCAGATCCAGTCCTGAGTCTTGAGAGAGCAAGACCCTCTTACACTCAGCCCGATAAGCTTTGAGAAACCCCCCCTACCATGCCTTGGTATGCCTTTTTATCATTTTCTCGAGATTTCTTAAGCTCCGCCAGCCTCCCTTAGAGCTCAGCGATCTGAAGATCCTGCTCCTTGATCCTACTCGTCAGCTGGGCTTGGCTATGTTCCAACTCAGAAACTTTCTTCTGATTCACCTCAGCATATCTTGTCTAGCAATGCTCCAGGGCTACCTTCTTGCCATCCAGCTTCTTCTCAAAATTGATGGCTACAGTGCCTACCTCTGTTTCCTTTAAGCTGTACTGGCTCTTCAGGTAGAAGTACTGATCCTTCGCCAGCAGCAAGGCCTAAGTCATCTGCCAAAAAATCAATAGTTAGCTTCAATAAGAAACACGTACGATAACTATATCAGTGGCAAAAGCTAGCTTACCTCTAATGACTGGCCAATCATGGAGTCCAAAAACCCATCCGGGCCCTCATCGGACCAACGTTGTATGTCATCGGGCAGCTTCAGTAACTCAACATACTGATCCCGTACTTGGCTGTTGGAGATGCTCGAGGGCTTCATTCGCTTTAATATCTAGCCCCTCATATCCGAACACCCAGATAATCACGAGCACTGAACATAAATCTCTTCATCCAGCCCCTCTGCGTCAGACCCCGGATCAATTAATCGCCTTTTTTTTTAGCAACCTACTCCGACTGTCCACTTTCCACCGGTGCTTTTCCCTTGGGGTTGGCGGGAACCACTTCAAGGGTCGCAAGAACTTTAGGTTCTAGGGAAGGAGAGGCCCGCACTTCCTCCACTGTAGCCAACCCATCAACTAAAGAAATCCCGCCCATAAAATCAAAAAAGTCAGCCATCTATAGTCGAAAAAATAGAGCAAGTCAGAAAAATAACTCAAAGTAAAACAAACATACCAGGGGAGTGATTGCGACTCAGACAGACTCTCCACAGGTACCTCCAGGATGCATCCTCCGTCGATCTAGCTTCAGCAAGCCCATCGAGATGTAGTCGTAAAACCAGCTCCGTATCATGGTTGGAAAGTTTCGCTAGACGGGTCACCTTATGACACTCCTCTGACCATATCCTCCGGACGTCCAAGAAGTTTGACTGATGCTCCACAATAAAAAAATGGTGTCTCCACTTCTTGTGGAGATCCGGAAGCTTTACAAAAAGAGTATGATTGGATAAAACCGATAGGATTATATAGTTATTCGGATGACATCTAAATCAGGTTCCCTCCCCTCTTTGTACATCAGTTGGATGAACCCGAACAGTATCCTACAGTTATTCGGATGAAGTTGACTGGACGCTATGTTATTCCTATTCAAAAATTCTTTTACGAAGGGATCTAGAGGAAATTTCAAACCCCCCTCTAATTGGTCAAAAAACACTACTAATTTACTTAGCCCTAGCGAGGGGGTATGGGCCCTAAACCTCCTATCTATGGTGTGAAGGGCATAATCGATCGGGATACAAAATCGCCTCCGATACCACCCCAATAACTCACTATCTACATTAGAGACAAAAAGGTCAGAACTAACTTCTTTCCTTAGGGCCATAGTGGAGAAAAGAAACACATAATAGCAGAAAGGAGGAAAAAGAGGAAGAAGAAAGATAAAAGAATCACCTGGTCACCACAAGCAAGAATTACGGCACGTAGAAATGGAAACAGTAGAGGCGATATCAACGTAGCAAAGGCAAGAACAACAGAAAAGCAAAAGAAGCAAAATATGCCAGTTAACAAGCGCAACAATATTTATAAAGACACAGAAGGATTTGGAAGCACGCCATTAACTTCCCTCATTATTGTTGCATTCCTCCTTAGGCCACCAGGGGCCTTTTGGGAATAAAAAGGCCCATTAGACGAGGAGTCGCGATAACAGTGGCACAAATGCTTTGTTTACCGACATACGAAATGATGCATCACTCACGCGATTTTAATTACGAATCCCTAAGAGTTGAAGCGATGCCACCACGTGTTGGCCCGCCCACATTTTGACTGAGTCGCTTCATCAAGCGACTCAGAATGCATTCCAAGCAGCGTTTTCAGCCCATTCCAGGTATCCGAGCATCTAAGTCTTGCGCATCTAAGTCCAGTGACTAAAGCTGGCACCCTCAAGTCACTTCTGTAGTACTGAGGTTTTAAGCATGTAAGCCTCACATCCCTGAACCAAGCATCTAAGTCTCGCACATCTAAGTCCAGTGACTGAAGCTGGCACCCTTAGGTCGCTTTTGTAGTACTGAGGTTTCGAGCATGTAAGCCTCGCATCCCTGAACTGAGCATCTAAGTCTTGCACATCTAAGTCCAGTGATTGAAGCTGGCACCCTCAGGTCACTTCTGTAGTACTAAGGATTTGAGCTCGTAAAGCCTCGTGTCCATGCATTGAGCATCAAAAATCCAGTGATGATTGGTTATGTCATATCATTTCCAAACGGACGGGTTAATCTATTATTGTGCTTATACGCACTTGGCGGATATCCCAACTCTACAAATTATGATTCAGCGACGATCATCCAAATACTCGGCATCGAGCTCTACTCATTATGACTGAGGCTAGCCACCTCAACTCACTTGCCTCTATTACCGTATTATACCCCTTATGAGAGCATTAGCATCCTACCCGGATACGATGGACATAAATATTCGAATACCCTGCGGTGAACTCTTGGTACCATCCAGAATGTTCCCACCTAATTAAGGGCCCCTTACCCCCTAAATAAGGGCAATTGGATTAGCAAGAAGGCAGATTCATCCGGAATGGGGACTACCCCAAAGTGGAGTCCTAAGCACAAAAGGAACACTCTCTTACAAAGATTATGATTCACTATCCCACACGGAATCTAACTCCTTCCAGGTTTGAATATTACTATATATAGAGCCCTACATCCCTCACAAAGGGACATCTCATTCTCACATATTATAGCTATCTTGTATTCCCCTTGCTTCTGTTCTTTAACTTGGGCATCAGAGTGTTCGTAGGGACTCTCCCCACCTCTCACCTTGCCTTCTGTTCATGGATTGCAGGACACCAAGCCCAAGAGTTCCAAAAACCAATTATCACCTCTAAAGAATCATTTAGTTCAGAACCTAATTCTACACTCCCACCAACTTGGAAACGAAGTCGCCACACAAGGTTTAAAGCCCATCACCAGAAATGGTATAAACTCCATCCATTCGATCTACTAGTATCTTAGATGTGCGCCTATATTATATCTACTCAAGACTCAGACACAACAGATTCTCATACTCCTACTAAGCTACTCATTGTTGAACCCTATACCACATTCCCTCATAGGATATGAAAAAAATGGTAGTAGGAAGCTCGAACCAATAAAGGTATCATCATTGAGGATGTCTCTGACGAGGAAGCTCATAAGATAGAAATCAAAACAGGGACACACAATACATTTGATAAAAATGATGAAGAATCTTCATATGAGGCGTCAGTGGCTGGTCCAAAGCCACCAGATTCGCTATGAAACTGTTAAGGTCTTGGATAGACCTTGATAGTTCGAGCTCTTAAAGAGCTCAATCTTGAATACCATCCCTCTATTATCTTTTTGATGGAGATAAGAAAATCTTTTTGATTATTGTGATAAAATTAGAAGTGTACTAGGTTTTACTCATTACTTCACAATGGCACCAAACGGCCTTGCTGGGAGCTTATGTCTTTAGTGGCAGTCTAATGTACATATAAATATATTAAATCATGATCGCAACTTTATTTTTATAAAATTAATAGCTAACAAGTCTTTTCTTATCTCCTTTATGTATGGTGAGCCTCATGGTGTTGGTAAAATAATTGTATGGGACTAAATATCTCCATAAAACCTCGGTATTCATTCTAGTTGGCTCCGCCTTGATGATTTTAACTGTGTGCTTTCATTCGGAGATAAGAAGGGTGTTCAAGCATTAGGTGTTAATGATATGCATTAGGTCAATCATGTATGACCATGTTTTGACTCTATAATTTTATTAATAAAGAGGCATTTTTTTTCATTTTCTATTGTGATAATTACTTGAATAGTCAGTTTTTCCTAAGATCATCAAGTATGTGGCTTGATAGTAAAACCCTTAGATTAAATATAAGTTCTATTCAAATTATCCTTAGTCATTATAATGTATAAAAGCTAGTATGATATTGGTTGATGATTATGTTTTACTAATCATACATATGAGATATTAAGTCAACTGATATGTACTTATTTGAGAAATAATGTACTAGATTGACCCATCATGAGAATAATATATAGATAATTTTCATAAGTAATTATCATCACAATAATATTGATTTAGTCCTCTGACCTTGAAATCACTATGGATTCCTACATAACTATTTTGTATTTTGACACAATCTAACATTATCTTTAACCAAATGATAAAATACATTATTGTTGGATATAAAATGAGTTATGTTAGTGATTGAGAAGGGATTTTTCCTTAATTTAATCTGAGTAAGATGTCTATAGGGCCATCATTCTTAGTCTATTTAGAATCAAAAAATAATATAATTTAATTGTATAAGGATGACATAAAGTATGCATTATATTCAATCAAGATATCATGTGACAAAAAAATGACAATATTCATTGTAAATTAGGTTATGTTGGATTATCGACATTTACATGACTTAGGTAGTCATAATGTCTTGCTAAAGGTTACTTATGACTTGTAGGCATAAATAGGGATTTCAGGCCCACTGCCAATGTCATGTGAACTCACAGAGTCACACACTTGAAATAGGTCTAAAATGAATATGGGTTTACCAAACCCAATGAAGCTCTGTGGAAATAAAAAAATAACTATATATATATATACACACACACACAGACACATTTATTTATTTAAAGTAATGGTTGTCTTAAATAAATAGGAAATTATTTCTAATTTATATTTGAATAAAATTAGAATTTGAATAAATGGAATATACCAAAAATATTTTGGTAAGTGAAAAACTACCAAAATTTATTTTGGTAAATGAAACCTTAATTAAGAAGTCTATAAATATGACATATTCTTTAGAGTTTCACACATTTATTATTCTACCATCAAAATTCATTTTCTCTCTTCTTTGAAAATAAAATACAGAGTTCTTGAGTTGTGAGACAATAAAAAAAAGGTATTAGCACCCATACATTCGTTTTGATTCAAGACTATTTGTATCGATACTTGTGGATGATGTATTCATTTGGAAACGTCTTAATATGGCCTAGAAAACTAAAAGCTTAAGGTAAGGTGTCATCGAAGTGAACCTCCTCTCATCCTTCCATCATTCTTGCCTATTCTTGCATCTTTGGTAAAGTTTTTGGAAACCTTAAATCAATCGATTAATCAAGCTTGTGATTAAATTTTTAAATTTTAGCTGTGTTTTGAATCGCATAGCCCAATACTAGGAAAAAAATTTGGAGGAGTTTAGACAATACATTCAACATAATGAATTACTTGATTTAGGTTTTCAGGGATCCCCCTTCACCTGGTCAAATAAATAGAAGGATGGTTGTAATAACCCTGTATTTTAAATAACATAAAATTATTCTGAGATATGTAATGTTAATAAAATTTTAAAATTTATTTATGTATTATTGTTATTATTTGTGAATATTATTTATTTATTTTATTCTAAAAGTTTTGTTTACGTAAAATAATTTATTTAGGAGTTCTATTATTTATATACATTAAAGTTATTGTCATTACTATTATTTTAAATAGTATATTTAGTTTTCAAGCCTTTAGTTTATCTTTATGAAGGTTCCCGTGTTCTAGGTACTGGATTATTGGTTGCATCTATTTTGAGACTTCCTGTGCCTTTAAGATTTTGGGGTCTTCAATACTGGGTTTCACCAGTGCTTTAGTGAATTCCATACCCTTGAACGCTTGACTATCTTCAGTTGCTAATTTGGCTAGGAGGTTAACCTTAGAGTTTTCATTTCTGGGTATCTAGACGATCTCCCACTGGCCCCTTCTTATTCGATCTACTTTAAAAGTTACATGACTTTGCCCATGTATTTGGCAATGATTGGATCCTTAATCTGGAATATCCCGCTAACCTAATTTATTTGTCACGACCCAAAACAGGGGCCATGACCGGCGCTAGGGAACGGGAATTCTTTCGAATCCGGAACCCGTAGCAAGCCTAAAAATAAAATAAATCATGCCATAATATCAATAACAATATAATATGCAGCGGAAATAAAAATCATAATATCATAATATCATTTTCCTATCAACTGGATTTAATTCAAAACTCATCTCATAGATACATAAATGTATAATCTTTAATACAAATCCAGTTTCAATAATACATCTCTTTAAAATAAAGTACATGAAATCCAACACTTCAATTCACAACTACTGCAGTGTCTAGATAAAATAAATAAGACTCAAGTAGACAGTTTACATAAAGAAGCCGGGGCGGAAGAAATCCGGCGTATCGACCTGCTACTGAGGTCTGAGGAAGTTGACTCTCCTGAAAAATAGTCAACGGAGGGGAGTCAGACCTCACTGAGTGAATTACTATAATATATATACATACACACTAAGTGATAATGCATACCGTCAACAGTATATATATAATATGTATATATACAGGCAAATTCATACAGATGCAGAAAAATCATTTTTTTTTATATATTTTACTGAAAAATCCCAACTTATGAAGGATCACATAGAACCCTAGAATATCGCAACCTCAGAAATAGTGTTAAACAACACTCTAGCCATACAGGCTCACTTATTCCAAATATATCCACTTAATCCATTCGGACAGTAGACTGGCCCCGAGACACTAAGTCAATCGAGCTCCAGCAGTTTGACTGCCAGTGTGATTGGCCCCGAGACACTTGGTCAACCGAGCTCCAGCAATCACACCCAAACCACATCTCACAAATCAATAATTATATCAAATCAATATCCACAAATAAGTTAGTAATATAGCCTAAATACTATAGGCGTACCGGTACGTACTCGGTCCTAGTGCTGCCCACTAGGTAGCACGTTCTATTGATATCCTTCATTCTTAAATATAAAACATTCATTCACAATAAATGATGCATGGATTTAAATAAAATAACAATATAAACCATATATATACCGGAAATATACCAAAAGTAAACCAGGTATATTTCGAGTATATATATATCAAATACATTCAATCAAATTATAAATTAAGCTGGAAATATATTTAAAAACATTTTAAATATATTTTATTCATAAAATATGCATATAATTTAGTATATACCAAAAATAAACCGAAAATATACTTAATATAAACTTAAGAAATAATCAAATTATTTATGCATATTTAATCAACATAAAACATGCATTTCTAAATCATGCATCCTAAGCATATATATATAGTATAGTAACTCACCTAATGCGCTCCACGAGACAGGTCCGACGGGCCTGGTCCACTAGCCCTCGGTCTCGGCGCAACTAAACAAGAAATAAATAACCGATATCAGAGTAACCCTAATAGAAATCCTAGAATTCAATCTAGAGTACTAAACACAGAATCAAAAATTAAGGTTCGACTAGATATCACGTCTTACGAGAATTCTACCGAAAATTCGGCAGAACCTCCCCTGTAAAACGGACATCTCTCTACTCAAAAGAGTAGAGCCGACCCTGCACTAAAAATACACTTCGAAATACAAGCTCAACACAATCAAAATCCCACGGTCGGACTCCAAACTACAGTCCACCGACCGGGGTCCACAAACACATAATGATTCCAGATATACCAAAAATATCCTTAAATCACAGAAATACATTTTATAGATCAAAATTACATAATTGATCTTTAAACACCGTAAAAACCAAATAAAACTCATTTTATTAGAAAAACCGTATATTATATATATAATTGAAAATAATTCACGAAAAATAGTTTTAATTAGTTAAAAATACTAAATAATTTATAGAAATCATTTTTATACCTTAAATAAATATTAAAACCAATTAAATTACATTTTTAGACAATTTAGGGTAAAATTACCAAAATACCCCTATATATATAAATATACTTAAATTACTTCAAAAATTCACCAAAAATCATACAATTACCCAAAATTAATTTTCTCAACATATTTATCAATAATATTAATATTTAAACTCAATTAACCAATTAAATTCAAATAAAAACACATTTAACCTAATTTTTCCAAAATTCCATAAACTTCAATAATTCAAAATAAATACTTAGAAATTCATAAAAATTCCAAATAAATTCCTATAATTCATTTCAACACCTAATTTAACCATAAACTCAAATTTCATAATTTAAATAATTAATTTCGAAAAATTAGAAAATAATATTAAAATATTCAAAATACCCAAAAATCCAAACAACCTCCAAAAATTCTACAAAAATTCATACATGAAGATTAAGCTACTAGGAACAACATTTGTGAAGGGAGTTTTCATGAATCATCCAATTCGAAGCTCAAAAAAAATGAAAACCCTAATGTGACCGAATTGAGTTTTAGCTCAAACCTCAAAATCCACTTGATTTCAAGCCAAAAGGAGCTTAGAATTGGAATCACCGGAGCTCAAGGAGTCGATGAAGACCGCCGGTGCACGAAATGGTGGCCGGAATCGTCGTCGACGGTAAAAAGCTCAACTTGCTGCCATGGCGGATTCCGGGCGTTCCAGCGGTCTTCCGGCGGCCTGGTCACGTCGGAGAGGAAAAGGAAGGAAGGGGAAGGAGGTTGGCGGCAGCTGGTGGCGGTGAGGGGCGGTCCGGCGTGCTGGAATGGGAGGCGCAGTGAGGGTGAGCGATCGGGAGAGAAGAAGGAGAGGGAGGGGGCAAAACGATAATTTGGCAATCCTTTTGATTTTTAATGTATATATGTATATATATATACTTTATACTTTATATTAAAATAATATTAAATTACACACATCAAATATACACCACACACATAAAAATATTAATATTTTAATAATTTATACTAAATAAAATTAATTAAATAACAATAAAACAACTAAATAATTAATAAAATATTAGGGTAAAAATAAACCCTAATTAATTAAATATTCACACACAGGCTTTATATAATAACTTAAAAATATGTATGAGTTCATGCAAGTCCGTAAATACATTTAAAATAATTAATAATACATTGTTTACGTGAAAATTTCCCCGAAAATGCAAGTCCCGGGAAAATTTTACGTAAAATACTGAAAATAATAGACCGTAATTAAAATAGGTTTAAAATACATATCAACTCATAAAAATATCGTAATATATATACAAAAATTATTGACACTGTATATCCCGGTACAGTGTAAAAATATTTTAAAAAAACGGGATATTACAGTCTTCCCCCCTTACAAGAATTCGTCCCCGAATTCCAGAAAACAAGATCAAGAAGGAAAGAGATACGGGTAAGAAGCTCGCATCTCAGCTTCAGTCTCCCACGTATGCTCTTCAACTCTGTCGCTACGCCATAGAACCTTGACCATCGGAATCTGCTTCGATCGCAATTGTCGAACTTGAAAATCAACGATCGCCACAGGTTCTTCCACAAACGTCAAATCTTCACTCACTTCCACACTGTTGGGTTGCAACACGTGTGAAGGGTCTGAGATATACTTCCTCAACATCGAGATATGAAATACTGGATGCACTTGTGACATACTCGGAGGCAAATCCAACCGATATGCAACAGTGCCAACTCTCTCTAGAATCTCAAACGGTCCAATGTATCTCGGTGCTAACTTACCCTTCCTGCCAAATCTCATCACACCCTTCATCGGAGATACTTTCAGAAAAACAAAATCTCTAACCTGAAACTCCACATCTCTGCGCCTAGGATCCGCATAACTCTTCTGTCTGCTAACTGCGGTCTCTAATCTGCGCTTGATCACGGCGACTTTCTCTGCAGCATCCTGAACCATCTCTGGTCCAGTCAAAGCTCTCTCACCAATCTCATCCCAACTCAACGGAGATCTACACTTCCTTCCATACAACGCCTCATATGGTGCCATGCCAATACTGCTATGGTAGCTGTTATTATATGCAAACTCAACAAGCGACAAATGATCATCCCAACTACCTCCCAAATCCAAGACACACATCCTCAACATATCTTCCAGTGTCTGGATCGTCCTCTCAGACTGACCATCTGTCTAAGGATGAAAAGCAGTACTGAAATCCAATCTAGTGCCCATCGCTTCCTGCAACTTCTGCCAAAAACGAGAAGTAAACACCGAACCTCTATCTGACACAATGGACACAGGTACTCCATGAAGGCACACAATATGCTTCACATACAACTTCGCCAATCTAGCAACTAAATATGTAGCTTTCACAGGCAAGAAATGTGCAGACTTCATCAACCTGTCTACAATCACCCAGATGGAATCGTATCCATCCTTCGAACGAGGTAAACCGACCACAAAATCCATAGCTATCCTTTCCCATTTCCACTCGGGAATAGGAAGAGGCTGAAGCTTCCCAGAAGGCTTCTGATGTTCGACTTTCACTTACTGACACGTCAAGCACTTAGCAACATAATCAACGACGTCCTTCTTCAATCCATCCCACCAGTATAGATCTCTGATACTGTGGTACATCTTAGTAATGCCCGGATGAACGCTGTAGGCTGTAGAATGTGCTTCCTCTAAAATCTCCTCTCTCAAGTCATCCACATCTGGAACACACAATCTACCACTGATCCACAACACACCATCATCATCAAGTGTGAAATCAATGAACTTCCCTGCTCTGACATTCTCTGCAAGCTCTTCCAGAATAGGATCTCGGCTCTGAGCTGCTTTAATCCTATCCCTTAGTACAGATCGTACTTTAAACTGAGCTAACAGTCCACCTGATCTACTGATCTTCATCATCAGACCTTGATCCACCATCAGATGCAATTCCTGGATCAATGGTCTCCTCTCAACACCGATGTGAGCAAGACTACCTGAGGACTTCCTACTCAAGGCATCTGCTACTACATTAGCTTTACCCGGATGGTAAAGAATCTCACAATCATAATCCTTCAACAATTCCAACCATCTTCTCTGCCTCAAATTCAAATCTCTCAACTGGAAAATGTACTTAAGGCTCTTGTGATCAGTAAATATCTCACAAGTCACCCCGTACAAATAATGTCTCTAAATCTTCAAAGCAAAGATCACTGCAGCCATCTCAAGATCATGTGTGGGATAGTTCTGCTCATGCTTCTTCAACTGCCTCGAAGCATAGGCTATCACCCTTCCATTCTGCATCAACACACAACCAAGACCAATTCTAGAGGCATCACAGTAAACTGTGAACTTATCCACACTATTAGGCAAAGCTAATACTGGCGTTGTGGTCAACTTCTCCTTCAACAACTGAAAACTATTCTCACAAGCTTCTGACCACTCGAATCTAACATTCTTCTGAGTCAAGCGAGTCATAGGGGCTGCTATCCTAGAAAAATCCTGCACAAACCGCCTATAATACCCGGCTAAACCCAGAAAACTTCGAATCTCCGTAACAGAAGTAGGTCTACGCCATTCAGATACTGCCTCAACCTTCTATGGATCAACCTGAATACCTTCTTTAGACACTACGTGTCCAAGAAAAGAAACACTCTCCATCCAAAAATCACACTTCGAGAATTTAGCATAAAGCTGATGATCTCTCAGTGTCTGTAGTACAATCCTCAAGTGATATACATGCTCTTCCATATTCCTCGAATATACTAGTATATCATCAATGAAAACTACCACAAACTGATCCACATACGGTCTGAATACTCTATTCATCAGGTCCATAAAAGCTGCTGGTGCATTAGTCAAACCAAAAGACATCACCAGAAACTCATAATGGCCATATCTAGTGCGGAAAGCTGTCTTCGGAATATCGGATTCACTGATCCGCAACTGATGATAACCCGACCTCAAGTCGACCTTAGAAAAGAATTGTGCACCCTGGAGCTGATCAAACAAATCATCTATCCTCGGGAGAGGATACTTGTTCTTCACCGTCACCTTATTCAGCTCTCTATAGTCAATGCACAGTCTCAGGGTACCATACTTCTTCTTCACAAACAAGACTGGTGCACCCCAAGGAGAAACACTAAGCCTGATGAAACCTTTATCCAACAACTCTTGCAATTGCTCCTTCAACTCTCTCAACTCTGCAGGAGCCATACGATAGGATGGCATAGATATAGGAGTAGTACCTGGAACCACATCTATACATAACTCAATCTCTCTGTGAGGTGGTAAACCTGGCAACTCCTCGGGAAAAACATCAGGAAACTCACAAGCAACTGGAACATCTGTGAGTGACAACTTCTCCGTTGACGTATCCCTAACTAATGCCAAAAACCCCTGACAACCTTTCCTCAATAACTTCCTAGCAGAAATAGCAGAAATAAGATTCTGAGGTGCTGAACTCCTATCACCAATAAACTTAAAATCTTCTTCACCAGGAATTCTGAAAGTCACCTCCTTATTCCTACAATCAACCACGGCGAAGTGCTGAGATAACCAATCCATTCCCAAAATAACATCAAACTCCATCACATCCAACAGAATCAAATCAGTGGGTAATTCTCTATCTCCCACGAGAACTGGACAACCAGAAAGAACAATATCGGCGTCCAAAGAATCACTCAGAGGAGTGGCAACAGACAAAGGAAAAGCCATCCTCGAAGCATGCCAACAAGATTTAGAAGCAAAAACAGGAGAAACAAACGAATGCGTGGCACCCGGATCAAACAAAACCCATGCATCCAGGTAACAAACAGAAAGAATACCTGCCACGACTGCATTAGATGCCTGAGCATCCTGCTGAGTCAGATGGAAAACTCTGGCCTGACCTCGACCTCCCTGCTGACTGGTAGAAGCCTGGCCAACACCTCTGGCACCTCCTCTAGTACCTCTACCACGACTCTGCTGTGGAACAAACTGAGTGGAACTCTGATGCTGGGCTGGTGGCAACTGAAATGGCACGGGTGCTGCACTAGCAATCGACTGCTGTGGGAATCGCGGAATCTGTTGCTGCTGATACCCAGAATAAGGACACGATCTGGCAAAATGTCCTGTCTGCCAGCATCTGAAGCATGTCAGTGGTGTCAGATAACACGGTCCCTGATGGACTCTACCACAAGTCTGGCAAACACTGGCCGTTGATCCAGAACTACGACCACTGCTGCTGCTCGAAGCACCTGACCCGAATCTGAACGATCTACGCTGACCTCCACGGCCATGTCTACTGCTCCGATGCACTCGCTGCTGCTGTCTCTGACTCTGCTGAGTCGAACCTCGCTGCTGACTACTCGAACCAACATGAAAACTCAAATATGGAGTAGCCTGCGATCCACTCGACTGAACTCCTAGCTGGTAATAATCAGGCATCGCTCCCTGCCTAACTAATCTCAGCTCGATCTCCTTGGCTAGCTCAATCACAGACTCCAGAGTAAGACCTGCTGTAGGCATACCAGCAAAAGCAGAACCCAAACCAGTAACATACGTAGTAACAGCGAAATACTGATCTCGCATCAGATCCTCAGCATATCTACCCAGACGAAGAAACTCTCGGGTATACTCCTCTACAGATCGATCTCCACGAGAAATACTGGTCAGATGAAGACGATAACTCAAACGAAGAGGCTCTGGACAAAATCTCCTCATGAACCGCTCTCGAAACTGAGCCCAGGTCATCGTCATCATAAAGGGCTGGATCATCTGAATGAACCAATCTAAGGCTGGTCCCTCGACAGACAACTCAACAATCATGATCCTCTGGTACTCGGTATGAGCAGTCCGAGTCCTAGTCTCAATCGCATGCAGAAAATCTAAAGGATCAGAAGTACCATCAAAAGCAATCCTGCCAACTCTGGCATAGAACAAAGCTGCCTCAGGGTCAGACATACCCTGCTGATAGGCAGGCTGAACAGGATGAACAACTGGAGGAACAGGAACATCAAACTCAGGCTTAACAGGCTCCTCGTCCTGTAACTCTCTCTGCCTACGGTGACCTGCCGCTCCTCGAGGTCTACCTCTGCCACGACCTCTACGTCTAACTGGCAGCTCAGGAGGTAAAACCTCATCCTGAAAAGACTCATCATCCTCGGCCTCAACGACCGGTGGAGCGACACGCGCTCGCCTCCTCATTCTAAAAAGACAAACGGAAAGATTCAGACAAAACAGACAACGGAGGAATAACGCTGAAAACTATAGCAAGGAATACTTATCAAGACATACTCGAACCTAATACACTGCAGTAGTCCAACAGAAAACACAACTTAAAAACTAGGGCCACAACTCACATAACTAAGCCCTGACATAGAACTCCGCTCTGATACCAACTTTGTCACGACCCAACAGGGGCCATGACCGGCGCTAGGGAACGGGAATTCTTTCGAATCCGGAACCCGTAGCAAGCCTAAAAATAAAATAAATCATGCCATAATATCAATAACAATATAATATGCAGCGGAAATAAAAATCATAATATCATAATATCATTTTCCTATCAACTGGATTTAATTCAAAACTCATCTCATAGATACATAAATGTATAATCTTTAATACAAATCCAGTTTCAATAATACATCTCTTTAAAATAAAGTACATGAAATCCAACACTTCAATTCACAACTACTGCAGTGTCTAGATAAAATAAATAAGACTCAAGTAGACAGTTTACATAAAGAAGCCGGGGCGGAAGAAATCCGGCGTATCGACCTGCTACTGAGGTCTGAGGAAGTTGACTCTCCTGAAAAATAGTCAACGGAGGGGAGTCAGACCTCACTGAGTGAATTACTATAATATATATACATACACACTAAGTGATAATGCATACCGTCAACAGTATATATATAATATGTATATATACAGGCAAATTCATACAGATGCAGAAAAATCATTTTTTTTTATATATTTTACTGAAAAATCCCAACTTATGAAGGATCACATAGAACCCTAGAATATCGCAACCTCAGAAATAGTGTTAAACAACACTCTAGCCATACAGGCTCACTTATTCCAAATATATCCACTTAATCCATTCGGACAGTAGACTGGCCCCGAGACACTAAGTCAATCGAGCTCCAGCAGTTTGACTGCCAGTGTGATTGGCCCCGAGACACTTGGTCAACCGAGCTCCAGCAATCACACCCAAACCACATCTCACAAATCAATAATTATATCAAATCAATATCCACAAATAAGTTAGTAATATAGCCTAAATACTATAGGCGTACCGGTACGTACTCGGTCCTAGTGCTGCCCACTAGGTAGCACGTTCTATTGATATCCTTCATTCTTAAATATAAAACATTCATTCACAATAAATGATGCATGGATTTAAATAAAATAACAATATAAACCATATATATACCGGAAATATACCAAAAGTAAACCAGGTATATTTCGAGTATATATATATCAAATACATTCAATCAAATTATAAATTAAGCTGGAAATATATTTAAAAACATTTTAAATATATTTTATTCATAAAATATGCATATAATTTAGTATATACCAAAAATAAACCGAAAATATACTTAATATAAACTTAAGAAATAATCAAATTATTTATGCATATTTAATCAACATAAAACATGCATTTCTAAATCATGCATCCTAAGCATATATATATAGTATAGTAACTCACCTAATGCGCTCCACGAGACAGGTCCGACGGGCCTGGTCCACTAGCCCTCGGTCTCGGCGCAACTAAACAAGAAATAAATAACCGATATCAGAGTAACCCTAATAGAAATCCTAGAATTCAATCTAGAGTACTAAACACAGAATCAAAAATTAAGGTTCGACTAGATATCACGTCTTACGAGCCACTTAATCCATTCGGACAGTAGACTGACCCCGAGACACTAAGTCAATCGAGCTCCAGCAGTCTGACTGCCAGTGTGATTGGCCCCGAGACACTTGGTCAACCGAGCTCCAGTAATCACACCCAAACCACATCTCACATATCAATAATCATATCAAATCAATATCCACAAATAAGTTAGTAATATAGCCTAAATACTATAGGCGTACCGGTACGTACTCGGTCCTAGTGCTGCCCACTAGGTAGCACGTTCTATTGATATCCTTCATTCTTAAATATAAAACATTCATTCACAATAAATGATGCATGGATTTAAATAAAATAAAAATATAAACCATATATATACCGGAAATATACCAAAAGTAAACCAGGTATATTTCAAGTATATATATATCAAATACATTCAATCAAATTATAAATTAAGCTGGAAATATATTTAAAAACATTTTAAATATATTTTATTCATAAAATATGCATATAATTTAGTATATACCAAAAATAAACCGAAAATATACTTAATATAAACTTAAGAAATAATCAAATTATTTATGCATATTTAATCAACATAAAACATGCATTTCTAAATCATGCATCCTAAGCATATATATATAGTATAGTAACTCACCTAATGCGCTCCACGAGACAGGTCCGACGGGCCTGGTCCACTAGCCCTCGGTCTCGGCGCAACTAAACAAGAAATAAATAACCGATATCAGAGTAACCCTAATAGAAATCCTAGAATTCAATCTAGAGTACTAAACACAGAATCAAAAATTAAGGTTCGACTAGATATCACGTCTTACGAGAATTCTACCGAAAATTCGACAGAACCTCCCCTGTAAAATGGACATCTCTCTACTCAAAAGAGTAGAGCCGACCCTGCACTGAAAATACACTTCGAAATACAAGCTCAACACAATCAAAATCCCACGGTCGGACTCCAAACTACAGTCCACCGACCGGGGTCCACAAACACATAATGATTCCAGATATACCAAAAATATCCTTAAATCACAGAAATACATTTTATAGATCAAAATTACATAATTGATCTTTAAACACCGTAAAAACCAAATAAAAATCATTTTATTAGAAAAACCGTATATTATATATATAATTGAAAATAATTCACGAATAATAGTTTTAATTAGTTAAAAATACTAAATAATTTATAGAAATCATTTTTATACCTTAAATAAATATTAAAACCAATTAAATTACATTTTTAGACAATTTAGGGTAAAATTACCAAAATACCCCTATATATATAAATATACTTAAATTACTTCAAAAATTCACCAAAAATCATACAATTACCCAAAATTAATTTTCTCAACATATTTATCAATAATATTAATATTTAAACTCAATTAACCAATTAAATTCAAATAAAAACACATTTAACCTAATTTTTCCAAAATTCCATAAACTTCAATAATTCAAAATAAATACTTAGAAATTCATAAAAATTCCAAATAAATTCCTATAATTCATTTCAACACCTAATTTAACCATAATCTCAAATTTAATAATTTAAATAATTAATTTCCGAAAATTAGAAAATAATATTAAAATATTCAAAATACCCAAAAATCCAAACAACCTCCAAAAATTCTACAAAAATTCATACATGAAGATTAAGCTACTAGGAACAACATTTGTGAAGGGAGTTTTCATGAATCATCCAATTCGAAGCTCAAAAAAAATGAAAACCCTAATGTGACCGAATTGAGTTTTAGCTCAAACCTCAAAATCCACTTGATTTCAAGCCAAAAGGAGCTTAGAATTGGAATCACCGGAGCTCAAGGAGTCGATGAAGATTGCCGGTGCACGAAATGGTGGCCGGAATCGTCGTCGACGGTAAAAAGCTCAACTTGCTGCCATGGCGGATTCCGGGCGTTCCAGCGGTCTTCCGGCGGCCTGGTCACGTCGGAGAGGAAGAGGAAGGAAGGGGAAGGAGGTTGGCGGCAGCTGGTGGCGGCGAGGGGCGGTCCGGCGTGCTGGAATGGGAGGCGCAGTGAGGGTGAGCGATCGGGAGAGAAGAAGGAGAGGGAGGGGGCAAAACGGTAATTTCGCAATCCTTTTGATTTTTAATGTATATATGTATATATATATACTTTATACTTTATATTAAAATAATATTAAATTACACACATCAAATATACACCACACACATAAAAATATTAATATTTTAATAATTTATACTAAATAAAATTAATTAAATAACAATAAAACAACTAAATAATTAATAAAATATTAGGGTAAAAATAAACCCTAATTAATTAAATATTCACACACAGGCTTTATATAATAACTTAAAAATATGTATGAGTTCATGCAAGTCCGTAAATACATTTAAAATAATTAATAATACATTGTTTACGTGAAAATTTCCCCGGAAATGCAAGTCCCGGGAAAATTTTACGTAAAATACTGAAAATAATAGACCGTAATTAAAATAGGTTTAAAATACATATCAACTCATAAAAATATCGTAATATATATACAAAAATTATTGACACTGTATATCCCGGTACAGTGTAAAAATATTTTAAAAAAACGGGATATTACATTATTACTAGCTAGGAGTCTAAGTGTATTATGAGGTGTTCGACTCTGACTTCGGCAACTAATTTCAATCCTATGATAAGTGCCTCATATTCCGCAGCATTGTTGGTCGTGTTGTACTCTATGCAAATTGCATACCGGATATGGATTTTATATGGTCCCTTGAGGATCACTCCAGCATCGGATCCTTGAGTTGAAGATGCCCCATCAATATAGAGCTTCCATTCTGGTGCCTTGGTTATAGGGAGGTCTTCCGGTGTCATTTCTTGAATGAAATTTGCTAACGCTTGGGCTTTCACTTACTGACAGGGCTCATAATCAATGTCGAATTCTCCAAGTAATACTAAATATTGAGCCAATCTACCCGAAGTCTTAGGCCTTTGTAAGATTTTTTGCAAAGGGAAGCGGGATCTGACAATGATAGGATGAGCCTGGAAGTAGTGTCAGAGTTTTTGGGATGAGTGGACAACAGCCATAGCCAGCTTATCCAACATTGTGTACCAGACTTTGGATCCTCAGAGTATTTGCTGATGTAATATATTGGGTTTTACTGGCTTTTTTCTTCTTTTACTAGCACCAAAGCGATGCATTGTTGACCTATCAAAAGATATAAATACAAGATTTCATCTAGGACCGGTCTACTGAGTAGAGGTGGTGAGGATAGGAATTTTTTGACGTCTTCAAATATTGCCTAGCAGTCTGCAGTCTAAACAAATTTTTTAAAATTTTTTAAAGTTCGAAATTGTGGTATACACCGTCTGGCTGAGCATGAAATAAAATGTCCCAAAGCCGTGATTCTGCCATTTAATTTTTGTAAATTGTGGATATTCTTTGGGCTTTCATATTGAGAATGACATCAATTTTTTTTGAGTTGGCTTCAATACCTCTGTGGGATATCATAAATCCTAGAAATTTGCTAGCTTTGACTCCAAAGACACATTTCTTTAGGTTTAGCTTAATCCTAGATTTGCTTAACAATTGGAGAACTTGATCCAAATCCACCGGGTGTTGTTCTTCATTCTTGCTCTTGATAACAATGTCGTCCACATATACTTCCACATTTGTCCTAATCTAGTCTCGAAGTACATGATTCATCATTGCTCTAGTATTCTTTAGTCAGAAAGGCATCACCTTGCAGCAGTAAAGGCTTTCATGAGTGATGAAGGATGTTTTCTCCTGATCTTCCCCCTTCATTGGTATTTAGTGGTACCCTTGCATCACGTCAACAAAACTATATAGTCTATGGCCAACAGTGGAGTCTACAAGTTGGTCAATTGTAGGCAATGGGTAGCTGTCCTTGGGGCATGCTCAATTAAGGTCAATATAATCCACACATATCCTATACTTTTTGTTCACTTTTTTAACAAGTACTATATTGGCCACCCATTCTGAATGAGTAACATCCTTAATAAACCCGGCTTCTAATAATTTCTTCGTTTCCTTGGTGATTATTCTTTGCCTCTCATATGCAAAAGTTCTTTTCTTTTGGATTATTAGCTTCGCCCCTGATATAATGTTCAATCTATGACAAGCAAACTGGGGATCTACCCCAATAATTTCAGATGCCCGAAAGGTAAAGTCTTCTGAGTGCCTAGTGAGGACTCCCCTTATTCCTTCTTTGATATCAGAGTCAAGCTCGGTACCAATCTTCACTATTTTTCCATCGATAATTTACAATGTTTTGGTGTCGTTAACTAATTGTGGTCCAGTGCCTTGTTTCTCTATTTCCCATGCTTCTAGGGAGAAGGCTTCCATTTGAGGCCTTATGGCCATTTGGTAACACTATCTAGCCATATGCTGATCTCCCTACATAGTGAGAATTCCACCCTCGACTAGAATTTTCATAGTTAAATGTCGAATACTGGTGAGTGCATCTGCTTTGTAGAGTTTCGGATGTCCTATGATTCCATTGTATGCTAGTGGGAGATCCACCACGTTGAACGAGGTTTTAATAACTTGCATTTCTTTATCGTCTCAATTTCTAAATTCCAGATTTAACTCCATAACTCCCATTAGCTGTATAGTTCCTCCATAAAAGCTTATAATGGGATTCTGGATGGCCTTAAGGTTGGTGACGGAGCCTCCCATTATTTTGTAAGCATTCCAAGACAATGCGTTAATAGCGCTTCCATTATTGACTAATAACCTCTTTACTAAATAATTTTTTATGTATGCATTTATCACTGGGGCATCACAATGGGGATGGCTTACATACAAACCATCTTCTGAATTAAACACGATCTCTCTTTTCTTGATGGCTAGCTTTTCTCCCTAGCTCCATTTGAGTTTCCTCTCAGTGTTTTCTCCACCAATAATCATGTTAATAATACCAGCTAGCTCATTCCTGCACCTTCTAGATGTGTCAATAAAATTATTGAGTTTACCATTCTATACCAGTCTTTCTATTATGTTCTTCAGCTGTCTGCAAGCCTTAGTGTCATGCCCATATTCTCGATGATACTGGAAGTATTGTTCCCTATCTTACGCGAACCTCTGACTTGGGCTTATTCTCCTAACTGAGGTAATTCCAACACTATTCTGCCTGACCCACATGAGAACTCTGGATCGAGAGGTGTTTAAAGGTGTGTATCTATCTTCTTCTTTATCAAATCTTTCTACTGAGTTTATAAAGTTTATTTTTAGGAAGCTTGATCATCTAGATCTTGATCTTTCATCTTTTCTTAGTGGTTTTTCCTCCTCCCTTCACATCCTTCTATCTTCATCCATCTTTATCATTTTAATTGTCATGGCTATTACCTCTGTAAAAGTGTCAGGTTCCTTCATTATTATCTTTTCTTTGAGCTTTCCTAGTCTAGTGCCATTTTTCAAAGCTTCTATGGTAACTTCGTCCATAAGGTTTTTAATCCGCATGGCTACCTTGTTGAATCGATCAAGATAACTTCGTAGGGACTCATCAACTTCTTGTTGGCACATTCGAAGATCGTTGATTTTATTGGTAAAGGGAATGTTGGTGATGAACCTGGTACAAAACTTTTCCACTAGATCCTCAAAAGAGGTGACGGAGTTCTCCAAGAGTCGATGAAACCACTTTTGGGCATTCTTTGTGAGTGTGCTTGGGAAGACTCTACACATGATTCCATCATTCACATTCTAGAGCAACATCCTTGTTCTAAACGTGGATATGTGGTTTATGGGATCTCCAGTTCCATCATACTGATCAAGTGGTAGGATTCTGGACTTGGTAGGGATCTCCGTCTGGATTATCCTTTTTATGAATGGAGTTCTGCCTTCTATAACACATTCATCCTCCTTTCTTGGTCTCATATGGGCTTAGTGTATAACCTCTTCTACCTTCTGAGTTAACTTCGAGTCGTCAAGGGTTAAAATTATTAAACTACATTCCCCTTCCAGCGCTTTACCCTTTCCCTTGTTTATCTCAGGTGCCTCCTGAGGTGTTGTGTTGTTGTCTATGTGAGTCAGTTCAGAGTTGCCACTTTGAATTAAAGTGTTTAGCTGTGGTTGCATTAAGGCTATCTGAGCTTGGATATTTTATATCATAACTTCCTTGTTGGTTTGGTTGAGATTAAATGTTTGGGTTATAGTGTTTAGGTTTGATATGGTAATAGTTGGTGTATCTATTAGGCTTGGAAAAGGTATGAAAGGTATTAGACAATGATGATGTTGTAATGGAGCATAATAT
Organism: Mallotus nudiflorus; assembly: GCA_947683625.1. Taxonomy (NCBI): domain Eukaryota; kingdom Viridiplantae; phylum Streptophyta; class Magnoliopsida; order Malpighiales; family Euphorbiaceae; genus Mallotus; species Mallotus nudiflorus. The sequence goes on along the minus strand of CANTUR010000283.1, from coordinate 5,977,439 downwards.
AGAAAGTCGGTGCCCGAAGCCGGCCATCCCTGGGTATTACCAAGAGATAAATGCATATTTTTGGATGAAGTTCTGGCATATTGGAAGGTTACTGGAAGCACCATTGTTGAGAAAGGTGTTAATAGATTAATTAAAGGAGTGGGTGCAGAGGGATTGATGTTAGTTTCAAGAGTCGAAGCTGGCGGTGGGCTGGAAGTCATAGTGTTAATTTCTTTAATTTAGCAGGTATATGAATGGCTTTTTCCCAAGAGTTCTCCACAGACGGTGTCACTTGATACCTTATTTCAAGAACTCTTGAGCTTAAGACCCTACAAATAATGAATAAAGGGTAAGGTGAGAGGTGGGGAGGATCCCCACAAACACTCTGATGCATAAGTCAGAGAACAAAGGGAGAATTTAGAGAGAAAGTAAGAGGCAATTAGAATATGAGAGAATAAGATGACTGAGAATAAGAGGTAAGAGGTCCTATTTATAATGATACTTAGACCTGAAAGGAGTAGGATTCCTTTTGGGATAGGAATCCTAAATCAAATGGGAGAGTATTCTTTATTTACTTAGGAGTTTTCTTTGAGGCAGAGTTCCTTCCGTAAATGGATTCGGCTACCTTCCCTTTCTAAGTAACCTTGTTCAGGAAACAAAACTCTATAATTAAATAGGAATATATATATGCAATATCAATCTAATGTGCATGAATTGTGTTATATATATATATAGGTATGTATATACAACTGTTAAATTTGGTGTGTGTGTGTTTATATATATATAAAATATAATAAACAATAAAAATAAAATTTTTTGATCAAAGGAAGTCAGCCACCTCCTCCTTTTTTTCTTGTTTTTTCCCCCTCTCCCCGTTTTCCCTCTGTTTTCCCGAGACCCTCCCTGCGTAACCCAACCTCATCAGACCGTCAGCGACCACCAATATCGACTCCTTTCTTCCTTCTCTACCTTCCCATCACTTGAGAACTATTGAACCACTGCCATAAAGCATGGAAATAATAGCAACAATAAGGAGAGCTCATCGCCGACGATTCCATTTCCGGCCAACTCAGCTCCTCTTTTCAGTGTCAATCAACTCCTTTTGGACCAGTGAGTCTATTTCCAAGCTTCGTTTGAGCTTGAATCCTCCCGTTTGTAAGTTTTAGATAGATTTTAGTTTATGTTTATTTTAGGTTTTATTTTTTTTAAGCTTATTATTATTTGATTTATGGATTCTTGCTTTAGAAATGTTGTTTTTGGCAACTTTAGCTTCTCAAAAATAATTTTTGTTTATTTTTTTGAATTAATTTGAATTATGGGTAATTTTTTATTATTTTAATATTAAAATATTGAATTTTTGATAATTATGTTAATTAATTATGTTTAATGAAAATTTGGTTAAATTAGTGTTATTAATTTGAGTTAATAATTTTAGAATTTATAAAATATTTTTTAGTGATTTAAGAATATTATTAATATTATGTGAATATTGGAATTATGAGTTAATTGTGTATCTTTGTTGATATTATAATTAAATTATATGTTTTAAATGATTTTAGAATTATATAGGGTATTAAAATGATTTTTATAAATTATTTACTATTTTTAACTAATTAATACTAATTTTCCAAAATTATATTCAAATATTATATTATTTACTATGTTGGTGATGAAATGGATTTTTAATTACTTTTCTTATATATTTTAGCTATTTGAGCATTCCATGTGAAATTATTGAAAATTTTGATTTTTATTAATGTTATATTATTATTTGAGAATTTTATTTAATTATTGTGAAAATAATTATATTTAGTGATTTAATGTTTAAATATATTATATTTTGGTCTTTTATGGATATTTATGGAATTTGATGATTTTTAATGTATTTATTATTTTATATTGATTTTTGGTGAATTGTGAACCTTAGTTGGTAATTTATGCAGTTCGGGGTCCCAACCCGAGGTGTTGAGTTTTGTGGAATTTATAGTGTATTTTCCTTATAGGATCAGTTCTATTGTTAGTAGAGAAATGTCCATTTTATGGAGGAGATTCAATCAAATTTTTGATAGAATTCTCGTAAAACGTGACGACAGGTCGATCCTAAATTTTCTGTGTTTGTCTGAGTTTTGAATTCTTAGATCGAGTTTCCTTTAGAATTCTTAAATGTATAAGTTAGAAATTATTCTGATTATTATTATTATTTATTTATTAGCTATGCAGAGACCGAGGCCTATCGAACCAGACCCGTCGAGTCAGTCTCGAAGAGTGCAAACTTGTGAGTTATTATTTTATATATACATTGTGTATAGTGCATGATTATAAATAATTATGTTTTGATACAAATTATTTCATTAAATGGTCTAGTATTTTTTTTTATATATTTTCAGTATATTGTGGTATATTTCGACATATATGCGATGATATATACTTGAAGAATTTTATGTAGCATATATATACTTGAAATATATTTAGTATATTTTCAGTATATTTCTAGTATATTTTTATGTTATGAATGTCATTTATGTTTAATTATGCATTTATTTAGTTTCCATAAATATACAATTTTATTCGAAGGATATTAATAGAACGTGCTACCTAATAGGCTGCATTAGGACTATGTACGTACTGGTTCGTTAGACTTTAGGGTCAATATTGTGAGAATTATTTGAGGTGAATTGAATATTGTGAATATTAAGTATTCATTGAGTGAATAGTATGGTTGTTAGAGCTCGATTGACCTAATGTCTTGGGGCCAATCACACTGACAGTGAGATTGCTAAAGCTTGATTGACTTAGTGTCTCGGGGTCAGTCTACTGTCCAAAATGGAATAAAAGAATTACTTTGGAATTAAGTAAGCTTGTGTGGCTAGTGTGATATTTTCATTGAGGTTGTAAATATTTTAGGATTCTATTTGATCCTTCACTCAAATAAACATTTTCTGCATTTATTATATATAAAAGTGGATTTCAACATCTGTATGAAATTCTTGTATATATTTATATATATATTGATGCTCGATTGCATATGACATTAGGAAGTGTGTGTATATATATTATAATAATTCACTTAGTGAGGTTTGACCCCCTCTTGACCATTTTTTTTTCAAGAGAGTCTCTTTCTTCATACCATACCAGTAGTGCGTTACACCGGTCTTCTTTTGCCCCAGCTATTTTATGTAAACTTCATATTTAAACTTTTATTATATTATAGAAAACTACAGTAGTAGTGTTATTTACCTATAGTGCATTGTACCAGTTTGAGACTTTGTATTAAAATATTGTATAAATATTTTTATTTATGATATGACATTTATGTGTTTATTTTTATAGCAATTTAAAGTTTTAATTCTGATGTATTTTATTTATTTATTTCATGTTGTGTTTTTATTTTTTTAAGGCTTGCTATGGATTTCGGATTCAAAAGAATTCTCATTCCCTAGCGCAAGTCATGACCCTCGATTTGGGTCGTGACAATGGTGCCAATGTGCAGAGCTATCTGGACAGAGCCTTTGCTAATTCTCATTAGCATTTATTGTACCTAATGATGCTATATTTTGTGAAAGTATGATAAGCTCTAATCATTTGCCTCTTTGCCTCATGTTACATGGCTTAGTTTGTAATTGTCAACCTCTATTCAGATTTAAAGTGAAATGGTTAGAGCAATAAGGTTATAATGAAGTTGTTACCAAATGCTGGAATTCTTTATGCCATGTTAGGTTATATGTCCAACTTAAGCACTACCAATACTCTCTTCTTAAATGGCTTGCTTCCTCTGATGACCACAATACAAAGTGCACCTTACAGAGACTCCAAGATAAATTGTAAAATTTGCAAAATCTGCCCCAATATGATGCAATTATGGCATAAGAAAAAGTTATCATTGAACAAATTGAGGGTGTATGGTAACATGAGGAGGCTTTTTGAATGTAACAATTCAGAGTTAATTGGTTAACCTTGGGTGACCGCAATACTAATTATTTTCATTTAGTAACACTCTAACATTGTTAAAGGAACTAAATTCTAAGATTCAAAGGCAATGATGGCTCATGGCTTCAACAGGACTAACAAATCAAAGTGGCACTCGATTTCCATTTCCAAAAGTTATATCATAAAGAAGCCTCATTTGGAGCAATAAAAATTTTGAAAATTCAATTGAAGTTAGTCTCATCTGCCATGAATGCATCCTTGTTACAACTAACATCATTACAAGAAATTAAGGATGTGGTTTTTAGACTTGGCGAATTTAAAAGCCGAGTTTAGACGACTATTGTAGACAGCGGGGTTTAACACGTGTCCAAGATTTTAGCAATTATCACATTGTTTGAGCCCAAGGCTATAGAGAACACACTAACCATTGTCATAAAGACATGGCATGGAGATGCGTCGTCACCTAGGGTAATAATTGGGACAAATCGAAGAGGTGGTACTCGATTCCCTAAAAGAAAGCTAGCACCACAACTAGGAGATTCTGGATACGGAATATCAACTTCTTTCAGTCTCGTGTTCATTTAGAATTACTTTATGAATTACTAAATTATCCTCTATTTACATGCAATTTCATATAAACTCTTGTTTTAGCAATTAACTCAAAGGCAAACCAATCATAAAAATACAAGTAAATAATGCATTCAATCAAATACATAATCCCTAAGTTAGTCTAATATATATAGATTTTAATTAAATGAGCTAAATCTATACGTTTTAATTTTACAAGTGAGTTGAAGACTAATTCCTTTTAATTTTAATTAAATGAACCTAAATCTATTTATTTTAATTCTAAAAATGGGTCTAAATCTACAAATTATGAAGGTATTTAAATTAGTAGGCCTAATTCTACATCTTTTAATTCTAAGGTGATCTTAAATCTACAAATTATGAAAAGGTCTTTAAGTAGGCTAAATCTAAATTAATTAAATTAAATTAAGTGGGCCTATGTCTAATTTACTAAATGGGCCTAAGTTATCTCTAACCCAAATCTAATTAATTATGGGCCTAAAATACATTTTAATTAATTAAACTTAAAAACCTAAATTTAAATGGATTAAAATCTAATATGGGCTTAAGGCCCCCAAACATATAAAAATAAACAAACAAGCACAAAACACATAAAAATAAATAAACAGACCCAAAAAAATAAAAATAATTAAAAATAATTAAATTAAAAATCAAACAACTAGTTAAATTATTTCCTTCTAAACCCTAATTTTCATTATCATGCAACTTAAATTGATCTACTTCCATTGATTTTAATTAAACCCAATTGAAACCCTAAATTTACTAACCAATTAATTAATATAAATGTGCAATTACACATATAATTCCACTATTCCCACTATTGGAGCTATTACAATAATCTATTAAAAATAATAATAAAAATAATTAATACATCCCTAAAAATAAATAAATAAAATAAAGGAATAAAATAAAATAATAAAAAAATCCTAGAAATTATATTTCTATAAGGTGTTATCTATGGCATCCCATGGACCTCATATGGATTTGATTCTCCAAGTATGATAATTATGTGTTTTCCTCCATAATCACCATAAAAAAAATTATGATTACTAAATAAATTATAAAATAATATAATAAAATTAAAAATAAAAAAATAAATCAAATAAAATAGAACAAAGAAAAGATAATGTTTATGGATGATTTTAATGAAATGTTCCTCAGATTTGTAGAATCACCGTTCTTGATAAGTCTTCGAATATCGTTCTTCAAAAATTCTTCAAAGATCCTTTTAATAAATAAAGCAAAAATAAATTTGTAAAGAATAATTTTCTTTTTTTCTCTCTTTTCTCTCATTTTTTTCTCTTTTTTTTTATTTTCTTCGTTCCTTTTTTTTTTTTTTTTCCTTTCCTCCCTTCCCCTTTTCAAAGCAAAAGCCCTTCTTATATAGGGATATATATTGAAACCCTACTTATAAATTGATTCCTAAAAGACTTCTAATTTTAGAAGAATTTCAGACCAATTAAGACTTAATTTATCCTGAAAATTCAAGAATTTGCGAAAGGAGTCTAATTCATACCAGAATTGTGTAATTCTGATCGGAATTAGCGTAATTTCAATTTTCTTTTTTTAACTTTTAATTACAGAAAGGTCCTTAAAAGAATTTAAGTTTTGTAATTAAATCCCTAAAAAGTATTGCAATTTAATCCATGAAAATATTAAATCCTTTCTTTGAAAAATGCAATTAGATCCTTGAAGTTTCAAAGTTCAAATATTGAAAATCTATTCATAACATTTTCATCATTGAAGTCTTTTATCACATTCATAGCTCATCATCCCGAAATTGGATGTTTACAACTATTAAGGTGTTTTTTTACCAACATTTCTAGGATTTAATTGAATACAATTTATTTCACTTTATAAGTACCTTTTTGGACTATGGGTGTTATGCCTTCAAGTGTTAACCATACCTTCCTAGTCCTTATACCTAAAATTCCCTCCCCTGAAATAGCTGCTCATTATCGACCCATTAGTTTGTTTAATTTTAATTATAAAATTATCTCTAAACTCCTAGCTAATAGATTAAAACCATTCATTTCTCATCTCATACACCCCTCTTAAAGCGCTTTTGCTCTTGGTCGCCTAATTTATGATAATATTTTAATTTTACATGAAATTTTTCACTCATTAAAAACCTCCATTTCCATAAAGAGGGCAGGTATGGCTCTTAAGCTTGACATGGAAAATGCCTATGATATTGTTCATTAGGGTTTACTTCAAAAAATTCTTTCTAAAATGGAATTTTCTTCGAAATGGGTCTCCAGGGTCATGAAATGTGTCACTTCAGTCTCCATGTTAGTACTTATCAATAATAAACCATCTAAATGTTTCAAGTTTCTTAGGGGCCTTAAGCAGGGAGATCCCCTCTCCCCTTATTTCTATTTTTTTATTGCAAATATATTGCCTAATGCTCTAACCTCTTCTGTTAAAATGGGCAAACTAGGGAGATATAGACCTGACAAGCAATGTCCTGTGATCACCTCTTCTCTTTTCGTGGATGATACGCTTATCTTTAGTTTAGCCTCTATCACGGAAACTACCTATTTAAACCATATCCTTGACTCTTGTATGAGAGCTATGGGGTAACAAATTAGTAAACTTAAGTTTAGTATTTGTTTTGGTAAGTGTGTGAGTGTTGATGTTAAACAAAATATTTTGAATATCTTACAAATGCGCAAAATGGAGCGACAAAGTAAATATTTGGCGCTTTCAACGAAATAGGGAAGGACAAAATCTCAAATTTCCAAAACTTTCCTACACAGAATCAAACTGAAAACCCAGACTTGGAAACAAAATGCTTTGTCATTCGCGAGATGGGAAGTGATGCTTAAAGAGGTTTTACAAGCAATTCCCTTATATGCATTAAAAACCTTCAACTTTCCAAATTTCTTTTTTAAGGAAGCCCATTATATTTTTAATAGGTTCTAGTGGAAACAAAATCTTGATTCATCTAGTATTTCATTGGAAGTCATGGGAGAAATTATCAACCTCAAAATTTCTTAGGGCTGTGGATTTTGAGATCTGAGCATGTTTAACACTACCCTTTTGGCTAAAAATGTGTGGCGAACACTTGACAATCCCCAAAGTTTGTTGGCTAAATATGGCAGTGGACACTCTCTCTTAAATGCACCTAACCATGCCACCTCGTCAGGACTTGAGTTGCTCCAACTGGGTCTTTGTCGTAATATCTTTGGGGTTGTGATACTAAAATATAGGAGGACCTATGGATTCCATCCCTTTCGGGTTTTAGAATTCTTTCACCTAAACCCGAAGGAACTCATGTTATGTTTGTGCAGGATTTGTTATTAGTTGATCACCAAAACTGGAACTTACCCATGTTGTCTAGTCTTTTCACTGAACATGAAGTTCAAGCTATTTGTAAAATTCCAGTTTCTCGATCAGGTGGATATGATATGTGGACTTGGATCTTTGACCAGTTCAGTGATTATAGTGTGAAATCTGGCTATCATGTTTTATATAATTGCAAGCCAACATATGATGATCCTAGTTCATCTTATTCACTCCATTCTGATCATAAATTCTGGTTGTCAATTTGGAAAACAAAAGTCCCTCCTAAGTTACAGTTTTTTCTTTGGAGAATTATGATTAATTCTCTTAGCACCATGGAAAATCTTTACAAATGCAAGATTGTTCCATCTCCTCTTTGTCGTATATGTCAAAATTCTGTGGAATCAATTGAGCACATGTTGTTCTTTTGTCGCCACGCTGCAAAAATATGGTTTCTCTCTCTTTTGGGTACCAAACCTCTTCCATCGGCTTTGTCTCTATTCACCAATGGTGGAAAGATGTATGTGCCATGCTTATTAATGAGGACAACCACAATTGATTTCTTATCTTGTTTTCTTATGTTGGTATATTTGGAAGAGTCATAATGTCCTTTTCTTTTTAAATTCTCATGTTCCAGAAAAGCATGTGGTACGTTTTACTTATAATGCCTGGCATTCCTATAAGAGCATTCTTAATCAGGTCCAACCTACGGCTTGCCTGAGTATTGTTGAGCCTTAACGGACTCAGTGGTCTGCTCCTCCTCTAGGCTTTTTAAAATTTAATACTGATGCTAGCCTTAATTATGCTTTTGGAAATGCTTCTATGGTTGTGCTACTCAGGGACTCCAGCGGTTTGCTTCTTGATGGTTGCTGGTTATTTCAATTTGTATCGTCTATTACTCGCTGAAGCTATTGCTCTTCTAGTTGTCATTACCTTAGCTAAGCATTGAGGTCTTTATAATGCTTATTTTGAAACAAATTCCTTGCTTCTTGTCAACACCATCAACTCTCCTCATGGCAGCCGTCCCCTGGGATATTCAACCCATTGTACATGATTTTTTTTTTTTTTGTCTAAACACAAGGTGTCTTAAGAGGGTTCCAATTATGAGAGGTACCTTTAAGTTCGTACCACACTTAAACTAATCTCGGCTTGATCCGGGATGGACATTGAAAGGCGGCAAAGATCTAATTCAAGAGTTTTAAAGTAGTTATATACCCAAAGCTCAAACCTGAAATCTCTAGTTAAGTTGAAAGAGTTCCTCCCCAACTTATCACACCCTCTTTAGTTGATGATATTAAGACTCTAGTTTCTCATGCAAATCACTATATCTTTTGCTATGTTCATACAAAAGCCAATCAGGCTACTGATTGGGTCTCCAAAAATATTAATCTTATACGCTAGAACCCTATGTGCTATATGTATCCTCCTACACAACTAGCACATCTTTTGTACTCTTAGTTTGTTTAATGCCGTAGTTATGTTAAAAAAAAAAAAAAAAAAAAAGTTATTTTACTTGTGCGGTTCACGATTGAACCCATTATTTTTTTAAAAACATAATTTTTAATATAATAAAAAAAAAATTATTATTTAACTACTAATTTTAACCGAGATATATTTCTAATATTTAAATTTTATAATTTATACGATACAATACTTATAATCACTTTATTAATTTTCACGAATAGTTTAAGCGATAAAAAAAATAGACATTCTATTTTGAATTCTCATCCCTTTCTCCTCACATAGTGTTGGGAGTTAACTGTTTTACTAATTATTAAAAAAATAATCATTTTATTATACTGAAAGTAAATAAAAAATTCATTAATCTAACCATTTCTAAATATATTTTAATTTTATGTGAATTATGGCTTTTAGCATGGAGCAACTATTGATATGGATAAGAATTTACATTTTTTTCAACCTAAGTAGAGTTAGATCATTATACTCAAAAGTTTGAAAAGATCTATGGGAAAAGAAGTTCAAACAGATGATGAATTGATCAAATATATTCTTTTTTTGGTTTAATTTTATTAAATATTTTTTCATTTTTAAATAAAATTTTATTATTTTGATGTGTTTGATTGAAATAAATATTTTATAAAATAAATTTATCTTATTTCATAGAATTTAATTTGATAATAAGTAATTTTATAACAATTAAAAATACTGAAATTAAAAATAAATTTTAAAAAGCTTTTATATAAATCACATGTTTTCTTAAAATTGTAAATGGACTCCATAAAAATTTCGTGAAGATTATTTAAATCAAACGCACACTAAATTCTAGAGTAGCTTTCATGGGCTAAAAAAAGAAAAGATAGGATTAGTAGCTTAAATGGCTTCAATTTGCAATGTAAAAGACAAGATTTTAGCTAGTGATGAAGTATGTATCAGAATTAGTCTTTCTTCAATACCTTGTCCAATTCACTCTCATTTATTATTTGCTGATTATGCAATATTTTTTGAAAAAATTATAAATTTCGTCAATTTCAGTATTTTTTTTTTTTCAATCAAGTGTTGAAACTTTAAAAAACACATTAATAAAATGTTTCCGAATGATTTAATGTTGATGATACATTGAATCAGATTAAACAGGCCTTACTGTTGTTTTAGTCGTGGACAAGATACCCTCAATCTATGTCTACTTGAATTTGAAAATTAGGAAATTAGGTATTTTCATCAAAACAATTGAATCAAACATGAAGATTGAAGAAGACAAAAATGAACGAAATAGAAAGGAAACAACACAAGACGGAATTTAGAGAAAAGATCATCTCTTCTTCAAAGAAATCCCCAATTTCTAATTCCATATTCTTTGTTCTTTATGTTTAAAAAAAACAATTTGTCAAAAAATAAAATCTAATACCACTGCCTCCCACATATGTATCTCACTTAGTCTCCATCATAACTGTCTCATTGCAACGTTTTATTTTTTATATAATCTTAATAGGTCACTTTATTTTAAAAATATTATAAGATGTAAAATTTAAATATTTAAAAAAGAACTATATAAATTTTACATGATTTAATATGGGAAGACTATCCTTCTATTGTGTAGTTTTTCGAATAAAGTATTACATCATTTTTGGATATCTATGTAAAGGTTAGAAGTTCAACTATATAGAGCTTATCAAATTATTGATAAGCTCAGCTTTTGAGTTTTATTCTATTGATTTTTTATTTTTTTATTATATTTTATTAAGGTCTTAAATATTTTTTTTGTTAAGAATTTATTTATCAGTGGAAATAAAATAACAATAAAATGATTTAACATCGTCAAATAATAAAATGAATAAAAATTAAATAAAAAATTCTTTCGTATATTTTCTTTTTTTGTTTTAGAAAAAAAAAAAGCACCAACATAATATCCATACTGTATTAAAAATCAAATCTACGATTAAGAACAAAGACAAAAAAATTTACCATTGCATCTACATGCGAACATAAAAAATGACAAGAATGAAGTATATACAGAATGAATAAAATGGCTTGTTTTCTGTATAAAATATGTGAGCAGAATATAAAATATATACTGATGTACACACTTATAACGACAACAATGAGAGCTAATTTACAGGCTAATAATCTGTGATTCCCTTGATATATGGGATCGAATAAGGTAACTCAACTAATGAACATATATTGCAGCATTATTTCCTAATACTCCCCCTAAAGTTGGGGAGTGACTATAATGAAGTCCCAACTTGTTGCATAGTGTCACAAATTGAACTTTCTCCAAAGCTTTCATAAAAACATCTGCCAATTGGAAGCGGGTAGGTACATATGAAGGACTAATCATTCCAGCTTGATGTTTCTCTCGAATTATATAGCAATCTATCTCTATGTGTTTTGTATGTTCATGAAAAATGGAATTTGCTACAATGTGTAACGCCACCAAAACAATGGTGTAGGAGCTATTTGTGGAGCTTTTAAATCTTCTAATATATATTGCAGCCAAGTTAACTTTAGACATGTGTTAGCCATAGCTCGGTACTCGGCTTCCAATAATGATCTAGAGACATAGCTTTGTTTCTTGGATTTCCATGATATGAGAGAATTTCCAAGAAAAATGTGATATCCTGTAACTGATTTTCATGTGGCTTGACATCCTCCCCAATTTGAATCAAAAAAAGCACTTAAAGAAAGGCAATAATAACCCTTGACCAGGGGTACTAGGGGTGCACAAAAATTAACCAAACCGACTAAACCAATTCAAACCAAAAATTGTGGTTTAGAGTGGTTAATACTTGGTTATGGTTTGAATTTTTTTTTTAAATCAAATTTTTAGTTTGGTTATGATTTAGAAAAATAAAAATCCAATGAAACCGAATTGAACTGATAGTATGTTATAATACTATATTCTTTTTTTCAAATACGTTGAATAGTAGGGTATGGGGCATATAATCATTACGCAACTTTAATATAACCTAATTTTTTTTCTTTACTGTTTACACTTTTAAGAAAAATATCTTTTTTTTTATCCTCTAATAATAATATGTCCATCATCATCTTATTTCTTATATTTTTATAGTTTTTTGTACTGTACACATTTTCTTCAAGTTTTTTTTTTTTAATTTCTTATAATAGCAACTCCATTATTATTATTATTATTATTAGTATTACTATTACTATTACTATTACTATTATTATGACTTTTACATTTTGTTATATCTTTAATAGATTCATGGGATGTATTATTAGTAATCTTAATCTTTATTTTGTTCATATATTATTTTTTATTAAACCAACAAAACCAATCATTCAAATAGAATCCAAATATCATTGGTTTGGATAATTTTTTATGGTATTTAGTTTGGTTAAGAGTTTGTATATTTAAAAACCGATTTTATTAGTTTGTTTAGAAATTTATGTTTTAAACCGACCAAACCAAACCATGAACACTCCTAAGGGAGGTACTTGAGAATTCATATGGCAATATCCCAATGGGGTTTTCAAGGCGCATGTATGAACTAACTAAATGTTTAAAATGAATAAACTATGTCTAGTCTTGTGACAATAAGACATATCAATCTTCCAATCAATCCCCTATATTTTGTTGGATCATCCAGTAACTCTCCCTCCATAGGAGTGAATTTCAAATTCTGCTCCATTGGAAATTTTTCTGGATGAGCACCTATAAATCCAGAATCTTGCAAGATGTCCAATGTGTATTTTCTTTGAGACATAAATATACCTTTCTTGGAACATGAAAATTCAATTCCCAAAAAATATTCAAGTCTTTGAGATCTTTGATGCAAAAACTCTTGAGAAGGAATTTTTTGAGGCATTCCATTTCTTCTAAAGAGACTTAAGGAGTTACCTAAGGTTTTGTGAAGAGAGAGTAGTTAACTTTTGATTGTTGATAGCTAGCTTTTTTAATAGAATCAAAAAATGTGGAGAACCAGTTCCTTGAAACTTATTTAAGCCCATGAAGGGACTTGTTAAGCGGACACACCATACTCTCCCCCTATTAGTGAAGGCCAGGTAGTAACTCCATGTAGATTATTTCATGTAAATCACAATGGAGTAAAGCATTTTGGACATCAAGCTAGTAGGCAAACCAATGTCATGCAACAACAACTGTGAAAAGGCAATGAAATGTAGTGAGTTTAGTTGTGGGAGAAAATGTTTCTTGATAATTTATTCCCTCAACTTAAGTGTATCTCTTAGTGATAAGGCGAGCCTTGTAGTATTGAATGGTCCCATTTAACTTGTACTTGATTTTATAAACCCATTTGCACCCGATAGGTTTATATCCAATAGGTAAAGGAACCATACTCCATATGTTGTTTTGTTCTAATGCTTCAAATTTTGTATGTATAGTTTGTTACCACTAAGGATCAAGGACAACTTGAGCATAGGACTAGAGCTCTATAGAACTTGTAATGTTAACTAAAAAAGTATGATAGCAAAAGAAATACGAGAAAGTGATCAATAATCAGAAATAAGATATCGAGTGCCTGATGAGGAGCAAGAATCCAAGGTAAAGTGATTGGCTTTGGCAGACATGATGTAGTCTTTATGCCAAAGTGTCGTTTGTTTAGTCTGAATGTCATTGAGGAAGAGAGGTTAAGAAAAAATGTGCTCTTAAATGTGTAGGAATGTTATGTGGTCCCTAAATATCACAATGTAATAAATCAAATGCAATATTAGTTGATATAGAGCTTGAAGGGAATGAAAGTCTTGTTTGTTTAGCCATAGGACAAATAGTATAATTATTTTGATGAGAGACATTGCTTATGGGTAATAATGAAGAAACCATTTTAAAAAGAGATGGTGATGGATGTCCAAGATGCATATGCCATAAATTTGAAAGGTGAGAAACTTGAGATGAGACAGGTGTCTTTTGTGAGGGAGACATGTAATAAAGACCACCATATTGTTTACCCAAGCCAATCATCTTCCTCATATCCAAGTCCTGTAGCACACAGAAAGTGGGAAATAAAATTGCATAATAATTTAAAGCAGTAGTAACTTTACTTGTAGATATCAAATTTAAAGGCACAATACATATATGGCCCCTATACTTGTCACTTTTTATCAGTATGACACCTTAACTTATAGTTTTACCATTTTGACACCTGAACTTGACTAAAATGCATTAGTTTGCACTAATATAATGACATAATGCATTTACCATCCTTTGTACTTGTTACTTTTTGTCAGTTTGACACCTCTAATTATAGTTTTTAGTCAGTTAAACTCTTATGATGTGGCACATGTTAATTCATTATTCCATACCATATGTGCTGATAAAGATTTTAAAATTATATTTTAGCCAAGTTCATATGTCAAAATGGTAAAACTATAAGTTAAAGTGTCAAACTGATAAAAAGTGACAAGTACAGGGCCCATGTATGTATGATGCCAAATATAAATGAAAAGAAGTAACATATAATGCATTATCCAAGGTTATATCAGAATTAAAAAATGCAATCCCCATTGAAGTGGTTGGGGCAGAAGACCTAGTAGGTAAATTAACAACAGATATTGGTGAAGATTTTGTTTGGTGAGAAGTGTAGGATCAAGGTTTGGAAAATGTAGAATTGATTAAAGCATTAGAGGAAGAAAACAGACCTATAGCATTTGTATGAGCATTATTATTACCAAAAGCATGGTTTTGAGACATTATAAATAAAGTGTTCACAAGTTGTTGAAGCTGCTCTGCAGAGAGACAATTCAATGGTTTGGATGAGTCTAGTGATTTGGAGAGGTGATTTGTAGCATTGACATCTCGTGGGTATGTCTCCAGTATAGGTTGAGAGGAATTTGTTGCATTAGCAGCAGGTATGAAGGTATGTGTATTACTGCGAGGTTCACGTTACTGTTGTTGTGTTTGGTTTTGTCGATTGCCTTGAGTTATTATGTTGTTGAGGACCCATGTGCCATTCTTACATTTGCAATTTTCCTCTGCATAGCCATTTTTGAAATCCTTCCATACTTGTTGGGCTGCTTTGGCATGGATAACCCCCTTAGCTAAATCAGGTTCTACAGAGTGAGTTAACCATGATAATATCATCCTATTACATTGATTCCAAAAGGCGTATTCTGTTGGTTTCTCAATTTCTGAAGGCAGCTGAATAGATCCGTTGATGAAGCCAATTTTGGTCTTGGTTGTGAGAGCATGAATCATTGATTTGCTCCATGAAGAATAATTAGCTCCATTTAGTTTTATGGGTATAAGTGTATGTCCAAGGTGATCTGAAGGATGGATCATTTTTTTAATCATCTCTTTTCTTATATCACCCTTTCCAAATACCAAAGGACAATTATAAAATTAGTTCACAAATGAAATCAATCGATCAACTGTCACGACCCAAAACAGGGGCCATGACCGGCGCTAGGGAACGGGAATTCTTTCGAATCTGGAACCCGTAGCAAGCCTAAAAATAAAATAAATCATGCCATAATATCAATAACAATATAATATGCAGCGGAAATAAAAATCATAATATCATAATATCATTTTCATCACTGGATTTAATCAAAATCCCATCTCATAAATATATAATCCTTAATACAAATCCAGTTTCAACATAATACATCTCTTTAAAATAAAATACATGAAATCCAATACTTTAATTCACAACTACTGTAGTGTCTAGATAAAATAAATAAGACTCAAGTAGACAATTTACATAAAGAAGCCGGGGCGGAAGAAATCCGGCGTATCGACCTGCTACTGAGGTCTGAAGAAGTTGACTCTCCTGAAAAATAGTCAACGGAGGGGAGTCGGACCTCACTGAGTGAATTACTATAATATATATACATACACACTAAGTGATAATGCATACAATCAACAGTATATATATAATATGTATATATACAGGCAAATTCATACAGATGCAGAAAAAATCATTTTTATATATTTTACTGAAAATCATCTTTTATGAAGGATCACATAGAACCCTAGAATATCGCAACCTCAGAAAATAGTGTTAAACAACACTCAAGCCATACAGGCTCACTTATTCCAAATATATCCACTTAATCCATTTGGACAGTAGACTGGCCCCGAGACACTAAGTCAACCGAGCTCCAGCAGTCTGACTGCCAGTGTGATTGGCCCCGAGACACTTGGTCAACCGAGCTCCAGCAATCACACCCACAAACCACATCTCACATATCGATAATCATAATCAAATCAATATCCACAAATAGTTAGTAATATAGCCTAAATACTATAGGCGTACCGGTACGTACTCGGTCCTAGTGCTGCCCACTAGGTAGCACGTTCTATTGATATCCTTCATTAATAAATATAAAACATTCATTCACAAATAAATGATGCATGAATTTAAATAAAATAACAATATAAACCATATATATACTAGAAATATACCAAAAATAAACCAGGTATATTTCGAGTATATATACGTCAAATGAATCCAATTAAATCATAACTTAAGCTGGAAATATATTTAAAAACATTTTAAGTATATTTTATTTACAAAGCATGTATATAATTTAATATATATCAAAAATATACTTAATATAAACTTAAGAAATAATCAAATTATTTATGCATATTTAATCAACATAAAACATGCATTTCTAAATTATACATCCTAAGCATATATATATAGTATAGTAACTCACCAAATGCGCTCCACGAGACAGGTCCGACGGGCCTGGTCCACTAGCCCTCGGTCTCGGCGCAACTAAACAAGAAATAAATAATCGACATCAGAATAAACCTAACAGAAATCCTAAAATTCAATCTAGAGTATTAAACACAAAATCGAAAATTAGGGTTCGACTGGATATCACGTTTTACGAGAATTCTACCAAAAATTCGACAAAACCTCCCCTGTAAAACGGACATCTCTCTACTCAAAAGAGTAGAGCCGACCCTGCAAAGAAAATACACTTTGAAAAATGAGCTCAACACAGGCAAAATCCCACGGTCGGACTCCAAACTACAGTCCACCGATCGGGGTCCACAAACACAGAACATATTCCAGATATACCAAAAATATCCTCATAATATAGTAATACATCTCATAGGTAAAAATTACATAATTAACCTTAAAACACTATAAAAACCGATTAAAACTCATTTTATTAGAAAAACCGTATATTATATATATAATTGAAAATAATTCACGAAAAATAGTTTTAATTAGTTAAAAATACTAAATAATTTATAGAAATCATTTTTATACCTTAAATAAATATTAAAACCAATTAAATTACATTTTTAGACAATTTAGGGTAAAATTACCAAAATACCCCTATATGTATAAATATACTTAAATTACTTCAAAAATTCACCAAAAATCATAAAATTATCCAAAATTAATTTTCTCAACATATTTATCAATAATATCAATAATTAAACTCAATTAACCAATTAAATTCAAATAAAAACACAATTAACCTAATTTTTCCAAAATTCCATAAACTTCAATAATTCAAAATAAATATTTAGAAATTCATAAAAATTCCAAATAAATTCCTATAATTCATTTCAACACCTAATTTAACCATAAACTCAAATTTCATAATTTAAATAATTAATTTCCGAAAATTAGAAAATAATATTAAAATATTCAAAAATACCCAAAAATCCAAACAATCTCCAAAAATTCTACAAAAATTCATACATGTAGATTGAGCTACTAGGAACAACATTTGTGAAGGAAGTTTTCATGAATCATCCAATTCAAAGCTCAAAAAAATCGAAAACCCTAATAGGCCGAAATTGAAAAATCGAAACCTAAGCAATTCTAGACCATTTTAGCTCAAACCAAAGCTAGAATCACACTCACCGGAGCTCAAGGAGAATAAAGAGACCGGCGATGTCGAAAACGGTGGCCGGAATCGACGTGATCGACGGTGGATCGATTTTCGGCTTCTCCGGCCAAAATCGATCTCCAGACGCCGGAAACGGCCTCCTCAGGCGGCGAAATTGGTCGAGGAAGATGGTGGCACACCGGACGGCACACCCACGGTGAAGAAACGGCACGGCAGCGACCGGAAATGGAGAAGGGAGAATCGGGGAAGAAAGGGATGATCGGGGGCAAAATGGTAATTTTCCAAACTTTTTGATTTTTGACAAATATATGTATATATATATACTTTATACTATATATTAAAATAATATTAAATTACACACATCAAATATACACCACACACATAAAATATTAAAAATTTAATAATTTATACTAAATAAAATTAATTAAATAACAATAAAACAAATAAATAATTAATAAAATATTAGGGTAATAATAAACCCTAATTAAATAATTATACACACACGTAGGCTTTATTTAGTATTTAAAAATACGCATGAGTTCATGCAAGTCCGTAAATACATTTAAAATAATTAATAATACATTGTTTACGTGAAAATTTTCCCGAAAATGCAAGTCCTGAGAAAATTTTACGTAAAACACTGAAAATAATACACCGTAATTAAAATAGGTTTTAAATACATATTAACTCGTAAAAATATCATATAATGTACAGAAATTATTAACACTGCATATCCCGGTACATAGTAAAAATATTTTTAAAAACACGGGATATTACAGTCTTCCCCCCTTACAAGAATTCGTCCCCGAATTCTAAAAAGAAAAGATCAAGAAGGAAAGAGATACGGGTAAGAAGCTCGCATCTCAGCTTCAGTCTCCCATGTATGCTCTTTAACTCTGTCGCTACGCCACAGAACCTTGACCATCGGAATCTGCTTCGATCGCAACTGTTGAACTTGAAAATCAACGATCGCCACAGGTTCTTCCACAAACGTCAAATCTTCAGTCACTTCCACACTGTCAGGTTGCAACACGTGTGAAGGGTCTGAGATATACTTCCTCAACATCGAGATATGAAATACTGGATGCACTTGTGACATACTCGGAGGCAAATCCAACCGATATGCAACAGTGCCAACTCTCTCCAGAATCTCAAACGGTCCAATGTATATCGGTGCTAACTTACCCTTCCTGTCAAATCTCATCACACCCTTCATCGGAGATACCTTCAGAAAAACAAAATCTCCAACCTGAAACTCCACATCTCTGCGCCTAGGATCCGCATAACTCTTTTGTCTGCTAACTGCGGTCTCTAATCTTCGCTTGATCACGGTGACTTTCTCTGCAGCATCCTGAACCATCTCTGGTCCAGTCAAAACTCTCTCACCAATCTCATCCCAACTTAACGGGGATCTACACTTCCTTCCATACAATGCCTCGTATGGTGCCATGCCAATACTGCTATGGTAGCTGTTATTATATGCAAACTCAACAAGTGGCAAATGATCATCCCAGCTACCTCCCAAATCCAGGACACACATCCTCAACATATCTTCCAGTGTCTGGATCGTCCTCTCAGACTGACCATCTGTCTAAGGATGAAAAGCAGTACTGAAATCCAACCTAGTGCCCATCGCTTCCTGCAACTTCTGCCAAAAATGAGAAGTAAACACCGAACCTCTATCTGACACAATGGACACAGGTACTCCATGAAGGCACACAATATGCTTCACATACAACTTCGCCAATCTAGCAACTGAATATGTGGCTTTCACAGGCAAGAAATGTGTAGACTTCGTCAATCTGTCTACGATCACCCAGATGGAGTCGTATCCATCCTTCGAACGAGGTAAACCGACCATAAAATCCATAGCTATCCTTTCCCACTTCCACTCGGGAATAGGAAGAGGCTGAAGCTTCCCAGAAGGCTCCTGATGTTCGGCTTTCACTTGCTGACACGTCAAGCACTTAGCAACATAATCAGCGACATCCTTCTTCAATCCATCCCACCAATATAGATCTTTGATACTGTGGTACATCTTAGTAACACCCGGATGAACGCTGTAAGCTGTAGAATGTGCTTCCTCTAAAATCTCCTCTCTCAAGTCATCCACATCTGGAACATACAATCTACCACTGATCCACAACACACCATCATCATCGAGTGTGAAATCAGTGAACTTCCCTGCTCTGACATTCTCTGCAAGCTCTTCTAGAATAGGATCTCGGCTCTGAGCTGCTTTAATCCTATCTCTCAGTACATATCGTACTTTAAATTGAGCTAGCAGTCCACCTGATCTACTAATCTTCATCATCAGACCTTGATCCACCAACAGATGCAATTCCTGGATCAATGGTTTCCTCTCAACACCGATGTGAGCAAGACTACCTGAGGACTTCCTACTTAAGGCATCTGCTACCACATTAGCTTTACCCGGATGGTAAAGAATCTCGCAATCATAATCCTTCAACAATTCCAACCATCTCCTCTGCCTCAAATTCAAATCTCGCTGCTGAAAAATGTACTTAAGGCTCTTGTGATCAGTAAATATCTCACAAGTCACCCCGTACAAATAATGTCTCCAAATCTTCAAAGCAAAGATCACTGCAGCCATCTCAAGATCATGTGTGGGATAGTTCTGTTCATGCTTCTTCAACTGCCTCGAAGCATAGGCTATCACCCTTCCATTCTGCATCAACACACAACCAAGACCAATTCTAGAGGCATCACAGTAAACTGTGAACTTATCCACACTATTAGGCAAAGCTAATACTGGCGCTGTGGTCAACTTCTCCTTCAATAACTGAAAATTATTCTCACAAGTTTCTGACCACTCAAATCTAACATTCTTCTGAGTCAAGCGAGTCATAGGGGCTGCAATCCTGGAAAAATCCTGCACAAACCGCCTATAATACCCGGCTAAACCCAGAAAACTTTGAATCTCCGTGACAGAAGTAGGTCTAGGCCATTCAGATACTGCCTCAATCTTCTGTAGATCAACCTGAATACCTTCTTTAGACACTACGTGTCCAAGAAAAGAAACACTCTCCATCCAGAAATCACACTTCGAGAATTTAGTATAAAGTTGATGATCTCTCAGTGTCTGTAGTACAATCCTCAAATGATATACGTGCTCTTCCATACTCCTCGAATATACTAGTATATCATCAATGAAGACTACCATAAACTGATCCACATACGGTCTGAATACTCTGTTCATCAGGTCCATAAAAGCTGCTGGTGCATTAGTCAAACCAAAAGACATCACCAGAAACTCATAATGGCCATATCTAGTGCGGAACGCTATCTTAGGAATATCAACTTCACTGATCCACAACTGATGATAACCCGACCTCAAGTCAACCTTAGAAAAGAACTGTGCACCCTGTAACTGATCAAACAAATCATCTATCCTCGGGAGAGGATACTTATTCTTCACTATCACCTTATTCAACTCTCTGTAGTCAATGCACAGTCTCAGGGTACCATCCTTCTTCTTCACAAACAGGACTGCTGCACCCCCAAGGAGAAACACTAGGTCTGATAAAACCTTTATCCAACAACTCTTGCAACTGCTCCTTTAACTCTCTCAACTCTGCAGGAGCCATACGATAGGGTGGCATAGATATAGGAGTAGTACCTGGGACCACATCTATACAGAACTCAATCTCTCTGTGAGGTGGTAAACCTGGTAACTCCTCGGGAAAAACATCAGGAAACTCACAAGCAACCGGAACATCTGTGAGTGACAACTTCTCCACTGACGTATCCCTGACCAATGCCAAAAACCCCTGACAACCTTTCTTCAACAACTTCCTAGCCGTAATAGCCGAAATAAGATTCTGAGGTGCTGAACTCCTATCACCAACAAACTTAAATTCTACTTCACCAGGAATTCTGAAAGTCACCTCCTTATTCCTGCAATCTACCACGGTAAAGTGCTGAGATAACCAATCCATTCCCAAAATAACATCGAACTCCATCACATCCAACAAAATCAAATCAGCGGGTAATTCTCTATCTCCCACGAGAACTGGACAACCAGAAAGAACAATATCGGCGTCCAAAGAATCACTCAGAGGAGTGGCAACAGACAAAGGAAAAGCCATCCTCGAAGCTTGCCAACAAGATTTAGAAGCAAAAATAGGAGAAACAAACGAATGCGTGGCACCCGGATCAAACAAAACCCAAGCATCCAGGTAACAAACAGAAACAATACCCACCACGACTGCATTAGATGCCTGAGCATCCTGCTGAGTAAGATGGAAAACTCTGGCCTGACCTCGACCTCCCTGCTGACTGGTAGAAGCCTGGCCAACACCTCTGGCACCTCCTTTAGTACCTCTACCACGACTCTGCTGTGGAATAAACTGAGTGGAACTCTGATGCTGAGCTGGTGGTAACTGAAATGACACGGGTGCTGCACTAGCAATCGACTGCTGTGGGAATCGCAGAATCTGCTACTGCTGATACCCAGAATAAGGACACGATCTGGCAAAATGTCCTGTCTGCCCGCATCTGAAACATGTCAGTGGTGTCAGATAACACGGTCCCTGATGGACTCTACCACAAGTCTGACAAACACTAGCCGCTGATCCAGAACTACGACCAATGCTGCTACTCGAAGCACCTGATCCAAATCTGAACGATCTACGCTGACCTCCACGGCCATGTCTACTACTCCGATGCACTCGCTGTTGTTGTCTTTGACTCTGCTGAGTCGAACCTCGCTGCTGACTACTCGAACCAACATGAAAACTCGAATACGGAGTAGCCTGCAATCCACTCGACTGAACTCCCAGCTGGTAATAATCAGGCATCGCTCCTTGCCTAACTAGTCTCAGCTCAATCTCCTTAGCTAACTCAATCACGGACTCCAGAGTAAGACCTGCTGTAGGCATACCAGCAAAAGCTGAACCCAAACCAGTAACGTATGTAGTAACAGTGAAATATTGATCTCGCATCAAATCCTCTGCATATCTACCCAATCGAAGAAACTCTCGGGTATACTCCTCTACAGATCGATCTCCACGAGAAATACTGGTCAACCGGAGACGATAGCTCAAACGAAGAGGCTCTGGACAAAATCTCCTCATGAATCGCTCTCGAAACTGAGCCCACGTCATCGTCATCATATAGGGCTGGATCATCTGAATGAACCAATCTAAGGCTGGTCCCTCGATAGACAACTCAATGATCATGATCCGCTGGTACTCGGTATGAGCAGTCCGAGTCCTAGTCTCAATCGCATGCAGAAAATCTAAAGGATCAGAAGTCCCATCAAAAGCAATCCTGCCAACTCTGGCATAGAACAAGGCTGCCTCAGGGCCAGACATACCCTGCTGATAGGCAGGCTGAACAATTGGAGGAACAGGAACATCAAACTCAGGCTCAACAGGCTCCTCATCCTGTAACTCTCTCTGCCTACGGCGACCTGCCGCTCCTCGAGGTCTACCTCTGCCACGACCTCTACGTCTAACTGGCTGCTCAGGAGGTAAAACCTCATCCTGAAAAGACTCATCATCCTCGGCCTCAACGACCGGTGGAGCGACACGCGCTCGCCTCCTCATTCTGAAAAGACAAACGAAAAGATTCAGACAAAACAGACAACGGAGGAATAACGCTGAAAACTACAGCAAAGAATACTCATCAAGACATACTCGAACCTAATACACTGCAGTAGTCCAACAGAAAAACACAACTTTAAAACTAGGGCCACAACTCACATAACTAAGCCCTGACACAGAACTCCGCTCTGATACCAACTTTGTCACGACCCAAAACAGGGGCCATGACCGGCGCTAGGGAACGGGAATTCTTTCGAATCCGGAACCCGTAGCAAGCCTAAAAATAAAATAAATCATGCCATAATATCAATAATAATATAATATGCAGCGGAAATAAAAATCATAATATCATAATATCATTTTCATCACTGGATTTAATCAAAATCCCATCTCATAAATATATAATCTTTAATACAAATCCAGTTTCAACATAATACATCTCTTTAAAATAAAATACATGAAATCCAATACTTTAATTCACAACTACTGCAGTGTCTAGATAAAATAAATAAGACTCAAGTAGACAATTTACATAAAGAAGCCGGGGCGGAAGAAATCCGACGTATCGACCTGCTACTGAGGTCTGAAGAAGTTGACTCTCCTGAAAAATAGTCAACGGAGGGGAGTCAGACCTCACTGAGTGAATTACTATAATATATATACATACACACTAAGTGATAATGCATACAATCAACAGTATATATATAATATGTATATATACAGGCAAATTCATACAGATGCAGAAAAAATCATTTTTATATATTTTACTGAAAATCATCTTTTATGAAGGATCACATAGAACCCTAGAATATCGCAACCTCAGAAAATAGTGTTAAACAACACTCAAGCCATACAGGCTCACTTATTCCAAATATATCCACTTAATCCATTTGGACAGTAGACTGGCCCCGAGACACTAAGTCAATCGAGCTCCAGCAGTCTAACTGCCAGTGTGATTGGCCCCGAGACACTTGGTCAACTGAGCTCCAGCAATCACACCCACAAACCACATCTCACATATCGATAATCATAATCAAATCAATATCCACAAATAGTTAGTAATATAGCCTAAATACTATAGGCGTACCGGTACGTACTCGGTCCTAGTGCTGCCCACTAGGTAGCACGTTCTATTGATATCCTTCATTAATAAATATAAAACATTCATTCACAAATAAATGATGCATGAATTTAAATAAAATAACAATATAAACCATATATATACTAGAAATATACCAAAAATAAACCAGGTATATTTCGAGTATATATACGTCAAATGAATCCAATTAAATCATAACTTAAGCTGGAAATATATTTAAAAACATTTTAAGTATATTTTATTTACAAAGCATGTATATAATTTAATATATACCAAAAATATACTTAATATAAACTTAAGAAATAATCAAATTATTTATGCATATTTAGTCAACATAAAACATGCATTTCTAAATCATGCATCCTAAGCATATATATATAGTATAGTAACTCACCTAATGCGCTCCACGAGACAGGTCCGACGGGCCTGGTCCACTAGCCCTCGGTCTCGGCACAACTAAACAAGAAATAAATAATCGACATCAGAATAAACCTAACAGAAATCCTAGAATTCAATCTAGAGTATTAAACACAGAATCGAAAATTAGGGTTCGACTGGATATCACGTTTTACGAGAATTCTACCAAAAATTCGACAGAACCTCCCCTGTAAAACTGACATCTCTCTACTCAAAAGAGTAGAGCCGACCTTGCAAGAAAATACACTTCGAAAAACGAGCTCAACACAAGCAAAATCCCACGGTCGGACTCCAAACTACAGTCCACCGACCGGGGTCCACAAACACAGAACATATTCCAGATATACCAAAAATATCCTCATAATATAGTAATACATCTCATAGGTAAAAATTACATAATTAACCTTAAAACACTATAAAAACCGATTAAAACTCATTTTATTAGAAAAACCGTATATTATATATATAATTGAAAATAATTCACGAAAAATAGTTTTAATTAGTTAAAAATACTAAATAATTTATAGAAATCATTTTTATACCTTAAATAAATATTAAAACCAATTAAATTACATTTTTAGACAATTTAGGGTAAAATTACCAAAATACCCCTATATATATAAATATACTTAAATTACTTCAAAAATTCACCAAAAATCATACAATTATCAAAAATTAATTTTCTCAACATATTTATCAATAATATCAATAATTAAACTCAATTAACCAATTAAATTCAAATAAAAACACAATTAACCTAATTTTTCCAAAATTCCATAAACTTCAATAATTCAAAATAAATATTTAGAAATTCATAAAAATTCCAAATAAATTCCTATAATTCATTTCAACACCTAATTTAACCATAAACTCAAATTTCATAATTTAAATAATTAATTTCCGAAAATTAGAAAATAATATTAAAATATTCAAAAATACCCAAAAATCCAAACAATCTCCAAAAATTCTACAAAAATTCATACATGTAGATTGAGCTACTAGGAACAACATTTGTGAAGGAAGTTTTCATGAATCATCCAATTCAAAGCTCAAAAAAATCGAAAACCCTAATAGGCCGAAATTGAAAAATCGAAACCTAAGCAATTCTAGACCATTTTAGCTCAAACCAAAGCTAGAATCACACTCACCGGAGCTCAAGGAGAAGAAAGAGACCGGCGATGTCGAAAACGGTGGCCGGAATCGACGTGATCGACGGTGGATCGATTTTCGGCTTCTCCGGCCAAAATCGATCTCCAGACGCCGAAAACGGCCTCCTCAGGCGGCGAAATTGGTCGGGGAAGATGGTGGCACACCGGACGGCACACCCACGGTGAGGAAACGGCACAGCAGCGACCGGAAATGGAGAAGGGAGAATCGGGGAAGAAAGGGATGATCGGGGGCAAAATGGTAATTTTCCAAACTTTTTGATTTTTGACAAATATATGTATATATATATACTTTATACTATATATTAAAATAATATTAAATTACACACATCAAATATACACCACACACATAAAATATTAAAAATTTAATAATTTATACTAAATAAAATTAATTAAATAACAATAAAACAAATAAATAATTAATAAAATATTAGGGTAATAATAAACCCTAATTAAATAATTATACACACACGTAGGCTTTATTTAGTATTTAAAAATACGCATGAGTTCATGCAAGTCCGTAAATACATTTAAAATAATTAATAATACATTGTTTACGTGAAAATTTTCCTGAAAATGCAAGTCCCGAGAAAATTTTACGTAAAACACTGAAAATAATACACCGTAATTAAAATAGGTTTTAAATACATATTAACTCGTAAAAATATCATATAATGTACAGAAATTATTAACACTGCATATCCCGGTACAGTGTAAAAAATATTTTTAAAAACACGGGATATTACAGTCTTCCCCCCTTACAAGAATTCGTCCCCGAATTCTAAAAAAAAAAGATCAAAAAGGAAAGAGATACGGGTAAGAAGCTCGCATCTCAGCTTCAGTCTCCCGTGTATGCTCTTCAACTCTGTCGCTACGCCACAGAACCTTGACCATCGGAATCTGCTTCGATCGCAACTGTCGAACTTGAAAATCAACGATCGCCACAGGTTCTTCCACAAACGTCAAATCTTCAGTCACTTCCACACTGTCAGGTTGCAACACGTGTGAAGGGTCTGAGATATACTTCCTCAACATCGAGATATGAAATACTGGATGCACTTGTGACATACTCGGAGGCAAATCCAACCGATATGCAACAGTGCCAACTCTCTCCAGAATCTCAAACGGTCCAATGTATATCGGTGCTAACTTACCCTTCCTGTCAAATCTCATCACACCCTTCATCGGAGATACCTTCAGAAAAACAAAATCTCCAACCTGAAACTCCACATCTCTGCGCCTAGGATCCGCATAACTCTTTTGTCTGCTAACTGCGGTCTCTAATCTTCGCTTGATCACGGTGACTTTCTCTGCAGCATCCTGAACCATCTCTGGTCCAGTCAAAACTCTCTCACCAATCTCATCCCAACTTAACGGGGATCTACACTTCCTTCCATACAATGCCTCGTATGGTGCCATGCCAATACTGCTATGGTAGCTGTTATTATATGCAAACTTAACAAGTGGCAAATGATCATCCCAGCTACCTCCCAAATCCAGGACACACATCCTCAACATATCTTCCAGTGTCTGGATCGTCCTCTCAGACTGACCATCTATCTGAGGATGAAAAGCAGTACTGAAATCCAACCTAGTGCCCATCGCTTCCTGCAACTTCTGCCAAAAATGAGAAGTAAACACCGAACCTCTATCTGACACAATGGACACAGGTACTCCATGAAGGCACACAATATGCTTCACATACAACTTCGCCAATCTAGCAACTGAATATGTGGCTTTCACAGGCAAGAAATGTGTAGACTTCGTCAATCTGTCTACGATCACCCAGATGGAGTCGTATCCATCCTTCGAACGAGGTAAACCGACCATAAAATCCATAGCTATCCTTTCCCACTTCCACTCGGGAATAGGAAGAGGCTGAAGCTTCCCAGAAGGCTCCTGATGTTCGGCTTTCACTTGCTGACACGTCAAGCACTTAGCAACATAATCAGCGACATCCTTCTTCAATCCATCCCACCAATATAGATCTTTGATACTGTGGTACATCTTAGTAACACCCGGATGAACGCTGTAAGCTGTAGAATGTGCTTCCTCTAAAATCTCCTCTCTCAAGTCATCCACATCTGGAACATACAATCTACCACTGATCCACAACACACCATCATCATCGAGTGTGAAATCAGTGAACTTCCCTGCTCTGACATTCTCTGCAAGCTCTTCTAGAATAGGATCTCGGCTCTGAGCTGCTTTAATCCTATCTCTCAGTACATATCGTACTTTAAATTGAGCTAGCAGTCCACCTGATCTACTAATCTTCATCATCAGACCTTGATCCACCAACAGATGCAATTCCTGGATCAATGGTCTCCTCTCAACACCGATGTGAGCAAGACTACCTGAGGACTTCCTACTCAAGGCATCTGCTACCACATTAGCTTTACCCGGATGGTAAAGAATCTCGCAATCATAATCCTTCAACAATTCCAACCATCTCCTCTGCCTCAAATTCAAATCTCGCTGCTGAAAAATGTACTTAAGGCTCTTGTGATCAGTAAATATCTCACAAGTCACCCCATACAAATAATGTCTCCAAATCTTCAAAGCAAAGATCACTGCAGCCATCTCAAGATCATGTGTGGGATAGTTCTGCTCATGCTTCTTCAACTGCCTCGAAGCATAGGCTATCACCCTTCCATTCTGTATCAACACACAACCAAGACCAATTCTAGAGGCATCACAGTAAACTGTGAACTTATCCACACTATTAGGCAAAGCTAATACTGGCGCTGTGGTCAACTTCTCCTTCAATAACTGAAAATTGTTCTCACAAGTTTCTGACCACTCAAATCTAACATTCTTCTGAGTCAAGCGAGTCATAGGGGCTGCAATCCTGGAAAAATCCTGCACAAACCGCCTATAATACCCGGCTAAACCCAGAAAACTTCGAATCTCCATGACAGAAGTAGGTCTAGGCCATTCAGATACTGCCTCAATCTTCTGTGGATCAACCTGAATACCTTCTTTAGACACTACGTGTCCAAGAAAAGAAACACTCTCCATCCAGAAATCACACTTCGAGAATTTAGTATAAAGTTGATGATCTCTCAGTGTCTGTAGTACAATCCTCAAATGATATACGTGCTCTTCCATACTCCTCGAATATACTAGTATATCATCAATGAAGACTACCATAAATTGATCCACATACGGTCTGAATACTCTGTTCATCAGGTCCATAAAAGCTGCTGGTGCATTAGTCAAACCAAAAGACATCACCAGAAACTCATAATGGCCATATCTAGTGCGGAACGCTGTCTTAGGAATATCAACTTCACTGATCCGCAACTGATGATAACCCGACCTCAAGTCAACCTTAGAAAAGAACTGTGCATCCTGTAACTGATCAAACAAATCATCTATCCTCGGGAGAGGATACTTATTCTTCACTGTCACCTTATTCAACTCTCTGTAGTCAATGCACAGTCTCAGGGTACCATCCTTCTTCTTCACAAATAGGACTGGTGCACCCCAAGGAGAAACACTAGGTCTGATAAAACCTTTATCCAACAACTCTTGCAACTGCTCCTTTAACTCTCTCAACTCTGCAGGAGCCATACGATAGGGTGGCATAGATATAGGAGTAGTACCTGGGACCACATCTATACAGAACTCAATCTCTTTGTGAGGTGGTAAACCTGGTAACTCCTCGGGAAAAATATTAGGAAACTCACAAGCAACCGGAACATCTGTGAGTGACAACTTCTCCATTGACGTATCCCTGACCAATGCCAAAAACCCCTGACAACCTTTCTTCAATAACTTCCTAGCCGTAATAGCCGAAATAAGATTCTGAGGTGCTGAACTCCTATCACCAACAAACTTAAATTCTACTTCACCAGGAATTCTGAAAGTCACCTCCTTATTCCTGCAATCTACCACGGTAAAGTGCTGAGATAACCAATCCATTCCCAAAATAACATCGAACTCCATCACATCCAACAAAATCAAATCAGCGGGTAATTCTCTATCTCCCACGAGAACTGGACAACCAGAAAGAACAATATCGGCGTCCAAAGAATCACTCAGAGGAGTGGCAACAGACAAAGGAAAAGCCATCCTCGAAGCTTGCCAATAAGATTGAGAAGCAAAAATAGGAGAAACAAACGAATGCGTGGCACCCGGATCAAACAAAACCCAAGCATCCAGGTAACAAATAGAAACAATACCCGCCACGACCGCATTAGATGCCTGAGCATCCTGTTGAGTAAGATGGAAAACTCTGGCCTGACCTCGACCTCCCTGCTGACTGGTAGAAGCCTGGCCAACACCTCTGGCACCTCCTTTAGTACCTCTACCACGACTCTGCTGTGGAATAAACTGAGTGGAACTCTGATGCTGAGCTGGTGGTAACTGAAATGACACGGGTGCTGCACTAGCAATCGACTGCTGTGGGAATCGCGGAATCTGTTGCTGCTGATACCCAGAATAAGGACACGATCTGGCAAAATGTCCTGTCTGCCCGCATCTGAAACATGTCAGTGGTGTCAGATAACACGGTCCCTGATGGACTCTACCACAAGTCTGACAAACACTGGCCGCTGATCCAGAACTACGACCAATGCTGCTACTCGAAGCACCTGATCCAAATCTGAACGATCTACGCTGACCTCCACGACCATGTCTACTGCTCCGATGCACTCGCTGTTGCTGTCTCTGACTCTGCTGAGTCGAACCTCGCTGCTGACTACTCGAACCAACATGAAAACTCGAATACGGAGTAGCCTGCAATCCACTCGACTGAACTCCCAGCTGGTAATAATCAGGCATCGCTCCTTGCCTAACTAGTCTCAGCTCAATCTCCTTAGCTAACTCAATCACGGACTCCAGAGTAAGACCTATTGTAGGCATACCAGCAAAAGCTGAACCCAAACCAGTAACGTATGTAGTAAGAGTGAAATACTGATCTCGCATCAGATCCTCTGCATATTTACCCAATCGAAGAAACTCTCGGGTATACTCCTCTACAGATCGATCTCCACGAGAAATACTGGTCAACCGGAGACGATAGCTCAAACGAAGAGGCTCTGGACAAAATCTCCTCATGAATCGCTCTCGAAACTGAGCCCACGTCATCGTCATCATATAGGGCTGGATCATCTGAATGAACCAATCTAAGGTTGGTCCCTCGACAGACAACTCAATGATCATGATCCGCTGGTACTCGGTATGAGCAGTCCGAGTCCTAGTCTCAATCGCATGCAGAAAATCTAAAGGATCAGAAGTCCCATCAAAAGCAATCCTGCCAACTCTGGCATAGAACAAGGCTGCCTCAGGGTCAGACATACCCTGCTGATAGGCAGGCTGAACAGGCTGAACAATTGGAGGAGCAGGAACATCAAACTCAGGCTCAACAGGCTCCTCGTCTTGTAACTCTCTCTGCCTACGGCGACCTGCCGCTCCTCGAGGTCTACCTCTGCCACGACCTCTACATCTAACTGGCTGCTCAGGAGGTAAAACCTCATCCTGAAAAGACTCATCATCCTCGGCCTCAACGATCGGTGGAGCGACACGCGCTCGCCTCCTCATTCTGAAAAGACAAACGGAAAGATTCAGACAAAACAGACAACGGAGGAATAACGCTGAAAACTACAGCAAAGAATACTCATCAAGACATACTCGAACCTAATACACTGCAGTAGTCCAACAGAAAAACACAACTTTAAAACTAGGGCCACAACTCACATAACTAAGCCCTAACACAGAACTCCGCTCTGATACCAACTTTGTCACGACCCAAAACAGGGGCCATGACCGGCACTAGGGAACGGGAATTCTTTCGAATCCGGAACCCGTATCAAGCCTAAAAATAAAATAAATCATGCCATAATATCAATAACAATATAATATGCAGCAGAAATAAAAATCATAATATCATAATATCATTTTTCATCACTGGATTTAATCAAAATCCCATCTCATAAATATATAATCTTTAATACAAATCCAGTTTCAACATAATACATCTCTTTAAAATAAAATACATGAAATCCAATACTTTAATTCATAACTACTGCAGTGTCTAGATAAAATAAATAAGACTCAAGTAGACAATTTACATAAAGAAGCCGGGGCGGAAGAAATCCGGCGTATCGACCTGCTACTGAGGTCTGAAGAAGTTGACTCTCCTGAAAAATAGTCAACGGAGGGGAGTCAGACCTCACTGAGTGAATTACTAATATATATATACATACACACTAAGTGATAATGCATACAATCAACAGTATATATATAATATGTATATATACAGGCAAATTCATACAGATGCAGAAAAAATCATTTTTATATATTTTACTGAAAATCATCTTTTATGAAGGATCACATAGAACCCTAGAATATCGCAACCTCAGAAAATAGTGTTAAACAACACTCAAGCCATACAGGCTCACTTATTCCAAATATATCCACTTAATCCATTTGGACAGTAGACTGGCCCCGAGACACTAAGTCAATCGAGCTCCAGCAGTCTAACTGCCAGTGTGATTGGCCCCGAGACACTTGGTCAACCGAGCTCCAGCAATCACACCCACAAACCACATCTCACATATCGATAATCATAATCAAATCAATATCCACAAATAGTTAGTAATATAGCCTAAATACTATAGGCATACCGGTACGTACTCGGTCCTAGTGCTGCCCACTAGGTAGCACGTTCTATTGATATCCTTCATTAATAAATATAAAACATTCATTCACAAATAAATGATGCATGAATTTAAATAAAATAACAATATAAACCATATATATACTAGAAATATACCAAAAATAAACCAGGTATATTTCGAGTATATATACGTCAAATGAATCCAATTAAATCATAACTTAAGCTGGAAATATATTTAAAAACATTTTAAGTATATTTTATTTACAAAGCATGTATATAATTTAATATATACCAAAAATATACTTAATATAAACTTAAGAAATAATCAAATTATTTATGCATATTTAATCAACATAAAACATGCATTTCTAAATCATGCATCCTAAGCATATATATATAGTATAGTAACTCACCTAATGCGCTCCACGAGACAGGTCCGACGGGCCTGGTCCACTAGCCCTCTGTCTCGGCACAACTAAACAAGAAATAAATAATCGACATCAGAATAAACCTAACAGAAATCCTAGAATTCAATCTAGAGTATTAAACACAGAATCGAAAATTAGGGTTCGACTGGATATCACGTTTTACGAGAATTCTACCGAAAATTCGACAGAACCTCCCCTGTAAAACTGACATCTCTCTACTCAAAAGAGTAGAGCCGACCCTGCAAGAAAATACACTTCGAAAAACGAGCTCAACACAAGCAAAATCCCACGGTCGGACTCCAAACTACAGTCCACCGACCGGGGTCCACAAACACAGAACATATTCCAGATATACCAAAAATATCCTCATAATATAGTAATACATCTCATAGGTAAAAATTACATAATTAACCTTAAAACACTATAAAAAACCGATTAAAACTCATTTTATTAGAAAAATCGTATATTATATATATAATTGAAAATAATTCACGAAAAATAGTTTTAATTAGTTAAAAATACTAAATAATTTATAGAAATCATTTTATACCTTAAATAAATATTAAAACCAATTAAATTACATTTTTAGACAATTTAGGGTAAAATTACCAAAATACCCCTATATATATAAATATACTTAAATTACTTCAAAAATTCACCAAAAATCATAAAATTATCCAAAATTAATTTTTCTCAACATATTTATCAATAATATCAATAATTAAACTCAATTAACCAATTAAATTCAAATAAAAACACAATTAACCTAATTTTTCCAAAATTCCATAAACTTCAATAATTCAAAATAAATATTTAGAAATTCATAAAAATTCCAAATAAATTCCTATAATTCATTTAAACACCTAATTTAACCATAAACTCAAATTTCATAATTTAAATAATTAATTTCCGAAAATTAGAAAATAATATTAAAATATTCAAAAATACCCAAAAATCCAAAAAATCTCCAAAAATTCTACAAAAATTCATACATGTATATTGAGCTACTAGGAACAACATTTGTGAAGGAATTTTTCATGAATCATCCAATTCGAAGCTCAAAAAAATCGAAAACCCTAATAGGCCGAAATTGAAAAATCGAAACCTAAGCAATTTCTAGACCATTTTAGCTCAAACCAAAGCTAGAATCACACTCACCGGAGCTCAATGAGAAGAAAGAGACCGGCGGTGTCGAAAACGTTGGCCGGAATCGGCGTGATCGACGGTGGATCGATTTTCGGCTTCTCCGGCCAAAATCGATCTCCAGACGCCGAAAACGGCCTCCTCAGGCGGCGAAATTGGTCGGGGAAGATGGTGGCACACCGGACGGCACATCCACGGTGAAGAAACGGCACGACAGCGACCGGAAATGGAGAAGGGAGAATCGGGGAAGAAAGGGATGATCGGGGGCAAAATGGTAATTTTCTAAACTTTTTGATTTTTGACAAATATATGTATATATATATACTTTATACTATATATTAAAATAATATTAAATTACACACATCAAATATACACCACACACATAAAATATTAAAAATTTAATAATTTATACTAAATAAAATTAATTAAATAACAATAAAACAAATAAATAATTAATAAAATATTAGGGTAATAATAAACCCTAATTAAATAATTATACACACACGTAGGCTTTATTTAGTATTTAAAAATACGCATGAGTTCATACAAGTCCGTAAATACATTTAAAATAATTAATAATACATTGTTTACGTGAAAATTTTCCTGAAAATGCAAGTCCTGGGAAAATTTTACGTAAAACATTGAAAATAATACACCGTAATTAAAATAGGTTTTAAATACATATTAACTCGTAAAAATATCATATAATGTACAGAAATTATTAACACTGCATATCCCGGTACAGTGTAAAAATATTTTTAAAAAACACGGGATATTACATCAACCCCATGAAATCAAGTTATAATTTTGATAAATTTAAAAATTTTCATCAATTTATTTTTTATTCATTTGTAATTACTTTTATTAATTTTTGTTTCTTTTAAAATTAGTAGCTATCTAAAAGTAAAGTGATACATAACAACAACAACTTTAAAAAGAATGTATAATCAATGAAATCAAATATTAAAAAATAAATATAAAATAAAATTGATGAAAATTAATGATTTATTAAAATTATAAATTGATTTTTTAAAGTGTTGATGGATATATGTGTATTGTTGAAAATTTGTTCCTTATTTGGTTCAATTTCATTAAAAAATTCATTTTATTTCTAAATAAAGTTCTAAATTAAATTCATTTGCAAACAAATTCTTGTATGGTTTGGATGAGTATTTTATGAAATGAATGCATTTGAAAATTCTAAGAATTTGGTTTAGTAGTAAACAATTTCATAAAATTAAAAGAGTTAGAATTGGAAATGAATTTCACAAATTTTTTCATTGAATGAAACACTTTTACTTGATTTGAACATAAATTTCATAAAATTTTATGAAATTTATTTATACCAAACATAGTAAAAATTATGATTTTAAATATAAAATAATATTTTTGATAAAAAAAATGAATCTTTTACTTATTGAAAATTAAAAGTACACATTAATAATAAGAACAATAGAAATAATAATACAATTAACAAATATCAAAATAAAATCTCACTCAAATGTGAAATTTTTTATTATTATTCTCCAATTGTATTTACAAAACTTTTTTAATTTGTAACTTGACGTTGTACATTCCACCCAATGGTTTTATTTAGTTATAAAACTATTAGTTTTTAAATGGTTCGGCTTGCATAAATATTAATAAAAATTTTACAACAGAAGATGTAGACTCCGTAAAGGAAAACAATTATAATCCATTAGAATATTAAGAATTGCATGAAAGAAAATTCAAAAATTCTAATAAAAAACAAATAGCTCAAAGATTTGTATGAATTCAATGTATAAAAAAGAAATAAATCTAAGAAAATAAAAAATGGTAATATGATTGGTGTTGCCAATACAAATTTTTCCTTATGAAAAAATAAAAACTAAGAAAAAGGAAAAAAAGGCAAATAGAATTTTTTCGCTTTTAATCAACTTTAAAATAATTAAAAAATAAAATAAATAAAACTGTTTTATCTTATTAAAAATAAAATAATTAAAATGTTAGCTTTAATAAAATATATGAAATAAAATATTTTATTTATTAAATAGAAAAATTGAATAAAAATATTAAAATTTTGTGATGTAAATATTCAATTTTTAAATAAAATAAAAAAATATAAATTAAGTCAAATCTCACAAAAATATTTAAATAATTATGGAAAACTATTGGAACCCAAGGAGCCAAACCATTCGATGATCTTTTTTTTTCTACATCATATTACTTAAATATTGATGAATTAGATTATAAAAGGCGGTTCTCACTTTTAAATTGATAACAGTAAAATTTAAATTGTACATTTAAAAATACTTTTAGAAAGAAGTTATCGTTTAATACTTACTTAGTGGATACTCTATTATTTTTAATGCGTTGACTTTATTATTTTTTTAATTTTATTATAATTTAAAATTTTTCAATTTTTAATTATACTTATTATAAGTTCCAATTCAAAGCTTGAGATAGGGCCCTTGCCATGTCATCTAGTTTCTTTTTTCCTTCTTCTTTTTTAATTCCATTTTCCTCTAGTTTCTCAGCAACTAAACATAATGATACCGATTCAAATTGCAAGACATGGAGTGATATTGGATATGGATTCCCCTTGAGCTTTCGGGAGGTAATTGTGACTGCAACAATTGTTTTGATATTTAATTTTGGTCTTTTTGGGGTTATCTCACCATACTTGCTTCCTATTATAGCTTCTTGAAGTTATCTTGTACTCTTGAAGATCTTTAAATTCTCAGATTTTTTTTTTTTCCTTTGTTTAATTGTTCACTTAGGAAAATTAAAAAACAATGCCAAAAGCTCTTGATAAATAGGGTTATAGTTTTATTCATTTGAATTGTGTTCCTCTGTTGATTGAAATTTAATTGATAAATTAATTTACATAAATGCGCAACTTAAACTTATCCCATATTTTGTTGTTTAAAAGTTTGGAATTCATTTTGTTCATTTGGGTCTCTTAAAATTTAAGAATTTGAAACTTCACATCCTTATATCGCTTTTGCTTGAATTTAGTTTCTGATTAAAGGAAAAGAAAAGAAAGTTTTTTCCTTATAGTTTTTTCCTTATATCTTGGGTTATGATTAGAAGATTGAAGAGTCCTTCGTATATGAAAGTGATGGCAGCGAAATTTAATGTTAAGAAGTAAAGGAAAAAGAATAAAAATAAGAAGAGAAGAGTATAATAGTGAAGAGAACCTTCAAAAAAAATTTACCTAACAACAAGAAATTAAATAAGAAGAAAAAACCATTAGAGTTGATGAAAAGGAACAAAATTTTAAGAGGAAGAAGAGAGGAATGGTAGCTCTAATGGGTGATTGACAAAAAAAATTCTAATTTTAGTAAGTGGAAAGATGACATGATAATGATTTCATGGAAAGATGAGATGATAATGATTTCATGTGATAAATGATGTATTTTGAACGTGACAAAAATGACTAACATGTCATCAAACTAATATAAAAAAATATATAATCTGATTAATATATCGTCAATTTTTATTAATTTTGACAGACTAGAATGTTAAAAGTTTAAAAATTCAATTAAAAATTTCTATTTCTTGTGAGACTAACAGTGGTATAATGCAATTTTGGGACTGGGATTCATTCAATCTCTGCTTTATTTATAGATAATCGAATAATTTATTTAGTTATTTTTTGAGAAATAGTCAAAGAAATATTGGGTCAGAAAGAACATACCAAAGTGCAAAAATGTTGGGGGGGGGGGGGGGGGGGGGGGGGGGGGGGGGGGTTGACAACATTATAGTAAATTTTTTCAAGACAAAATCATTCAAATCATAACATTGGAATGAATGGCCCCTAAACTCACAATTTGAAATTACAAATATATATATAATAAATCAAATTCACTAATTAACTTTCTTTCAAAAAGTCCCAATCAAGAAAGCATCATTTCCAAAAGTTCAAAATCGAAGACAAATAAATTATTACTAAAGTTCATCACATCAGAAGCACACATCCAGTCTCCCACCTACACGTGCCACCCATGACAATATTACGACATGGCAAACCTTACTTTTCAGACACTAACGTATGAGCAAATACATAGAAACAAATCCCAACCTTAAAACTTGTTGTACTAACATTAAAATAATAATATTCAACAATGGAAAAATGAATTAATGTTTTTCCCTCTGTTTCTCTATTTAGTAGCGTTGTTTCCTTCAGAATTTGTCTCTTTCCATTTTCTGTTAATTTTCTTTTATTAATCCCAAACATTCCTCATTTATAACGAATACCAATTCGCTGACAAATAGACACAGCTTTTTTTCTTTTTTTTTTCCGTTCTTGAATCGGCCTTGTTTGGTTTCTGTTAGCATAAAGAGGATCAGACTTTTCCCAGATTCTAAATCTTCGCAACTCATCTTCTCTCTCTCTCTCTGTTTCTTCAAACCAAACGTAAGTTTGATTTGTTTTTCTTATATTTTTTGTTGGGTTCTTTTTGTTTTTTGGTTTTCATGTCTAAAATTTGTAAAAATCTAATCTTTAAAATGATGAAGCTTGATGGGTGAATTTGTATGTTTTTGCTTTTGGGATTGGAATGTGTGATATGAGGTGTTGCTTTGTGGTTGATGTTTGTTTTTTATGTGTTTGTACCTGAAATTCAGCTATGAGGCTATTCTTGTTAACTGGGTGGTTATGGTTATGGGTTTCGGTTTTGACGTTTGGAATTAGTTGAAAAGAAAATACTTTCTTGTTGTACGAGTGCACATGTTCTGTTTGATGATTGGTTGTTCTACCCGTGGATTATCATTTCATGGATGAGTTCAAAAATTTTTCTTTTTTGTAATTTGATTTTTGTATCTTTCAATTTTTGCATTGTGGCATGTCCTACTATGAAAGTAATCATCTATAATCTTCATAATGTACATAAGTTATGATGCATTGCATTTAGTGGAAAATATAGATGCAATTGCAACAAATGTTGGTCAAGTTTTGGCATATATTTAGGTTGTTGGAGTTGTGCTGTGGGAACATTAATAATTCTTTTTTTAATGCAGGAGATTGCTCGTCAGCTCTTTGAATTATTCTCCAAAAGCATTTTATATGAGTTCATATTGCCACAAAGGAGTTCTTTGAGGCAACTGAAAAAATTTCAAGCTTGATGAGCGACTGGAACAGCTTTTGCTCGCTGGGTTTCATCTTGTACACTTGTGATTCTAGAATCAGAAGATTTGGACTATAATGCGTATCCCCATCCGCAGGTATGGTCAATGGTAGTAATGGTTTATCCTATTTCCCTCTTTCACGTTTTATCCTTTGATTTTTTTCCCCCTCTTTTGAACAGCAGTGTATATACAAGAAAACCTAGTGAGACAATGAGGCTTTTCATGACAACTTTTGTTGGACTTATTTTTGGCTTCTTTTTAGGGATATCATTTCCAACACTCTCACTAACTAAGGTAGATGCATATTTTTACTCTTTTCTCTTCTAAATGGTTATTTCTATCTTCTTTGTGGTTTCATTGTCACTTAGGGTGGAAGCTTATTTCACAATTTTATAATTGACAGATGAATCTTCCATCCAGTCTATTTCCTTCCATTGATCTGACATATATTGAGGACAAGTACTCTGGTATTTCAACCCAGGCACTCTTCAATGCTTGGTCTTCTCTAAAGGGTAACAAAGGCTACTCTCAACATAGCAAGTTTAATGAAACAAAGGTATTATATAATTATTTTGTCTCAGGTTAAATGCAAACCCAGATTATGTTTGAGTGCTGCAACCCAATGAGTACAGCACTATCCTTAATCATTAATCACAACAATTTCTATAAAGACAATACCAAAATTATGATTCTATTTGAACAAAGATGCAGATATTGGTTGCAAATATGAATGGTCTGAATAGCAGCACTTGGCCGCAGCTAATATTGATCGAGTCCATTTGAATTGAAATACCTCAGCTAAAGTATTTATAATTTAATTCATTTAATCAAATTTTTTTGCAAATCCATTTCCGGGATTGATGTTGTTGTCCTCTTTTAAATTTATCACCAACAAGATTGCCCTTACAATTTTGGTGGTTGAAATAAGTTTTCCAACAATCAGATATCCAGCAGGTAAAAAATAGTTTTTCCCATATTCTAGAAATATGGAAGCATGCTCCTTTGTACCTTAAGAGCCACCAAACTGAGGAGTATGTGATTCCAATAGATGTTATGATTGCCTTCCTGCTGTACCGAACTTTGATGGTCCGCCAGTTTCATTGTTGCTGTTAGGTTATATTTACAGAATTAGGGAGGGTCAGAATCAGTTCTCCTTCTC
Organism: Mallotus nudiflorus; assembly: GCA_947683625.1. NCBI lineage: Eukaryota > Viridiplantae > Streptophyta > Magnoliopsida > Malpighiales > Euphorbiaceae > Mallotus > Mallotus nudiflorus. The sequence goes on along the minus strand of CANTUR010000283.1, from coordinate 5,936,687 downwards.
TTAATCTGATTATTGCTCATTTATTGCTTTTTCCATGCACAATATGTGTTGTTATTCACTATATCTGGTATTCTGATTCAGATCTGGGTACCAACAAATCCTCGAGGAGCTGAAAGATTACCTCCGGGTATAATAGAATCTGAGTCGGATTTCTACCTCCGCCGATTGTGGGGTCTGCCTAGTGAGGTGTGCTTCTTGCAATGTAGCTTGATATTGAAGATATACAATAGCTGTAACATCATGTAAGCGGAGATGAATTTAGGACTTTATTGAAGGACAAGAAGATGGTTTGAAATGTTCTGTAAAGCACTAGAATTTGGATACCTAAAACACTTATGATACAAAAGAGACCTCAAAGTAGGTTGCTAATAGAAATAAGCACTGTTTCTTCAAGCTATCTTATCAGAAAATAATGGATTGCTAACTATTTATAGGATTTCTTTAGACACCTAGTTAAACTTCAATATGACAAAAGTCTCTGATGCAGTCAAGAAAATCTAAGTTGAAGGATTTACTTCCTAACTGCATAAATCTCGTAATTCATGATGTTGGTATTTTCTTCTATAAGCTGACTATTTGTTTTTGCAGGACTTATCTGTCAAACAAAAGTATCTTGTAACTTTTACTGTGGGCTATAATCAGAAGAAAAATATTGATGCAGCAGTTAAAAAGGTATCCTCTTGTCCCTCTCTCTCTCTCTCTCCTTTGCTTGCACATTTTCTTGATTAATATTTGTTTTCACAGTTCTCAGACAATTTCACCATTGTACTGTTCCACTATGATGGCCGGACAACTGAATGGGATGAGTTTGAGTGGTCAAAACGAGCTATCCACGTGAGTGTTTCCAAGCAAACTAAGTGGTTAGAATCTAGCCCCTCTCCAGATTTTCAGTTATCCTGAATGGTTTGCTAGTTTATATTTTCATAACTTTACTTCCATTTTCTCAAGGTGGTATGCCAAACGTTTTTTGCATCCTGACATTGTTGCACCCTATGAATATATTTTTATGTGGGATGAGGATCTTGGCGTGGAGCATTTTGATGCAGAGGAGTAAGTGCTAAACGTCCATCTCCTTGCATTTGCTTATAAATAGTGTTGAGATAAAATAGATGTGACATTTAATTTTATCTGCTTCAGGTACATTAAACTGGTAAGGAAACATGGTTTGGAGATTTCACAACCTGGTTTAGATCCAGAAAGAGGGACAACTTGGGCAATGACAAAGAGGAGATATGATTCTGAAGTTCACAAGTATTTATTTCCCTAATCTTTCTCTCTTTCTTAAATAAATCTTGTCATTGTGCACTGATTTCCTTTATTTTTTTTAGGGATACTGAGGAGAAGCCTGGTTGGTGTACTGACCCACACTTGCCACCTTGTGCAGCGTATGTGATAATGATTAAGTGAATGTTATGTGAATATAAGAGGATTCAAACTTTACTTTCCTCCTCACTCCTGCAAATGCATTTTGAATGACGTTCTGATACATCTTGCTTTAAATGCTTAACAAGCAGATTTGTTGAGATCATGGCAACTGTGTTTTCTCGGGATGCATGGCGTTGTGTTTGGCATATGATTCAGGTATAGATCAGAGAACTTGTAGCCAGCTTCTAAACTTTTCCACATAGCTAATCCCTTGTCATATTACAGAATGACTTGGTTCACGGATGGGGTTTAGATTTTGCCCTGCGGAAATGTGTCGAGGTCAGTGAATGCTTTTTCCTTAATAATTTTCTATTTCATTTGTCATTCATTGCTGTCTCTGCTTCGAAACAGCCAGCCCATGAGAAAATAGGCGTCGTAGATGCTCAATGGATTGTTCATCAAAGTGTTCCATCACTTGGGAACCAGGTAAATGTATGCCAGTTTTTAGCATGACTAATTGTTTGAGGTGAAATATTAATAAGTCACCCATTTCATACTTGCACAGGGAAAAGCAGATAGTGGAAAAGCACCATGGGAAGGGGTATGTATTAAATGTGCCTATATTTATCATTTAGTTCATCCCCCTCTCTCATCATCTTCTTGCATCTGCAATGAATTTGCATTCTCCATTGAATGAGGAGTACTAAACCTCTGATTTTCTTACAGGTGAGGGAAAGGTGTCGAAACGAATGGGCAATGTTCCAAGATCGAATGACTAATGCAGAGAGAGCCTATTTCGAAGCAATGGGAATTGATCCTCACAATTCAACAACTCGCTAAGAGGGATGACAATATTGTCTATGGAAATATAAATCAACATGCCCTGTTGTAGATATAACCTCTAATGTTCATGCAATTTTGACGTTGATAATTTGTCTTGGATGGTTTAGCAAGGATATAATCTTCCTGATTTCCTATGTTATTGTTCTTCGTTCACAAATGTCATTCATGAGCTTACTTAACGTAAAATATTTGCCCGGTGCGGTATGGTATGGTACTCGTTACGAAAAACCAAAGCTGAGACATTGATTATGGGTACTGAACGTAGTGGCCGTGCTGACTTCAAACATTATATTGGAGCACTCAGCCATTTAGGTGCTCGACTGAAAAGGCCCTGGAAATTGCATGGTTTGCAGTATCTTTGTTTGTAGAATTGATTTCTGCAGTTAAAGTTAAACTGTCTGAGCTTCTGGACTTTGTAATAACATGTACCCGCTGGAAGTATTTACTAACAGCCTCCAGCAAAATAACAGGATGAAATACACGCTTTACCAGAGAATCTGGATTTTGCGTCGCCTAAGACTTCAGGAGTTGGAAATAATGATTTCGAAGATGTAAGAAACTGAAAGGTTCCTTGTAACTATTCGAACATACCCCTTGGTGAGTTTTATGCACCACAGTTTTTCAGACTCTAGGATATAACATGAGATTTTACTTCGCCCTACACGCAAGACTAGAGAATACAGGAAATTTACTATAAAGAATTTTGAATAATATTTATCTGCTGAGCGACAGCGAGCAACTACTGAGCACCTGAGCCTTCTTTCAATCTTATTTTCTTTTGAACTGTAACTGATGAGGGAAATGAATGGTGTGTCATACTTACTTTCAATTGAAATGAACTGGGAGGAAATGTGTACTTTGAAAAGAAGTGAACGCATCCGGAGCCCCCGATCATGCCAGATTCAAAACTTTTAGTTGGAGAGCAACAAGTTGCTATCGCTGATTAGAAATAATTTTTTGTTATTGCCTCTTCCAGCTCTTTGAACTCCCAAGCATCATCTGCAAAGTATTCTCCTGCGACCAAATAACACCACAGATGGTATATAATTATTTTTTGGTAACTTGCAGAACTTTCATCTGTTTCTATGGCAACATGAGAAATCAAGCAATTGCTGTCTTTTCCAATTTTAAATTTCCGTGTGCCTAATGTCATCACTAACAATCATTCAGAGTATTGGGATTTAAGTGGCTCTCCAAATAATTCCAACTCTTTCAGCCTCCTTTTTGTCTCATTTGATTGTGAAAACAGAAGCAAACACATTGTAATAGATTTTTGGACATTAAAAACATCATTGGCAATCAAGTGTGTCACCCAGAGCATCTCACTTTATAGACCTTATGATCTCTCTCGCTGGGTGATTTCACATGCTATAATGAAGAGATAGACCATACACTATATGCTCTTTTAACACTGGAAACTTCCAAGAATAAGGAAAGACCCGTACCAATTGAATCTCTTCGAAGAGCAGTTAAATGAGCGCAACTGCAAGTGAAAAGTTGAGTTAGAAAAATTTTATCTTGAATAAAAAATGAGAATATTTTTCTACTATGTTCTGTATATCAATAAAATATTTCCGTCTCATTTGTTCCCTTCTTCTAAAAAGTAAATTGTGTAAAGAAATGGAGATGCAGAAACGGGAACTGTGACGACTGTCATTGCACTCTATTGCACACTTTTAACAGTTCAAAATTTCAGATATCAGAGTCACAGGTTTGAAGAGTTTGCCAACTATGGATATATTTGAGATCCACTAGGAAGTTGGAAATCAAAGATTGTCAATGATTTCAGGAACTCAAGACTGGTCAGCAGCAACAGGATCAAATTAATATAGCTGTCACTGAACCAAGGCAAAAATTATACCTGCCAAGAGCCTTCCCAAAATCAGCACATAGTGATCGAATATATGTTCCTTTAGAGCAGACCACTCGGAAAATCAAATTTTGTCTGCGATACAAATTCAAATCAGGTTCAAATCTGCTACCAACACAGTGATCGTATCATTCAAGGACAATTCAAAGAACATCCTTAATTTGCAGAAAAATGTTCCCACCATGAATTTTATTATTCAATGCAAAGTCTATGTAAAATGATAATATGCAAATTCAACACCTGAAGCGCACTATACACTGGCAACCAGTGTGTTCAGCAAAAATTTCTGTTTTCCCCAGAAGAATCAGCAAATAATTAGCCACAAACAACATAATCAATAATGGCATCTAAACTGCAATCCAACATATCTGATGAAATGGAATAGGTTACTACTCCAACCTAGCATGCATGAGTAGCAGAGTATAAATTGAACATAAATCTGAGTGAGGCATTATCCTTGAATTTTAACCTCAAACAGGCGTGGACACACACAGAAGAACAAAAGTGGATGCCAAGTATAGCTTTACAGTAGAAGGACACACACAAGATCCCAGAATGAATCTACAAGTAAATAAACCCCAGAATGAATCTACAAGGAAAGAAATAGAAGATAAAGCTACTAGCTTATGCATAGGAATTTGTTTTTGCTTATATATTTTTAACAAAAAGAATATACACCTGTCTTCTAAGCTTCGCTCTATGTTGAATTCAAAAATTGAAATTTTTCTGGGTGAAAGCTCAATATTTTCTCCTCTTCTAGCTTTCTCATACATTTTTTCGCCTCCAACCTATCACAGGGCAGCAAAAATCTGAGCAAACAAACTAAGAACACATTACAGGCAGTCCCTGGGAAGCAAATATGTGTGCATTTCACCATTTGGCCCGCTCTTGAGAAAAGAATCAATTCAATGCTTTTCCAAATGCAGTTTAAAAGAGTAGGTAAAATAGCAATGCCAAAGCAGAGACTACATCTTTACTACAGAATCTTCAATGCATTGGAGAAATTTCATTTGCTCTAGAGATTCTGAAAAAAGCATGTCAACTGAAGTTACAACAATGTGTCAAGCAAGAATTCAAAAGTCAAAACAAAGTTACAGGTCCCTAGACTCACAAGCAAGCATGTGGATCTAGACATCTAGTAGCAAAGCAGTAAATCATTTGACATTTATGCAATACATTCAACAATTAATAAAGTACAAGTTCTCACTTTGATGGCAGAGAACATTGGAGGAACTTGCCAAATTTCCCCAACAAAAGATGCTGCAGTTTTCCTTATGTTCTCATCTTTGATTTGCTCCCAGGGTTCACGCTGGATAACCTAAACAAGAGGAAATATCACAAATAAGGAATTGGATAATGTATGAAAGCAGATTAAAAACTAAACCATCAGAGTCAAATTTTTACCACATGTTAATGAAGATCAAGGATGTTTTAATTGAAATAACGGAATATACACCCATTGAAATTAATAAAATTAATGAGCATAAATACATGCAATTATACTCAATTCTAAAAATGAATCCAGCATTAAAATGTGCATTTTTTTTCCCATTTGACCTCATTCCTGATTCTCTTTCACTCACACTGGTGGCTATTCGGTAGGGATTTTGTATAGAAAGCCATATATATCCTAAAATGATACTTTATTTTCACAACAGGGGACTAGACATGAAGCAGCAAATTAAACAAATGTCTTAGTTACTAATGCTTCAGAGCAATTGTATATGTCCTAGAGTGACACTACCGTTTTCCAGCAGGGGACTATAAATGAAGCAGCTAACTAAATGACTACCTTAGTTATTTATGAGTCAGAGAAAGAAAGGAAGAGCACATCTAATCATAATACAGCATTCAACTAGAAAATAATAATTATAAGCTGTTCTTTGAAATCTAACACATACCGGTGAATCAGCATCCCAAGTTGAAGTTGCCTCCCCCAAACGGAAAACTCCACTATAACCCTTAATCATACCTTGGTATCTGCATACAAATATAAAAGGCCCTCAACTATGGGGGTGTGTGTGTATATATATAGTTTCAATCTGTGGACCACAAAAAAGATGAAATAAAAAGAGAGGAGGGACGGTCTTAATAAACAACTAAAAAATAAAGATTCAATAACTAGTCTATGCAGTTAATTCAAAATTAACATTACCTGTCTACAACCTTAGTTGCTTTACCAACACATACAATCAATAAACCAGTTGCCATAGGATCAAGTGTTCCAGCATGTCCCACCTGTAACCAAAATAAAACAATTAAGCAGGGCTACACCTAATGCAGATGTGATGGCAGTTGAAGGAAAAAAAAAAAAAGACCTTTTTCACTTTGACTAGACGACGCAGCTTTCCACAAACTGTAAATGAAGTCCATCCTGGTTGCAATATCAAAATGTTACGTTTCAGATAACAGAAAGATCATATTCAAGGATCTAAAGTTTTACTTCTAGTTTCTAAGAAATTCTGAGCTGCAGGCATATAGGGAGATTTAGAATTTTGATAATGAAAACTTGCTGAAACCTTCTGGAAATATGGCCCTAAACCAAGCAGAATTGATCCATTTAGTTGACACCAAATAGGCTGGAACTGGGATTTCAGTTGATAATTGTATAGCTAATTCTCAAGTTAGTAATCAAGGGATACATTATGGAGTTGAGGAAAATATATAGTAGAAACATGAATATGTAGCTATACAGTAATCTATCACTGCTAAAGCCTATCTTTTATCAACTAGCAAAATTTCCTGCTGAGCAATGACTACTATGTTGTATCATATATAGATCTGCATTAGAACTTGTTGAAGAATGAAAACCCCTTAATAAATGATAAAGCTTCATCACATATTGCTAAAGAAGAAAAGCCTGCTTCCACAGATTTTCCTACACATCAAAGCATTATGCAATTTATTTCATGTCAGTAATATGCTCTACAAATACCCTTTACCTACTTGGTAATTTGCTACAAGAATCATACATGTGATGAATCATTGCATTTATAAAAACACTGACAGAAATGCGTATTATTACCTTACATCCAACATCAAATCTTTATTTTCCATTTCTATAAAACCATAAGGCATACGCCAGAAAGTTTACCAGTCCTCAATACATAAGATTATTAGTTGCAAACAGTGCCCACCATTGTCACTACATTTACATTTATTTGATAGGATATGTAAAATAGAATTGCAACTTTAACCTTGCACCGAGTCATTTTATTTAGGGTTAATAGGTGCTCTGAAGTGTCTTACATGTTAGAATGAGCTATGCAAATTATCGTAAGGCTTTAATCCTTACATTCAAAAAATTTGGAAACTTCAAATCTCAAAGATCTGATTCTAAATTTAATCCAGTCAGTAGCAAGGTAAAAAAAAATTAAGTCACCTTTAGGTTTATTCACCAAAACCACAGTTCCATGAGGACCATCCCATCTAGGTGGAAGTTCAGTGTTCCTAGTAACAAGATAAGGCTCTCCATTTTCAATGTCATTATTCTTATTGGGAACCTTTTTCAAGCACTTGAAGAACTCCTCAACTTTCCTCTCTGTAACATCTTTATTTACATTCTTCTCTGAACTTGACTCTACCTCAGCCTTTTCCTCCTCAAAAAACACCAATCCTTTATCTTCTTGTTTATCTCCAACCCCATCAGTATTTCTTTTCTCTCCTCTCTTGCCACCATTTTTGCTCCTTTTTTCTTTCCCATTTTGACTAAAATCGGAATCTTTGTGATCAAGAAATGCCTTATCAAAACATTGGTCAGGGAAATACTTCTTCTCCAACTGATAAACCATCTTATAATGCTTATCTTTTTCCCATGGATAAGTAAATGCATCATAAAAATACAATTCTTCTTCTCTCTTATGTAAGCTACGAAAATGTGCAACTTCAGGCTTCAATTCAAGAAAGCCCTCATCTTTATTCCTAACATCATCATCAGAATCAGACCCATACATTCTTTTTCTCCTCTTATTATAATACTTCCTCTTGGACTTATCCATAGACAGTTTTTTATCAACCCATGAATCAAGACCCAGTTCAGAATCAGGCTCAGCAGAGCTATCGGAATCGGGTTTAGCGACCCGGGCAGGCGGACCACGGGTTTGGGAGGGCGGGGGCTGAGTTGGGTGGTTGATAATAAGGTCATATTGAAGTGGGTATGGAGTGGATGTGGTGGAGAAGAGGGTGTGCGGAAGTGAAAAGATGCATAATTTATTTAAAGGCTTGGTCTTTGAGGATAAAAGCAAAGGATAGAATGTGGGTTTTGGACGAAGAAAGAGCAGAGATAGAGATTTAGCCATTAGACTGTTTGTGGGTGTCATTGATTTTGGGGTTTAAGAAAGGTTTTAGAATATGCGAGAGGCTGTGATTGATAGCTCTGCTGTTGTCACTTCAGTCTTTACCAGTGCTTTTGTTTTTCAGCTGGAAAATTCCAGTTGAAAGTAAATATTTTTTCTTCATTTGCAAATCACTTTCTATATCTGTCTGGTTCCATATTAATTATAAATGGAATTTTTTTTTCATATAAAATTTAGATATTGCAAAAACGAAAGTAAGTTATCTAAATAATTATTTGATTTTTTAAAAATATTTATGACAAAAGTTTTATTATATATTTTTAAATTGTAAAATTATAAAAGAATTTTTTGACAGAAATAGTCCAATGCTATTACATTTTTAATGTTTCAACAAAAAAAATAAATTAATTAATTAAAAGTCCAAATGATGAATTACTGCTCATCTAAAATTTAAAAATTATTGAGTTTTGTATAATTTTTTAAAAATGATTTTTTATTTTGAATGATTTGTTCATTTAATATTTTTAAAATTATAATTTAAGAGAAAATGGAATTTCTTTTTTGCAAATATAATTTTAAAAACTAAAATTTTGAAAAATGTAAAAAGTTAAAAATTAGTTTGAAAAGTTGGTTTTTTTTTTTTTTTTGTTTTTTTTTGTTGTTGTTGTAACAACATTGAATTTGATTATTGTTTAAAAAGAAAAGTTTACCTTATTTATAAGGTATAATTTTTTTTTTAATAATAATAATAAGAGTAGAATTGGCGCTCAGACTGAGATAGAGAGAGAATCAATCAATTTTGGCTTCTCATCGCTAATCTCTGTGTGTAGCCTCCACTTCTCATCTTTGGAGAAGCTTCTCAATTCTCATGGACCATGCAGCAGCATCCGTGGATTTTGTTAATTATGAAGACGAGGATTGGGAGCTTCGCCATGACGAAGATGGCTTCACTTACAAGATCCTCAAGCGCCAGCGCTTACTCGACCCAGAAATTCCTGTCTCTGACCCTAAGGTAGAGGAGAAGCGCCGGAAACAACGGAGAAAGAAGATTCTTTTGAAGTTGAAAGCACGGTACCAAAACGAGATTCATCATTGGGAGCTTTTGTCGAACACCTTGCGTTCAATGGAATCTAAAGCTAATCAACGACTTGAATCTCAGAAAGGACGCCAAGATTTGGGTCAAACGCTGTCGTCTTCGTCCTTCATTTTAGAATCCAATTCGATGGCTGTCGACAGAAATGATGATGCTTCTGAGTCATTAATTGATGAACTCGTTTTGCAGGTAAATTTGGGTTTTCCACATTTGGTTTTATTTCTACCTGGGGATTAGAAACATGTGGAAATTAATGAACTTTACAATACCATGTTTAGAATAAATAATGTGCAAGAATTCAGTTCAATTCAATTCCTGCAAAATCATGTTAATTTTGGCATGATTTAATTTCTTTCAAAATGCCATTTGTGTGATTGCATTCTAGCTTTGTTAGCTTTGCAAACAGGAGAATTGATTAAATAAAATTCAAATTGAATTGAATCCTTGCGTTTATGCTTTCAGAACAATGGTTAATCTTGTTCTGAGTCCTAAGATTGCTGTGCTTGAAATATAGTATTTTTAAGTGTCTTTCGATTCTTGACTATGCAGGCAGAGGCACAGGCAGCAGTGATAAATGATATGTCATACCTATGTGATGTTGCTGAATCAATATGCAATGCACAGGAGGAGCGGCTGGCACAATCATATATTGATCTGCCGGTTTGGTCTTCTCCACGTAAGCTTATGCAATCACTCGGCGATGAGTAGGTTTGTTTACTTGCTTTTGGAGTAGTCATCATCTTAGTTAGTTCTAGAGGAAAATATTGTAAAGCTGTATCCTGTGATTGTGTGCTAGTTCTTATTTAACTGCATAGTGGTGTGCAGATGATTGTAGAAGTCTTTAGATTTCTCCTTTTGAAATCATAGTCTGCTAGTTTGTTAATGCTTTCTGAATATAAGCTTGGGGAAATGTGTAATTAGGACTAACCTTGTCGTGAGTTAGGGCTGCAAATGAATGGCTTTAATATAACTAGAGTTGAATTGTTTACACTAATGAATAGCTTGTTCATTGGCTTGCTTAAGGATTCTTGTAAAACAATTATGCGTACCAGTTTTTGGACATTTTAGGATTTGTAAAATGTGTTGTTTCATTTTTTAAATATTTTTTTTGGTTTACCACTGATTAGGATGTTTTTTGTAACTCAAAAGCATGGCTGGATGAGAGCTTGCTCAGTCTCATTTACTAAGCTAGCCAAACTGGAGCAATCAAGCTCAGCTCATTAGGTTTGTCTAGTGCAAGACCCAATTCAAGCTTGATTTTCATAAATGAGTGGAGTCTCAACATGTTGAGACTTGATTTGGCTCAACAAAACTTATTTTCAGCCAGGTACTTGGGTAGGGAGGTGAGGACTGTGAAAAATTTGTTAGAAAGGAACTTTGATGGAAAACAAGTTCTAGCTGGAGGTGGTGTTAAATCCGCTGTTTTTTTTAGTCCTCATTTATTGGTTCATTCTGAGCGATTGCTTCAATAATACGGAGAAGATTACTGGTAGATGTTTACAAGGCAGAGAGAGAAGACAGAGCATGAAGAGAGTATTCTGTCAAAGTCAATGCTCAATTATATATTCTTGTTCTTCCAGGGAAAGAACCTTGAGCTGACTTAGAACATGTATGAAAGAAAGTAAATAAGCTTAATTAAACAATGAAAATGTTGGTTGGCTTAATTAAACATGTATTCTGTCAAAGTCAATGCTCAATTGTATATTCTTGTTCTTCCAGGGAAAGAATCTTGAGCTGGTTTAGAACATGTATGAAAGAAAGTAAATAAGCTTAATTAAACAATGACAATGTTGGTTGGCTTAAACATAGCCCTTCTTGTGTATCTAAGATAAGCTTTAAGTAGCAACCGTGTGCAAGTATTGCCTAATGTCACTAGTAAGTCATACTACTGTTTACACTTTGATTAAAACTTAAAACAGCTACAAGTATAAGATTGAACAATTTCTGAAGAATCAGAAAATACTCGTAACAATATATTTGTTTTAACAGGGAATTACTACTCTTGAAAAGTGATCTGGCAACTGATAATGGCACAATTGAGTTTCTGTGTGTGGCTCGGAACACGGAATAAAACCATAAGAACCTGAGCCAATATACTTTCTAGGAGATTTGTGCTTGCACATGGTTATTGACAATATTTATAAATATATATTTATAAAAATTAAAATTTTTAGAGTTGAAATCATATTTTTGTTCAAGTTCTTAAGTAATTAATATATTTCATTTTTTTAAAAGTTGAAATAAAAAATAAAAAATAAAAAATAAATCCTTAATTAATTGAAAGTTTACACCAGAAATAAAAAATAAAAAATAAATCCTTAATTAATTGAAGGTTTACACCAGAACCCAATAACCAGTTTTACGAAAGACATTGGCTCGTTTCGAGGTAGTGAACTTTTATAAATAAATCAGGTTTGAGGTTTCACCAAACTTTGCATGGAGCTGTGAATTTGAATTGGTGGTAGCAGGAAATTCTTCTGTATAGTACAAGAGACAGAAGTCCCAAAACCAAAAATTTCTCATTATGACAGTGTCTTGAGATCATCTTCATTAAGAAGTGAAGAAACAACTTGCACGGGCTGAATGGCAAAACCAGCTGCCTGACAAGCATCCTCTAGAAGCTTGACTTGTGAAGGCCCGCCAGGGCAGTATACAACCACAGCTCCTCCACTGCCCGTAAATTTTGAAGCAGCTCCCACCCTGCGGGCCACCTCCACCATTTTTATATTCAAAGCACCAAGGACATCATCACCAAACATGCTCCTGTAAAATATGGATGTTTCTATCAGTGTAGCAACAGTTAACATAAGGAAACATCTTGCATAAGCACCCTTAGTTACAAATGAATGTAATACCAAAAACATATTATTTCTAGAGCAAGGCATATTGTCAAAACAGCATTTTACCAAATGCAACATAAACATTTGAATTGAGAAACACTAAAAGCTGTAACGATATGAACATAAACCCACCAACTGAAGAAATTGATTACCTTCGATGGTCAAAATTACGATTCATCAGGTCTGCAAATTTGGCATAATTCTTTTCCAGAATTGCAGTTCTTCCCTGTAATGCAATATCTGCAACTTCTGCCATGGTTGATATAATAAACTTGTCACCATCAAGCCATTTTTGCCGAACCGTACTATGTACCTGCATTTAAAACTCGAGTTAGAAATGCAGTTCAAAGCTACCTTGGTAAAAAAGCTCACACACATTAGAAAAGTATCCTCTGAAGCCAGCAATCTGGATGTTTTAAAATATGCTAGTATGTATTTTGAACAATACCACAAACAGAAAAAATACCCCATCCTCTCTTTTACATGTGCACAAACAAACCGACAAGAAAATTAATTTTGTAATTGGTGTTCACAATTGATTAGAAACTAATATAATTTGGAATGAATGTGAGAAAATATGTTTTTGGGACACAACTAGTTAAAGGACCTGGTTTTCAAACCCATCTTCAAACTTGACAGTTACATGTAATTCTTCAAGAAAGACGGTAAAAGATAGTAGCAATTGTTCTCCCCTCAACATTCAAGCAAGCAAGAAATGTATGCAGCCGGTTTTGCTAACATGTTGCATAAAATTCAACACGTAATACAAGTGATGCGCACAAGACATTTTGACGGCAAAGCCAGAGCAATTCAAACAAAAATATGAGGAACAAAAAAAGTTGAATTGAGTTGAAGACGTCATAGAATGCTAACCTTCCCGGAATCACTTGGATTCTCAGCATAGATAAGATGGAGAGGTGGAAGAAGATTAATATCCATAGGTTTATAGATCCCATGCCCCAACCTATCCATATTTTCCTTGGAAAAGTCCTGAAAGATAGTCCATCTCAATTAACAGATACTGGAACATATAATTTAAACTCATCCCCTAAGCAACAACAGCATCACCTACCATGTAAACAAGACCTCCATAGACCTGGGCCACTCGATCTTGAAGACCAGCAACAATCCCAAGTTCTTTCTCAGCACTAAGTACAAGGTTAGGCCTAATTTCAACTTTAATCAAATGCCTAACTTCGTAAAAGTCGAGAAGACAATTCAAGGCCGCAGTTACAATAGCACTAGAACCTGAAAGTCCTGTCTGAAATGTACTTGAGCAATATTTTCAATGTAAAGACAGAAAACTTACAAATCCTAATAATGACTGAAGTTGTAAGTGTACCTGGCGAGGAATGTTAGTATCATAAGAAAGAGTGAAATTTTGAGAATGAAGATGGATGCCATTCTCTTCACAGTACTTGTAAAAAATTTTACAAATAGCCATGAGCAACCGCACTCCTCCATAATACCCTTCACTTTGCAACCGATTCACCTGCAAAAATAATGAAATCCCAGTAAACAAAATCAATCGATTGTGCAAGAATGCAATCAGTTCAGCAGCAAAGTGATGAAAAAGCCAATAAATCAATCAAAAGAGAGGAAATTGAATAACCAGGTGATGGAGAGAAGAGAAGTGAACGAGATCATGAACAGGGTGTGGTTTGATAACAAGATCAAGAGAAGGTTGTAATTGAACGATGGCCCAGAAATTGCCAAGACTGAAGGAGATTGTACGGCCATAATAGACATCGCTTGGATTGCCTAAGAGACCAACACGAGCATAAGCTTTGTGCTCTATAGTGGTGGCTGTTGCTGTTGATGATTTCTCTTCCATTAAGAGCAGAGCCTGTGTAGAATTAAAAGTGTTGTTTGGATTTAATTGAAAAACGGAACAGAAGAAGAAGGAGGAGGAGGAGGAGTTTGATCAGATTTTGAGATGTAATTGTGACAGTACAGCAATGACTGCGATGGATTGCTGTTGAAGTTGTTATCTGATCATAGTCAGCACCTAATAATAATTGACGAGCTGCGGATAGGGATGGTACCCGTAAGTTAACTACTTGTCACGACAACTGCTCTTCATGGTACTAATAATAATATATTTATTTATACGTTATATTTATTTTTTTAAATTATCCTCTCTCTCCTATTTATTTATATTTTTCAAAAATAAATGTATGATTTAATAGGGTATATAACTACTAAAAAAATATTAGTGTATAATTAGATTTATATAGTATAAATAAATTTGATTTATTAAAATAAGAACTAAATATTATAGAGGTATTTGTAGATGTTTAAGAAATATTTTGTTTACCAATTTTTTTTTTTTTAAAATAAGTGTAGTTATTAGGGTTAAGATTTTTATTGCAAAATTTAGTGTTAAATTGATTAAAAAAAAAAGAATTGTAGCATTCAATAATAAAAAGTTGAGAGCCAAATTCACCTTAATTCCCATGTGTACTTGCGACATATATTCTGGATGATACTGTAGGGACATTGAATCTCAAGCCACCAAAGGTTGTCAGTTGTCACTCACTGTTGGATTGCTGGGACCATAACCTTTTTTTTTTCTTAAAATAGTTTGAGTCATCAATTTTATTTTATGAAAAAAAATATAATACTTCATTTACATTTTTTTAAAAAAATATAATAATTCATTTGTTGTAATTATAAATTATTATTATTATTTATAAAATTTTTAATTAATTTTGTCGAGATTAAATTATACTATTAGTAATTTAATTTTTCCGTGAATATGAATAACAATTTTTATTGGAAGATGTCTTCAGTACTGTTTCTGTTATTCTTCTAATACGCTATTTTTTAGGTGTTTTCTTAGGGAGTGTTTATAGTTGATCAAGATATCTATATCCTTTATGGTATTAATTCCTAGGAATTTTAGACATTGAATTAAACATTAATACTTCTGTTTTCAGAAAATATAAGATTTGTGAATCTGTAAGTAAAATTTAATAAATCAAAATTTGCGGACCAAGGCAAAGCCTTTTCAATGAAAGAGATCTTAATAGAATAATCCCTGACATATTAATACTTATCTTATAATATAAGAGAGAGACATTGTAGTGACTTCACTCAAAAAGGAAGAAAGACTAAGACTTTTCATCATCTTTGCTTTGATTGTGACGATAACAATTCCTTTCTATGGATGAGAGGCAAAACCAACCAATATGAAATCATTATAAAAGTGTTGTAAATTGTCCTGGAATCGTATGGTCTCAAATAAAAATCTGCCTACATTTTTTCCCTGCAATAAAATCTCCAAGTAATGGTAACAAAGTAAGCAGGTTCAAAGAGAGATGATTATTTAAATCCAATTTTGCAACTTCAGTTCGATAACTTAGTAACCTGTACAATTCACCCACTAAATGTACAAAGCAACACTCGACAGAAGAAGCAAATGCAATGACTTTAAACATTAAGATAAATATCCCACTCAATCTTCCTCCTCTTCGTCATCATCCGGCAGCGCCGTCTCATCTCCAATACCTTCAAGCAGTTTATCTACATCCTCCCCTAGCTCCAGCAACCTTCCACTCAGTTTTTCCACCTTACTCTGCTCTTGTCCTAGGCATACTAGCAAATCATTCAATTCTGCCTCGCTCTCCTTTTGGGCTTCTTCCCTTGCTTCTTCTTTTATTGCCTCAATATCTCCAACGGTCGAGGCTCCACCATTCTTCAAAGCTTTCGCCTCCGTTTCCAGACGCAAGTTATCTTGTTCAAGCCTATTGTATGCATCCGACAAGCTCTTCAGTTCAGCCTCCATCTTCCCTGCTAAATTCTGGTACATGGATGCCTCTGATTCAATTTTGGCCTTCTCTGCCTTGAGCATCTCTACCCTTTGGTAGGATTCTTGAAGATCTCTCCTGAGTGTCTCTGCTTGGACTCTTTCCAAGCCCCCACTCGCCCTTTGTTCAGGTTGGGAAGAGCCACTCCCACCAATCTTGGCAAGGTCCTCAGCCAAAGTTGCATTTCGACCAAGAAGATTCTAAACATAACATCAAATAAATAAAATACATAGAGAGGGTTTACAACTTTCTACAAAAAATCATAATAGCTAGCCACCTACAAAACAACAATGCAGTGATAAATAATTGACGTCCAAGACGTCCACCATTTGCTAACATGGTGGCATACAGTAATTATGGATGCCGATTTCAGTGAAAGGGATATTTTTTTTCCTTCTAATTTGCCCAACTGCATGATGAAATATAAGAATACTAAAAGCGCATGATCAAACACCATATGAACAAACAGATATCCTTGAAGAACAAATTCTGACCTATTTAATGATCAAATCTTACAGGCATAAATCACATCCTTTGTGATGTAATCAGCTATAACATTAATCCAGTTGGTAATTTTCTTCCATTTTTGGATACTTTGCAGGCTTTATTTATTTGATGTTAACATTTTATAAACAGGAAGACGAGTAGATTCATCATGACCATTTTCATCCAGAAGGAATCATAGTCAGTGATTGACAATTCTAAGAGTTTCTACATGTCCAACGCATCCCAGTCAAGAGCGGCTATGATAAATGTCGTGGTCCAATTTTATTTTAATATTAGAAACCAAACAAGGTGTCCTCTTATGCCTAGAAGTCATATTGACAAATGATTTTTAGAAAATACACATGCACATAACTTGTAGATGAAAAAGGCACCTGTATCTCAGAGCACTGCTTCTCAATAAATAATTTCAGCCGCTTGATATATTCTTTATCATTTTCTCCATTCTTTTGTTCCAGTTCAGCAGGCACAACTGCAACTTCACTTTTAGGACGACTGTATACATCTATAATAGTTTCTCTAATAGTTGCCTCCAATCTCTTAATAAAATCGACAAAATAGCTATCAAATGTTGAAGAGAGAATAGGATGATCCTCATTCTTCTGATCAGAAGGATCCTGCTCATCCACATCTTCAATCTCTGCCATGCTAGCAGCAGCAGATCTTGTCAATGGTTTATGAGGTTCTGATGGCTTCTCGGAGGAGAAAAGGAAGCTCTTCATCATTTCATCAAACTTAAGAAAGTATGATGTAAGTCCAACTTTCTGACTTATGGCATCAACTACTGTGAAAGCATCTTTTCCACTTTCACTGGATTTGTTGTAAATAACACATTCTCCCAATAGAACTGCTGCCAACCCCCTTATGCACACAGTTGCCGATGGACTTGACACCAGCTCAAGCAAATATGTTAAGTGGGGACGTGAATCTAAGAAGCATTGAACTGCACTGGGGCATTCAGCTAGCCAAGTCACCAGTAATTTTAAAATTATTGGTTGAACAAACAAATTTCCTACTGTACTTGACTTCCCATCTTTGTTTTTCATGCTGGAGGCAATAGCCAAGTATTTCACCATACGGTGCATTAGTGGCTCCAGAACTCCCAAGGATGGTGTGGGTGACTCAAGTTCAATTCGTAGAACCTGCAACCATTCTCCTAAGGTTAGACAATCTTGAAAAGGGAGGGAGAATTTTGCATGAGAAAAGAACATAAGCTTATTGATATAATAAAAAATTCTAATTGTTTGTTCTCTTTTTTTTTTTGGTGCTTATTAAAAAAAAAAAAAGGAAGAAAAGCCCTTTGGTGTCCACATATCACTGCCAAAATTATCAAGTTCAAAAAAAAAAAAAAGAAAAAAATCAATGCTAAAACTATCACCTTAGGTATCTATCACATCAATAGACAACTTGCCACATCAAAGGTCACAGGCACATAAAGAATGATGACTAGTTTATAGTTAAAGCTTGCAAATTCAATCACAGTCACAGTGGATGCTAAATGTCTATCATAATTTAAAAGGAAAGCAAGTGCATGAATAGATAATGGCTGACAAGTAAAAACGAAATAATTTTCTGACTTCCAAGTGTTTGTTGTTAACCAAACAATAAAACACATATTAGGAAAGACAGAAAATCCATGTCCTAGACATATGTCAGAACATACTTTACAAATTATCAACATGTCATGGGAAAAATAACTGAAATTTATATAACTTAATGCTGAAGAAGATGTGTAGTAAAACATAAGAATGGAAATAAATAGTAAGTTCTCCATGCAATTATCACGATTCAATCAGCAACTGTAAAATTCAGTAGAAATGCAACAGCAAAAAGTTCAAAAACTTGTTTCAAAAAAAATTAACACCACAAAAAAAAAACAATGGAATGAGTGAGATGGTATCTAGTGCAAAGTCGGCCTAGGATTGTGTGCATCTTATGGTCTTTTCTCATTAATATTAGTATCAGTCATCCCATATTAGATTACAAAAATAAAGACATAATATAGCATACCCTTTCCTTGCACTGTATATTGGCCTTCAGGATATGAGATAGCACACTAGCAGCTCTGCAACAGGTCTGCATTCAAAATATTACACAGATTATTCAATGCAGAAACAAACATAGATCTTGGACTCTACTCGATGCAAGCCAATATTAGCAATTCACTTAAACTTTTTATGAGACAATCCAACTATTTCATGCTTTTTTAATTGTTTCATCAAGTGTAAATATGATATGCTAAAATATTACCTCAAGATCTCCATCACTTTCACCCAAAGTAAGACCATGTAACAGCATGCTGCCATACAAAGTAGCTTCATAAGATTATCCATTAATCACATATTATAAATGCAGATGTAGTAAGAATCAAATAGGATAATAAATAGAAAAATAAATCACAAAATGCAATTGAATCAAACCTTCCAAAAGACATATTCACATCTTCTTCAATAGGAGCATGAGTCATGGAATCCGGTTGAGGGATTAATGTCGATGCTAACATTGTTTGACCATCAGAATTTCTCTGAATAAATAGAAAGAATGTCCAAATTAGATTTTTTATACAACGAATCAACCCACAGGACTACATAAAAATAGATTTTCTAGCCAATTACAGATTATACATATTCAGGAGCTATTTATTTTAAAACATTAAACTTAAACAATTACAACAGAATGAAAAATGATAAGTTCAACGAGCAAATACATGAATTAACCTCACAAAAAATCTTAAAAACACTGTCAGCTGCCATGAACTCTTGGATACTAGAAGTCCGTAAAATGATTCGAAGAATGGAATTCAAAGCAGGTTCTACTTGTGGCTCCTCACCAAGAACTTTAGTTGCAAGAGCATCACGATTCTTGGGATGTCCAGCAATCAAATCACCAAGACACCGCAATGCCTGTCAAAGGAATAGATCTAAATGAATAGAACCTATTAAATTATTTATAGCATATTATTGTAAAAGAGAAAGCAAATGTAATCCGAGAAATATGCAGAAAATCACTTAATCAAGCATACAACCAATCCAATGACTAGTGAACCAAGAAAAGCTTATTCCCATAGGACACAAGTCATCTGAAACATAACTCAATTGAAATTTTATTCAAGTCTTCTATAGATGCCACTGCTGAATTCGCAGCCTTCTATGATGGGAAAAAAATTAAGCAGATTCAAGAAAAATGTCTTACCCCACATCGTACAGCAACAGGAGCCCACTGGCTTTCAACACCCAACATAAGAAGATAATCCAACACCTTTTTCTAGAAGACAATCACAACATGATTTTAAGATCAAAATCCGCTGTTATACCTACAATGGTGCTAATAAAAGTAGATTCAATATTGTGACAAACCTGAGCCAAAACTGTTTGATTGGTCAGCTTGTTTGTATCTTTTCCACGCTCAGCTTCTGAACCTCCTATGATTAACAAATTAATGGTTTCTAATGCGCTCAGCAGGTTAATTGTCTACTGGCATGATGTTGGTTATAAAAACCAAAAAATCATCAGTAAGGCTTGTGTGATTGCATGCTTAAAATTATTAAAAAAATCAAAATGTTTAACTATTGAAAAAATGCAAAACTATGAATAATTGAGTATCTAACCTTCTGTTGGGTAAAACTGTAAGCACTCCCTCGAAGCTTCAGAATGGATATTAAGGCATCAAAACCCATTGTCTCTCTCAATAATATCTAAACCACAAACATATTAGCATGAGAATAAGATTGTTGGCATAAACAACATTAACATAAGATACAAACCTGATTGGAGGCATTGTTACGCAGAAGATTGTTCAATAATTGAAGACAGTCCTGACAGTAACAAAAAGGATGTTTCAGCAATACATTCACATACTTCTTTACCGCATGAAAGTATAAACCAGATTTAGGCAGCAAGAACAATGAAATACCCGCAACGGAAAATTCACAAAAAAGATCACTTACATCATGGATAAATAGTCATAAGAAAAATACACAAACATGCATTTTGATAAGATGATATTAAACTTTCGTTCAAATGAAGATCGTCAAGAGTTGTGAAAAAAGACAATACAATTGATTTTCAATTTCTAGACCGCATGAAACACAAAGAAACTACTAGAATGCATTCTCACGAAGCTTTACATCATTTCCAAAAGCATAGTTTCTGAAATTATAAATGTTAAACTACAAATGGTCTACCAAAATGGAAATTTTCTTCAGACAAGTTAAGCACATATAAGAATTAAGGATAGTTCATGTTCCTAACAAGGGCACTGACAAAAAAAAATTAGGGCTTCAAAAATTAGCTATAATTTATACACACGCACGCACGTGTGTGTGTGTGTGTGTGTATACACAAACATTTATATAAAAATGGTGCTATGAGACCTGACAGATGAATGTAAATGGTTAACAAACCAACAATAAGGACAAGTAACCTAGCAGCAAACAAGATGAACTAGTTTAATAAGTCTACATTACAAACTTGATTGGAAAGTCACCTGCACAACAACACCACCTTCTGAACCTCCTTCCTCTCTAATAATGCCAAAGATTTTCTCAATTGCACCTTCAAAGACCACAATTTTTTGAATTTCCTACAATCATAAAACAAATCAGTTAGCAAGGAAAATGTGCACACAGGTTCAAACGTGGGTGAAAAGCAAAAGAAACATAGAAGCAAAGATATAGGAGAAGATGATGCAAAGGAGATCAACTGACCTCGGCTTCTCTAGTTAGGTAAGTAAGAAGCAGCAGGGCCTCATTCCGTATAACCTACAAAGTAGGCCATAAATATTTTACTACAATAAAATTATCAATGGTGCAAAAAAATAATGCATTAAGGAGAAAAGGCAGTAGATGTCCCCTTCCCTCTCTTAAAAATCTCATAAAGCAACGAATTCACAAATTTCCAATATTCATATGCTCAAATGTAGGAACGTATAAGATTAGTAATTGAAAATTTCCGATGAGAAATTCAAACAATCTTAATAGGTCATGCCATGAGAAAAAGACTCCATAACTTCAAAAATTGTCATTGAATTCACAATATTGCACCTCTCGATCCATAAGCATATCCATCAGTCGAGTTATACCACGAGGAATTGTTAGAATGGCTTCCTGTAACCTGAAAAGGAGCTCAGAAAAAATCTTTCCAGCAATAACTTAGAAATCCATTAAAATTTTGGTGAAGGAAGATAGCTATAAATTCATACCTATTTGGAGAATTTGTGAGAAGGGCAGTCAAAATTTGTAGCGTATAATATCGTACATAGAAGTCCTCTTCTGACTGCCAGTATGCACATTGAAACATTCTCTAGTTAAATACATAATAATCGCAAAGTAAATAGAAGTGCTTTGGTAATGAATGAGAACGCTCACCAACAACCCTAGTAGAAGGGAAATATTTTCTGCCTCTCGGGAAAGCAAATCAGTATTCATTAAAGCTGGTTGCACCTCACTCTTTGGCCCTTTTGCATGATCAATAGGTGTCAAGGCACTAACAAGAGTTTCTAAGGAACCTCGAATCTGCAAGATGTATAATCCTTTTCAGTACATCAACAAGTGGGATAAGCACTTCATTAAGGGAAAAAAAAGTCTATAAATTGAATATGAAACATAAGTGATAACCATAAATACAAACTATGGACATAATCCTTCAAAAAGGGAAACATATAGAGAAACAGATCTTCAGGATTTGCAAGATTGTCAAACCCAACCACCATATAATTCAATGGTTTAAAAAAAAATTATCTTTACTATTTCTTCTCAATATAAATAGTACTTTATGATACTCTGATACATTCTTAGCAACAGCCTGAACTTAAAAGGAAAGACAAAGGAAAGAATTGAAATAGAAAAGAAGAAAAAACTGGAACCATTTCAACGTCATCTCTTTCTTCCCTCAAGACACCCATAAGTACAGGAAATCCTGCAGGAGAGCAACAGAATCAAGCAATACAATGGCAGGAATGATACAGAACCGATCTTGGTTAATAAATGGGAAAAAGATGCATATACCCATTGCTCCAAAAGCCATCTGTGCAGAACGACTTTCTGCAACAATTGACTGAAGTTCAGCCATGGCAGTCCTCCTGTCATCTGCCAGGACACCATTGCTTATTCGATTGAGCAGTCGCTCAACATAGCTATTGTTACATGCCATGATGGGGGTTAGTCTTATTAGTAATGTGAAATGAACAGACTAAATGCAAAATCTGATTTACCAAAATGGAGAGGAAGAGAAGGATTATGAACAATCAAGCAAATTAGAACAAACGGTAAAGAACAAAACATTCTAACAATTAATTTTTAATTATAAAAGTAATTTGTGAAAACCCGTTGAATGGATAAGGTAGATAGATTACCCTAATGTGTACTGGCAGGAAACATTTCACAGACTTGAAGACAAAAATTGAACTTAGAAGATTGAGCTGACACACCAGCTGCATGAATAAACTGACAGATAATACAGTTAAATTATCTACCCAGTGCCCACAATCTCCTGAGACATGACCAACTACTGCATGAGTGCATGCGAAACAACGGCACTTTACCAAATTGCAATGAAATCTAAAGATATGTTAGATTTTCCAAGATGTTCAATGGGTCTTTTACTTTTCGAAGCTGATAAAGTTGCACACAGCCAACAAAGATGAATTATGTCATTTTTTAAAGAGATATAATAGCCAGCCCCAACAAGTTTAGGATCAAAACTAGGTTTAATAGAAGCAACAAAATAATTAATATGATTTAGAATAGAGCAAATAAATCACATATCAAACATTTCCAGCTAAAAGCACAAAAAAGTAAAAAAAAAATTAATTAAGGCCATTGACTGCATAATCAATCCTAATTACTATAACCAAAAACACATTCTTTATCATCAAGAAAAGGAGTGTTTACCTATCTTCACTAGAAGCAGAACTGTCATTGCCAAAAACAAGCCCAACCATACCCTGCCACCAATAAAATTACTATAATTACTAAATAATCACTCAAATATGAACATCAAAACTTACATAAAATACAGCAATCAAATCATTCGCAATTGAAAAAGGGGGAAATTAAAACACTAAAAATTAATCAACTTGAAACAAAATTAAACAAAAAAATGAGAGCAAATTGAATCAGCTATGTACATATAACAACGCACATTACGATTATTGTGTTGAAAACGTAATCAAATAAAGCATTGATAGACAAAGATAGATTATCAAACCTTGTAACGAGAAGCTAAATCCATCTTAAGCAGAAGTTAATTACTGATCCAAATACCTCAAATTACAACAGAATTAAAATCGAAAATGGAGAAAATTCAGTGCGTCGAAGCAGGGGATTTTCTTGATCGCACGACACAGGGAAAGAGAGATAGCAGTCTGCTACGCTTAACAATTAACATGTTGGATTTTTATTTTTTTCAAAGGGTTATTTACATAAATACCCTAAAAATTGAAATGAATGACATTAAATACCCTGCTTTTTTTTATCAATTACACCCGTGCCCTTATTTTGATTTTTCTTTTCCTCCGTGCCCGATCTTCTTCTTCCTCGTCGGCTTCGTCTTTTTTATCGATCCCAATCTTCCTATTTACTCATCTTCACTTCGCCGCCGTCGATCTCTTCTCTCCGGCCATAACTGCATCCTACACACCAACCACTAACGACTCCTTCTCTTCATCATCATCATTAATTCATAACCTGTCTCAATTCAAAATATTGATTTATCCAAACATCATCATCAATTCAAATTGCCAACACCCATCAATAACATCATCATCATCATCAATTCAAATTGCTTCAAGTAAATGTTAATTGTATGGAGTGCATTTGTCTGATATTTTATTTTGGCACTATTTGTTTTCCAGGATAACCCACCTCATTGTTGCTTCAGAATAGCTTCTGCTACAACTAATAATCCTAATTCATCTCCTGAAACAAAGATAACCCACTAATTTTGTATTTTGCGGTGAGCATAGGAAGGACAACGATGGAGTAGAGAGAGAAAAAGAAAAGAGGGCAACGCATGGAGTGTTTTGGAACTCAAAACGGTGTCCTTAGTGCAAATGATGACTCTGGGTGTACTTTCTGCAAATGGAGCGTTTTTTAACCTTCAAAATATTTTTGAAATTAAATTTTTATTTATAACTTTAATAATGAATAACATAATATCAGTTATATATATATTTTTTCAAAATATTCGTAAGAATATTTTTAATTTATATTATATATTATAAAATTTTTCATTTATAATTTGATAAAATATTTATACTTATATCCACTACCTATATGATCATCATCCTTTTTCTTTATTTTTCATATTTTGTTTTATAAATAATAATATAAATTTTTTTTCCTTATATATCTTTTTTTAACATTCATATGTTTAAATTTATTTTATTTGGTTGGTTATTTTAATGGCTATATTTATTTAATCTCTACAAATAGTACATCTTGAAAAGCAACATATATTTTCTATATTCAAATATCAAAACCCACAAAGAATAAACATTAAAAAAATATAAAAATAAAAAATACATGAACACCAAGTATATTATAATATATAATGAGAATATTATTTGTATACGATAATATACTATATGTATATTAAAAATAGTAAACTATTATACACTTGAAAACATTAGTGAATTTGATAATTTGAGTTCAATATGTGGTATAATTTGATAATTGATATATGTATATCAACTAATTTGAACCCAAGGCCCAAGTACTCAAATGCCTATCTTTAACTTATATTTTGTAGTTCAAAATTTCTCACTAATATTTTCCTCCAATCAAAAGTTAACTTATTTCGTGAATAAATTATTATAAACCTTTTCACTCCTCTTCTCTTTATTAATGTGTGAAAGTATATTACTAATTATTCTAACTATAGGCGGCGGGGTTTAGCGCGCGCCCCAGTGTTTGACGACCACAGCACTGTGTGGGCTCGAGGTCAACTAGGAAATAAGATATAGGTCATGGGCCTATTCGGAGATGGAGTCACCACTCAGATAAAAGTCGGAATGCACTTTACAGCAACTGGATCCCACGGAGGTTCCCAAAAGCCGTCATCAGAGATCGGGTTCGGAAACTAGGTATGAGCGTTTGAATGCTCACCCAACTTTGCGGTTGGCCTCCGTTTGTGTTTTGCATTTTATTACCTTTAATTATTTAATTATTTCCTCATTTACCACAAGTAATGAAATTGCCTTCGGATAATTGCCAGATTTTATAATTAAGTCCGAGTTTGCACATTAGTCCAATTTCATGTCTTTATGTCCCAACATTCAAAAAACACAGTAAATAAAATAAATAATAATTTACAATCATACATTCAAAATTAAAGAGGGGGAAATGATTAAGGATTACAATGCTTTTTAACCAAATAAACGAAATAATATACAGAAAATAAACCAAACATATACCGAAAATAAACTATTAAAATAATATAAAGATGGCAATATACAAAGGATAAATAGCAAAAGTGATTACTTGATGACAGACTATCAAGTAATTCCTGCAAATATCACATGATTAGCCTTTCTCTTTACAAAAAATGGAATCACGTATAACGACATTTACAAAGAGATCCTACAAAGAGGTTGTCACATTATAAGTTAAAGAAAATATCGAACAATCAAGATAATCACCACCATGCAATCATACATACATGTTTAAGGTCAAAAGGGGACATATCAAAGTAGACGTCACAGCAAACAGACAAAAAAATGAAGCAAGAAGCGGGTCGCCTCATTCATAAGGCGATCGCCTCATTCATAAGGCAACGCCTCATCAATAGAGCTCATGCGATCTTAAGATAAAACTGGCAATATGCAAACAAAAGGTAAGGCCCCTGAGGGCCTATTAGTGGGGCGATCGTCTCACTGAGATAAGGCGGCTCCTCTTCACAGAGGCGTCGCCTGACCACCAGACCGGCTCAGACTCCCAAGACGTACAAACTTATATTCTAAGTAATCAAAACATGCATATACACAACCTACACTCATCATACTGCAACTACATGTAAAAATATTCAAAGATCCATCAATGAAATGAGATATCAAACATGACACACTAGAGATAAACCTAAAATGTGCTAATAGCTCAGTTACACATAAGCAAGAATACACAAAATGATGAACATATCAAGTTTAAGTGCAGATTTTATACCAAAATGAGAGGCCCTCAGAGCTGGTTTGGTTGAGATCCTTGTTAGGATGTAGTATCTCTTCTTGACACAAGTTTCTTCCCTCTTCTCTTGTGGGAAAGTGGACCTCCTCTTTTTCAACCTTCCTCCCCTTCTTCAGGACATTTTTTTTTCTTTCTTCCTTCTCTTTTTTTTCTCCCTCCCTCTTTCAGAGCTGCTTCCCCTCTTTTTTATTCACCCCCTCCTCTTCTTCTCTCTCTTTTTTCTCTTTTATTCCTTAGCTTTCCCATCCCCCTAAGCCTCCTAGCCCATCATGAGCTCTCCTAGCCTTTTTTCCTATCCGAAAAGTCTTTTCCTCACGGAAGAAGAAAGTCTAGAGAGTGGGGCCCGTGCTACTTGATTGTCATGATTACAGCTGCATTAAATGCAGCTGCACGTGGGCTGCCAGAGGGGCGACGCCTCATCGGTGAGGCGATCGCCTCATTACACCGAGGCAGTGCCCCTTAGCCCAGGCCTGCGCTGGGGCGAGCGGGCTTGGGCCAAACTAGAGTAGTTGGGCTCGATTTTGGGTTTTCTAGGCTTTGGATTTTCAAGTCCACTTTCACTTAGAGATTCAGGCTTCATCCTCATGTCCAAGTTCACATTCTCATCATTGGGCTTGACAACGGGCCGGTCAAACTGAGCAACTCTAATTCGTACCCTAACACGGGCTGACCGAATCGGATGTCTACACTAACATAGAAAAAAAAATGAATAACAATTATGTTATAGTATATAATGAGTATACTATTTGTATATTATATAAATATTATACTATGCATATATTATTCATATATTAAAAATAGTATACAATAAATGTACTATTCACATATATTTTTTTGTTTCTTATACACTTTAAGATATTAAAAAATATAATAATTTTAGTAAGTATATATTGTCAGAAAAATTATCAAAAAAGTAACTGGCCTTAAACGCATATTCAATAGTATATTATTCGTATATTCAAAATATACTAATCTAACTAACCTGACTCTAAAAAAAAAATTAATCATGGATGAGTATGATATCATAATGTTGGGAATTGGTCTCAAATAATGCATCCTTAATGGTCTTCTTATTCGTATATTATATGAGTAACGTATTATTCATATATTATTTGTATATCATTTATATATCAAAAATAATATAAAACAAGTGTATCATTCGTATATTTTTTTTGTTCTTAAACACTTCAGAAAAATTTGATAATTTGAGTAAGTATGTATTGTTAGAAAAATTATCAAAAAAAAAAAAAAACTGGCCTTCAACATGTATTTAATTAATAAATTAAAATAATTATATTTAATTAATTAAAATAAAAAATATATAAATATAAATACCGTTATTATCAACTTTTGCACTTTTATTTTTCTTTGTCTAAAGATCAAATTAAAGAAAGAATTTCTAAAAAAAACTAAACACAATTAGATCATATATATATATATATATATATACATACACGTACATGGATTCCTTACAAATTTCAGGTCTTCTATTCTTTTCTTCCTCAACAATCTCTTTAAAATTTTAATTATTTATTAAAAGCTATTTTCGGTTTTATAATTTGAATATATTAATTGTATTTTTTTTCAAAACGGAGTCATGTGTATTTTTTAGTCATTTAGTTTTTTAATAAATTTTAAATTTAATAATAATAATAATAATATGTACTTTTATTTTGCATTAATGGTCTCACATTACTTTTTATAAAAAATTATAAAGCACTTGTCGAGTATTATAAACATCATCATGCAAAAAGGGAATGCAAAGAGAAGGGTAAAAGGAAAAAAATAAAATTATGTTAGGAATTCGGGGTATATGGACTCTAACATGCTTAGGCTTTAAATCGGGTTTGGAGTGTTGGGCCTTGCACCAATAGGGCCTCTAAAATGTTGATTGAGATTCTCAATGGGCTTGTCTTCCACCAAAATGGCCTTAATTATATGCCTTTTGCATTCTCTTATTCTTTTTAATGTGGGATTTGCTCCCACTTCATTCTCTAAGACTCCCCCCTCAAGTGCAATTGAGCTTCACTCTCTTTTAGGCCTAGTTGTCACTTACTTTAACATGGACTGATCAGAACCTAACAACTTTCTTTAGGCTTTGTGGCTCCCTTCAATCTCACCAAATCGCCTTAAGCTTTCATACTTCACTAATTCAGACCTGCCATTTTTTGGTTATGTGGTCTTCTCTAATCTTCATATAGTCCATGGGCCTCTTCAGATCTTCAAGTCTACCCGCCTCTCTTTAGGTCGATTACTTGAGCTTCCAACATCAACTTGCTCCTCAACTCTTTTTAGCTTATTATGGTACTCGTGGCTCTGATACCACTTGTTAGGAAATTTAGTCTTTGCGAAAAAGTGTGAAGATCATAAAATTATTTAAGATAATAAACAAACATGGCAACTATAAAGAACATACACAAAACACACCAATTTAACATGGTTTGGTGTAAGCCTATATCTATAGGTGAATGAAGTAACAAATTCACTATACCAAAGCAAGAGTACAAGAAAATAACATGGAGATCAACACTCAACCCTTGAACCCAATTACACCCAAAAATCTCTAAACGCTAAAGAGATTAATATGTCTCTTATAAGATATCAAAAGGAGACAACCAAGTGCTTATACCTAAAACATCATGATGGCACCCTTGGTGCCTTTTTGGCACACCCAATGCATATAACTATACCCCTATTTATAGGGGAACATAATACCCTAATAATCAAGGATTCTCTTCAATAGGAAAGAACCATTCAATTCTTAAATAAGAATCAAATCCTTCTAAGAAAGGATTTCCTTAACTTGGCCACTAAGTATATCATAAAAGCAATTGGGCTTTAAACAAATGATGTTGTGGACCCAAAATTCAAGTCATATATTTAACAATCTCCACATTGATTTTAATTTTCTTGTAAACCAAAAACTTGCTCGACCTTCTCCATAGATGCCTCCATCCATGATGACAAATGTAAATCACCAACACGGGTTTCCAAGGAAGTACCTACTGCCCAAACCTATATGGCAGCGATGACCTTTTTATTCAAATCCTCCATATTCTCTTTGCTTATTGTAGACGATAATTTCTCCCTCTTCAAAAATGCTTCATGCATCCAATTATGTGTCAAAAATACTCACACCAATACTTTCTATGCACTAAAAGTCCTATTTGTGATATAATTTCTCTATTTTAAACTTTAATGTTGTCAATAACAAATTCTTAAATAATTGTATACAACTTTGATACCATGTTAGGAATTCGGGCTCGATGGACTATGACATGCTTGGGCGTTAAAGCGAGCTTAGAGCGTTGAGTCTTGCACCAATTGGGCTTGAACTTGAAATTTCCAATTAGGCCTCCAAAATATTGATTTGAGCTTCTCAATGGGCTTGCCTTCCACCAAAATGACCTTAGTCATTTGGATGGTGGCCCCCTCTCAATTATATACCCTTTGCATTCTCTTCTTCTTTTCAATGTTGGATTTGTTCCCACTTCATTCTCCAACAAATTAAAAAAGAAGTAAGGAAAAAGAGGATGAGGGAAAATAAGGAGAAAATAAAAATTAAAAAAGAAAAGAAAAAATAATGGGAGAATGAAGAAAATAAGGAGAAAATAAAAATAAAATAAAGATAAAAAAAGGAAAAATGAAAAAGGAGGGGAAAACATGGAGAAAATAAAAATAAATAAAGAAAAAAATCAATGAGAAATAAAAATAAAAAATGATAGGAAAAGAGAAAATAAAAAAGCGAAAAGGAAAAAATAATAAGAGAAGGGAAAAATAAGAAAAAAAAAGGAAAAAAAAAAAGGGGAAGTCCACACTTAAAACTAAGTCAAATAAAAAGTGGGCAAAATTGTCATGACCTAAAATAGGGGGCCATGACCGACGCTAGGGAACAGGAATTCTTTTGAATCTGGAACCCGTAGCAAGCCTTAAAAAATAAAATCATGCAATATAAAATAAATAAAATATTATGCAGCAAAAATTTAAATCTCAAATATAAAATAAATTCTCAACATCATTTAATATCATAAAATCACATCATATATATAATAAAATCTTTAAGTACAAATATTTCAGAGTAGCACTCTGAATTTAAAATCTCATACGTACATAATTATAAGTTCAACTCACAACAGATTAAAGTACAACAACCACTGCAGTGTCTAGAATACAAAATAAATTCAAGTAAGCAATTTACATAATAAGGCCGGAGCGGAAGAAATCCGGCGTACAGGCCTGCTACTAAGGTCTAAGGATGAAGACTCTCCTGAAAAATATCAACAGAGGGGAGTCAGACCTCACTAAGTGAATTGTTATAATATATATACATGCATCTCCTATATGAAAAATGTATTCACACATATGCATATAATATATATATATATATATATATGTGTGTGTGTGTGTGTGTGTGTGTGTGTGTGCAGACATGTACACACAGATGCTGAAAGAATCACTTCATATATAGTACTAAAAAATATCAGTTTATGAAATATCAAATAGAACCTTAAATGATCGCAACCTCAAATAATAATAGACAACACTCTAGTCATACAGGTTCACTTAGTTCCAAATAAATTCACTTATTCCATTTGGACAGTGGATTGGCCCAGAGATACTAAGTCAACTGAGCTCTAGCAGTCTGACTGTCAGTGTGATTGACCCCGAGACACTTGGTCAACCGAGCTCCAACAATCACACCCTCAATCACATCAATCTCAATCATATCAAATCAATCAAGTCGTAGTCCACAAATAGGTTAGTAAGTTAACCTAAAATCTATCGTCGTACTGATACGTACTCAGTCCTAGTGCTGCCCACTAGGTAGCACGTTCTATTGATATCCTTCATTAAAATAGACTCATACATTCGTAAAATAAATGATGTATGATATTAATTTAAATGGCAATATAAACCATATATATATACTAGAAATATACCAAAAATAAACTAAGTATATTTCGAGTATATATATGTCAGATAAATTTAGTTCAATTATAAAATAAACAAAAAATAAACCATATATATACTTAAAAACAATTTAGGTATAAATCAAGAATAAAACATGCATTTATTTCAAAGTATACTGAAAATATACCTAAAATATACTAATCATTTACTAAAGCAGTTTATGCATAAATCATGCAATTAAAACATATATTTCTAAAACATGTAACCTAAATACACATATATATAAAATAACAACTCACGGTTGTGTGCTCCACGAGACGGATCCGACGGGGCTGGTCCACTAGGCCTCGGTCTCGGTGCAACTAAACAATCAAATCACAATACAAAATCAAAACAAATCTAACTTAACTTCTAGATACTCGATCTAGAATTCTAGACACAGATAGATAATAGGGATTTGACCAAATGTTATGTTTTACAAGAATTCTACCAAAAATTTAACAGAACCTCCTCTGTAAAATGGATATCTCTTTACTTAAAAAGTAGAGCCGGTAAATACACTTTGAATAGATTTCACAAAACATTCACATAACCTTCGGTCGGAATCCCAAATTGCAAATTTCACCGACCGAGGTCCACAATTCACAAGAAAATACCATAAAGTACATTGAAATTTCATAAATACCAAAAATACCCTTTATATACCAAAATATAGCAATTTACATATTTAAACATTAAAAATAATTATTTCATCAATATTTACTTAAAAACCCTGATATTAATATAATATTATTAAAAATCGATAATTCTCGTTAACTTCACAAATATTAATAGAAATTCATTTTATAAATTCAAACTACTTAATTAGTCCAAAAACATATTAAAAATCATTAAAAACCCATTTATTTACAAAAAAAAAGTATATTATATATAATTTGAAAATAATTTTTGACAAATAGTTTTAATTAGTTAAAAATAGTAAATAATTTTTAAAAATCATTTTTATACCTCAATTAATTAATAAAACCAATTAAACTTAATATTAATATTCAACTAAAATTACTACCAAATTACCAAAATACCCCTAATATATAAAAATTCACATAATATACTATAATTATTCAAAAATAGACTAAAAATTATATAATTGCTCTAAAATTATTTTATCAACATATAATTCAATAAAATCAATAATTATACTCAATTAACCAATTAATTTGAACAAAATACACATATAACCTATATTTCTAAAATTCACATAAACTAAATAAAATTATATTAATTACAAAAAAATCATAAAAATTATAAATTAAATTCTATAATTATTTTCAACCACCATAAACACCAAAAATCATAATTTCACAATTTATTTAATTAATTTACGAAAATTATAAAATAATAATAAAATAATAAAAAATTCACAAAAATCAAAATAAATTCCAAAAATTCAAGAGTATAGATTGAGCTAGTAGAATCAACTTTTGTGAAGGAATTAAGCTTGAATATCAAAAATTGAAGTTCAAAAAAATGAAGAAATAAAAGAGGCCAAAATTGAAATCAAGCTCAAATCCTTACCAAATCAAGTTTTCAAGCTATAAGGAGCTTGGAATTGGCTTCTATGGAGTTCTAGGAGCTCAACGGCACTTGAACCACAGGATTTGGTGATCGGAAATGCCTTGAACGGAGGAAGGGCGAGTTTCTGCAATTCTGGCTTCCACAGGCCTCAGACAACGCCGAAGAAGGTGACCGGGATGGCGGAGCTGCTGGAGAAAATGGTGGCATACTCTGACGGCCTCTGATTGGCATTGCAGAGGTGAGGGGGTGAGGGGTAGTGTAATATCCCGTATTTTTTTAAACATTTTTATATTTTACCGGGATATGCATTGTTAATAAATTTTGTATATATATTACGATATTTTAGGAGTTGATATGTATTTAAAATCTATTTTAATTATTGTGTCTTATTTACAGTGCTTTACGTAAAATTTTCCCGGGACTTGCATTTTCGGGGAAATTTTCACGTAAATAATTTATTATTAATTATTTTAAATATATTTTTGGACTTGCATGAACTCATACATATTTTTAAAATATTAAACACCGTGTATACATATAATTATTTATTTAATTAGGGTTTAGTATTTTACCCTAATATTTTATTATTTATTTATTAATTTATTGTTATTTAATTATTAAAGTATTAAATTTTATGTGTGTGGATGTAAATTTTTCTAAATATTTTATTAAAATTATTTTTATTTTATTTTTATTATTTTTATTTTTTCTTCTTTTCTTTTTCTTTTTCTTTCTTTTTCTTTCTTTTTCTTTTCTTTCTTTTTTTTTTCTTCTTCTTCTTCCCGTGCGCGCCCGACCACCACCCCTCACCACCGCCTGCAACTTCCGATTCCCGACCGACGGTGTGCCACCAGGAGCTCCACCTTCCTCAGCCAGCTGCTCCGTCGCCCCCAACTCCCTTCCCCGGCGCTGGCAAGCCCCTTCTCTTCCATTTCCGGCCGAAGCTCCATTTCTTCACACCTTACGTTTTCGGCCACCATTTTCGACACCGCTGGTCTCTTTCTTCTCCTTGAGCTCCGGTGAGTGTGATTCTAGCTTTGGTTTGAGCTAAAATGGTTTAGATTTGCTTAGGTTTCGATTTTTCGAATTCGGCCATATTAGGGTTTTCGATTTTTTTGAGCTTCGAATTGATTTATTCATGGAAAATCCCTTTAAAAATGTTGATCCTAGTATCTGAATCTACATGTATGAATTTTTGTGGAATTTGTGGAGATTTTTTGGATTTTTGGGTATTTTTGAATATTTTAATATTATTTTCTAATTTTCGGAAATTAATTATTTAAATTATGAAATTGTGTTTTATGGTTAAATTAGGTGTTGAAATGAATTATAGGAATTTATTTTGAATTTTTATGAATTTCTAAGTATTTATTTTGAATTATTGAAGTTTATGTAAATTTGGGAAATTAGGGTTAATTATGTTTTTAATTGAATTTAATTGGTTAATTGAGTTTAATTATTAATATTATTAATAAATATGTTGATAAAATTAATTTTGGATAATTATACTATTTTTGGTGAATTTTTGAAGTAATTATAGTATATTTATATATATAAGGGCATTTTGGTAATTTTACACAAAATTGGCTAAAAATGTAATTTAATTGGTTTTAATAATTATTTAAGGTATAAAAATGATTTCTACAAATTATTTAGTATTTTTAACTAATTAAAACTATTTTTCGTGAATTATTTTCAATTATATATATAATATACGGTTTTTCTAATAAAATGAGTTTTTATCGGTTTTAATGTGTTTAAAGGTTAATTATGTAATTTCTACCTATAAAATGTATTTTTAGGTTTTAAGGATATTTTTGGTATTATCAGAATTGTTCTGTGTTTGTGGACCCCGATCGGTGGACTGTAGTTTGGAGTCCGACCGTGGGATTTTGATTGCGCTTTGTGTAGTTTTTCGAAGTGTATTTCCTTGCAGGGTCGGCTCTACTCTTTTGAGTAGAGAGATGTCCGTTTTACAGGGGAGGTTCTGTCGAATTTTCGATAGAATTCTCGTAAAACGTGATATCCGGTCGAACCCTAATTTCTGATTCTGTGTTTAATACTCTAGATCAAATTCTAGGATTTCTATTAGGTTTATTCTAATGTCTGTCGTTATTTGTTTGTTTAGTTGCGCCGAGACCGAGGGCTAGTGGACTAGGCCCGTCGGACCCGTCTCGTGGAGCGCACTAGGTGAGTTACTATACTATATATATATGCCTTAGGATGCATGATTTTAGAAATATATGTTTTATTTTGATTAAATTGCATAAATAACGTGATTTTTATTTAAGTATATTTTTGGTTTATTTTTGGTATATAATAAATTATATACATGTTTTGTTAATAAAATATATTTAAAATGTTTTTAAATATATTTTTAGTTTAATTTATGATTTGACTGGATTTATTTGACGTATATATACTCGAAATATACTTGGTTTAGTTTTGGTATATTTCTGGTATATATATATGGGTTATATTGTTATTTCATTTACATTCATGCAT
Source organism: Mallotus nudiflorus (assembly GCA_947683625.1). NCBI lineage: Eukaryota > Viridiplantae > Streptophyta > Magnoliopsida > Malpighiales > Euphorbiaceae > Mallotus > Mallotus nudiflorus. The sequence continues at coordinate 5,900,900 of CANTUR010000283.1, read as the reverse complement.
CATTTATTTTTGTGAATGAATGTTTTACATAATTAATGGTGAAGGATATCGATAGAACGTGCTACCTAGTGGGCAGCACTAGGACCGAGTACGTACCGGTACGCCTATAACTTTAGGCTATATTACTAACTATTTGTGGATATTGATTTGATATGATTATTGATATGTGTAAGATGTGGTTTGGGTGTGATTGCTGGAGCTCGGTTGACCAAGTGTCTCGGGGCCAATCACACTGGCAGTCAGACTGCTGGAGCTCGGTTGACTTAGTGTCTCGGGGTCAGTCTACTGTCTAAATGGATTAAGTGGATATATTTGGAATAAGTGAGCCTGTATGGCTAGAGTGTTGTCTAACACTATTTCTGAGGTTGCGATATTCTAGGGTTCTATGTGATCCTTCATAAAAGATGATTTTCAATAAAAATATATAAAAGGAATTTTCCTGCATCTGTGTGAATTTGCATGTATATATTTACATATTATGTATATACTGTTGATTGTATGCATTATCATTTAGTGTGTATGTATATATATTATAGTAATTCACTCAGTGAGGTCTGACTCCCCTCCGTTGACTATTTTTCAGGAGAGTCAACTTCTTCAGACCTCAGTAGCAGGTCGATACGCCGGATTTCTTCTGTCCCGGCTTCTTTGTGTAAACTGCTTACTTGAGTCTTATTTTTATAATCTAGACACTGCAGTAGTTGTGAATTAAAGTGTGGGATTTCATGTATTTTATTTAAAGAGATGTATTATATTGAAACTGAATTTGTACTGAAAGATTATATATATATGAGATGAGATTTGATTTAAATCCAGTGATAAGAATGTTATTATTATATTTACGATTTTTATTTCCGCTGCATATATATATTATTGTTATTGTTACTATTGCATATTTTATTTTATTTTTAGGCTTGCTACGGGTTCCGGATTTGAAAGAATTCTCATTCCCTAGCGCCGGTCATGGTCCCTGTTTTGGGTCGTGACAGGTAGGGCGTTGGGGGTGTGAGGAAGAAGATGGATTTTATTTTATATATATATATATATATATTATAACTTTAACTTTAATAACATAATTAAATAATAATATACACACATTAAACACACACCACACAATATTATATACATTTATATACATATACATACATACCATATATATATATATATAAATAACCCTAATAATTATAATAATATATATATATGTATATATATTAATATACAAAATAATAATGCATGAAACAATAAAATTTTTTAAAATAAAATAATATTAAACAATAAAATTTTATTTAAATGCTATTTTCCAAAATAATAGGTTTCGGAATAATTTTTACGTAAAATTTTTTAAATAAACATAAAATAACATTAATTATTAACAAAAAAATTAAATATCAAAAATATGTATTAAAAATTATTAATACTGCATATTCCGATAAAATATAAAAATATTTTAAAACGCAGGTTATTACAAGAATGAAAAGAAAAAGAAAAACAGGGCACTCTTGAAAAAAAAAAAAAAGTAAGCATGCAATTATTTTAAAAAATAAGGCATTTCTTTGCAAACCAATAAAAAAATTGATCCAATTTTCTAAATTTCTCTTTTTTAAAATAAAAGGCCCAAGTGTGTTTATTTAGGCTAATAATTCAATTTATTTGGACTATGTGTTTTAAATACGTAAAATTACTATGTACCCTGTTCGCTACTGTTTGACCAAATTTTTTTCAAAATTACAGTTTTTTTTTGTCACTTTTGCCTTTTCATGTCTCATTTTTAACTTTTTTTTTTTTTTCATTTATATGGTCAATTTTAAAAAGTGAGTTTTTCATATAAGGATTTCTCTTCTCCCTTTTCTCTTCTTTGGTATTCTCTTCTTTAATCTTCATTTTCTTTTTCACACACTTTTTTTTTTAATTCTTATAGTGCTCCCTTGTCCCTCCTTACTAGCTCTTATGTTTTCGCACCTCTTTTCAAAAATGGAATCTCCCTCTCAATTTAATACTTAATCGAAAAGTCTACACATTGTAAGCTCCTGACCATTCACCAAATTTTCTTTTCTTTTTATCACACTATGTTGGTCCTTTTGATAAAATTAGTACACATAATAAGAAAAAAAAGAAAAATAAGATGGTTTGAAATTACTTAAATATTTTTAGAAGAAATGATGAAACTAATAAAAGAGTTTGTAGAATATCATGATTTTAGCTTATCCGTTTCAATCTTCTAGCTTATGAAGCTCACTGAGATGCTCACAATATAAAGAAAGCATAACAGTGAACTTTTCCATCTTTTTTTTATATTGAAAACCAGCATCTTACGATTGAATTATAATGGATAGCTGTTATTTTCATTATTTTTGGTTATTAATACTCGGGTTATTAATGAGTTCTTTTCTTTTTCTTCTTTTTAATTCTATTTTAATTGGGTTTTATTCTAATTTTATTTCCATTGGATTGACTTAAAAAAATCTAAAGTATTGTTTGTTATTTTATTTGGTTGTTTCAATGATTTTTTTGGTTGTTTTGATTGTTTCAATTGTTTTGGTTGTTTTTTATTGTTATGTTTTTTTATTTTCATTGATTTGAGTTGAAAAATCTAAAGCGTTGTTTATTATTTTATTGGTTGTTTCAATTGTTTTAGTTGTTTTAGTTGTTTTAATTGTTTTAGTTGTTTTGGTTATTTTGGTTGTTTTCTCATACATGAAAACAATCACCATATTTTTAAATAAATATTATCAAATACTGTATTTTTTAAAGAAAAAAAGTCAACCATTTTTTTTATTTTTAGTTATTTTTGAAAAAATTCATTTTAAATATGATATGTGTAATAAATGAATCATGTTATAACTCTAAAACATTTAACGTCATACATCCACAACATTAGTAAGCACCTTTTCATATTAAAAATATTTTTGTATTGAAACTTTCAAGAAATCTTTCAAAAATATTTTCAAATTATTTTCGCAAATATAAAAAATTAAGTTGTTGCCTTTCAATTTGGATATCCATTTCTAAGTCCTGCAACTATTTCTTGTTGACAATATTTGTTATTTACATATATGAGTTTGTTTAATATAAAGTTAAAAATAAAAATAAATATAATTAATGTTAGAGAGGATCTATATGTTACAACCCAAAACAAGGGTCATGACCGGTGCTAGGGAACGGGAATTCTTTCGGATCCGGAATCAGTAGCAAGCCTAAAATAAAATAAAACATGTAATAGAAATAATAACAACACATTTAAGTAAAATATTATGCAGCGGAATAAAATCATAAATATAAAAATAATAATCCACCACGGGATTTAAATCAAATCTTCAACTCATATATAAATAAATCTTTTAATACAAGTTCAGTTCAAATATTTAAAGTATATATCTCATACAAATATAATACAATATCTTTAACAATTATACGACTACTGCAATGTCTAGAATATAAAATAAAACTCAAGTGAGCAATTTACATAAAGAAGCCGGGGCGGAAGAAATCCGGCGTACAGGCCTGCTACTGAGGTCTGAAGAAGATGACTCTCCTGAAAAATAGTCAACGGAGGGGAGTCAAACCTCACTAAGTGAATTACTATAATATATATACATGCATACTAAATGACAATGCATACAGTCAACAATATATATATAATATGTATGTATACAAGCAAATACACACAGATGCAATAAAATCATTTTTTTTATATTTATCGAAAATCACAGTTTATGAAGGATCGAATAGAACCCTAGAAAATCGCAACCTCAAAACAGTGTTAGACAACACTCTAGCCACACAGGCTCACTTATTCCAAATATATTCACTTGATCCATTTGGACAATAGACTGGCCCCGAGAGACTAAGTCGATCGAGCTCCAACAGTCTGACTGTCAATGTGATTGGCCCCGAGACACTTGGTCAACCGAGCTCCAGCAATCACACTCCCAAAACCTTTCTCACACATCAAATAATCAAATTCAATCAATGTCCTCAAACAGGTTAGTAATATAGTCTAAATGCTATAAGCGTACCGGTACGTACTCGGTCATAGTGCTGCCCATTAGGTAGCACGTTCTATTGACATCCTTCATTAAAACATAAAACATACATTCATAAAAATAAATGATGCATGAATTGAATAAAATAGCAACATAAACCATATATATACTATAAATATACCAAAAATAAACCAGATATATTTCGAGTATATATACGTCAAATAAATTCAATATAATTACAAACTAAATTAGAAATATATTTAAAAATATTTTAAGTATAAATGTTTAATAAAATATTCATATAATTTAAAATGTATCAAAAATAAACCAAAGATAAACCAAGAATAAACTAAAAATAAGCTTAAATACTAATTGAGTTATTTATGCATATTTAATCAATATAAAACATACATTTCTAAATCATGCACCCTAAGCATATATATATAAAATAGTAACTCACACTTAGTGTGTTCCTCGAGATGGATCTGATGGGCCTGGTCCACTAGGCCTCGGTCTCGGTGCAACTAAACAAACAGAAATAACAGACATCAGAATAAACCTAACAGAAAATCCTAGAAACTCGATCTAGAATATTAGACACAGAATCAAAATTAGGGTTCGACCGGATATCACGTTTTACGAGAATTCTACCAAAAATTCGGTAGAACCTCCCCTGTAAAACAGACATCTCTCTACTCAAAGAGTAGAGCCGGCCCTGCAAAGAAACACACTTCGAAAAATAGACACAGAAACACATCCACAACCCCTCGGTCGGACTCCAAACTACAGTTTACCGACCGGGGTCCACAATTCACTAAATAATATAGAAATACCAAAAATACCCTTATATCATAGAAATACATTTAATAAGTAGAAATTACATAATTAACCCTAAAACACATTAAAAATCGATAAAACTCATTTTATTAGAAAAATCGTATATTATATATATAATTTGAAAATAATTTACGAAAAATAGTTTTAATTAGTTAAAAATACTAAATAATTTGTAGAATCATTTTTATACCTTAAATAATTATTAAAAGCAATTTAATTACATTTTTAGCCAATTTAGGGTAAAATTACCAAAATACCCCTATATATATAAATATACTAAAATTAATCCAAAAATTCACCAAAAATAATATAATTGCACAAAATTAATTTTCTCAACTTATTTATCAATAATATCAATAAATAAACTCAATTAACTAATTAATTTCAATTAAAAACACAATTAACCCTATTTTCTCAAAATTACATAAACTAATTAAATTCAAAATAAATACATAGAAATTCATAAAAATTCCAAATAAATTTCTATAATTCATTTCAACCCTTATATTTATCATAAAACACAATTTCATAATTTATTTAATTAATTTTCGAAAATTAGAAAATAATACTAAAATATTCAAAAATACCCAAAAATCAAAATAATTTCCAAAAATTCTATAAAAATTCACACATGTAGATTAAGCTAAGGGGAACAACATTTGTGAAGGAATTTTTCATGAATCAATCAATTCAAAGTTCAAAAAAATCAAGAACCCTAAAATGGTCGAATTACCAAAATCGAAACCTAAGCAAATTAAGACCATTTCAAGTGAAACAAAGCTTGGAATCACACTCATCAGAGCTCAAGGAGAAGAAAAAGACTGGCAGTGTCGAAAATGGTGGCCGAAAATGCCGTGAATGACGATGAGAAGAGTTTCGGCTTCTCCAGCCAAAATGAGCTTCCCAACATCGGAAATGGACTCTGCTGGCGGCAGAACAGCTGGAGGGAGGAGGTGGCACACCGGGAGGCACACCGACGGCAAGAGAACGGCATGACAGTGGTCGGATTCGCGAGGAAGACGATCGGGAGGGAGAAGAGGGGAGAATGGCAAAACCGTAAATAAATCAAACTTTATATTTTTGTTTAATATTGAATGTATATGTATATATATATACTTTTACACTATATATTAAAATAATATAAACTCACACACATTAAATATACACCACACACATATAATTTAATATTTTTAATAATTTATACACTAACAATAATTAAATAATATTAAAACTAATAATAAATAATAAAATATTAGGGTAATTAATTAAACCCTAGTTAAATAAATAAATACACATATATACGTTATTTAGTACTTTTAAAAATACATATGAGCTCATGCAAGTTCGAAAATCTATTTAAAATAATTAATAATAAATAATTTACATGTCAATTTCCCCGAAAATGCAAGTCCCGGGAAAATTTTACGTAAAGTACTTAAAATAATATAAAACAAATAAAAAATCAATTTTAATTAAATAGCAACTCATGAAATATCATAAATATATACAAAAATTATTAATACTGTATATCCGATGCAGTATTAAAATATTTAAAAACACAGGATATTATAGTATATTAAGGTGCCTTGGCACTCTAAGTCATGTGCTGAACTTTACTGTTTGAATTCCAAATTGGAATTCCTTTCTTGTGCCCAACGTCCTTCTTCTTAACTTCTTAATTTCTTTATTTATTTATTTTTATTGGTTATCATTAATGCTAATAGTTGTAATTTTGGAGTAATGTTTTGAAGAGCTACTACTCTTCAATTATAACTACCTTTCATTATATGCATGTTTAGATTTTATTTTGTTTACATATATACATCTTACGGAAAAAAACAAAAAGGTACAAAATTTTTAAAAAAATACTTTTGATGAACAAACAACAACAAGAAAGATCATATTAATTCTTTTCACTATTTGCTAAGTGTAAAGAATTCAAGGCTTGTCATATCTACTAAAGCAATTTATACAAATCCTTATAGCAAAACTCGAGAAGGAATGGAGGTAAATTTCGCTTTTAGGAAAGCGATTTTCAATCATGTTTCAAGCCTAAATCAAGATACGTATTCTCCACATTAATATTATTATTTCTAACAATCTAAAAGAGAAATTTTCATATTAATTATGGAAGAAGACATCATGGATACTAACACAATTAAAATGATGAATCAAGACTTCATACATCTTGATTGATTTGATAAAGCAAATTTTATGCGATGGAGAGACAAGTTGAAGTTTATGCTTACCGCATTAAAGGTTTATTATGTATTGGATTGCCTCCTATTTTCGAACCAAAGGAAGATGACAATGAAAAAATTATTGCATTGAGAAAGAAGAGAGAGAGGAAGATTAAATTGTGTTTAGAGTTCATATCTTAAATGCTCTTTTAGACCGATCATATGATTTCTACACAAATGAAAAATTAGCCTTAAAGATTTGGAATGCATTATAGTTTAAATATAAGGTGGAAGAAGTAAGTACGAAAAAATTTTTAATCTCTAAATATATAGAGTATGCTTTTAATGATGAAATGACTAATTTATCACAAGTGCATGAACTTCAAGTGTTGGTTAATCAATTGAAAGCTACGGAGATTGAACTTCCTGAATCTTGTCAAGTGGGGGCCATTATTATAAAATTGCCTCCATCTTTGAAAAGTTATAAGAAGAAACTTCTTCATAATACCAAAGACTATTCTTTGGAGGAATTACAAAAACATGTTTGAATCGAAGAGGAATCAAAGGTGAGGGATGGTAAAGAAATTACTTTTATTGGCAATAATAAAGCCAATTCTGTGAATAAGCCTTTCAATAAATCCAACGAAGGCAAACAAATCAAAAGAAATTTTCTTGGCCCTAAAAACGATCAAGGAAACTTTAAAAAGCCTATGAAAGGGAACTATTTTGTTTATGGAAAATTTGGCCATTATGCTAGAGAATGCAGATTTAAGAAAATCAAAAAATTGGAAGTTAATTCCTTAGTATAAAGTGAAGATATTGTTCCCACCATTAGTGAAATTTGTGTTATACAAGGAAAGGTTTTGGGTTGGTGGTATGACACATGTGCTGCCATACATGTTTGCTATGAAAAATCTCTTTTTAAGACCTACAAAGAAATTGATGATGGATAAGAAATTCAAATGGGAAATAATGGAAGCTCTAAGGTATATGGCAAAGAAAATATTGATATTGTCTCTACCTCGGGCAAGAAAGTGACTCTTACTAATGTACTTTATGTTCCCGATATGAATAGAAATCTTGTTAGTGGAGATTTGTTAAACTTGGCGGGTGTTAGATTTGTGTTTGAATCGAACAAATTAATTTTGACTTGAAATGGTGCATTTGTTGGTAAAGGCTATTCATGTGATAGAATGGCAAACTATGTACTACACTTGATGCTTTATGTACTACAATTAATAATAATAAAAGTGATGTTTCTATTTATATGCTTGATTCATCTATATTATGGCATCATAGACTAGGACATGTAGGCTTGAATTCTATCAAAAGAATGATTAAAAGTGGAATGCTTTCATGTGATATTAATAATTTCCAAAAATGTGAATAATGTGATAAATCTAAAATGACAAAAAAAGCCTTTTCAAAGTGTTGATAGAAATACTAATTTGCTAGATTTAATTCATTTGGATATTTGTGAATTAAATGGCACATTAAATCTAAAATGACAAAAAAACCTTTTCAAAGTGTTGATAGAAATTCTAATTTGCTACATTTAATTCATTTGGATATTTGTGAATTAAATGTCACATTAACTAGAGGAGGAAATAGATATTTTATTACATTTATTGATGAATTCTCTAGATATGCATATGCATATTTGTTAAAACACAAAGATGAGGCTTTTAATGCATTTAAAAACTATAAAGCTGAAGTTGAAAATCAATTAAGAAAGAAAATTAAAATCTTAAAAAGTGATAGAGGTGGAGAATATTTTCTTAATGAATTCAATTTATTTTGTAAACTAAATGGCATAATTCATCAATGCTCAACACCTAGAACTCCAGAACAAAATGGTTTAGTGAAGAGAAAAAATATAACTTATTTAGAAATGGTCAATGTTATGTTGATGCATGCCAAATTACTATTTAATTTATAGGGTGAAGCTCTTCTTGCTACATGTTATAGTATGAATCAAATTCCTATGAAGAAAAATCAAATTTCTCCATATGAATAATGGAAAGGAAGAAAGGCTAACGTAAATTATTTTAAAGTGTGGGGGTGCCTTGCTTATTATAAAAATAATGATCCAAAAAAGACTAAATTGGGACATAGAGGGATCAAATGTGCTTTTATAGGTTATGCCTTAAATAGCAAGGCTTATAGGCTTCTAAATTTATAGTCTAATGTCATTATTGAATCAAGAGATGTTGAGTTTTTTGAACATCTATTAGCTTTTGAAAATAGAGTTCAGAATTTACCATATAAAATAACACTTAAAGAGACATCTCATAGAATTGAAGAACAATCAAGTTTTTAAGACATTAATAAAGAATCTAGTGAAATAAGAAGAAGCATTATAATTAAAAAATTAAAAAATCTTAGAATAGATGAAATTGACTCTCAACGTATTTCTTTTAACCTTGTTGAAGGAAATAGATATCAAGTTGTGAGTATAATTCCCTTTGTTCTTCAAGTTGAAGATGATCCAAAAACTTATAATGAGATTATGGCCTCGAGGGATGCAAGTTTTTAGAAAGATACAATTAAAGATGAAATGAATTTAATAATGTCAAACCACGCTTGGAAACTTATTAATTTACCTTCAACTTCTAAACCTATAGGTTATAAGTGGGTGTTTAGGAAAAAGTATCATACATATGGTATGTTGTACACTCACAAAACTAGGTTAGTAGTTAAAGGTTTTTCACAAAAAAAGGCATTGATTATTTTAATACATATGCACTTATAACAATAATTACTTCTATCCGTATTATTTTTGCTTTAACATTAATTTACGATCTTTATGTTCATTAAATGGATGTCAAAATGGCATTCTTCAATGAAGATCTCAATGAGGAGGTTTATATAGAACAACCTGAAGGATTTATTCTACCTGTACATGAACATAAGGTTTGTAAATTAGTGAAATCTTTATATGGTTTAAAGCAAGCTTTTAAACAATGGCATAAAAAATTGATAATGCAATCTTATCTTTTGGTTTTTCACATAATGTTACTCATAAGTGTATTTATACTAAGTCACATGAACATTTTATTATTTTTATATGTTTGTATGTTAATGATAGGTTAATTGTGAGTAATGCCATAGAAGGCATAGTAGAAACAAAAAGGTTTTTATCTTCCACATTCATGACGAAGATTTTGAATAAGTTAATACCATTTTAGGTATTAAGGTTAAAAGAAATAGTAGGGGATATGTTTTGAGTCAATCTCATTATATAGAGAAAGTGTTGAATAAATTCAATCATTTAAAATTTAAAGAATATAATACTCCATTTAATCCAAGTATCAAATTAGTTAAGAATGATAAAAGAGTTGTAGCGCATCTTAACTATGTAAACTAAATAGGTTTATTAGTAATCCAATTATTGAACATTGGAAGGTCATTGGCAAAGTTCTTAGTTATCTTAAGAAGACTAAAAATCTTAGCCTATAATATTCTAAATTTTCTGCTATTTTAGAAGGATACATTGACACAAGTTGGATATCAAGTTTAGGAGACAGTAAATCACATCGAGTTGGGTGTTTCTTTTGGGTGGATGTACAATATCTTAGAAATCCATGAAGCAAACTTTAATAACTCACTCAAATATGGAGTCAAAGTTTGTTACTTTAGCAGAAGTTGGAAAGGAACCTGAGTGGTTGAGGGACTTTCTTTTGGAAATTCCATTGACTTCAAAGAATATAAATTCTATTTCTATTCTTTGTGATAGTCAAGCTACTTTGGCTCGAGCATATAGTGACATATATAATGGAAAGTCTAGACATAACTATTTGAGAAAATTAATTAAAAATGGAATAATTTCTCTCACATTTAAGAAGTCAAATAGAAATTTGGTTGATCCATTCACTAAACCTATTTCAAGAGATTTAGTAAAATCAACTTCAAATATGTTAGGATTAAAACTTCTTTGTTAAATTCACCAATGATAACAACCCTATGTAATACTATACAAATATAATATTTAGGTTCAAAGGGTAAAAACAAGTCATTGATATTGATAAGGATGTTAAAGTACTTAAATTTGGCCTATTTAAGGTAAGTACTTGTTGTCACAGGATTAAGGGTTGAGTTTAATCTCTTAATGAAGTTCAGTATTTAGAACAAGTGTTTCTAATGTGACAAACCAGTGGAAGAACTTCACCAATATAAGCTTCAAAGTGGTGTCGCTTCAATTGAGAGTTTGCAAGTTACTCTTATAAAAGCTTATGAATTTGGATAGTACTTGGTCGTATATGTGCTAAGCGAGTGATTGAATGGAATAAAATTGTGAATATTTATGTGTATAGTAACATCGATGATTTCACAGGAAATAACATGTTCAAAGCTAAGGTGCTACATGAAATTTCAATTTTTTCTTATGTTATTATACTAAGATTATATTCAAATCGAAAGATATATTATTTTATGAATAAATATTTTGATCTTTCTTGCTGGTGTTTTAACTTTGCATTTAAACAAGTGGGGGATAGGTGACAATATTTGTTATTTAGATATAAGAGTTTGTTTAAATATAAAGTTAAAAATAAATATAAATATAATTAATGTTAGAGAAGATCTATATTAAGGTCTTGACACTCTAAGCCATGTGCTGAACTTTAGTGTTTGAATTCCAAATCGGAATTCCTTTATTATGCCCAACGTTCTTCTTCTTAACTTTTTAATTTCTTTATTTATTTATTTTTGTTGGTTTTTCATTAATGCTAATAGTTGTAACTTTTGAGTATTGTTTTGAAGAGTTTCTACTCTTCAATTATAACTAGATTTTATTTTGTTTACATATATATACATACATCTCACAGAAAGAACAAAAAGGTACAAAATAAAACAAAAAACATACTTTTGTTGAAAAAACAACAACAAGAAAGATCAAACACCATATTCTTATTCCATACTAATTATTTTCACTATTTGCTAAGTGCAAAGAATTCAAGACGTGTCGTATCTACTAAAACAATTTGTACAAATCCTTGTAGTAAAACTCAAGAAGGAGTGGGGGCAAATTTCGCTTTTAGGAAAGTGATTTTCATTCGTGTTTCAAGCCTAAATCAAGATACCTTTCTCCACATCAATATAATTATTTCTAACATTTCTAAGTCGGATACTTGTTTATATTTAAATCATATGATCACTTTATTAATAAAAAAATATCTTTTTTAGTTCTTCTAGATAAAAAAATAAATTTAAAATGAAGTTAATATATTTAACTAAATAAAATTATTTATAATTATATTATGAATTGATAGTAATAAATAACTTTAATATTAATATATAAAATTTATGTTATATATATTTATACATTTATCTATATATCCTTGTTTTCATAATTTCATTTTCGTACAATATTAAAGATGCCAATAAATATATTAGAAATAAAAATACTAATGAAGTGGAAGATTTTATAAATTGATTTATGAAATTACTAATAAATATTGTGAATAAAGATTTATATTTTATTTTTACTGAGTATATGTTTTTTCTTAAAAAAATTTAAGTTTAATGAAACGGAAAATAGGTTCTTTATTCCAGAAAATTTGTATATTCAGTACTGCTATTGCTATATTAAGTAAGATCATACAAGTGATAAAAAAAATTTTTAATGATCAATTTAACGTGAATTATACACCACGACTCAAATTAAAATACCATTTAAACAAAAACATTCTCTTATCAGCTAATACAGAAAGTAAACTCAATGTGTTGAAATCAATTAATTACAGAATACAAATTATTTTTTTCCTCATAAAATACTCAATATAAAAGGTAGCTAAAAATACTAAATATTGTTTGGAGATTTTATGTTTTTTATTAAATGAGAAAAAAGTTAAAACTTAATTTTATAATTAAAAAACACAAAAAGTTTCTTAAAAGTTCCATTTATGGCATATCCACATAATATAAAAGCCTGTTTGCCATAAATGCAGCAGGGGAAAAAAAGAAGAAGCTTAAATGTCTTTCTATGTGAAATTCATAGTTTGTTATGCTGTCATGTTGTTTCTATGCCCCAAGTTATGATCAATACATCAGGAATAGGTAACAAAGCATCATTGACGATATATGTACAGTAAGTTTTCTTATATATATATATATATATATTGAAACATTATTTCATTTTTTTTAAATGAATAATTGTAACCTAATTTTTTATAATATTAACGAAAAAGTCGTTTGGTAATCTTTACTCTCCAAGGATATTATAGTGTGTTGAATTTAAATTTTCAATCATTTTGATCACTTTATTAGTAAAAAAAAATTATATGATTAAATAAAAAATATATATATTCTATTAATTAAAATCTAATAAAGTTAAATTCTGATTATAGCAAGCATTGACTTTAATATCTAACCTACAAACTAAATTAAAAAAAAAAATTCCACATAAAACCTCTCCCACAAGAAAATAGATTTAAGGGAAAATGACATTAACTTTCATGAAATTAAGCCTAATTTATATTTTAAAATCTTCTATTTCAAAATCGAATATTAATCTCCTTATAGTTTCAAAATCAAACATTTAAGTACTTTTGTTGACTTTTTTTTGTAAAAAATAACAATTATACATTTGTTTTCTGTAAGAGCAAATGACATTAATCTCCCTAAAATTAGGCGTAATTGATATTTCAAAATCGAATATTAACCTTCATATATTTTCAAATCAAATACTTAAAAACTCTTATTGATTTTTTTTTTATAAAAATGACCATTATATACCCTTATTTTAACATATATCTTCTCTAATCACATTACATATAATTCATAACATTTACCCCAAAATTTATGTTTAAATAACAATGAGAATTGATGAATTTACTTTTAAAATATACATTTATAATTTTTTTAAAAAAATTAGTTTATAAAAATCATTTATTAATATTTCTTAAAAAATTTTAAAAAAGTTAAAAGTAATTTTTATGGATCTAATAATTTTACAATCAATCCATATACATTTAATAAAAAAAATAAAAAGTTTCTATACAAAAAAAAATATTTTCAAAATTAAAAGTTAAAAAATTTTTAGATTTACAAAAATTAAAAGAAATTAATAATTAATAATTTTTTAGATCTATAAATAAAATTTTAACTTTTTTAAATTTTTTTAAAAAATTTAAAAATTAGAGAAAAATAAATGCTAAGGATTTTAAGTAATAAAGTTAGAGAAAACATGTTATGAATTATATGTAATGAGATTAGAGAAGACATATATTAAAATAAGGGTATAATAGTCATTTTTGTAAAATAAATCAATAAGAGTTTGTAAGTGTTTGATTTTGAAATTATATGGAGGTTAATATTCGATTTTGAAATAAAAGGTTTTAAAATGTCAATTAAGCCTAATTTCAGGAAAATTAATGTCATTTGCTTTTATAAAAAATAAAGATATAATGGTCATTTTTAAAAAAAAAATCAATAAAAGTCCTTAAATGTTCGATCAATTTTAAAATAGAAGATTTTAAAATATAAATTAGGACTAATTTTAAGAAAGTTAATGTTATTTTCTCTATATTTAATCATAAAATTTTTAAAAAGAAAGCACTTAGATAAGCTAGATTTACTTCACCGCTAGTGGCCAAGAACTCAACCTTTCTTTAGAGGTAAATTCGCTTGCCATAAAGTGAGATTACCAATCTCTTCTTCACATCTGCCTTGGAAAAGTCTGCTCTACCTCATCCCCCCATTGCCAAATGGGCTCGCGGAAAATTGTAACAAAGACATTTTCCAAAGGGTTAACAAGATGATGCTTAACAAAATTTGACCACATCTTGACTTTTTTTTAAGTCAACTCCACCCCTTGACTTTTTTTAGAAAAGATCAACCTTTGATTGATTGAAGATTAAATGTGTATATTTAAAAAAAAAATAATATTGAAGATTAAAAGTGTATATTGATAAAAGAAAAACAAAAATAATAATATAATCAAGAAATATCAAAATAAAATTTCACTGAAATTATAAATTTTTTTGTTGATATTCTTCAATCACATTAATAAAACTTTTTCGATTTACAACTCGGTGATACATATGCTTCATTTGTCATTTGGTGACTTTATTTAGTAGTAAATTAATTTTTTAATTTTTAAATGAGTCTAATTATAAAAATATCAATAAAAAATTCACTATAACGAAATATTCAAATTTCATAAAAAAAAAACTATCAAAATCTCACTAAAAGTTTAAAAGACAAGTTTATATCAAAGATTATATTTATTCAATGTAAAAAGACAAAATAAAGCAAATAAAATAGAAATAATTCAAAATTTGACTTTAAATTAGTTGTATATGTACTTTTTAGTATATAGCATTGAGTTTATTTAAATAAAAATTTCATGAATTATTTTTATTGATACATTAAAAGATATATAAAAATTATAATTTCATTATTTTATGGTCATTAACGCTTAATTGTTTTTCAAATAATTTAAAAAATACTTTTCACATTAGTGTGATATATTTAAAAAATTATTTTTTAAATAATAATAATTATAAAATTAAATCTAAATCATTGAGGAAAATGAATATATAATTCTTGAAACTTTAATGATAAAGGGGGAGAAAATTCAATTATCATCTTTTGAATTTACTGATTAATTGCACTTTTATAAATCCGAACTTGGGTCAACGATGTGATTGACATTAATTGATTCTCATTTGGAAGATGTCATTAAATAACAAATTTTGCAAGTTAATTGAGATGGATGGTGTTGTTTGTAATTGACCCCCTCAAAATAATAATAATCAGAATCCCACTGATCATTGCCCTGAGACGTATCCCTACTTTCATTGCTATCAGCATACCTGCACCTGTCTTGTACATCTTTCTATAGCCTCGTTCCTCTTTCCTCTCCATCTAAATCTGCATTTCGATGCACTTCTGATCTTCTAACCCTGCCACCAAAATCTTCTTTGCTCCAATATCTAATCTTGTCAAATTCTTCTTGCTCTGCAGCTTCTTCTTCAGCCCACTCTTTATCTACCACATCCTCTATTTCAGCTATAAATCTGTCCAACTCCTCCTCTGATGCTGATAATCCCTTTAGAAGACATAAGGATTTCCTTCCTTATCAATAGCATTGAAAAATGCGAAAGCTACTCTTCATATGCTAGCCATGGCAACTGGATCCTCTGGGTTTATGCCCATTCTTCAGAGTTGTTGTTCTATTTTCTTAATATTTAAATTTTGAGATTCAAGAGCTTGCTCAAATCTGACTTTAAATAATGCCTGCAACAAATGATATTGGTTGAGATGTAAATGAGCCGTAAATAGATGAGGAGACAAGTTTATGTTACAGCTGAGTTTAACTAAGAGCAAGATTATAAGGACTAATTGAAGGAAAGATTAGTGGGATTGATTGAAAGCATGATTGTAAAGACATAACTTAATTAGAGGGTTTAAAAATAACTATCCTGTCTTGTATATATATATATATTTTTTTTTTTTCTATTTTTTATGGGTTCTCTTCTTCCTCTTCAAGCAGCCTTTATTGTTGTCCTCGTTAAGCAGCCTTCATTACTGTCTCTTCTTCTTCCTCTTCAACCAACATTCGTTGTTGTCCTCTTCAACCAACCTTCATCGATGTCCTCTTCAACCAACCTTCATTGTTTTCTTCTTCATTCCAGCCTTCATTTCCATTAAGCCATGTTAACTTCCCAAACAACTATCATGGCAGCTTCTCTGAAGAGCCCAATTATGTTAAGAAATTTGGAGAATTGTAAAACATACGGGCTTCAAACAGGTTGAATGGAAAAAATTACCTCAAATGGTCCTAAATTGTTCACACATACTTGAAGGGCAAGGGCAGAATTAATCATTTGCTTGACCAGGACCAGCAAAAGAAGATCCAACATTTGGAATATGGGATGAGGAAGAATCTATGATTATGTCCTGGTTATGGGATTTTATAGAACCTACGATCAGTGACTCTTGCATTTTTTTACTACAGTAAAGGAAATTTGGGACTGTATTCAACACACATGCTTAAAGGCCCGTAATATTGCCCAAGTGCATGAGATCAAAGTTAAAGCTAGAGCAACTAAACAAGGAGACAAATTTGTCACAGAATATGCAAATCTTTTGCAGAATCTGTGGCAAGAGATGGATCAATATTGAATAATTGAGAAGAAGTGTCCTGATAATGCTAGGATTTTGAAGTCCTTTATTGAAAAAGATCGGGTCTATGATTTTTTGGTGGGATTAAATCCTGAATTTGATCAGGTCAGGATCCAAATTTTTGGCAAAATACACACACCATCCCTAGAAGAAACAATTTCATTAATTCAAGTCGAAAAAAGTAGGAGGAGCATTATGCTTAAACCAAAAACTATGGATAGATCATCGTTAGCAATAAAAATAAATCATGAGAAAGAAAAGAGTTATCAGTCCCAATACTTTGGTAGGGATAACTAGCAGAAGGAAAACAAGAACAATCTCTAGTGCACCTATTGCAAGAAACTAAGGCACATAAAAGAAATGTGTTGACAGCTGCATGGTAAGCCACCAAGCCAAGAGTGGGGAAGTCATGGGAGGCAGCAGTGACCTCAAGCGTACATGGCAGAACAGGCAAAATCACACACCAAGGAAGGTTCAACAATAGGAGGATTCAACAATGAAGAAATTGAGAAGCTAAAAGGATTGCTGGGATCTCTTAATAAATCTTCTGGAGCTTGTTCTTTAGCTCTTTCAGGTAAACCTTCATTTTCATTTTGCATGAATACCTAAGACAAATTTTACACCAATTCTTGGATAGTAGACTCTGGTGCCACATATCATATGACCCCCACATCTAAATTTTTTCATACCTACAATCCATGTCCTAGTAATAATAAGATAGGAGTAGCAAATGGTTCTTTAGCTACAATTGTAGGATTAAGAGACATTCATGTGACACATTCTCTAACCCTTAGAGATTCCCTTCATGTACTAAAACTATCAGCAAAACTTGTTTCAGTTCACAAAATTACTAAAGATCTAAAATGTTGTGCAATATTCTATCCTTCCTACTATGTCTTTCAGGACTTAGCCTCAAGGAAGAAGATTGGACTTGATAAAGAAAGGAATGACCTATACTATCTTGAAGTACCCAATCCCTTAAAGAGAGTCATGAATAATCAACCCTTGTTATTTCTTAGCTCTTCCAATAAAGATACTATTTGATTTTACCACTTTCATTTTAGTAATCCATCTTTTCATGTCCTTAATATTATGTTTCCTACTTTTTTAAAAGGATTGAGTTTTATGGATTTTAATTGTGATATTTGTGAACTTGCAAAACATACTCATGTACCTTTTGCTACTAGTAATAAAAGGAGTTCACATCCTTTTGATATGATTCATAGTGACATTTGGGGACCATCCACAATTCCAAATATCTCAGGGTCTTATTGGTTTCTATCCTTAATTGATGATTGTACTCAGTTCACATGGATCTTTCTTCTTAAACAAAAATCGGATGCTAGCATTGTTATACCTAATTTTCACTCAATGGTCCAAAACTAAATTTAATAAAAAGGTTTAAGATAAATAATGCTAGAGAGTACTTCAACTAGATTTTATCATACTACTTCCAATCACAGGGCATTATCCATGATTCATCATGTGTTAATACACCTCAATAAAATGAGGTAGCTGAAAGGAAAAATGGGCATTTACTTAACACTATTTGAGTTTTTCTCTTCTAAGGAAATATTCCTAAATCCTATTGGGGCAAGGTTGTTCTTACTGCCACTTACATGATCAATAGGCTTCGTTCAAATGTATTGGATAATAAGAGTCCTATAGAGCTGCTTAATAGTTTCTACCCTCATTTCAGAAACTTCAAATGGGCTTACTCCTAGAGCATTTGGGTGCACTGCATTTGTCCATGTCCACAACCTGCATAGGGCTAAATTAGACCCACGAGCCATTAAATGTGTCTTCCTTGGTTACTCTTCCACTCAAAAGGGATATAAATGTTATAATCATTTATCTAGAAAATTTTACATCTCTATAGATGTCACCTTCTTTAAACATACATTTTTTTCCTGCAAGTCCTCTCTTTAAGGGGAGACATCAATGGTTGAAGATAGTACTTGTGAGTCCTTTGAACCACTTAACACCCTTAACCGTCCTTATGTTCTAGCTTGTATTGTTGAACCATTACTTGATTCATCTCTTATTCCAACCAATGTCATTGAACCATTACTTATTCCAGGCAATACTACCCATAATTTTCTAAGATTTCCTTAAGTACATTCAAGAAAAAAGGTCTTTCCAAAACTAACATAAGTCTATGAATCTAACTCAAACTCTAGGAATGAGAACATGGTAAAATCTAACCCATATTTAGACACACAATTAGTTACAACACACACAAATGTCACAGACCCAATAGAAGACCTAGATCTTCCTATTGCTGTTAGAAAAGGCATAAGAAAATGCACTAAACGACCACTTTATCCCACTATCTCACTATCTTTCTCTTAGGCGCCTATCACCAACTCATAAAAAGTTCATTGTTAGTCTAAACACCATTACTATCCCTAACATTATTTCTGAGGCATTATAAAAAAGGGAATAGAGGGGTGCTATAAGAGAAGAAATGAGTGCACTATAAAAGAATAAAACATGGGAGATTATTAATAAACTAAAAGGAAAGAACATTGTTGATTGTAAATGGATTTTCACATTGAAATACAAAGCTGATGGATCTCTTGAAAGATATAAAGTAAGACTAGTGGCAAAAGGGTATACTCAAACATATAGGGTTGATTATCAGTAGACTTTTGCTCCAGTTGTGAAAATGAACACTGTGAGAGTCCTGCTATTATAGGCTAGCCACTTTGATTAGAAGTTTCTACAATATGATGTTAAGAATGCATTTCTCCATGGTGACTTAGATGAAGAAATTTATATGAATATCCCACTAGGATTTGCAAGTAACACAAATAACAAGGTATGCAAGCTGAAGAAAGCTCTTTATAGGTTAAAGCAATCTCCTAGAGCATGGTTTGGGAGATTTGCAAAAGTCATGAAGGATTCTGGATACAAACAAAGCCAAGGTGATCACACCCTATTTATTAAGCACTTGAGTATAAACAGGATGATTGCTCTTTTAGTTTATGTTGATGACATCATAGTGACTAGAAACGATGAGAAAGAAAAGCATGAATTAAAGCATAAACTAGTAAAAGAGTTTGAAATAAAAGAATTGAAAAAATTAAAGTACTTCCTTCGTATTGAGGTAGCATATTCTACACAAGGAATCTTCATGTCTCAACAAAAGTATATGACTGATTTATTGAGAGAAATAAGGAAGATTGGGTGTAAGCCTGTCTCTACCCCAATAGATCCAAATCACAAGTTGGGAGAAGCTAAAGAAGAATTAGTTGTTGACAAATGAATGTACAAAAGGATGTTGGAAGACTCATATACCTTGCTCACTCTAGGCCAGATATAGCATACTCAGTTAGTGTGATTAGTTAATTTATGCATGATCCAAGAGAATCTCATCTTCAAGTTGTTTACAAGGTACTACGTTACTTGAAAGGCAACCCAGGGAAAGGAATTTTGTTAAAAAAAAATGATAATCTAACTTTAGAAGCTTACATGAATGTTGACTATACATGTTCTTTAGTGGACAAAAGATCAACTACAAGGTATTGCACTGTTCTTGGTAGTAACTTAGTAACATGGAGAAGCAAGAAACAGAAAGTGGTAGCAAGATCATTTGCAGAATTAGAATTTAAGGCTATTGCTCAAGGATAGTGTGAACTACTCCGGGTAAAGATCATTTTAGATAATTTGAGAGTCAAATAAGAATATCCTATGAAGCTCTATTCTGATAATAAATCAACTATCAATATTGCTCATAATCCTATACAACATGATTGGATTAAACATATTGAAATTAATAGACATGTTGTCAAAAAAAAATTGGAGGAAGAGCTAGTGTGTATGTTCTATGTTCCTTCAGAATGTCAATTAACTAATATCTTTACAAAAGGGTTGAACAGTTCAAGTTTCCATAATTTTGTTTTCAAGTTGGGAATGGAAAACATCTAATCCTCAGCTTAAGGGGGAGTGTTGAAATATAACTAAGTTGTAAATAGAAGAGGAGAAAAGTTTATGAATAGATGAGGAGAAAAGTTTATGTTACATCTGTAATTTATCTAAGAGCAAGAATATAGGGACTAATTGTAGGGAAGATTAGTGGGATTGATTAAAAGCATGATTATGGGGACATAGCTTAATTAGAGGGTTTAAAAATAGCTATCCTATCTCTTATACATATGTATTCAGATTCAGTGTTTAAATAATATGAAAATATCGAAAATATATCTATCTTCATAATTCATATTTTATCACAATAATCATGTCATAATCTACAAGCCATAACAACTTCGTATCAGACAGAAAATGTGCTGCGTATATTACAAATAATCCTACTTAGAAAAAAAGGTGTCCAACAACAAATAAAATCCTGCAAATGATTGCAGGAGACATATCACAACAACAAGCACCTCATCAGAGAGTCTCAACCTCAGCCCATCTGGCTTAAATATAATCACAGTTTCAGACAAACAATTCTTTTCCGTGCTTTGTTTCTTTATTGCTTTTGGTGCAGCTTAGTTTCCAGCAGTGCTAGTCCAGATGTGGGCAGAAACCATCCATAAATGAAAGGTTAAGATGCCACATGATCTACACCAGGTAGTATGAAATAAAGTATAATCTCACATTTTGCAAAATCCACAAAAAAAAAAAAAAAAAAAAAAAAAAGAAAGGAGGGAGAGAGAGAGACTAAAATACACCAAGGAAATAAAATATGATTACTCACCTTCCTTTTTGTGAGGGTATTGATGGGCATCAAATTTTTTGGTTGACGATGACGATAGTTTCTAACCCGGAACATGATAATGGTTTTCACATTATGAATGTTTATTACAATGCTTCCACTCAGTCTAGCTAACATGGTGGCCATTTCCTTTATTTTTTCTTTGGGAAAGTTGTCACAGCATACTTGCGCAGTCTCATGAAACTTCCAATGAAGATGCATTGCGCAGTTTCATGAAACTTCCAATGAAGATGCATATTTTGGACAACACCCCCAAAGACTCCTCGACCACCAACAGGAACATAATTTTTATTTCTGAAGCCTGAAGCAGCTCTGGTCTGAACAGCACAGGGTCATGCACCGGAGGCGGCAACTCATACTTCTTAAGCTTTTGCAGTAGCAATGCAACTTTCTTCTTAGCCTGTGTGGATTACATTGGAAACAACAATTTACTAAATAATTGTAGATACCTGTATGCAGCGAAGTTAATAAAAACAAAAATTAAACTATGCCTTAGAATTCCAAGGCTTGGGACTTGGGTCATCATCAAATGACAGTAACAGATTAGCAAATACATTTTTAATTATTCCTTCTTGAGTTTAACCATTGGCAATAATAAGCATCCAAAAATACTGTCAAGATTAACCATAAAAATGACAAAAAAAAAAAAAAAAAAGTAAAAAAGATAAGAGACAACAAATCAAGACAAAAAGACCACAGAGGATAAGACTCAAAGCTTAAATTGTACCGTTGACAGAAAATAACCTCACAAGCAATTTTATCCTATTTAATCTAGGAGTTCTCTTATTAAGTATTCTGCAATCACCCCTCCACAATTCTGGGTATAAACACACCTTAACCTAGATTGAAGCACACAAGCAGCTGCAATCTTGGGATCTCTTGGCCACCTAATGCTCTTTCATTTGCACAGATCGTCAATTTTCTCTGCTTTATAACACCTAAGCATAAATACTTAATTTTGATGAAGTAATGACTTTATGTGGCAACACACACATCATTAAAAGATCAATTTCATTTACAAACATCCAGTCTATACAAATTTTTGTTTCCATTCCTAAGACCAGTGACCTCATCCTACAGTTACATATGCCCTAAGATAAAAAAGGGTGCCCAGCATAGGTTTATATGAACTGGAAAGTCTGATGACACCTCATTTTCAAGCACCTCACCACCATAAGGCTTTAAAGCATAGCATCTTGCAAATGACAGCAGCCCAATAAAAATTGGATTAAGCATGCAAAGTACTCTGGATTTGGATACATGATCAGATATAAGGTAACTACAGTATTGGCAATGCTGGTCAAAGCCCATAAATCAATTGCTAATCAAGAAAGACTTCTCTACTAAAAAAGCAAAGGAAAACAACATACTCTCTTAAGATTGTAAATAAGTCTCTCCTCATCAGTCATCAATTTCTTCTTCAACTTCTTCGCTCTCCGAATCTCCCTAAGGGTCTTACTAGACTCTCTTTGCATCCGTTTCTCTACTTTACTTCTCATACTCCTCCCTCTTGAAGTAGACATCCCACAGCATGACCCAGTATTGAAAGGATGATTCAGTGGCGAAAATGAGGGAAACCCATCTCCAATATTAACATTTTGTTGCAAAAAATTGATGCAGGTGAGCTTTGGACAAACATCTTTAACTAACATAGCATTTCTGGGAAAACCAAGAAACCAAATTTCAAATCAAACTCACAACAAGCAAACATGCCAATCCCAACAAGCCCGATTAAAAGAAAATAGATTTGAGATAAAAAATAGATTTGCTTTTGCAAAAAAAATGAAGCAAATATAGATTAAAGAAGTAAAAGTTTGAACCTTTGTTAACTAATACCAGTTGGGATTAGATAGGAGAAGAGAAGAGAGAGTTCTAAAGCAATGGCTGTTAGCTTTCTTTACAGCAAACATTTGCTCTCTCTTTCTCTCTGTCTGTCAGCTTCTCAATTGGTGTCCACCTCCCTTTCATTTCATCATCGTTGGTGTTGTTGGATTTTCACTTCAACTAGAATCGCAATAGAAACCAACATCTCAATAGAAGTAAAGAAATATTCATATTTCAAGTAAAGAAACCAACATCTCAATAGAAGTAACAACAACAATTACTTATAACCATCTCAATAAGATAAAAATCAAACAAAAACTAAAACTAAAACTATAGAATGACTTGCACTTTCACAGTTAGTGATTTTCTTTTCTATATTCAACCAAAATTATAAATATGAAAAATATCCATTTCTTGTTTGGATTAAATTTTGTGCAAGCACTCAGTTAAATTGAATTATTCCAAATTCATGTCAATTATGGATTAACTAAACGAATTGTATTCTAGAAATAATGTGCTACCACTTGCAAAGCTACCAAATACAATTCCACTAACATAAATCAATTTAAAAAATGATTAAAATTCACCAAAGTTATGTTTCAAATCCTAGAATAGTTCAAGATCTTTCATTAGTCTGTACTCCAAATGATTCAATCTCTGAAAGAACTACAGCATATATCGGGTCACATAGAACTAAAATGTAATTCATTTCTTGAAGGTCTAACCAAGCAAATAGAGTGCATTCTATATAATCCTAAAATCAAACCTTACAAAATTTAATATAGCAATGAAGGGAAGAAAAAAAAAAAAACTGCTAATCTTTTTAAAGGTTTTCCTCTTTTTCCCCTTTTTTTTTTTTTAATTTCTGCTTTGTGCCTCCAATTAACCAAAACGTTTGAGGTATTGCCAAAACAAAGGAGAATTGTGTCTGATCATTCCAAAGCAAAAAAAAAAATCTAAAAAGCGAGAGCTAGGGAAACAAATGAGTCAAGAGAACAAACCTGGCGAAGCAAATAGCAGATGAAGCAAGTCTGCTGAAGCAAATAGCAGATAGTTATTCGGTGAAGCAAGTCGCACGAGAAAGGAGAGGCGAAGAAGTAGAAAACGAGAAGCAGATAAAGGGGAGGCTGCGTTTTCGGCTGGAGAAGAAGGAGGGGAGGCTGAAACAAAATTATTCACAAGGGGACAATTAAAACGCTAAAATTAATCAACCTGAAACAAAATTAACCAAAAAATGAGAGCAAATTGAATCAGCTATGTACATAAAACAACGCACATTACGATTACTGTGTTGAAAACGTAATCAAATGAAGCATTGATAGAATTGTGTTTCAGTTGGCAGGTAAGGTGTGTAAGGCTCTCCGTGTTTCGTCTCAAAAAAAATTTTTGAGAGATTGAATCTTATAGGGGTTTGTGTGTGTAAGTGAATTGTCTCTTCTGATGTTTTATTTTCAATCACTGAATCAAAAACCCTTTGATGGTAATCTCGCTTATCTTGTTCCTCTTACATACATATATATCATGGTTTGAACTTGGCTTGGAATGTTGGAATTGCAAACGCGATTTTAAAAGTTGATAGCAAAGCTGCTCTTTAAATCACATAAAGGATTTTGATGCTATCAATGGCGGCAAACCACTTGTGCAGCATATTAAAATGTTACTTAATAGACCTTGGAGTGTTCAGTTGGCGCACAGCTTTCGTGAGGCAAATTTGCAGCAGACTTCCTCGCCTCATATGCAGCAATCACATTGTTGGGCTATCAACAGCTCCACCAGGGCTTCAACTGTGGTGCTCTCATGATGTTACAGGCGTTGGTTACACTGAATAAGCCGAATGCGTATCCTATTTATGTGTATTTTTCATCCAATATTATTTTATGTATTTGTTAGGTCTTACGGGACTTTTAAAAAGGTTATCATGAATTCAAATATTATTTTAAGAAATAACTTCCTTTTGTTCACCTATTTATTACTCTTGCCTATATTATACTATTCATAAAATGCATAAAATATTCTAAATTAAAAAATATATATATACGGAATTTTAGGTTTTTTTTTAGCCTTCATTTAGGGTAATTTCACCTTTTAGTGAAGTGTTTTACTGTTTCTATGCTAATTTTGATTTTAGTTTATATGATCTCTATAATATTGATGATGTCTAGGTAATCGGTGTAAATATTTTATTGTATTTGGTTATTTTATATTTATTTTGCCCTTAGTTATTTGTTCTTTTCACTTAATGTATATATATATATATATGTTAAACTTCCTCCCATAATTAATTTATGATTGTTTTCTATTTAATTTAATTTGATAAATTCATATATAGATTTGAGCAATCACTTATTATATATTATGTAATAAATACATAATATTGCAAGATATAATCAAAAACCTCATATACATTCTTCAAAAAAAAAAAACTAAAATAGAAAAAATGAATTGAAAACTCAAAATAAACCACGAGGATAAAAAAAAATCGGAACCCAAAAATAAACCAATCAGAAACAAAAAAAATGAATCGGAAAACCAAAAACAATTCAAAAGAAAATCAAAATAATAACTTTGCTTTAACTATGGATTATTTGGATATAAAATAAATATTACATAAATACAACAAATACAAAAAATACTTTGTGATACAACTATATTGCCATTAATAAAAACAAAAAAGTTTTAGAAACCAAACGAATACCAAAACAATTCGAAACTCAAACAAAATGGTATTAGCAACCAAAACAATACCAAATTATAAACACTTCATCAAACGACATTATCCTTTTAAGACTCAACAACACCAAAAAGCTTAAAAACCTATTCATTTCTTTAAAATTTTTTTATTACGATAATTACAACTCAATTAACTCCAAAGAAAATGTTTAGATTTAAGTTATAGTATTTAGAAAGTATTCTAAATTATTATATCAAAAACGTAAAATTAACGGAAATTATTCTAACATAAATTTGAATTCATATAATTTGTACAAAAGAAAATATCAGTCATATTATTTTAATTGATTAATTTTAAAAAATGAATCAAAAACCAAAAATAAACTTACAAAAAAATGAATCGAAAACTAAAAATAAACTAAAAAAATACAAAAAAATGAATAAAAAATCAAAAATAACCAAAAACATATTCAAAAAACCAAAATAATAACTCTACTGCAACCATGGAATATTTGGACATAAAATAAAAATTGCTTAAATACAACAAACATACAAAAAAAAAACTCTATAATGCAACTACACTGCCATTAATAAAACAAAAAATATCAGAAACAAAAAAAAACCAAAATTATACCAAATTAAAAAAAAAGGTGTCAAAAACCAAAACGATACCAAATTATAGCCCCACATAAAATGGCACCATTCTCTTATGACTCAATAATACCAAAAAACTTTAAAACATTTCTTTGAAGTTATTCTATTACAAAAATTACAACTCACTTAATTCCGAAAAAATGTGGATATAGTATATTTTTTGTATACTTTTGCTTCTTCTTTTTTTCAGTTTCCTATATAATAACAAAAGGAAAAATTTAAGATATAGCTAGGTTTGCGCTCCATTTTCTATGGATGAAGATTGACAAAATCATTTTTAGCATCCTCTTAATACAAATTAAATTAGAAACCAAAAAGTAACAAAAAATAAATTACAAAAAACTAATAACAATATATTATACATCAATACCCTTCACATTTTGTTCATCACAACCACCAGACTAAGTAGGAACAGAAACAGAATCACTATTTTCTACACTCTATTCAATAAAAAAATTACAAATGAAAAAACGTATAAAAAACAAAAAATTATTTCATAAAGCAATGCATGCTAGTCTCTTTTAACAAAGCAAGTAAAAAATTAATTTAATCATACTACAAGATCTTTAGCAATTTTATTTATATGATTATATATTTGATTTATTGAAATAAAAAAATAACATTTAGAAAATAATGGTAAATTTATTAAAAAAGAAAGAAAATTAAAAAGAAACAAAAAAATAAAAATAAAAAAGAAATTCTATTTCAGCATAAAATGTCAAAAAATTTATGAAATAAAATCCAAAAAATATATATTGGCTAATACTCCACTAATATAAAAAGGTGAACAAAAAGGAAAAAATGAGAATAAAAATTTTGAAACAAGATGAAAAAAAAGAGAGAAATTAAAAATAAAAAAGAAAGGAAGGAGGAAAGAATAAAAATAAAAAATAATAAGGAAAAAAGAGAAATAAAAAAAAGGAAGGAGGAAAGAAAAATATAAAAAAAGAAAAAAAATACAATTTAAAAAAAAGAGAAAAATAAATAAAGAAAGAAAAAAATAAAGGGAATAAAAATAAAAACAAAAATAAAATAAAAGGAAGAATGATGCATATCTATAAATAAAAGTGACACTATTGTAATTAAAAGTGATATTTTAGTAATAAACAAAAATTTAGGGTATTTTAGTTAATATTTTTTTAAAAAAAGTGCTTATTTGTATTAAAAAAAATAAATATGCAAAATTACACTATGCATCAACCAATTTTTTTCAAAATTGCAATTATTTTTTTCTCACTTTTACCTTTTCATGTTTTATTTTTAACTTTTTTGTTGCATTCATACTGTCCTTTCTTAAAGAGATAATTTTTCATGTAACGACTTTTCTTTTTTATTTTCTCTTCTTCTATGTTACTCTCTTCTTTAATCTTTCTTTACTCTTCCAAACTTCTTCTTTTTTTCTTTTATTTTTGTTCTCGCAATGTTTTTTCCTCTCTCGTCTCTCCTTGGCAACTCTTCACCCCTTTTAACAAATGGAATCCCACTCTCAATTGGATACTAAATAAAAAATTTTACATATTGTATGCCCATGACTATTCATAGAATTTTATTTTGTTTTATGACTCTCTATTGGTTCCTTTCGATAAAACTGGTGCATAGAATAAGAAGAAGAAAAAGAATACGAAGAAAAAGATGGTTTGAAATTACCTAGAAATATCATTAAAAGAAATTATGAAACTAACAAAAGGGTTTGTAAATATCATGATTTTAGTTCTGGGTATCAATCTTATGGTCTTTAAGCTTACAGGGATGCTCACAATATGAAGAAAGCATTCAAGTGGGCTTTTCTTTTTTTCTTTTTTGTGTGTATTCAAAACCATCATCTTACAATTGAATTGTAATAAGTAGTTATTAATTTTTATTATTTAAGGTTGTTAATATTTGGTTTATTCTTGAGTTCTCTTACTATTCTTTTTTTTATTCTATTTTTATCAACTTATATACTAATTATGTTTACATTGGATTGGTTTAAAAAAATATATTTACATATGTTTACATTGGATTTGTTATTACATTTTTTTCTCCATTGGATTAGCTTGAAAAAATATAAATCATTTTATTGTTCTATTTGGTTGTTTTAAGAGTTGTTTTTGTTATTTAAATTATTTTAATTATTTTGAATGTGTCAATTATTTTGATTGTTTTCTGATACATGAAAACAATTATCTGAAAACAACCAACGTATTTTTTAAATAAATATTATAAATCAATCATATTTTTGAATTTTTTTCCATTTTTTATTATTTCTAAAAAATCCCTTTTAAATATGATATATATATTAAATGAATCATGCTAGAACTTTCAAGAATTAACTCATACATCCACCAACATTAGTTGGCATCTTCTCATGTTAAAATTTTTTTTTTTATTGAAAATTTCCAAAGTCCATTGAAAAATATTTTGAAGTCATTTTTGCAAATTTTCAAAATTAAGATCTTGGTTTTCAATTTGGATATCCATTTCTAACTTGTGCACCTATTTCTAACTCTGATACTTATTTATACTTTGATCGTATGACCTCTCTATTAATCAAAAAATATATTTTTAAAATTTTTCTGGATTAAAAAATAAATTTAAAATGAAGTTAATATTTTTAACTAAATAAAATTATTTATAATCATATTATGAATTGATAGTAATAAATAACTTCAATATTAAAATACAAAAATTTAGGGTTATTGGTATGAAAAATCCAAACCTTTACGACTTTTGCAATTTTATCCCAACTTTTTAATTTTGGTAAAAATGTCTCAATCTCATCAGTTTTTGGCAATTTTAGCACATATAGACATTTGGTCAAAATCAAATAAAATATGTTGATGTGATATTGTAAAATGTCAAATTTACCCTTTATGTTGTATTCAAGTTTATTGGCATAAAAAATTCAAATGTTTACGACCTTTTGGAATTTTATCCCATTTTTAATTTTGAAAAAATATTTCAATTTAAAAATAATTTGACTAATTGAATAAAAAGTGTTGACATGATAATTAAAAAAGTAAATTTACATATGATTAATTTTTAAATCTATGATGGACTATTATTTTAATAAAATTCTTAAAAATTATGTATTTGTATGTGTAGTAATGTTGACCATTTGCATGATCAAACTCTTAATTTTAGACTTTGACAAACAATATTGATTCTCATTATTTCAACTAAGTGTTTAGGAAATTATATACCAAAAATATACATTTTTGGATATATAGTGGTCTTTTGGGCTAATTTAATCTCTGAGATTCAATAAAGCTTTTTGACATCTTTAGAGCTCTATAATGAGAAAATGATCTTCTTTACTTTTGAAGTAGACATCTTAAGCTTTCTAAATTGAGCTTATTTGTTAAAATCCAAGCTTCTTTGGGTATGAAAATCTTGAGTTGAAGTCAGCATATGCAGCTTTCATTTTAGGTTATATTACTCTTAGTATTTCAGCAATATCTTGAGCTATAGAGGTTCAATTGAGGTGATTCAAAGTGATATGGAAAGATAAAGAAAGTTTCTACAACTTTTATTTAGAAAGTTAAGGCTGATTCGATCGTCTTCAGTCTCCGAAAGTCATCATAAAGCACTATCTCGGTCAGACTCAACACAGGGACTAAATTACACAAGAAGTGCAAATCCTGTCATGGTCCTGGCCTAGACCAAGGCAATATAATTTCTACAAAAATTAATTTTTTGGCAGAACTGATCTCAATCTAACGTCCCAACAGGGACAATGATATCCTGACCAGGACATTAATATCCCGACTAGGACCAATGCAAAAATTTAAATACAACGACTCATAATGACTATTCAATGCTTCTCCCAACTAGGACTAATAATATGCCGACTGGGACCTGACAAAATGCAGCCAAAAGTCCAAATTTTATTCAAATGGACTTTGTTTTTATTAGGAAAAAAATTATTACTTTCAACAACTATAATTGAATTGCTCAAGTATAAATGTAACCTTTGAATATTATTTTGAGGTTAAGAAACTTGTTTATTCATTATATACTTTCAAGCATTCAATTAAGCTCTCTAAAATCTTTTAAAATTCATTTTATTTTTATATACTCTTGTGAGAGATGGTGAGTGTTAGAATAAAAATTCTTATTCTTCTATTTTCTGGGGTTAAGAAAATGGGAAGTGAGATTTTATTCCAAAGGAATTGGTTTAAGTATTTACCCATTAAAAAACTTGGGATTTTGGTTTTAGTGTGAGCCTTGAAAACACTTGTGAATTGATTTTTTAGTGAGCCTTGAAAACTCAAGTTATAAGGTTTGAGTTGAGCTTGAAACTCAAGTTGTAAAAACTAATCTAGGGAAATAGATTGTGGTGATTCAAAATCCTAACTTGGGGATAAGTTAGGTAAAGATGTAGGATTATTGAGAATCCGAACTCCTTAAATTCTTGTGTCAATCATTCTTCCTTCTTAACATTCCTTTTAATTCTTGTTCAAATCTTTGTAATTTCTTATTATTGTTCGATAATCCTATTCAGCCCCTTTAAGACTCTTTCAATTGGTATCAAAGCTTAAATTCTAGGAACTTTTTGGCTAAAATACAAGATCATAGGAAATGAATCACAAACATTTATTCACTTAGACCATTATTCAATGGTAGTGACTATCCTCATTGAAAGTTCAAAATGGAGCTAAACCTTGATTACAATTTTATTAAATTTTGGGATATTGTCCTAAAACGTTGGGAACCACCTACAACTACCATTGATGGTATGGTAACTATTCTTGTAAGAAGCCAATGGAATAATGAAAAAAGGAGAAAAATCATAAAAATAAAAAGGCTATGATCACTCTAGTCTCTTCCATAACAAGAGAAGAATGAGGCAAGTTTCAACATTGCATGTTGGCCAAGGAAATGTAGGAGACTTTGAAAATCATTATGAAGACAACGTGCAAGTTAGAAGTAAGAAGGTTTAACTTCACATGTATGAATATGAACTCTTCAAGATGAAGCCTCAAGATTCAATCATGAGGATGACAAATTGACTTAACGCTCTTCTCACAACCCTCAAGAAACTTGGTAAACATTTCACTAAAGAAAAGGTAAACAATAAGATTTTAAGAACACTACCTAAGAATGATTGGGAATCTTGAGTTACTTCAATTGAGGAAGCTCAAAACCTTTCTACTCTTTCCACCGATGTGCTTATTAGAAAGCTCTAAACATATGAGCTTACAATTAAACAAAAAGAAAAAGAAAAAGAAAAAAAGAAGAAAAAGAAAAGTATTGCACTAAAAGCTTCACAAAATAAAAGTGAAGATGAAAGTCTTAAAGACTTTAGTGATAAAGATGGTGACATTTCCATGCTTACAAGATGTTTCAAAAAATTCTTGAGAAAGAAAATTTTCTCAAGAACTAAAGACTTTAACAAGAAGTATAAAGCAAAAGGCAAGAAAAAATTAAAGAAGTTACTTATTATGAATGTAAGAAACTGAAACACATTAAAAGTGATTGCCCTAAAATAAAATTCAAGAATAAGGGAGCAAAGGATAGGGAAGAAGGCCTTTAAAGCTACTTGGGATGATGACTCCTCCAAATCCGAAAAAGAAGAGGAACAACAAAAAAGTGGCCAATTTTTACTTCATGGCTCTTGAAAATGAAAAGGATGTACCATTTACTTCTAACTCTTATTGTGATGAATATTATGTTTATGATGATGATGATGATGATGATGATTTTGAGAGTTCTATTGTGAACAAACTCTTACTTAAATGCAAAAGTTTGCTTTCTAAAAAGAAGCATTATAAGTATGAGTTAAATAACTTAACCAAGGAAGTTGAGAAGTTAAATATTGAATTTTCTAATCTTGTTAAATCAAATAATAAACTTGCTAGTGAGTTAAAATCTTCTAATGCCTTGGAAGAGCAACTCAAGAAATCTAGTAATGAAAAGTGTAAACTTTCTAATGAGGTAGTTAAGCTAAAAAATTTCATATCAGAATTTCAAAGAGGAAAAGAGAGTTTAAATAATTTACTTGACTTTAAAAAATTTCATGAAATTGGATATACTAATGGAATGGTCTCATCTTCATCATCATCACATATTAAATTTATTAAAGCATCATGTAATTTCATTCCCTCTACTTCAAAATTGATTAAGACTTAAGCTTTCAAAGCTAATAAATCTATTATGTCAAATATTAAAAGGAAGTCTCCTAAGACTAAATCCTATATGACTCAAAGAGGTAAGGCTTGAAATAGAGCACCTCAACCCAAGCATGCTTACATGTACACTAGACATAACACTCATAAGCATTTTACACAATATAATGTACTTAAATATATTGAACAAATCTATCAAATACACAGAACAAACATGTAAACTGCATAAGAAAAATAAAATATAAAATCAATCAAGCCTAACATCCAGAATTAACCATATGAGATTAATCATGATTGCTTTATAAAAAAGATTATGTCATTAGAGACTAAACTAAAATAGTATAAATCCATAATATAGATTGATTAATAATTCATAATCATACATTGATTCATAATTCATAATTATCTCCTTGAAACCATAAAGAAATAGAAAATATTTCCTTGAAACCATAAAACTAAAATCACCTTTAAAGAAACAAACAATATTTAATGAAACTATTAGACAAAAAATTTACACCAATTTTAGTTGTAGGAAATGAGGTTTAAGAAACTAGCTTCACAACCTTCTCTCATAACTCCTTTATCCTAGAACCTATGCATTATAGTTACAATGATAAGTTAACTTCTCTATTTAATATTTTAAAAATTAAACATATGAAATTAAAAATCTAGAAAAAGAGATCTAAACAAATTACAAACCTAAGAAAATGACTAAAAAAGATTTAATTTTTTTGAAGTTAAAATTCACTAAGAAAACACAAAGAAGAAAACCATCAAATAGAAACACATTTTATTTAGCTAACCTTGAGATCTAAACAGATTCTGAAAAAAGAGATCGTAAATGAAGTAAAGTGAATTAAAGTGAAGTGACAAAATATCAGAAAATTTATGATTAGAACTGCAACGAAAAAAGTGAAGTGACAAAATGCAATTTCTTTCATTTTCTACAACGAACTAATAGAAAAGTGAAGTGAAATAGCAGCAACAATAAATAAAATTAAGTAAAACAAATAGAGATGAATGAAAGAGAGGAATTGAAACAACTACACATAATGTATATATGTTTATCTATATAAAAGCAACACGAAGAAAACCTTAAAATTAGGGCTTTTCTTATAAAATGCAATAATACATGACACAACGACATTTATGAAGTTAACGTCCTAGTGATTAGGCTTTGAATCCCACTAGAATGTTTAGTGAAAAGTTACAATAATTTGCAAGACTACCCATGTTTATAAGTTAGCATTAAATTTAAGAAAATATGAAAGGTGAAAGGCGGTTTAAGGTCATAGGCATGTTTAACTAACTTTAACCCATAAAATGGCAAATTGTAAGTCAATTTCTAAAGCAATCTCTAGTGATAGTTGTTTGTGATATGCACTAGGTCAATCATGTATAATCATGTTTTAACTTTATCATTTTATTAATAAAGAGACATTTTTCATTATCATTTTCTGTTGTGATAATTATTTGAATAGCAAATTCTTCTTAAGGTCATCAAGTATGTGACTTGATGGTAAAACCCTTAGATTAAATATGAGTTCTATTCAAATTATCCCTAGTCATTATAATATATGAAGGCTAGTATAGCGTTAACTGATGATTATGTTTTACTAATCATGAACATGAGATATTAAGTCATCTCATAGGTACTTATTTAAGAAATGATGTACTGGATTGACCCATTATGAGAATACTATATAGATAATTTTTATAAGTAATTTTCATCACAGTAATATTGATTTAGTCCTCTAACATTGAAATCACCATAGATTTCTACATAAATATTTTGTATTTTGACACAATCTAACTTTATCTTTAATTGGATGATAAATTAAATTATTATTGGATATGAAATAAGTTATGTAAAGAATGTGAGTGATTGAGAATGAATTTATCCCTCATTTAATCTAAGTAAGATATTTATGGGCCCTTTGATAAGATAAACTAAGAAAAATGCATAGTCATGCTAAAGTGAATTGATAAAGATTTATCATTCTCAATCTACTTAGAATCAAGAAATAAAATAATTGAATTGTATAAGGATGACAGAAACTATACATTATATTCAATCAATATATCATGTGATAAAAAAACTACAATATTCACTATAAATGAGGTTATATTGGACTATTGACCTTCACATGATTTGAATAGTCATAATGTCTTGCTAGAGGCCACTTACGACTTGTAGGCCTAAATAGGAATTTCAGGCCTATTGCCAATGTCATATGAACCTACAAGGTCTCACACTTAGAATAGGCCCAAAACGAATATTTATCAAGCCCAATAAAGTATATATATATATATTAAAGGTAATGGTTAATGGTTATCTTAAATAAATAGGAAACTATTTTTTATTTGGTATTTGAATAAAATTAGAATTAGAATAAGTGGAATATACCAATAATGTTTTGGTAAGTGAGAAATTACCGAAATTCATTTTGGTAAATGAAACCCTAATTGAGAGGTCTATAAATATGACATATTCTCTAGGGTTTCACACACCTTTCATTCTGCCACTTAAATTCGTTTCGTCTCATATTAAAAAACTAAACACAAAGTTCCTGAGTTGTGAGACAATCAAGAAAAAGGTGCTAGCACAAACATTCATTTTGATTCAAGGTTGTTTATATGGATACTTATGGAGGATATATTCATTTGGAGACATTTAATCCAACCTAAAAAATTAAAAGCTCAAGGTATGGTGTCATTAGAGTGAAACTCCTCTCGTCTTTCCATCATTCTTGCATGTTCTTTACATTTGTGGTAAGGTTTTTAGAAACCCTAAATCAATTGGTTAATAGAATTACATGGATCATGGTTCAAGTTTTATGATTAAATATTAAATTTTCGTTGAATTTTGAATCGCATAACCCATTAATAGTTCCAAGCCCACCATAGGCTAAAGAATTTAAACATTTACCAATTGTGGCACTAAAGTCTAAAGCTGATAAAAAAAAAAAGCATAAAACTTCTACTTGAACATATACAAACCAACAAATGGAAAATTCAAAGCCTACAAATAAATATGAATTAGATTACCAACACTTACAAGTGAGAAGGAATTAAAAGAATAAAAAATATGAAACAATAAATTTATTAAAACTGAGGGCTAAAGTGGAGGATCTATAAATATGTTAATGATGTTGTCGAATGCATTGAACACAATTAGTAGTGTTGGCTCTACTCGCCTTTTCCCTTTGGATAATTCATAATTTTTATTGGTTGAAGTTGATGATGACTTAGTGGAAGCGTTGGAAGATGTAATGGTAGGTCTTGTTATTATAGCCTGATATTTTTCTTCTATTCTAATAGAAGATATATTGAAAAGATGAAAAGGAAATAAAGGTGTTTTTATAGGGCAATTAAGCATGTTCATGGTATGAGAAATAAAGAGCTTTGAAGGATGTACAATAGAGAGGAAAGTGGAAGTAAAGGCATCCATGTTGTGTTGCCTTTTGTTAACAACAATGGACCTGAATTATGAGAATACAGGGAAAAGACTACTTATAGGTGTTGTGAACTGTGAGAGGCAAGTAAATAGAAATAAGGAATATATATATGTCATATTCAAGGCTTTTGAGCTATTCCTTATACATTTCATTTTAGCCACACACTAAAATATAACTAATCCCTAACATTCCAAAAATAAAGGGGTTGATTTACCCAAAAATAAATGCTTAACAAGCAAAAACATTCCAAAAGGTTGTAAAATTGAACATGTAACTAAAACTTAACTCTAATTTTGAGACTTTAATAAATAATAATCAACTTAAATATAAAGTCAACCATGCAAGAAACAAAGTGATTGAAATATTTGTAAAAATGAAGTTTCATATAATACATGTCAACAGTGATAAGATAGAGCTACATTTACAAGTATTCAACGCTGAAAAATTGAAATGAGGAACTCCAATAGGAATACCTTTAACTTATAGAATCAACGTAAAGAAAGAGATTGGTCTAGTCAATGGCTCAATTGATTTTTTGAAAATTTATCTTTATGCAGGGGATGTGAGAAATCTTAGTCCAGTAAAGGCAATATATACATATATTCTTTTATATGAATCATTAACATTTTCACACACCAAAACCAAAAACCAAAACAAAACAAAAAGGGAAAATTTATCTATTTAAATTTTCTTTTCTTCAACATTGAGTGCCTATTGTTACGATAGCTAATATATATACTTATTCCTATAAAAAAATAAGTTTATTTATATACATATTAATTAAATTTCTTTCACTTAACAATTTGAAGTTGAACTTTTATGTAGAATCAAGATCTAAATGTCATATAAATATTTTTTTTGTCACCTATGATGGTTATCAGAGATTGTATTTTAAAATTATACTGAAAAATGTGCACAATTATCTCTTCACCAAAATAATTGCATCTAGGTATAAGTAATATATGGATGAGAGAACTAAAAAAAAACAAATTGTGTTTGAAAATAAAGTTGGATGCTTTATGGAATCTATTAATGAACAATGACCAAAATAGAAATGAAGGTCAAAATAGAAAATGAAAATCACATATAGGAAGGAAGCAATCCTAAATGGATCAAAGTGTTCAGCGGTAGTGAAAACCAGAGTTTTTTCTGAGATTTTTAAGTTAACAAACAATCTATATTTATGAGAGAGTAGATGATGACGATGAGCACTAGTCAAAATATAAAAAACAGATGAGTACTTAGTTTGGTTACTTCAAATATAGGAATTTAATTAATTAGTAATTGTTAGAAATAAA
This sequence comes from Mallotus nudiflorus, assembly GCA_947683625.1. Taxonomy (NCBI): domain Eukaryota; kingdom Viridiplantae; phylum Streptophyta; class Magnoliopsida; order Malpighiales; family Euphorbiaceae; genus Mallotus; species Mallotus nudiflorus. The sequence continues at coordinate 5,863,041 of CANTUR010000283.1, read as the reverse complement.
ATTAATTAAATAAAAAGAAGGAAAATTCATTACAAATATAGCAAACATATTTAGGGCCAGACGAAGATGAAGATGGCACAGGCTGTGAGTGTCAACTATGAGCAAGCGAGAATGAAATGGGAATCTAAATATTATAAAACTAAAAGAGTGGCGAGTAGGTAACAATTAATTAGGTTTAGGTTTGGGACATGGAGAGAGAAAGAAAGAGAGAGAGAGAGGATGGATTCCAAGAATGGAGATAATGAGAAAAAATTAAGTCATCTTCAACCCAAAACACAAATTTGGTGCAAGTTTTGCACTAAATTTGTGTATATACAGTAATTTCATCTCCAACCCATAACATTAATTTTAACACCAAAAGGAATATTTTCTATATATTCTTTTATATCTTTTATAATTTATTACTTTCTTACTTTTTATCATCTTTACAAATCACACATTAAAAGAGTCCTAAAGGGGGAGGGGGGTGAATAGGACAATCGAGCAAAATTGAGAAATTGAATGGTTTGAATAAGAATTAAAGGAAGTATTGAGAATGAAGAATGAAGAACACAAAGATTTAAGAAGTTTAAATTCAACAACAATTCTACGTCTCCACCTCAATCACCCACAATCTTATTCACAAGATTGATAATACATAAGAGTTTTATGGCTCACTCTTATAACCTTAAAACTGGAGTTTTCTAGGCTCACTCAAAAACCGAATTATAAATTTTTTTAAGGATCATACTAAAATCGAAATCCAAAGTGTTTTGATGGCTAAACAGTTAAACTAATTCTTTTAGAATATAATCTCACTTCCCATTTTCTAATCCCAAAAAATAGGAGAAGAAAAATATCTATTCTAACACTCACCAACTCTCACAAGAGTATACAATATAAAAAATTGAATTGAAGAAGAGTTTAGAGACCTTAATTGATTGCTTGAATATATAAAATGAATGGACAAGTTTCTTAACCTTAAAACAATCTTTAAAGGTCTTATTTATACTTGAGCAATCCAATTATAGTTGTTAGAAGCAATAATTTTGTTCCCTACATTATCAGGTTTGTTGCACTGTTGGTATTATAACTTTGGGTCATGTTTTACTTTAGTACTAAAATTTCAATTTTTTTCTTTTCAGTCCCAAAAATTCTATTTTTGTTTTAAGTTACAGAATCTCAAATATATCCGATCAAATTTAACATATATGGCAACTGGAATAAGTATATTTTTAGTATATTCACTATATAAACATCCCATTAAGTGGTCTAATCACCTTGTGGGCTCTATAAAATAAAATTTGCTAAAATTTTATTTTATAGGGTCCATAAGCAAATTTTGTTTTATGGGACCAATAAGATGATTAACTGTTTAATAGGATACTTGCAAGGTAAATATACTAAAAATATATTTATTCCGGTTGCCACATATGTTAAATTTGATCGGATATATTTGAATTATTTTAACTTGAAAAAAAATAGAATTTTAGGATTGAAAAGAAAAAAATTAAAATTTTGGTACCAAAATGAAACATCACCTAAAATTATGGTACCAAGGGTGCAACAATCCCCAATATTATCCAAGTCCATTTGAATGAAAATTTTGACTTTTGAGCTGTATTTTGTGATGTCCTAGTCAGGAAATCATCAGTCCTAGTCGTGATAAGCCTCAAATAGTCGTTGCGAGCTGTTATATTTGGAAACCTGCCCTGATCTCGATCAGGATGGCCATGTCCCGATCGGGATTGACCTGTCCCGGGCAATGTCCCAATCGGGACATTAATCGAGATGGGTTTTACCCATTTTGCCAATTTTTGCTCTCTTTGGTTGCGCTCAAGACTGCTTTAGTCCCGATCTAGACTTCAACTCAAATTGTAACTTTTTGTGCAATTTAGTCCCTGTGATGAGTTCAGTCAAGATAGTATTTGCAATGACTTTTCAAAATCATTTTTCTTCAATACTTCATTATTATTTTGACTTTCAAATTGTTTCTAACTTATACACATTTGAAGTAAACACATTAGTTGCTCAAAATTAAGTTTGTTAATATCAAAATTAAGATTGCTAACTTGCTAAAGTCAACACACATATTCATTCAATTTAAATATTTTTAATATTTATTTATAGAATATTATATAATAAAATATTATATTTATTTTAATCAAAATTTAGTTTAATAACATATTATACAAAAGAGATTTGCACAACATCAATCATCACGTTTTGCCTCTAATGAATTTAATGATTATTTTGATAATATTAGTGGATTTGAAACTGGACTACTAGATTATTAAAATATTAGATATTTATGTAATATTTTTAATATTTATGTATTTTTTTAGTAATTGTGTGATATTTTAATATTTATGTAATGTTGGCTAATGTTTATAATATTTATTCAGTGTTATTCTATATTCATGTGAATATAATTAATATAAATAATTATGTAAATTTTAAATATATAAATAATAATACATTAAACTAGTTATATATTTTGTTAATTAAAAAGTAAATAAAATAATATCATGTAAAAATATAGAACTATTATGTAATTATAAAGGAATAAAATAATATTAACTGAAATTGGTCTAAAATATTAGAAATGTAAAAGTATAGGATTATTATGTAATTTTTTTAAAAGAAAAAGAATAGTATTTGCTACTTTGAAAAATGCCCAGTAAATTTGCTGCATTAAGTAGTGTGTGGTTGGAGCCATCTCCAACATCAAAATAGCAATTTTAGTGTGTGGTTGGAGATGGCCTTAAATAGTATTAGGGTTTAGGAAAAGTGAAGTGAAGTGAAATAGCAATAGATAAGTGAAGTGAAGGAACATAGTTAGAAACATACTCTTTTTTCCGTTTTTAATTTAGAAATAACAACATATGCCGTTCCTATATCAACTTTTAGAAACGGTACTTCGTTTTGATTTTCTTATTCTTAGTTTCAAATTCGTTTCTAATTAAAAACAGAATTAATCCATTTCTAAAATTTCATTGCTAAATTGTCATTTTCTAGTAATAATTAATGAAATTGCTAATCAATATTATGAATAAAGTATTTATATTTTATTTTTATTAATGAGTATATATATTTTTAGAATTTGAAGTATAATGAAATGAAAAATCGATTTGTATATTTAATAGTGTTACTGCTATATTTATAATTATAAGATGACATGAATATTAGTTGATATTATAGTTAAAAAAAGTTTTTTCCTTTTAAATTTGGTTAGCATTTTTCTGTATTTTGAAATTATTTTTTGTGATAATAAATATGATTAGGCATGAAAAATATATTTTGTATTGAACTTAATTTATATACAGATATCGATCTCTGTAATTTCTCATATTTATAAATTGACTTTTGGTGTACTATTTTCTATATTTTTTAGAAATATCATTTGTTTGTATTCATTTTTTTAGTTTTCTTCTTTTCTATTTTTTATTTCCCATATCCATGCTATATAGTTTAACATTTAAGAACGTGTAGATGAAATGTATATTTAATCAGGATATATTATATTTGACAGTTAAATTTGTGCTATATATAAATATTTAAATATAATATTATAGCGTATATATTATATTTTTATTGATTTAAATATAAATTATTTGTTGACATATATAAAACTTTATAATTAAGTTTTTTTAATGGAAAAAGATTGATCTTTCATTGATTCAAAATTAAAAGTATATATTAATAAATAAATAATATCAATAACAATGCAACTAAGAAGTATCAAAATAAAATTCCACTCAAATCATAAAAAAATTTTATTATTATTTTTCAATTGCATTAATAGAACTTTTTTGGATGATCCATTTCATTCATGGGTTTAAATAGCCAAAATTATTATTATTATTTTTTTTGTATTTAATTGAGAAATTTTACAATTGGGAGATGATCATACTCCAAAAAAGGTCAACAATCAAATCCCATGACGAATAATAACTCTATAGAGGAAGATTCAAAGAAATTAAAAACACACACACACAAACAAATAAAAAAAATGTACTTATTAAATGCAAAAAAATTAAATAAACTAAATAAAATAATAATAATAATAATAATAAACCTTAATGATCATCAAAAATAAAAAATTTTGATAAAAAAAAAAGGGCGACTAATGATACTCAAACTTCATGATAATGTCATTACATTACATAAGAGTTGGCAATTGCATTCAAAAAAAAAAAAATAAAAATCTCATCACTACGGCCATTGTTTGATTTGGTTTTTGGTTTTAAAAAGGGTCACTTTAGTTTGGAACTTGCGTGAGAAAATGTGATAAATTAGATCAACAAACCAATTCCAAATCTTATATTAGCTTTTTCATTAAAAAAAAAAAAAAACATTTGGAGTATACTTTAATTAGATAAAAGAAAATAAATTTAACATGATAAGATATAAAACCAACCTAAAAACAAAGTGAGGTTTTCTCCTCTAGTGAGCACTTAATTAATGGTTAAATTTTTTATAACATATATTGAAAGCATCTATTAATTTATATATATCTATGGATGATGTTGAAAGAATGCTTAGAAACCTTCAATGATTTTATTAATTCTTTTTTTGAAAAAAAAATTAGCATCTGTGAAATTTTCTATATCATTAAAACCAATTGTAAATAGCCCAAGGGATAAAAAAAATCTTTTAGAATTTAGTTGAATTGGACTTATTTGTAAATTATTATGCTGGATTTTTGAAATTATATTCTAAACTTTTTTTTTTTTAAAATTTATCATAGTTGTCAAACCGTTTACAATTAAAAAATTTTGAGAATCAGTCTTTAATCGGACTAGATAAAATTTCCCCTTTTTTTTAAAAAGTTTTCTAAGCATCCATTGATCTGGATGAATATGCCATGACTCGACTTAGACATTCACTTTAAAATATTTTAAGAATTTTTATTTTTTAATTTTATTTGTTAATAACATGATATGACTCAATTATTAAATATTAGTTATTGATATAATATTTTATATCTAATTTTGAATGTTATTTCACTATTATGTTAGTTCTAATTTATAAAAAAAAAATTAACTCTTTTGATATTAGACATTATGTTAAAATTATTATGCGGAATATACTTTATGATTATATTATTTTATTTTATTTATTTAATATATATGTAAAATTATGTGTATTAATAATTTTGTTTAGGGGAAAGGTGCATTTTTGCTCCTAATGTTTATACTGAGGAGCACATTTGTCATTCAAGAAAATTTTGGAGCATTTAAACGCAAAAAGTTGAAAAATATATTTTAAGCCCCTCACTTAACAAATCCTAAATGATGAGTTGTCTTCTTATATTAAATTGTAATTTTGCAATGTAAAAAATATCAACTAAAACCCCAAAAGTTCATTTCTCTTCCACCCACAACCTCTCTCTCCCTCACCCCAAATGTAACAGCAATCAAAAAAAAAGAAACAAAACAAACATACTTGAATGACATAATGAAAGAGTTCTAAAGGGAGGTGAATAGAACTATCGAATAAAAATTAAAAATTAAAATATTTGAACAAAAATCAAAAGAATTGTTGAGAAGGAAGAATGAAGAACACAATGATTTAAAAAGTTCGGATTCAACAATAATCCTACGTCTCTACCTAACTTATTTCCAAGTTAGGATTTTTAATCATCCCCAAGTTAGGATTTTTATTCACCCACAATCTTATTTACAATATTGAGATTACACAAGAGTTTTATGGCTCACTCTTACAACCGTACAACTTGAGTTTTCTAGGATCACTCAAAAACCAAATTATAAATGTTTTCAAGGCTCACACTAAAACTAAAATCCCAAGTGTTTTAATGACTAAACACTTAAACCAATTTCTTTAGAATAGAATCTCACTTCTCATTTTCTAAACCCAGAAATAAAAGAATAAGAATATTTATTCTAACACTCACCAACTCTCACAACAGTATACAATAATAAGAATCAATTTTGGAAAAGTTTTGAGAGCTTAATTGAATGCTTGAATGTACAAACATGAATGAGAAAGTTTCTTAACCTCAAAAAAATCTTCAGATGTCATATTTATACATAAGCAACCCAATTATAGCTGTTGGACGCAATGATTTCTTTCCCAACATAAATCAAGTCCATTTGAATGAAAATTTGGACTTTTGAGCTACATTTCGTTAAGTCTCGGTCGGGATAACATCCATCCCGTTATCCCGACCGGGACTAACACCAAATATCTGTTAGCAGCCATTATATTTGAAAAACTAGCTTGTTCTCGATCGGGATGACCATGTCCCGATCAGGACTACCCTATCCTGAGCAATGTCCTGATTGGGACATGCAATCAAGATGGTTGTTTCCTATTTTATGAGTTTTTTCTCTCTTTGGTCCCACTCGGGACTACTTTGGTCCCAATTGGGACTTTGATCCAAATTGTAACTTTTTATGCAATTTAGTCCCTATGATGAGTCCAGTCCAGATAGTACTTCCAATAGTTTTTTAAAATCATATTTCTTCGATATTCCATCATTATTTGGACTTCCAAATTATTCCTAACTTATACAAACTTGAAGAAAACACATAAATTGTTCAAAATTAAGTTTGTTAAGATTAAAATCAAGATTGCTAACTTGCTAAGGTCAATAATTGCCCCCTTTTTGATTTTGACAAAATTATTTTAGTTTGATTAAAAAATATATATATAATGTAACGTGTGTGATTGATAACAATTTTTTATAATAATGAATATATGAGATGAAAATAAATATATTTCTTTATTTCTCCCCCTATGAATATGGACATGATAGGAAATATAAATTTTTATTCTAAATAACAAAAATAAATATCATGACAAAAATTATGGTCCTCTAAGGCATAAAAGGAATGTTTGTTTGATAATATGAAGGAAATAATTTTAAACATATATAATGCATCACAAAATAGTATAAACATGATGATATAGAGTTTACCTAGTTATTTGATCATATGACACTTAGCATATTACAATCATGAACATTAAGCACAAATATCACATTGTTTTTTCTCCCCCTTTGTGAAACAATAAAGGAGACCAAAGACTATGAACCAAAATAATGGAAAATTAAAGATACATTAAATCTTTATAAAGTTAAAATGTCATTTAAGCAAATTTTCTCCCCCTAAAATCAATGACCGAAAAAAAATATTTGATATTAAGGATACAATATCACATAGTTATGTCACTTATGCAAACTCATCTTTAAAAAAATTATTTTTAAAGAAATTAACTAAGTATACATGCAAACTCAACTAATGTTTCCTTTTAAAGATTAAAACAATTCCTAAAAGGAACTTTTCTTATATGAAAGCATTTTGCATGTATATAAAAATAAATAAATAAATATTAAAAGCATAATATAAGTTAAACACATTAAACACATCACATTATTAAAAACATTATTCAAACTCAAATATTTCTCCCCTTTTGAAAAAAGTCAAAAAGAATAAACTCAAATGAATATTTTCAATTAAAAAGAAAAATTTCATTAATAATAAAAAGATGGAGTACAAAGATAGTATATTGAAAAGAAATGAAAAATAAACTAAACATAGACAAGGATAGAATGAGCCTAAAAATAAACTAACAGCTAGAGGCTTATATACGGAAAATAAACCAAACATAAACCGAAAATAAAACAAATGGAAAACACAAATCTATTCTTAAGGAGGGAAATAAGAAGGAGGATAAATACAGGTGTAGCCTTGTTGCTCACAAATGTAATGAACGTCATGTTGAAGATGAGCAATGTTATCATTAATTTGATTGAAACTCACATTAAAGTTAGATTCAGCTTCATCAAAGCATGAATTGAAGTTGGATTCCATTAAGGACATGCGCTCAAAAATTTGGCCAACCCAAGAAGGCTCATCCTCTTGAGCTTGAGCACCTTGACTTAAGGTTCCTTCATTTCATGTTCTCTTTCTTAAAGGGGCAACTTGAGGTTGAGGATCTTGTTCTTCTTCCCCTTGACCTTCTAGTTCTTCTAACTCTTAAAACATGGCTTTAATGTTTTCACTAGCACCAAGATCATGTTTCTATACCCAAACCCTATTGATAGAGGTGAATTGCTTGAAGTTTTGAGTAAAAGTAGAATTGAGAAATAAAGTTTTGGTAGAGGCTAAAAAGTCAAGATTAATTTTGTAAAATTTAACTAATTTTGTGACAATCCCACCAATACAAATTGCACCACTTTGACTATCACTAATTAGCCAAATTCTCCATTCTAGAAATCTTCCTAAAGAAATGTTCTTATTATGATAAAGACAATAAAGAAAAAAAGATCATCAAGAGAAATTGCTTCATTAGAAAGAGCTCTACCATTAATGGAATAAGTGCTAAAGCAATTAACATACCAAAGTGCTTTAGACTTGATAAAGGAAGCTTTAGTATGTCCGACGGAGAATTGAGGAGCATTGGGAGCTTTGATTTTATCCCAATAAGAAGAGGTAATCCAATGAGTGTTGACTTAAATGTGTCCTTTTGAGAGAATCCAAAAAGAGTATCAAACTCTTGATAAGACATAAAGCAATCTCTCCCTCCCAATATAAATCTTATGGAAAAATAAGGATTATTCTCATCAAATTTAGAGGAGCGAAGAGTAAAAGATGAAAGAAACTCAATGATAAGAGATGGGTAAAAAGGAAAAGGAGAAAAGGCAAAATCATAAATCCCACCTTTGAGGAGAAGATCTTTGACTTCATCAAAGCATCCTATAGCCTTGAGTGTTGGTTCATGCATAAAGCATGAGGGAATGAAAGCCCTTTTTTAAAATAGAGACATCCTCTTCTAATTTCTTGAGAAGAATAAGAAAAAGGAGAGTGAGTTCTTTTAGGTTTATCCTTCTTGGAAAGAGGAGGAGCTTAAGAAGATGAGGGGGCATTGCTAGGTTTCTTTGGAGCCATAAGGAGAGAATTAATGTAGAATGTATAGAGAGAAAAAATTTAATTTGAGATGAAAAAATCAAGGAATAGAGTGGTATTTATAAGCATGAGATTAGGGTTGAAAATAGTGTAGAATTTGAATTTTGAATTGAATAGGAACTTAAAAATTCATTCCTATTTTTTATTAGAGAGTCAAAAAGGTAGAAAAATTTTGAAATCCTAATCCTATCAAAAGCCATGTCTCAGTTGGGACATGCTCCTATCCCAATCAAGACATCCGTTCCAGATGAGTTCTGTGTAAAAACACAGAATTCAAAAGATCATATCCCGATCGGGACATGATCCGATCCATAGCGGGACCAAGATCCTATTCAGAAAAGTTTAAGAAAATTGTTTAATTAGGTCCAGATTTTCTTACAAATAAGTCCTTGTGAAATTAATTTGTAAAAATTAAACTAAATTGACCATTTTTGAAAGAGATAAATGAGTAAATGAAATAGACTCATTTAAGGAAAAATGTATCTTGATAAAAATTAAAATTATTAATTTAATGAAAATTTCATAAATTAATTATTAAATTTGCAAAATAGGAATTAAAAAATCAATTAAACATGTATTATATACCAAAAATAAATATAAAAGCAACATAAATGTCTATCAAAATTAAGACAAAATAGAACCATCAATCATGCCAAGTTCATGTTTAAGTTCAGTCTTTCTTCACTGAGAGGTTTGGTGAAGATATTAGCAATTTGATTACTGATATCAATAAAATCAAGTAAGAAATCACCAAATTGAACATGATAACGCAAACAATGATGTCAAATGTCTATATGCATAGTTCTAGAATGTTGAATGGGATTCGTGTTAAGGTTGATAGCACTTGTATTGTCATATTTGATGGGAATGTGATCAAGTTTTATATCATAGTCCATCAATTATTGTTTTTTCCATAAGACTTGTGAACAATAAAGACTTACTGCAATGTATTCAACTTCTGCAGTAGACTATGCAATCAAAACTTGTTTCTTGCTAAACTAAGAAACTAAACATTGTCCTAAAAATTAACAAGTTCTAAAAGTGCTCTTTCTATCTGATAAACCACTGCCAAAGTCTGCATCCAAATAACTAATCAAGTTAAAGGAAGAATTCCTAGGATACAAAAGTCCTAAATGCAATGCACCACAAAGATATTTGAAAATTCTTTTGATAGCATTTAAATGAGACTCTCAAGGATTTGATTGAAATCTAGCACAAAAGCAAGTAGAAAACATAATATCGAGTCTACTAACAGTTAAATAAAGAAAGGATTCGATCATATCTCTAAATCACTTTTCATCAACCTGTTTGCCACTCTTATCTTTGTTAAATTTGGTTGTGGTGCTCATAGGAATTTTGCTTGTTTTAGTTCCATCCATTCTAAACTTAATAAGAATGTCTCTTGCATATTTTATTTAATTGATGAAAATCTCATCTTTGCATTGTTTGATTTGTAATCTGAGAAACATTTTGAGTTCTCCCATCATAATCATTTCAAATTCTCCTTGCATTAATTTAGAGAATTTCTCACATAAGCAATGGTTAGTAGCACCAAAAATAATATCATCAACACATATTTGCACAATTAATAAATCATGTTTTGATTTTTTTATAAAAAGAGTTATGTCAACCTTTCCTTTGGAGAAAACTTTCTCTAGCAAAAAGTTACTCAATCTTTCGTGCCAAGCTTTTGGAGTTTGTTTCAATCCATATAATGCTTTTAAAAGTTTAAACACACATGATTTGGTGAATCAAAATTTTCAAAACTAGGAGGTTGTTCAACATATACCTCCTCTTCAATAAAGCCATTTAGAAATGCACTTTTAACATCCATTTGATAAAGTTTAAAATCCATAAATGATTCAAATGCAAGTAGTATTCTAATAGCTTCTAACCTTGTAATGGGGGCAAAGGTTTCATTATAATCAATGTCTTCCTCTTGATTGTAACATTTAGCTACTAGTTTAGCTTTGTTTCTAGTTATGATACCTTTTTCATTCATCTTATTTCTAAACACTCATTTGGTGCCTACAATAGGATGATGTTTTGGTCTAGGAACCAAGGTCCAAACCTTATTTCTCTCAAATTGATTTAACTCTTCTTGCATAGCAAGGACCTAAAATTCATTACACAATGCATCATCAATATTTTTTAGTTCAATTTGAGAAATAAAGGCTAAATTAATAATAAACTTTAATTTAAATCTAGTAGTTACCTCTTTTGTAGTGTCACCTATGATGAAATTTTGAGGATACGCTTTGTTGAATTACCAATCCTTTGGGAGTTCATCTTTTAAGGTAAGTTAAGATGTCTCCTCATTATTTTTCTTACTTGGACCTTCAAGTTCCAAAAGCTTACTAGCATTTTCTTCTTGTGTATCTAAATCTCATTTTCATTTGCAAGATCATTAACATTACAAACATCCTTTCTAGGATTAATGAGTTTGATTCATTAGATATAATATGTTTTGACTCTTCAACTATTAGAGTTCTCTTATTAAAGACATTATATGCTTTATTAGAAATAGAAGAGCCTGGGAAAATTCCTTCATCAGCTTAGAATCAAATTTCATAAAATTATCCTTAGTGTTTAATATAAAGCACTTGCATCCAAATACTTTTAAATATAAGATTTTGATTTTTCTATTATTCCATAGCTCATAAGAGGTTTTGTTTAAAATTAGCCTTTTGAAAACTCGATTTGAAATTTAACAAGATGTGTTAATGGCTTTCACCCAAAAGTATAGAGGCACATTATACTTTAGTCATTTCCACAAAAGTTCTATTTTTCCTTTCAACTACCCCATTTTATTGAGGAGTTCTAGGAGAATAAAATATATGTAAAAGACCATTTTCATTACAATAAATTTTCAAAATTCATTTTCAAATTCGATTCCATGATCACTTCTAATGGATCAAATACAAAAATCTTTTTCTTTTTGAACTCTTTTAACAAAATTTTCAAAAGCTTTAAAAGCATCATTCTTATGAGAAAGAAAATATATCCAAGTAAATATAGAGTAATCATCAACCAATACATATGCATAGTGCATTCCACCAAGACTAGCAACTCTAGTTGGTCCAAATAAATCTATATGTACAAGTTCAAGTAATCTAGAAGTGGACACTACATTTTTTTAGCTTAAATGAGAACTTGGATTATTTTCCATTTTGATAAACATCACAAGGTTTATCCTTAGTGAATTCAAGCCTAGGTAAACCAATTATAAGTTCATGTTTATAAAAATCATTCAAAAGCTTAAAATTTACGTGTCCTAACCTTCTATGTCATGTCCATATGTCATGGGAAATAGACATTAAGCATTTGATTTCTTTATTATTAATTTTGTTAAATCAATAACATAAACATTGTCTAATCTTTCACCACTAAAAATAACTTTGTTTTCATCAAGACCACTAATAAAGCAATTTCTAAGATAGAAAGTTACTTTATTTCCCATGTCACGCAATTGACTTATACTAAGCAAATTATGTTTAAGACCATCAATAAACAACACATAATGTATAAATAAGGATTAAGGATTACCTATTTCTCCAATGCCAATAATCTTTCCTTTTGCATTGTCTTTAAATGCGACATATCCTCCATCTTTAGCATCAAGCTTGTTGAATTACTCCTTGTCTCCCGTCATGTGCCTTGAACATCCACTATCAAGATACCATTTTCTTTTTATTCTTATGAATTTCAAGCACACCTACACAAAGTAATTTAAGTGTTCTTTCAGACCCAAACCTTTCTTGGTTTAGGTTGGTTAGTTTCAAGATAATCCGAAGGAAGTAATTTAATGTGTAGTGTTCTATAGAAACATACATTATTAGTATGTCCTTTGATCATGCAATACAAACATATGACATTTTTAAATTTATTTCTCCTAGGATGACATGTCTTCCTAATGTGTGAAATATGCCTTTTGTGTTATGGTGGTATGTATCTTCTATTATTTTATGTCATGGTGTGAGTCATACATTGACAATGATAATATGTATTTTGATAAGTTTTTGTAACACGTTTATGTGCATTATATTGTATAGCATGCCTAATATGATTGTGTCTAATGTACATATAAGCATGCTTGGGTTGAGGTACTTTACTTTGAGCCTTACCTCTTTATGTTAATGAAGAGTTAGTTTTATGAAACTTTCCCTTATTGTTTAACACATGAGATATTTTAGCTTTGAAAACTTGAATCTCATTTAGTTTGAAGGTAGATGGAGTGGAGTCATGTGAGGCTTTAATAAAATTAATATGTGATGATAATGATGAAGATATTCCATTTTTATATCCAATTCCATGGGTATCTTCATGAAATTTTTGAGAGTCAAGAAGACTATTTAAACTTTCTTTTCCTCTTTTGAATTTAGTAATGAAATCCTTTAATTCTAAAATCTCCTTAGAAAGCTTATTATTTTAATCGTTTACTTTCTTAAGTTGATCTTCCAAAGAATTTGAAGATTTTGCATTACTAACAAGTTTTTCATTTGATTCAACAAGTTTAGCAAAATCATTTTTTAAACTTTCAAATTATTTAGTCAAGATAGCCAACTTATGCTTATAATGTTTCTTCTTAGATAATAAAATTTTGTAGAGTTTAATCATAATAGAGCTCTCAACATCATCATCATATTCATCATAATCACAAAAATCATCATAAGAGGAGTTAGAAGTAAATGGAACCTTTTTTCATCCTCAAAAGCCATAAAGCAAAGATTGGTCATTTCTTGTTATTCCTCTTCCTCTTCGAATTCAGAGGAATCATCTGAAGTAGCTTTAAAGGCCTTTTTTTTATCCTTTGGTCCTTTGTTCTTAAATTAAGTTTGGGGCACTCACTTCTAATGTGTTCCAGTTTATTATATTCATAGCAAGTAACCTCTTTGGTTTTCTTCTTGCCTTCTCCTTCGTACTTCTTATTGAAATCCCTTTTTCTTGAAAATTTTTTCTTTCTTATGAACTTCTTGAAGTTCCTAGTGAGCAAATCAATGTCACCATCTTCATCACTAGAATCTTTAATGTTTTTCTCTTCACTATCTTCTTAAAGAGTTTTTAGTGTTATGCTCTTTTTCTTTTCTTCTTTTTCTTTTTGCTCTTCATCTCTTTGCTTAATTATGAGCTCATGTGTCAAGATCTTACTAATGAGCACATCAGTTGAGAGGGTGAAAAGGTCATGAGCTTCCTCAATTGAAGTAACTCGAGATTCCCAATCCTTTTTAGGTAGGATTCTTAAAATCTTGTTGTTTACTTCTTCCTTGGTGAAATGTTTACCAAGTTTCTTGAGAGTTATAAAAAGAGCATTGAGTCAATTTATCATTTCCATAATTCACTCTTAAGGCTTTATCTTGAAGATTTCATATTCATACATGTGAAGTTAAACCTTCTTGCTTCTAACTTGTATGTTTCCTTCATAATGACTTTCTAAGGTTTTCCACATTTCCTTAGTCGACATACTATGTTGAAGCTTGTCTCCTTCTTCTCTTGTCATAGAAGAGACTAGAGTAATCATAGCCTTATTATTTTTATGATTTTCTTCCTTTTGATTAATGCTCCGTTAGCTTCTTGAAAAAGTAGTTACCATACCATCAATGATAGTTGTAGGTGGTTCCCAACCTTTAGGACAATGTCTTAAAGTTTGATGGAATCACAATCAAGATACAACTCCATTTTGAACTTCCAATAAGGATAGTCGCTACCATTGAAGAATGGTCTAAATAAAGAAATATTTTGTGATTCACTCTCTATGATCTTGTAATCTAGCAATAAAGTTCTTAAAATTCAAGATTTAATACCAATTAAAAGAGTCCTAGAGGGGGTGAATAGGACTATTGAACAAAAATTAGAAATTAAAGGATTTTAACAAGAATTAAGAGAATTATTGGAAAAGAAGAATGAAGAACACAATGATTTAAAGAGTTCGAATTCAACAACAATCCTATATCTCCACCTAACTTACCCTAATTTAGGATTTTTAATCACCCAAAATCTTATTCACAATATTAAGATTACATAAGAATTTTATGGTTTACTCTTACAGTATTACAACTTGAGTTTTCTAAGATCACTCAAAAATTAAATTACAAGTGTTTTCAAGGCTCACACTAAAACCAAAATCCCAAGTGTTTTAATAGCTAAACACTTAAACCAATTCCTTTATAATAGAATATCACTTCTTATTTTCTAAATCCAAAAAATAGAAGAATAAGAATATCTATTCTAACTCTCACAAGAGTATACAATAATAAGAATCAATTTTGGAAGAGTTTAGAGAGTTTAATTGAATGCTTGAATGTACAAATATGAATGAGCAAGTTTCTTAACCTCAAAACAATCTTCAGATGTCATATTTATACTTGAGCAATCTAATTATAGCTATTGGAAGCAATGATTTCGTTCCCAATTTAAATTAAGCCCATTTGAATGAAAATTTGGACTTTTGAGCTGTATTTTATTAGGTCTCGGTCAGGATATCATCCATCCTTGTTAGGACTAACACTAAATATCCTTTAGGAGCCATTATATTTGAAAAACTACCTTGATCTCGATCAGGATGACCATGTCTCGATCGAGACTACCCTATCCCGAGCAATGTCCCGATCGGGACATACAATTGGGATGAGTACTGCTCATTTTGTGACTTTTTACTCTCTTTAGTCTCTCTTGAGACTAGTTTGGTCCTGATCAAGACTTTGATCCAAATTGTAACTTTTTATGCAATTTAGTCCCTGTGATGAGTATGGTTGAGATAGTACTTCCAATAGCTTTTCGGAATCATTTTTCTTCGATATTTCATTATTATTTTAACTTTAAAATTATTCCTAACTTATACACACTTGAAGCAAACACATTAGTTGTTCAAAATTAAGTTTGTTAATATCAAAATTAAGATTGCTAACTTGCTAATGTTAACATATAATTTTGAAAATCTTCAACAATCTGACGTTTGCAAAAGTGAGGATTGGTGTTAATCTGAACCCAACAAAATTCGAGAAAGGTATAATAAGTTATTTAATTTCCACTTAAATAGATGATTATGCTTTTCTAATATTAAAGAGTCTTGTAACAATCTCCTTTATGTGCAAGTGTAGGCAAAGCAATTAGAATGACAAATTTATAAATCCTTTGAATGGCTAAAAGTTCATACACGAAAAAACTAAAACTGAATTCGTATATTAAAGCTTGTTGCATTTTCACATTACATATATACAACTAATATGTATTGGATGGTTAATAAAGCTGAACTAGCAGACAATTCTCACCCAAAATAAGTGTCCCATAACCAACACTAGAAGACTAACTAAATGTTGGGTTTCATGATACAAACACAGCGAAAAAATTAAAAATTTATCATGTTCCCAAACCTGGATCCATATAATTCAACTACTTGATTAAATCTAGGGTTTCAAGAATCTCACTAAGACGTAGAAAAGGCAAGATTTTCTGGAAGGATGAAAGGAGATTCATACTGATGACACCTTACCTCGAGCCTTTTGCTTTGGTTGTTCAAATCTAGATGTTTCCAAAAGAATGCATCCATTATAGGTATCCACACAAACAGCCCTTTACAAAAATGAATTGGAGTGTGTGCTAGCAACTTTCTTGATTGCCTCACAAATCAAAAACAAAAGAAAAACTCTGTGTTTGTATTCTAAAAAGAGAGAAAACCGTTTTGGAGGCAGGAAAAACAAGTGAGCTAAACCCTAAAGAATATAACATATTTATAGACTCTAAATTAGGATTTCACTTACCAATGACCTTTTGGTAATTTTTCATTTATTATATTCTGATTTTATTTTAAAAATAAATCATAAATAATATCTTATTTATTTACTTAAAATAACATTTATCTTAAATAAATAAATAAAACACTTTAAATATTTATTTCCACAGAGTTTATTTTGGACTTATTAAACCCATAATCTTTTTGGGCTTATTCTAAGTGTGTGACCCTGTAGGTTCACATAACATTAGCAGTGGGCCTAAATCTCTATTTAGACCTATGAGTCATAAGTGGCCTCTAGCAAGACATTATGACTAAGCAAGTCATATGAAGTCAATAATCCGACATAACCTAATTATAAAGAATTTTACCATCCCTTTATCACATGATATCTTAATTAAACATAAGGTATAGAATGTCATCCTTATATAGTTCAATATTATGACTTGATTCCAAGTAGACTGAAAATGATAACTCTTTATCAATTCATTTCAGCATGGTCATGCATTTTCCTTTAGTCTATCTCATCAAAAGGCCCATAGATATCTTTCTCATATTAATGAGGGATAAATTCCTTCTGAATCACCACATTCCTTACATAACTAATTTCATATTCAACAACATCCTATTTAATCGTCCGGTTAAAGACAATGTTAGAATGTGTCAAAACATAAAATAGCTATGTAGAAATCCATGATGATTTCAAGGTCAAAGGACCAAAATAAAATTACTGTGATGAGAAATACTTATGACAATAATCTATGTAGTATTCTCATAATGGGTCAATCCAGTACATGATCTCTCATCTTGTACCTATGAGTTGACTTAATATCTCATATTCATGATTAGTAAAACATAACCATCAATCAACATCAAAATAGCTTTAATACTTTAATATTTATATAATGAATAAATGGCTAGGGATAATTAAAATAGAATTCTTATTTTAATCTAAGGGTTTTTCTATCAAGTCACATACTTGATGGCCTTAGTAAGAATTAACCATTCATATAATTATCATAAAATCAAATGATAATGAAATACCTCTTTATTAATAAAATAATAAAGTCAATACATAATCACAAATGATTGACCTAATGCATATCACTAACACTAGCAACCAAGTATACCATGCCTTTACCTTTTTATAACCAAGCTATTTTGCTAACATATATGTTATATGGGTTTCAAGAAAATATACTATGATTAATATATGTGTACTTTTATCTTATATTCTTGGAAAAATGATAGATTTGCTAACTTTTGACAGACACTTCCATAGCTCGTAAAGGCCCTACATCTTTTATATTATACATCATCATATTCCTCTTATATCCACCTTCATCACTCAACATAAGAAAACTTATCTTCCAATGAAATGGTTTTAAAGATAATCAAGGAAATGACCAGTTACAGATAAACAAATATTATAGTTCACATGCAATTTGCATAAAAATGTATTAAATCTTGCTAAATTCATGCATTTTTATTTTTGCGTGCAAGTTATTAATCTATATGGATTTACACAAAAATGAACGAATAAATTTTCTTTGATACTTAAAAAAAGTGTTAACTAACTTACTTTATTAAAAAAAAAAAAAGAAATAGTAACCAATTTAATTTTGAATTATTTGCAAGTTAGTTGGTTGCCAAAACCAACTTGGCTTCGTTTGTTTACAAATTATATTTGCCAACTTGTTTTACTTAACTCTTAAGAATTATGAGCCTATAAATAGGCTTGCAATGGCTAGCATTTATGGTGAGGTGGTGATGGGTCATTAAAGAGAGGGTGACTTGGCGAGTTAAGTATTTTAAGAGTAATCTCCTTTTAAGAAAAAATATAGAGAGTGTTTTCTCCTATTTTAAGATAGAGTATTATTGTTCTCTCCTTAGGTGATAGGGAGAAATATGAGTGAGTTTTCTCCTATTTTAAAATACAATATTATTATTTTTTTCTTAGGTAATAGAGAGAAAGGTGATTGATTTTTCTCTTATTTTAAGAGAGAGTATTATTGTTTTCTCCTTGGATTATATAAAGAGAAAGTTATAATAACTCCTATAATTTTTATAGTGAAATTCTTCTAGTATTGCCCGTTGGTTTTTCCCTATTTGTTTAGGGTTTCCACATTAAAATCTATGTGTTCCATATTTTCTTCAATTTTATTATTCAATATTTTAATTGCAATTTGCTATACTTCATTCACAATCCAACCCTGCGCATAATCCGCTTTAGATTTCACAATAAGTGGTATCAGAGCACATGGTTCGTGGATTGTGATAGAAGCAATGGCTACAAAGTTCGAGATTGAGAAATTCAATGAAAAAAATTTCTCAATATGAAAATTGAAGATAAAGGCAATATTGAGAAAAAATAATTGTCTGGCGACTATCAGAGAAAAGCCAAAGGAATTCATAGATGATAATAAGTGGAATGAGATGGACGAGAATGCTATTGCAAATCTTCATCTCACATTAGGGGATGAGATACTGTCCAACGTAAAAGAAAAGAATACCGTAAAGGAGATATAAGATCAACTCACTAGACTATATAAGCCCAAATCAACCCACAATAAAATTTTCCTTAAGATGAAGCTTTGTACCCTTCTGATGGTAGAATCTACTTCATTGTTAGAGCACCTAAATACTCTAAATACTTTATTTTTTTAATTCACATCATTGGGATATAAATTATAGGTAAATGAACGTACTGAACTTTTACTTCAAAGTCTACATGATTCGTATGATCAACTTATCATCAACTTAAAAAAAATACCCTCATGGATTATCTAGTCTTCGACGAGGTTGCAGCCATTGTTCTAAAGGAAGAAAGCATGTGTAAAAATAAGCAAGACAAGATGGTAAATTCGCAACAAGCGGAAGCTTCAATGGTAATGAAAGGGAGATCAACGAAATATGACTCTAGTGGAGACAAAGACAAGATGAATAGAAATCAACAAGTAAGAAGAATATTAAATGCTACAACTTTGGCAAGAAGGGTCACTTGAAAAAATATTGTTAGAATTTAAAAAGTTTCAGCCTTTAAGAAAATTTTGCAAGTGCATCAGATGATGACAGTGTTTTATGAACATTAAATGGCAAGATTGAAAGAATAGTGTGAAGATGTGATTGATTTTCAATCAAATCTTCAAGTAGGAGATTATTGACCAACTTACTTTATTAAAAAAAGGAAATAGTTGCCAACTTGGTTTTGAATTGTTTACAAGTTAGTTGGTTGCCAAAACCAACTTAGCTTTGGTTACTAAAACCAACTTGGCTTTGATTGTTTACAAGTTGGAATTACTAACTTGCTTTGCTTAACACTTAAGAATTGTGAGCCTACAAATAGGCTTGTAATGGTTAGCATTTGTGGAGAGGTGGTGATGGGCATTATGAGAGAGTGAGTTGGTGAATTGAGTGTTTTAAGAGTAATCTCCTCATGAGGAAAAATATATATAGTATTTTCTTCTATTTTAAGATAGAGCATATTGTTCTCTCATTGGGTGATAGAGAGAAAGGTAAGTGAGTTTTCTTCTATTTAAGAGAAAGTATTATTCTTCTCTCTTTAGGTGATAAAGAGAAAAGTGATTGAGTTTTTTTTTTTTTATTTTAAGAGAGAGTGTTATTATTCACTCCTTGAGTTATATAGAAAAAGTTATTGTAACTCATAATTTTTCATAGTGAAAATCTTTTAGTCTTGTCAGTGATTTTTTCCTAATTTGTTTGGAGTTTTTCACATTAAAACTTGTGTGTTCAATATTTTCTTCAATTTTATTATTTCAATATTTTAGCTACAATTTGCTTTACTCCATTCACAATTCGATTATGCGCATAATTCGCCTCAATTTTCACAACAAAAATAAGGTATCTATTATCCCTTTGGTTTGTTTTATTTGTGGCTTTTCATTTTGATTGTTTTAATCATGTTTGTTTTCTTTTGGTTTTCTTTTTTTTTTTTTTTTTTTTGCTGTTACTTTTGTGTGAGGGAGAGAGAGGGTGTGGGTGGAAGGGAAATATAATCTTGGAGTTTTAGTTGATATTTTCATATCAAAAAATTACAATTTAATATAACAAAATAACTCACTGTTTAGCCTCGGTTAAGTGACAAATTTAAAATCTTTGTTTTTCAAATTTTTGTAATTAAATGTTCCAAAAATTCCTTTAATGGCAAATGTGCGCCTTCTTATAAATATTAGGGACAAAAATGCTCCTTTACCGCCTTTTTTTTTATTTTGTAATCATGTTCTATCAAGAGGGTAGGTATTGCTTACATATTTAAATAAAGTAAATATATATATATATTTAGTAAATAGAGAGGTTATATAATTCTAATATTGATAAATTGAATAACAAAAGGTAATCATTCTTTTTTAAAATGACAAATTCTATATCTCAATATGTTATTGGAGAAAAATTATTACTTAACTACTCCCTCGTTTGCAATATACGTATACATATTTTCCTATATATAAACATAATAAATGTCTATTCAAATATTAAAAAACAAAAAATCTTATATATATATATAAATTTCAGTTTTGATACTATAACTATTAATGAAAACTTTTATCTGTTGAAAAAAAGAAAAATAAAATCTATTCACAAAAAATAATGTGCCATTGCATAATTATATAGGCAGAATAATAATATTAGCTGACTTTTTCTTTTGGGCAGTGCCATAAATCATAATTTGGATACTGAGTATTTCCAGTTGATTTCTCAATTTGTTGACCAAAATGATTTTAGAATTCAACTATATGACGAAATTTTTTTATATTAATTGACTGTGGGCTATATAATTGAAAAATGGTGATTATGGAAATTTCAACTTAAAATTTTGAAAAGTGAAAATATTAAATGGACCTTCTAATTGGCAATAAAACTTTTATCCTTTCAATTTTGATGTGAGTATTTACTTTTTAACAATATAATAGACATTGCCTGAAAATAATATTTAAAAAAAAAAACGATAGTATGACAGAACAATTATACATACACAAAAAATTTTATTGATTGGCTAAACCAAATTTTTGGTTCCTCAAATTTTCAGATTTTTTATTGAGTTATCTTCTTTCAATTTGGCTTTAAGGTCTTTCAAATTGAAAATGTTATTTCTTTCCAAAAAAAAAAATTGAAAATGTTATTTTAACCTTTGACAGCCAATCATTTTTAATACCTACTAAAGCCATGTTATTGCCATTTAGGAAGGAGGAAACGTCTTCTTTGGAAAGCTCCTCTTAAACGGCAGCGTTTTTTAAACAAAGGTTAGAATAACGGGATAATAACATTTTTAGTCATATAATTTATATCGTTTTTTCAATCCTATTAGTAATTTTCTTTACAATCAAGTTTTATAAATTTTAAAAAGTTTTCTCGTAAGTTCTATCCGTTAGACAACTCAATTTTTCGTTAATTAACCCTTAAAATTAAATTTTTCTTTCACATTTCAGTTTTAAAACTTGAAATTTTTTATATTTTGAATAAATAATTTTTATTTTTATTTATAATTTATTATATTATTTAATTTTCATAATAACTGTATTTACTCAGTAAAAATAATATCAAAAACTTAAAAATATTTCTTTTTTAAATTATTAATTGCATTAATAGTGACACATAGAATTAATTAAGTATTATTTAATTATTTAAAATAAATAATTTTAATTAATATATCATATAGGAATAAAATTTTTATATTTACATAAATACAATTAGTTTTGTCAACATTATAATTTGTGTTAAATTTTAAATATCTATTGAATTCAATTATATTTGAATTATATATTTTCAAAAAAATATATATTTCTTTACATCAAGCTATTTAATAAAAAATTATGTTCAGTTATTTGATTGCTCGAATATTTATCATAAAAAAATCTATATTAAGGAAGTATTTTTTTTAAAGAAACATAGTTTATTTTAAATTCAATTGAGTTTAAAAATTATTTAAAATATAACACAAATTATAACATTGTCAAAATTAATTGAGTTTTATCCATATAAAAAATTTATTCATTAATGCAAGTTAAATAATAAAATAAATCATAGATAAACAATATTTATTGAAAATATAAAAATAATATATTTTTTAAAAGTTTTAGAATTGAAATGTAAAAGAAAATGTTCAATTTTAAGGATTGTTTAACAAAAAAATTGAGTTGACTAACAAACAAAATTAATGGTAAAAACTTTTTAAAATTTTCTGAACTTTATTGCAAAGAAAATTATTTATAGGGCTTAATTGAAAAAATGTTATAAGTTATAGGATTAAAAATGCTGTTATCCCTTAAAATAACCCTAGTCTCCGGTCAACAACTATTTTTCCTATTCTTCAATGATGGGAGTCTGACAGTATGAGAAATCGCCTCTAAAGAACTCATTTTAAGTGTCCTCAATGATGGGAAAAATAAAAGATGAAGGACCACTTAAAGTTAAATTGAAAAGGACCCAATGAAAAAAATTCAAAAAGCTGAGGAATCACAAGTTGGATTTAGCCAAAATAGCATTGTTCGAGCTTTGGGGAGTGATTTTTTTTTTTTTAATATAGAAAATATAAAAGTGAACTTTCTTCAATAATGATGTATCATATTTTTAGATTATGTTTTTTGTATATCTCCATAATGTCAGAAAAATGGTTTTGCTTTTGATTATAGATGTTTTTGCTTTAGTTCATTGCTTCATAGGGTGTGCATTTGGTTGAAACCAATCGAACTGAAAATTGAATCAACTCAATTTGGTTTGGTTTGGTTCGGTTAAATTAATTAAGATTTTTTATTTTTTTAATTGAACCAAACTGAATTGAAGTTTTAGTTCAGTTTGATATTTTAGATTAAAAAATTGGTTAATCGAATTAACCAAAATTTATTTATTTTTTATATTATAATAATGTAATAAAAAAATAATATATATTTATAAAAATTCAGTTTATTCGGTCAGTTCAATTTTTACTTCAAAAAATTCAATTATTTGGTTCAGTTAGGTTTTCTGAGTTAATTTAGTACGGTTCAATTTTAAGTTAGGTTCTATTAATTCAGTTCGACAAAAAAAAGTCTAAAAACTGACCGAACTAACTGAATGAACACTCCTATAATGCTTCATAATTTCTATTTAGAAAAAGCGCAAAGAGGGGGAGGTCAGAGGTGGTATTTGATTATAGAGTAAATGGCATTTTTCTTTAGAGTTTATACTATATAATTACATTTGTACTTTTTGTTTAAAAATTAATTTTTTAAATTGTATTTGTATTTCATCAACAAAATACTCATTTCATTAAATTTATTACTATTTCATTGAAAAGTTCTTCTACAGCACAAATATTTATATCCATACAAATAAAATTAAAATTGTTAGATTACTACTAATTTAATTATAATTATTGATACATTTTACATGTATTAGTATACAAAAATAATCAATGATTGTAATTAAATAAAAATAAATTCAATAATTCTAATCTTATTTGTATAGAAATAAATGTTTATATTATAACATAGGCCTTTAAGATAAAATAATTTAATCTGACTATTTTAACAATATAAAACACTTTAAATCTATTTTTCTGTCAGTAGTTTTATTGATTTTTTTATTATAAAGTTTTTATATATTATTTTAATTTTAATTGATATTTAACATAATTAAATTAACATATAATTTTTTAAAAAAATAATAGAATTAAATATAAGAAATACTAATACAAAATTAAACTATAAAAGTTAATAATTTTTTTCCAAATTATGGATTATTTTTATTCAAGGTAATATTGAGAATATATGTAATTTTAAAAAATTTTACTTGTTGTTAACAATTTAATTAAGTTTAGAATAATTAAAGATTTAAAATCAATTTTTTTTTGAGAGACAAATTATTTTATGTTACTAAAATAAAGTTACTAATATATTTTATTTTATTAAAATAGAGAGGTTGAAATATTTATTGGCTAAAATACTAACAAAAAACATAACGAAATTACTGTTTTATGAAGAAAATTAAAATTAAACAATGAACAATTATTTGATTTTTACATTAATAAAATTATTATATTTATGATCTAAACTTTAGGAACAAATATAATTTATTCTTGATTTTATAAGGCCCAATTTATTTTGAGTCTTTCTTTTATATAAAATATGAAATTCATCAAATTTTATGATTATCATTTTTAAAATTATAAAATAAGCTTAGTTAATACCATTGATCAATAGCTTGATTTATAAAGGAATATGAAACAACTAATTAAAAAAAAAAAAAGTGGGAATATCCTTTAATTATCCAAAATTGATTATAGATTTTTTCCTCCACTAAGTGTATCCAAATCCATTTCTCCAAAAGAGAACATGCTTCTTCTTTTTTGTTTTTTTCTCTTACAAATTTAGTATTGGCTTAAACAACCAACTCCCCATCTGAAATTTCTAGGAAGGTGCCTGGAAACAATATGACTCTTGTCATATACCAAAAACTAATTAAAATGCTTGGGAAAAATGCATGTTCTATCTTTCATCCAAAACAACCATTTGTCTCTTGCAATAGAGATCCCTTTTCTTCCTTTGGGTAGTTCTCCTCTTCATGCCAATACCAACAAACTATGAAAGAGGTCAATGCCTTTATTTTATTTTTGAAGCAATAAGGAAAAATATAAAAATAGGAAAGCTCATAATTAAGAGGAAACATACTTTCTTGTCTTTTTTTTTTCTTTTTCAAGGGTGGAGATTTTTGCATTTCATTTTTGTTTTTTTTTTTAAATTGTAAATTACATAACTATTTTATATTAAATTTTTTTATTCTTTTATTAATTACAATTACTAAACTACCATTTTTTAAATTTTCCTTCCAAATTTATTTTTTGATGTTTAATATTTTAAAACTACTTGTAATTGAGTTTTTTTTTTTTGCGTTAATAAAATTTAATGTAGTCAACTATTTTTTTGCATTAATAAAATTTAATATAGTCAGTTATTTTTTTATAAGTACTTTTTGACTTTTAACTTATCTTGATTGTCAAATTTACACCAATTATAGTAAATAATAAATTTTTTATTTTTTATGAAAAGATTTTTTTAAATATCATATGCACATAATTTTTTTTATCATAATTTTTTTAAAAATAATTTAAAAATAAAATTATGTAATTAAAAAATCATTATAAAAATTCAACAATAATTTATCATATAAAAGTATTAATAAATTTAATGAATAGAGTTAAAATCAATTTATATGTAATTTAGATCAAATACTCTATTAAATTACACTACAAAAAGTCTATCTGATAAAAAAAAAATATAGCACTTACTTTTCTATTATCAATATATTATAACACTTGTCTTAAAAATTAAAATTAAAAAAAAAAATTCATATGATGAATTTTTGTTAAATTTTTATAATATATGTTTTTAATCATGTAATCTGATTTTTATATTATTTTTTAAAAAAGTATGATAAAAAATAAAAATAAAAAACTATGCATATAATATTTAAAAACTATTTATAAAAGTAAAAATTAAAAAATTATTTATAAAAATAAAAAATATTGTTATTTTTTTATAATTGGTGTAAGTTTTATAATTTTCTAAACAAATTAATAAGCGGTACAAAAGTTATAGTATAGTTGAACGACACAAGTAGGAGTATGATTCCCTCTCGAATTAGACTCTTTTAAGGAATGAAAGTACAGCCAAGCATTAAAAAAATAATAAAGAGTTTTAAATTTTAGATGAGTGATGAAATCAAAGTCATACGCTGATGCGCATGCCATTGTTTTTTCGAAGCTGTAAAAGCTATGTATGTCTCATGGAACATAAAAAATAAAAATAAAAACTAAAAAATAATCTACCACATTTTCCCCCCTTAATTTGGATATAATTAATATTTTAAAAGTTGCTATTTTATAATCGAATGTTTACCTCTCTAAATTTTTGTATATCAATATTTAAGGAATTTTGTTATCTTTTTTGATAAAAAAAAACTGTTATATTCTTATTTTAATATATATTTTCTCTAATCTCATTACATATAATTTTTAGTATTTACCTCAAAATTTATATTTGAATAACAAGGAAAATTAATAAAATTACTTTTAAAATATACATTTATAAAATTTTTTCAAATTTTTTAATTTATAAAAATCATTTTTTAATATTTTTTAAAAATTTTAAAAACAAGTTAAAAATAATTTTTATAGATCTAAAATTTTTTAAAAGTTTAAAAATTTTACAATCAATCCATATAAATTTAATAAATATTTTTCATACACTCAATAATTTATTAAAGAATTTTAAAAATTTCTACGAATTTAAAATTTTTTAAAAAATATTACATGTATAAAAAATTTAATTCTTTATTTTGAAATGTATATTGCTTGATTCTAAAAAATTTTTAAATTTTAAAAAAATTAATCTTTTTTAAAATTTAAAAAAAATAAAAATTTAAAAAAGATAAATATTAGAAATTAGATATAATATTAATTTTTCCGTTGTCATGGATTTGATTGATATTCTAAATTATAAGAGTTGAGGAGGTCTCGAATTCAAATATTCATGCCACTGTCCATCCATATTGGTTGGATTTTATGATAGGTGATTGAACCAACAAAAATTATTAAATATTTTGATTTTGATTTTTTTTTTCAAGTGTGAAATTACATTTTAATAATTTTCATTTGAACAAAAGTATATATGTGGATTAATCATTTTACTTCTAATTAAAAAATGATTTAATAGCCATTTGAGTTAGAAATTAAAAATAATATTTTTTTTAACTATAAAACTATATCAGATAATATGTTAAGATTTTGGGAAATTAATTGTAACTTTACTTTTCTTTGCAAAAATTGTAACTTTACTTTTTTTTTTAAAATATATATATTTATGCATACTTGCAAAAGACATATATATATATAACAAATTTGTTATTAAAAGGTTAAATATAAATCCCTCACAAGTAGTTCAATTGATAAAAGGTGTGGATTCAAGAATAGTCCAATTGATGAAAAGTATAAACATTCAATTCAAAGAGAATAGAATTTTAAACACCCATATTTTCTTTCTCCCTGATGTTCGAAATTAATTATTTATACTATAATTAAAAAAAAAAAAGGTTGACCACATAATCTTCCGCTATAATATAATGTTTTAATGTTAATTTTCTCGAAACGCAGCTGTAAAATATCAAATTATTTAGTCATTTTTTATAATATTAGAAAAGCAGCACTGAACTATCACATCTAAACATAAACATTTTTTTTTTTTTCCGAAGGACCAACAACTTAAACAAACATTGTTTACGTAACAATACTTTTCCTTTAATTATTAAAAAAAAATGAATCGTATATATATATATATATATATAATAATGATAATGTGTGAAAGGTAGATTCTGCTGTGTCTTTGTAATTCACAAATTTATTTGTATATAAAGAAATTAATTAATTTATTTACCAAAAATATGTAATATTTATAATTCATTTTGAGCTTGTCGAACATGGCCATTTGTTATTGTCATAGCAAAATGACAAGAGAAGCGAGGAATCCAAACAGATATGGACTGAGCTCTCGAGGGTGCCGTATTCCCTTTAATTAAACTAATGAAACAATATTTATATGTATGGCAATAGCCAATAGCTATATGATGATTTGAGAGGAATATTTTTATGTTTTTTTTAAATGCTACTTATATAATTAAAAAAAAAAAATGTCCGTCAAGTCTCTTGTGGTATTTTTGGAGATTCAGGTCTTCTATTTCCCTCCCATTATATTGTGAAAAAAATATATATATAGAATTAAAAAATTAATTTGATTTTTATAGAATAATACCTCCCATAATTTAGCAAAAGATTTCTTCCTAAATATTAATTAAAAAAATTAGAGGCTATTAATTATATGTGAGTTATTTGTAAGCATGTTACAGGTGGTAAAAAATATAAACTGTGAATGTCCAAATGTGGAAAATAAAGTTTAATATTCTATTATCATGTTTTCCTCTATTCTAATAAAAAATTAAACCGTTTGAATTATATAATTAAAAAAAATTTATAGGCATATACAAATTCTAAATTTTCATACCCAGAATGAATTTTTTTTTAATTATTATTTGTTAATTACAATAAAATTGACGTGAAGAAATTATTAATTTCAATAAGAGAAAATTTGTTTATCACAAATTTTGCGATAAGAATTTGGCACAAAGTAATGAATGCTAAGTATAATGACTAATATCCTTCCAAAAAAAATAAGTATAATGACTAATTTATCCTTTAATATATTGGTTCCAAAAATGGTTTTCATATTCTAAAAAATTGAATATAATTTTAATAATATATTTCTATTTTTCTAAAATATTGTATATATTTTTCAAATCTTATAATCTTTTTTAAATAATTGTATTAATTCAAACTAACAATATATCAATAAAAATACAATACACAAATACGAATTTGTTAAAAACTATAAAGGATAAAATAACATCCAATTTAATAGCATAATAAATCAACTCAGAATCTACAAATTTGATAATATTACAATGACTAGAATACCTATTACTCCAATTCTACAACATACTAACGACCATAATTTGATTTGTTGTCTCTATTTGATCAAATATGTTTTGTCTGTCTAAATCACCCACATATAAATAAAAAGCCACAACAAGAGGAAGAAAAATAAAATATTGTAACAAGATGAAGAAAAATTAGACGTCGTAATAAGATGAAAAAATCACGAAAAGAAAAATAAAATCAAGATTTATGTAAAATAATTACTTATTTAAGAAATAAAATGATAAAAAGAGGTATAAATGAGTGATTTTTTACCATTCTTGATCAAAAATCACTTAAGGAAGATAAGTGGCTAAAAAAAAAGAGAAAGTTGAAAGAAAATGAGGTTAGGATTTTTGTATATTGAGAAAGATTAAAATTTCTATTAACATTAGTTTAATTATCTAAAAAATCTTGAATTTTACAAATTTTAACAAAATTTTTTAAAAAATATGTTAAAATTGTTAAGTTTATGATTTTTTATAAATGTTAAAAGAACGTATTAAAATTATTAAAAAATATAAAATTCATGACTTTTTAAGTAAAAATTAAAAAAACATGTTAAAATTGTTAAAACTCGTAAAGTTTTTTTTAAGTAATTATTCCTTAATTAAATTATATTTATATCATGAACACTATTTTAAAATTTAAATTTTTAAAAAAAATTAATTTTATATAAATTTTTTAGCTTATGCTATAAACTAAAACTATTATACAGTACAAAATAAAAATATTTTGCACTTTAACTTCAAGTTTTTACCACTTTTATAACACCAAAAGAATTATTATATACTTAACTTCAAAAATTTTTACAATGAATGCATATCACATCTTCATTATATAATACAAATGTTTAATTTGTAGATATCCCATATTTTGTTGCTATAAAAAATTTAAAAATATTATACAAATTTTAATAGCTGAATTGTATTTTAAAATTTAAATCGTTTTAATAACTAAATATTTAAGGTTTAAATATATTTTAAGTTGATGGATAAATATGATATTTTTAAAAATATTATTATCCTACAATAATAATTTAAATTAACATAAATTAGTCACGATTATATTAAATGATAAATTTGTACACTTTTATATATTTTTTTATCCTTGATCAATTTTTTTATTGATTGTAATAATTAGAGAGAATTAAATATTGTAATAATATTTTATTTAAAACAAATTCTCAAGAATCCATCTCAATATATTTCTTGTTACGGTATGGAAAAAATTCTAGGAAGTAATTTTTCTCATGATTATATTCTTTCAAAAATATTTGATGTTGAAAAAATTCTTTAACATTGGCAAGAAAAATCTTTACCCAATAATTAATTTTTAAAAGCTCTAAATATTTATAAGAATAGTTTTGTTGGCTCAAAATGAACTTTATATTCTAAAATTTCAATGTCATCCTTAAAAATAAACTAAAATTTTTAAAATATACTTTTGTGCTGGTACAAATTTTTAACATTTCACAATAAAAAAAAAAATATGTTCTTTAATCTATACATAATTTTCTATATTTAGTAAAAGATTTCGTTTAATTTCAGTGGAATTAGATAAAAAAAAAAACAATGATCTTATCATGAACAAACAACAATCATTTTATGTTGATTAAGCATACATTTTATTGTGCCAATTTCATTTAAATTTAGGTCATGTTAGTTTCATCCAAATTTTGTGATTTAAAATGTTGTTTTTTTTACTTACGTAATTTTTAAAATGGATCATTATAAAAAAAATTAAAATGCTAATTTTTCATATTCTGAAGTTAAATTTTGAAATAGGCTCCAACGAATAGTCTAAATTGTAACACTGTGGACATTAAATTACAGAAAATAGGAA
The DNA here is from genome assembly GCA_947683625.1 of Mallotus nudiflorus. Taxonomy (NCBI): domain Eukaryota; kingdom Viridiplantae; phylum Streptophyta; class Magnoliopsida; order Malpighiales; family Euphorbiaceae; genus Mallotus; species Mallotus nudiflorus. The sequence continues at coordinate 5,832,035 of CANTUR010000283.1, read as the reverse complement.
TTAAATTTTCATTTTTTTCTATTTTTTTATGGTAGGAAATTAAACTATATTAATTGAAAAAAATATATGTATAAAATTTAAAATAGAAGTGATAGTCTTAATTAATGTTATTAATTCGGATTCTCCCATTAAAGATTTGACTGTTAGTTTCCTTTTTTAGGATTTAAATTTAAGAGGATTTTTGAGATTCATTTAACCTTTCAACTCCTAAGCTTAATAGCTTAACAATTATTTGCTCAAGATAGCAATAATAATAATAATAATAATAATCCACATGTATCTACTAAAAGTTTTTTGGAAAAATTATGAAAAATTACCTTATAATTTCACAGTTTTAAAGTTTTAAGTATATATTTTATTTTATAACAATTTGGATCTTATGTTTTCGTTGTTTGACAATTTTTAATATATAAAACTAATGCTATTAAATAAGTGAAATATATATGTTGAAAATCGTTAAACGATAAAAAACACAGAATCCAAATTGTCATAGAATGTGAAATACATACTTAAAGTTGCAAAAAACATTGAAACCATAAAGTGATTTTTTATATCTTTCTTTAATTATTTTTAATTAAATCGTACAATGTGTTAGACTCATTTAATGACGTTAGCCTTGTATATTAGAAATTGTCAAACGACAACAAATACAAAACCCAAATTATTATAAAATGAAACACACTTAAAATTTTAAAACCGTGAAATCATAAAATATTTTTTCATACTTTTCCCAAGTTTTTTTTAGAACATAAAACTGAATATTAAAAGCATGTATTTTATATACCTTTTTATTTGAACATCTTACTCTACTCTAATTAATTTGTCTTAATTTAAGTAAAATTATAAAAATGGTAAAAATCTTTAAACAACTAATTTAACATCTTATGCACAATGACTCGAATTAAATATTATTTAAACGAGAATATCCTCTTATTAGCTAATCCAAACAATAAACTCAATGTGTTGATATCAATGAGTTGCACAATAATTTTTTTTTCCATAAATACTCAATATAAAAGGCACCTAAAACAATACTAAATATTATTTGGAGATTTTATATTTTTTATTAATTAGGAAAAAAATTTAAACCTTAATTTTTATAATTAGAAAACACAAAAGATGTCCATAATTGAATTAATTAAGATTCAATTGAAATGCATGTATATATCCTCAACCAAAGTAAGAAATCTAGCTTCCTTCCCTAATTGAAAAATGAATTAATTGATGTCTCCAAAAATACGTAATACAAACCCTTAAAAAAAATGAAAAAGTTTTCTTTACCAAATTTTCAACCCTTTAGTTTTGAATTTAACTAAAAGAAAAAATCATAAACAAAGAAAAAAGGCCATCAACTTTGGATATGCCACACATGAAAAATATTTAAACACTTTTTTCCATCAATCCACAACAATTTACGATAAAAACAATGAAAAAGGAAATAAAACTTCTAATTTTTACATTAATTTTTAATTTTTTAAAAAATTTCAAGACAATTTAAGAATAAAAATACAATAAAAATTAAAAAAAATGTTTGTGTTCACTACATTGATTCAAACAGAAATCCAACTTCAGTGAAACTACCCTTACTTAGAATCATTAATCAAGTAGAATTCAAGGGCAAATTAGGAATAATAATAGTTTTTAGACAACATTAAAAATAACATAATTTACTAAGTAATTTAATTTATTTTAGGATAATTTTTTTTTTTTAAATAATAAAATAAAATTTAAAACAAGCAAAAAGCCGGCTCCTTATAATATGCTAAATAACGGCCTACAAATGCCAGATCAGCATAATCCTTGTTGGAGACAGTTTATTACAGTAAAATCCACTCACATAGTAATCTCCGTGTTAAAAAACTGCAACCGTCAGATAAAAATATTTTGAAATTATTATAATAATCCGACGGTGATAAAGCAAAACAAGATGATTTTTTTTTGAGGGAATTAATGTTGGAGAAATCATTATATATAGAGAGAGCTGAAATGGGTTTTTGGGGGAGTGTACGTTTCTAAAATCCGTCAATATAATGGTGGTGTGTAATGTAGAATTTTTGTATATTTATTTATTTATTTAAATATATTTATTTTTGAAGTTATTTATCTGGTGAAAGAGCGTAAAACAACTCAAAACCACGCAAACGGCTATTGTTGTTGTTGTTGTGGTGTTTGTGTGCTGTGTTTTGTGAGAGGGAGAGAAAATTAAAAAAAAAAAAAAAAGGAAAGAAATTGTGGGATTTTTCGGGATTTCTGTTTTCTGGGATTTTTCTCTCGAAAATTTGTGTTGGGTTCGAGTTTGACAGTTGCAGAGATACAGAGAGAGATTGATTAAACAAAAAAGTTGTGTTTTTTTTTTTTTATCTGGGTATTGAAAAATCAACAAGAATTTTGATTAAGGAAACATGTCTGACGGGTATTATAGTTCCAAGAAAACTGATGATATATGCGAAGAAGTCTGTGGCCAGGTAAAGTTTTGATTTTTTTTTTGTTCTTATTGGTTTTTGGGATGATGGGTGTTTAATGTTTTTCTAAAGAAATTTGTGTTGTCATGTCTCTGATTACTTTAAAGTGTTGATTTTTGAAGTTGAAGTTAGATTTTGATTGATACTTGAATTATTAAGAAAATTTATTTTTTCTTTTCTTTGTTTGCTTCTTCTTTTTCTTCTTCTATTGATTCCTTCTAAGGAATGTTTTTATGTTTTTACTGGATCTTTCAAGTAATAAACTTACAATGTATATATGCTTATGCGGTTTGAGAATGAGGTTGTAGAGTTTGGGTGTGAATTTTTAACCGCTGGTTTATGTGTAGTATTTCAGTTTGGGAATGAATTCTGTAGGACTTGAAGTATTTGTGTGGTTAATTAAAACTGTGGAATTGTGTTTAGAATTTGACAATTATTTATCTGGATTCATACTATGATGTTAGGTTGCTGTTTTGTAGTTAATTCTGCTTTCTTTGTTTATTTATTTTCATAATGCATCGTAATATCTTTTATTGGGTTTATGAAGTTATTTATGCATCAACACTGAAACGTTTTAGCTTTTGACATTCTCTTTGCATATAAAGTCTCTTATATCTCCATCATACAGAATTCAGTGTTTTCCAGCTTATTAAGTAATGAGTTTTCAGAAATTATAAAGCTTGCTATGTTTATTTTTTCACAAGTTGAAACAGTCAATAGGCTTTTTTGCTTTTAAGATTAATGTTTTATTTTGGTTATCAATGAATGTTGTGCATATTATTATGAATATTGTGCATTTTATTTATTTAATTTGTACTTTTCAATAATTTTTTATTTTAACTGGCAGCAGTCATCTCGAGCGGCTAGCATGTCAAGACTTAAGTGTATACTGCGAGGACTGGATTTGAAGACTTATATATTCTTATTTGTGGTTATTCCATTAGGAATATTTGGATTGTATTTGCATGGCCAAAAGATATCTTACTTTCTGAGACCACTATGGGAATCTCCTCCAAAGCCTTTTCATACCATACCTCATTACTATCATGAGAATGTGTCAATGGAATCTCTTTGTAGGCTTCATGGATGGGGAATTCGTGAATCACCGAGGCGTGTTTTTGATGCTGTTTTATTCAGTAATGAAGTTGATATTCTTACGATTCGGTGGAAGGAATTGTATCCTTACATAACACAATTTGTTCTCCTTGAATCAAACTCCACATTTACTGGCTTACCAAAATCATTGGTTTTTGCACATAATCGGGATAAGTTTAAATTTATAGAGCCTCGTTTAACTTATGGTACAATTGGAGGGAGATTTAGGAAAGGTGAAAATCCGTTTGTTGAAGAGGCTTACCAGAGAGTAGCATTGGACCAGCTCATTAGAATAGCTGGTATAGAAGATGATGACTTGTTGATTATGTCCGATGTGGATGAGATTCCTAGTGCTCATACAATTGACCTCTTGAGGTGGTGTGATGACATCCCACCTGTCCTTCATCTTCAGTTGAGAAATTACTTGTACTCTTTTGAATTTTATCTGGATAGCAAGAGCTGGCGAGCTTCAGTTCACAGGTACGTGACAGGGAAAACTAGATATGCACATTATCGCCAGGCAGATATTCTTTTGTCAGATTCAGGTTGGCATTGTAGCTTTTGCTTTCGCTACATTAGTGACTTCATATTTAAGATGAAAGCTTATAGCCATTATGATCGTGTGAGATTTTCTCATTTCTTGAATCCGAAAAGAGTTCAGGATATCATTTGTAAAGGCGCTGATCTATTTGATATGATTCCTGAAGAATACACATTCAAAGAAATCATAGGGAAGATGGGTCCAATCCCTCATTCTTATTCGGCAGTTCATCTTCCTTCACATATATTGAATAATCCTGATAAGTACAGATATCTCTTGCCTGGTAACTGCCAACGAGAATGTGGCTGAATTGCTGAAGTTTCTTGGAAAGTGAGGCGTATTTGTAAATGTTGGAAGATGGATACTGTGCTTCACACCGAAAAGAGCTGCATTAGGCATTCCATGGCAATGGTGTGGTTGTGGCTGTGGCATTGGTGTAGGTAGATGTAGACCTTGTATGCACCAAACCATGTCATTCTTGAGATGGGTGAAATGCGCGTTCCTTTTTCTAGAGGTAACCAATTTTTGCTGGGGTAGCGTTGTTAGAGTCTAGCTTAACATGCATGCCTGCAGATATTGTTGGTATGCAACATACCCCTGAAATGAAATGATTCAATGACATTTTCCCAGTTTTTTTTTTTTTTTTTTCCTCCGATGGGAATTTTGGCTTTTCACTAATTTATCATCTTGTTCATTTACTCATTGATTTGTATTTTCAGATTTATGCTGGTCCATTCATTAGTTGAATCCTGATGTATTTGATAACCTTATAATCTTTTCATTTTTCCTGTTAAGTTCCCTCTGTTACTATACATGAATGTCCAGAATGAAAATAGGATCAGTCTTAACTAGATATGATATTTCTTTAATTTGGACTAATGATGGATATATATATAAGGAAGCTTGCTCTGTTCAATAGAAGATGAGAGGTTTTTTGTTATCCACGGAATTTGACTACATTTGTGTGGAACACAATTGCCAGTCTCTTTTCCTGTAGTTATCAACTAAGACAGGTCTCTTCTGCATAGTTCTTGTAAGTTTCTTTCTGCTTTGAAAAAAAAGGTGAATTTTTTTGACTGTTTCTCACATGTTCAGTCCAAGACCTGTGAAGAAGAGTTGATTGAGTGGCCTTGGAACATTTCCAAGAATTCTTCTTTAGACCAAGCTTCGTGGGAAACAATGGGGTGTGTATATGACTTGTTATAATACGAGAAAGTGACTTTTTTTTTTTTTTGTGCGACTTTGATGTTAAGGATTAATCATATGATGCTTGGCACAGCTTACTTATGCATAAAAGAATACATTCCCACTTTAGTTTTATTTGATTTGTCACCACTTCCAATTATCATCTGTTTTGACTATTTTTTGTTGCCTGTTTATATTTATGTATTACATGGTGCTTGCTTCTTCTGAGGTAATCAATTCTTGTGGCTCCAATTAATAATAAAAATAATAATTATTATTATAATAAAATGATTCATTGTGGTACTATCAAATCATTACATACATTAATTAGTTTTGAATACTTTATATTGTTCCACATTAACTATGACCTAGTACATGTCTCTGAACAGCTGCTTATATTACTATTGTTGATAAAAATACTGTTTTGAAGGACATTTCATGGTGTTTTTTGTGGATAATGCTTCTTCTGTAGCAAAAAGGGTGTTCTAAATGTGTCTTGAAGCAACATTAAACAAGACTAGAAGTTTCCTAAATGTTCCATTTATGGCATTTTTACATATTGTGAAAGCCTGTTTGCCATAAATGCAGCAGGGCAAAATAAAAGCTTAAATGTCTTTCTATGTGGAATTCATAGTTTGTTATGCTGTCATGTTCTTTCTATACCTCAAGTTATGATCAATACATCAGGAATAGGTGTCCTAACAAAGCTTGCACTGAAACATTATTTCATTTTCTTTAAAATGAATACTGGTAACCTAATTTCAATAAAATCGGCTAGCAGTTTTTTCTCTCCAAAAATATTATAAAGTGTTGAATTTAAATTTTACTAATATTGATTTGTAAATATTCAAATCATTCGACCTCTTTACTAATTAAAAAAAAGTATAATATATGATTAAATAAAAATAACCTATTTATTTTCTATTAATTAAAATCAAATAAAGTTTAATTCTGATTACACCAAGTATTGACTTTAATATCTAATATCTAACCTACAAAATAAATTTCAAAAAAAGAAATCCCCACATAAAACCTCTCCCACAAGAAAATGTATTTAACCATAAAATTTTTCAAAAGAAAGCACTCAGATGAGCTAGATTTACTTCACCACTAGTGGCCAAGAACTCAAAAACAAAACTCAAACCTTTCTTTAGAGGTAAATTAGCTTACCATAAAGTGAGATTACTAATCTCTTCTTCGCACCTGCCTTGGAAAAGTCTGCTCTACCTTCTCCCCTTGTTGCCTAATGCTTAATAAAATTTGACCACATCTATGCAAGTCAATTCCACCCCTTGACCTTAAATTAGCTCTATATGTACTTTTTAGTATAAAGTATCGGCCCCACCCAAATGACTACACTTTTCATTGGCACCATAACCCGCCACTCCCCTATATATATATCATTCATGTTAAATTAAGAAAATTTCATAAATTATTTATATAGATACATTAAAAAATATATACAAAATTGTAAATTTTATTTTTATTTTTGGGCCATTAACGCTTAATTGTTTTTCAAATAATTTAAAAAATATTTTTCACATTGTGTGATATATTTAAAAAATTATTATTTTTAAATAATAATTATAAAATTAAATCTAAATCATTGAAGAAAATAAATATGTTATTATTGTATTAAACTTTAATGATAATTAAGCGGGAGAAAATTCAATAATCATCTTTTGAATTTAATGATTAATTGTACTTCTACAAATCCGAACTCGGGTTAATGAGTCGAAGAGATCTACCCTAATGGTTGAGGTAGAAGTCCTGAAATTTTAAATTTCAAATTCAAATTTTAACTTGGCTAAATTTGAAATAATTTAAAAAAAAAATTATTTCCTCTGCTAATAACTAACAATCGTGATATTATAAGATACTAATAAATGATATCCGATAAAAAAAAGTTTGGGTCAATGATACGATGGATGTTAATTAATTCTCATTTGGCAGATGTCATTAAATAACAAATCTTGTAAATTAATGGAGATGGAAGGTGTTGTTTGTAATTGACCCTAAAAAAAATTGTGGCCATTCCACAAGGACCACAACACATTATCATAATATAGAACAATTTTAATCCAAATTCTTTTATTGAAAACTTTTAGTCCAAATTTTAATCTATTCTTTTATAAATCTCATCATACAATGTAATAAGCCAATGAACTTTACTGTTTTTTTTTTAAAAAAAACAAGCCAATGATTTTAATTTACTCAATTAATCTTTCTCTTTAATTTTTATTATATTCTATTTAATTTTTAAACTTTTATTTTGAACCTTTCTAACTCTTATAATATCTCTTATAATATATAAAATTAAAATATTTTATCAATTTATTATAATATGAACATAAAAAAAAAATTTCATAAATAAAATAATATTTAATAAAAAAGAAAATATAATTAAAAATATTTTTTAACTTTTTTGATATTAATTTTTAATTCTATTTATATTTTTTTAAAAATAATTTTCACATTTTATCTGTTTAAAATCATTTGAAATTAATTTTCTATTTGTTTTGATATTTTATGAATTAAATAGAATCAAAAAGTATAAATTAAAAATGAAAAAGTTAAATATAAAATAATACAAATTAAAGAGTATCGGAAATTAATCAGTAAAATTATGCATTCAACTTTATTATTATTATTAAATAGTCATATTCAAAGCGACCCAGTCAAAAAAAAAATCATTTAGTACAATAAGATTTTTGCGCACAATAATATCATGCAACACAAAGTTTTCAATAGGACCACCACACAGAATTTTGCAAGCAGTATTTTCAAGCACTCTAATTATGGATAAATAAATGTTTGGATTTTTGCATTTTCAAATTTTATCATTTAATAAAAATATCTTTTTAAACATATTACTTTTACAAAAGAAAATTGAAATATTTCCTCCACAAAATAGCCCCTAAAATGGCTTATCGGAGCATGTGTGCTATGTTTCTTCTTCATTTTTTGTTTTTCAATTAATAAAACTTACTTTTAGAAACAAAACTGAATTTTTTAAAATAATTTTTGTTAAAACCAAATCATATGAACATTTAGCTTTTTGGGTTGATCACAACCTGTGAGCATTAAAACACAAAAAACAAAAATGTTACATTTTAATCATTACCGCTATTTTTATGAAACAAACATATATCAGTCTTCAACACATACAAGAGTCTTTACATCATTCACAATGGCCTGAATTTCCCAGGGACACTGTCCATTTGTAGCATTGATTGCCTCTATGAGAAGCAATGCATCCGATTCAAAATAAGCTTTGCGAATACCTCTGTGTTTGGCCAAAGAAACAGCAGCCAGGAGAGCAATAGCTTCTGTAACAACAGCAGACGATGCTGCCTACGAAAACCAGCAACCATCAAGAAGTACACCTCTGCAGTCCCGAAGTAGCACAGCCACTGAAGCGTTGCCAAAAAACACAATCAAAACTTTCATCCATATTAACTTTTAAGAAACCTGGAGGAGGAGGAGAAGACCACCTAGTCCGTTGAGGCTCGTCAATTCTCGAGCAAGCCATATGTTGGACCGTGTCAGGCATACTCCGAAAGACTTGCCAGGCATTATATGCTGAATTTACTACCACCTGCAATTCTTGAAGATGGGAACCTGAAAAAAAAAAAAAATGCATTCCGACGCTTCCAAATATGCCACCATAAGAAAACAAGAAAGTTGATCATTTGCTGCTGTCCTTCTGTGATAAGCATGGCACAAATTTCTTGCTACCAACGATTAATAGAGACAAAGCCATTGGGATCAAGCTAGTGTCCGAAAAGAGAGAGAAACCAGATCTTTGCAGCGTTGTCACAAAAAAAACAACATGTGTTCGATTGATTCCACAGAATTTTGACATATTCTGTATATAGGAGATGGAACAATCTTTCATTTATAAAGATTCTCCGTTGTGCTAGGGGAATTAGTCATGATTCTCCAAAGAAAGAACTGTAACTTCGGGGGAAATTTTGTTTTCTAGATTGAAAACCAAAATTTTCTATCATTGTGTAAAGGATGAGACGAACAAGGTGCATCACTTGTTGAATTGTGATTGCACAAAATATGATATCCAGATTTGACGCTGTGATTCCCAAACTGGTAAAAAAGCCAAACCCAATTAGCACACCCACCAGAACGACATATTGGAATTTTATAAATTTCTTGGACCTCTCTTTCACTAAACAACCTATTAAGCATGTCCAAATTGACGACCAACTAACAACAAATCCTCCACAAAAGTAGCATGAATTCCCTCAGGTTTTGGTGACAGAATTCTAAAACCCACAATGGATGGAATCCATGGGTCATCCCATATTCTAGTTTCACTACCACCAGAAATATTTCTACGAAGTCCCATTTTCAAAAGCTCATGCCCTTAAAGAAAATTTTGCCAACCCTAGGATGAGTTTGCAATTCTATTTGCATCTATGAGAGAATTTCCATTACCATATTTTGCTAGGGATTATTTAGTACATGCCACACATTTTTAGCCAAGAGGGCGATGTTAAACATACTTAAATCTCGGAATCCACATCCCATAAAAAACTTTGAAATTGATAATTTTTCCCATTTCTTCATATGAATCTATATTTTGCTTCCACCAAATGCGATTGAAAATATAATGCACTTCCTTTAAATAAATTGTAATGATCTGTATTTTTTTATTATTTATTAATTTCAAATGTGAATTTTAAAGTTTTAATTATTATTTTATGAAATTATTGTTAATGAGTATTTTAATAAATTTTAAGATATATTAAGAGAAAATATGTATAAATAATTATGTGTATGTATAATATGTGGGAGGATATTTTATTTTTAAAATATAGAATATATACTTTTTGCACTTTAATAAAAAAAAAATATAAAACCAATTTTTTTCTTCTTTTTCTTTCTCTACCCTTTTCTTTTTTTTTTTTTTCCCTTCTTCTTCTTCTTACCTCTTGATTCACCACCGACTAGCCATCGATCAATGACGACAGCAGCTGCCCTCTCTTCCCACCAACAACCTTTTCTCTTCCTTTCTCCTACATTTTTCAGGCAACCAAGAAGAAAAGAGGCCGCCGTCATCAGCTCCAACAACACTCGTCGATGTTGTCGATCTCAATCAACTACTCTCCTCCTAAGCAATAAAACCTCTCAGTCAATTTCACCAGGTAGTTCCGGCAACCACCTTGATTTGAGGTAAATTGATATTAGGTATTTTGGTTAATTTAGTTAATTTGAATTTAAATTAGGCTTAGTGGTAGTTATACAAATTGAAATTGGAGTTGAGATCTAGCCATTTATATTTTTTCATAATTTTTTGAAATTTTTGAATTTTCAGATACTATTCCAGACTCGATTATTGTTATGAATCCATGTGTTTTTATATTTTTAATCAATTATATAAATTGTGTAGATTAAACTTTGTTAAGGGAGTTTTGTGAAATTCCTTATAGAATTTAAGATATAAATTTTTAAAAAATAATGTTTAATATGTATTTTTAGAGAAAATTTATATTTTATTATTTATTCAAAATTTTAATTGAATTTAAGGTTATTTAACATGTTTATTATTGATTTTAAGTAATACAGGCAAAAAAAATATTTTTCATGAGTAAATTGTCATTTTTAGTTGTTTGCTAATAATTTCGGAAAATATTTATTATTATTAATGAAAAGCTTAAAAGTAAGTTTTTTAATATTTTATATATTTGAATTATTTAAATAGTTTATTTATAATTAACAATAATTTTAGTTAAGAAAGTTTAAAGGAAGCTTTATAAATTTAATTATTTTAAATAGTTGATTTCGGTGATATTAAATAAAAATTTTATTATTGATTTTATTAATTGTTTGAAAAATAGATTTCCTTTATATTTTAATTTTTAAATGAGTTACTTGAAATGGTTTAACTACATTTTATTTTATGGTATATTAGTAAATTTGATAAAAATCATGTTATGTCTATATGTGTATTTGTGTTGATTTTCAGTTAGGCGTAAAGTGTAGTTTGGGGTCCAACCTGAGTTGTTGAGTTGTGAGGATTATAGAAGTTTGTTTTGTGTAGGAATGACTTTACTTTTAATAGAAAGATATCCGTTTTATAAGGGAGACTCTGCCAAATTTTTGATAGATTTCTTGTAAAACATGACATCAGTATGTGTTAGTTTTTGAGTTTGTATAGTATTGTGTCTTAGATTAAGTCATTCTCATCAATTCCATAATTTTAATAATTTTTAAGAATTTTTATAAATTTATTTGTTATATCATATAAGCATGTTTTAAATAAATATAATTTATTTTAGAGAACTCCGAGGTGAGAGCTGTAGCATTTGGGCAGTCGACGACACGTCGCCTAGCACGTTCAACCTGTGAGTTAATTTTATGGAATGTGTGTTGAAAATATTTAAATTAAATTTTCAAGTGGTTAAAATAATATTGAAGTTGATTAATGAATTTATTATGAATACATATATATATATATATATATATATATATATATATATATATATATATATATATATTTATATATATATATATTGCGCCACATGCATGATTATTTCTTTTATTATCATGAATAATATTTGAAAGGATATTTTAGTGGAATTTATTTTATTTTACTTTATTTATTTATTTATGATTTAAATTGATTTGGAGAAAATAGTAGAACGTGCTATTTAGTGGGTGTCACTAGGACTACGTGCGCACTAATTGAGATCTCAAGTATAGAAGAGTGTGGATTGGCTCAGTGGAGCGTGTACTCTCGGGCAGAGTATGGATTGGCTCAGTGGAGTGTGTGCTCTCGAGCAGAGTATGAGTTGAGCTCGGTGGAGCTAGTGCTCTCAGGCCAAAAATGAGATGTAACTTGGTTGAGTTTGTTCTCGGGGACATCAATAAAACAATAAGTGATTGGACTACGACTGTAACTTAATTGAGTTTGCTCTTAAGACAACAGTCACTTGGTTTAAAAGAGCCAAAAGACTATTAAAATATATAGTTTAGGTGTTCTATCACGTTTTCCACCAAAATAATTAATTTGTATGATTTCATACGAGAATTTTATATAAAAAGAAATTGTGAATTTTGGAAAGGATTTTATATAAAGATAATTGAGTAAAGTAATGGACTTCTAAAATTTATATTTATTTTATTTTATTTATCTTAAAAAGGGGTTTTAATAAATGTTTTAAAACCAGCACACATTTTATAAAATTGATTCACTTAGTGAGGTCTGATTCCTCTCAACTTATTTTTTTCAAAACCTCACAATTAGTCTGATATTAGTCATTGTTTGCACCTAGTTTCTTCTGCTCTGGCTGTTCTATGTAGGTTTATTTAACATTTGTATTATATGTTAAATTCTAGACATCATAGTAGCATATGGTTTTGTATAACTTGTATGAATATGGTTTTATTATTAAGTTAATTGATTTTATTTGCAAAAAATTTCTAAGGCTTACTATAGGTTTTAAAAGCTATATGCTTTCCCACTTGGCAAAGGGGTAATTCAAAATCAGCTGTAACTTAGAGACCAAAGCATTTACTGCAAGTGGAGCAGACAACTTTTGAACTATAACTTATGCATTTATTGATGGAGTAGTAATGATTGATAAGGGCTTGGTAGCACTTAACTAAGCATGCTAAGTGTTCAGCAAATGCTTCAATAGAGGAATTAAGAGACATCAGACATTGATGCAGAGCCTCTATATTCTAGGATTAAAAGAGTCATACTTGATGGTAAAGGAGATGCATTGGATTTCACAAATACCATTACAGCCAGGACTAGGACAGGATATATAGACTATCACAGGATAATGATTATGAAGCTATCAGTTCAATTTACAGCTCAATACTGGTTCATGTAGTCAATCCAGCCATATATGACTACCATGATATGGTTGGAGTTTAAAGAGCCATTTTTGAGGTATATTTATCCATCTTTAATGAGGGGCAATTATAGATTATGATTGTTGTACATAGCTAAAGGTGATCAATTAGTGGAGAAGTACACTCATGAGTTCTTTAGACTGTCACGTCATGCCATGGACGTGATGCAGCATAAGAGGAGTGGTAGAACTGTATGTTACAAGATTAGGTCCATTATGTATTGGCATCTAAGTTGAGGGCCGAAGTTTAGAGAGTTGTTTTATGGATTTAGTCCTCTTGAATGTAATTAATTTAATGTAATTTTGGGAATGGATTTGTTAGCTCAACATTATGCCATTTTGGATTTTTGGGAGAAAGAGGTAATTTTTAGAATCTCAAATGATGAGGAATTTTGATTCAGAGGTGATAAGAGTTCAATTCCTTAAAATCTCATCTCTGCAATCACAATTAGAAAGATGCTTAAAAGGGGTGTCAAGGCTATTTAATTATGGTTTGGGATACAAAGGTAAATAAGGGGGCAGTTGAGAATGTGCCAGTGGTGTGCGAATTTTTTTTTATGTTTTTCTTGAAGAATTATTGAGGTTGCCACTAGAAAAAGAGATAAAATTTTGTATAAATACTGTACTTAGTATAGATCATATCTTTATGCTACCTTATAGGATAGTGCTTATAGAATTAAAGGAGCTTAGAGAGCAGTTGCAAAAGTTGCTTAATAAGGGTTTCATTAGACCCGAAATGTCTCTTTGGGGTGCACCAATATTGTTTATGAAGAAGAAAAATGGTAGTCTTCAACTTTGTATCGACTATAGACAGTTGAACAAAGTTACCATCAAGAATAAATATCCTCTCCTAATGATTGATGACTTATTTAATCTGCTCCAAGGAGCTCAGTGTTTTTCAAGATTGATTTAAGGTCGGAGTATCATCAATTGAGAATTATATGTGAAGATATATCCAAGACTATATTTCAGAAAAGATATAGCCATTATGAATTCTTGGTAATGTCCTTTGGGTTGACTAATGCCCCAACAACTATTATGGACTTGATAAATAAGGTTTTTAGGCCATTCTTAGATTGATTTATGATAGTATTTATTGATGATATTTTGGTATATTCAAGGAGTAGGAAGAGCATGCCATGCATTTGAGGATGGTACTTCAGACTTTGAGAGAGCATCAATTGTATACCAAGTTCTTAAAATGTTAATTTTGGTTAGATCAAGTGGCATTCTTAAGCTATGTGGTATCCAAAGACAACATACAAGTGATCCTAAAAAGATTGAAGCTATTACAGAATGGCAGAGACCACAACAGTGACTAAAGTAAGAAGCTTTTTGGGTTTAGTTGTCTATTATAGTATATTTGTTAAGGATTTCTCTAAGATAGCTGCACCTTTAACAAGGCTAACCCAGAAGAATGCTAAGTTTGTGTGGACAGACAAATGTGAGGAGCATTTTTCAGATGCTTAAAGATAGGTTGACTTTAGCTCCAGTGTTAACTCTGCCTTCAGGAAATGAAGGGTATACGGTATATTATGATGCTTCTCGAGTAGGATTGGGTTGTGTATTAATGCAAAATGGTAGGGTAATTACTTATGCTTCATGTCAATTAAAGAAGCACAAATAGAAATATCATACTCATGATTTGGAAATGGCAATTATACTGTTTATCTTAAAGATTTGGAGGTATTAATTGTACGGTGTGACTTATGAAATTTACATTGATCATAAAAGTTTGAAACATATCTTTTAGCAAAGAGATTTGAATTTGAGGCAAAGGAAATATATGGAACTCTTGAAAGACTATGACTGCTCCATTCTTTACCATCTAGGTAAGGCTAATGTGGTAGTCGATACATTGAGTAGGAAGTCAGTGGGAAGCCTTGCTCATATTAGCTCGAAAAGGAGGCCAATTGTTAAGGAGTTACATGAACTAATTCATCAGGGGTTATATAAGATAACTAAGACGTGTCTTTTACCTCAATTCAGAGTACGGTCAATGTACTTGGATAGAGTTAAAGCAGCACAGAGAAAAGACCTACAATTATAGAAGATAATGTTGGAGGTACAACAAAGTTAGTCCCAAGATTTTATAATCAATAGTGAAGGCATATTATGCTTGGGCACTAGGTTATGTGTGCCAAATGTAGAGGATTTAAGAAAAGAGATCATTTAAAAAGCACACTTTTTTGCTTACAGTATTCACCCAGGTTCTACTAAGATGTATCATGATTTAAAGGATACATATTGGTGGAATAAGATGAAAATGACATTGTAGAATTTGTATCCAAGTGTCTCACTTATCAGTAGGTGAAATTAGAGCATCAGAGACCCTCAGGATTGTTGCAACAGTTACCCATTCCAGAGTGGAAGTGGGATATAATTGCAATGGACTTTTTTTCTGGTTTGCCTTGCACATTAAGTGGACATTATGTCATATAGGTGATAGTTGACTAAGTCAGCTCACTTCTTGCCAATTAAAAAGACTTATACTATATATAAGTTGGTCATGTTGTATATCAATCGAATTATTTATCTACATGAGGTGCCAAAAAGTATAGTGTCAAACAAAGGACTAACTTTTACTTCAGTTTTTTGGCAAGAGCTGCATAAAGCATTGGGTACAAGACTAGATTTTAGCACATCTTGTCATCCTTAAACTGACATCTAGTCAGAAAGGACCATTCAAATATTAGAGGATATGCTTTAGATGTGTGTAATAGATTTTTGTGGTCAATGGGATATGCACTTACCGTTGATTGAATTTGCATATAATAACAATTATCATGTAGGTATTGAGATGGCTCCATATGAAACATTGTATGGAAAGAAGTGTAGATCACCCTTGTGTTGGAAAGTTAGCGAGAGATATTTAACAGGCCTAAAATTGGTGCAAGTGACTTCATAGAAGATTCCTATCATTCAATAGAGAATAAGGATAGCTTTTAGCAGATAGAAAAGCTATCCTAATCTTAAGAGGAGAGATGTAACATTTTTTATTAGAAACATGGAGTCCCTCAAGGTGTCTCCAATGAAGGGAATAATGAGATTTGGTAAGCAAGATAAGTTAGCTCCAAGATACATCAGACCCTTTGAAATTTGTTCAAGGGTAGGCGTTGTAGTTTACAGACTGGTGTTGTCGTCAGAGTTGTCACTTATTCATCTAGTGTTCCATGTTAATATGTTGAGGAAGTACATCTCTGATCCTTCACATGTTCTTTAGCCTCAAATAGTGGAGCTCAATGAAGATTTGACTTGTGAAGAGTATCTAGTGGCGATAGTGGATTAACAAGTTCGTCAGCTCCGCACCGAAGAAATTCCTATGATTAAAGTATTGTGGAACAACTATGCGGTGAAAGATTGCACTTAGGAGACTGAGGTAGTAAAACCTTGTACACTTTTCTATCTTGTTAAAATTCAATGATGAATTTTTGTAAGGGGAGAATATTATAATGACTCGTATTTTTTTATTATTTATTAATTTAAAATGTGGATTTTAAAGGTTTAATTATTATTTTATGAAATTAGTTTTAATGAGTATTTTAATAAATTTTAAGATATATTAAGAAGAAGTATGTATAAATAATAATGTGTATGTATAATATGTGGGAGGATATTTTATTTTTAAAATATCCATATGTACTTTTTGCACTTTAGTAAAAAAAAATTATAAAACCATTTTTTTTTAAATCTTTTTCTTTCCCATCCCTTTTCTTTTTTTCCTTTCTTCTTCTTCTTCCTTTTCGATTCACCCCCAACCAGCAACCACCTCTGCACTAACCGTCGATTATCGATGACAGAAGCAGCTTCAGATTGGCAGCAACCCTCTCTTCTTGATGGCAACCTTTTCCCTTCCTTTCCTTTGCATTTTTTCAAAAACTAAGAAGAAAAGAGGCCATCATCGCTAGCTCTGGTGACACCTGACAACGTCGTTGGTCTCAATCGACTCCACTACTACTAGGCAATAAAACCCCTTAGTCAAATTCACTAGGTAGCTCCGACAACCATCTTAATTTGAGGTAAATTGATTTTAGGTATTTTGGTTAATTTGAGTTTAAATTAGG
This sequence comes from Mallotus nudiflorus, assembly GCA_947683625.1. Taxonomy (NCBI): domain Eukaryota; kingdom Viridiplantae; phylum Streptophyta; class Magnoliopsida; order Malpighiales; family Euphorbiaceae; genus Mallotus; species Mallotus nudiflorus. The sequence continues at coordinate 5,814,811 of CANTUR010000283.1, read as the reverse complement.
CTTAGTGGTAGTTATATAAATTAAAATTGGGGTTGAGATCTACCCATTTATATTTTTTCATAATTTTCTAGAATTTTGAATTTTCAGGTACTATTCCAGACTCGGTTACTGTTTCGGGTTACTGTTTTGAACCCGAGTGTTTTTATATTTTTAATAAATTTTATAAATTGTATAGATTAAACTTTGTTAAAGGAGTTTTGTGAAATTCCTTGTAGAATTTAAGATATAAATTGTTAAAAAATTATATTTAATATGTATTTTTAGAGAAAATTTATATTTATTATTTATTCAAATTTTTAATTGAATTTAAGATTAGTGGACATGTTTGTTATTGATTTTAAGTAATAGAGGCAAGAAAAAATTTTTCATGAGTAAATTGTAATTTTTAGTTAATTGCTAATAATTTTGGAAAATATTTATTATTATTATTTAAAAGCTTAAAAGTAAGTTCTATAATATTTTATATATTTGGATTATTTAAATAGTTTATTTATAATTAACAATGATTTTAGTTAAAGAGGTTTAAAGGAAGTTTTATAAATTTAATTATTTTCAATAGTTGATTTTGGTGATATTAAATAAAAATTTTATTATTGATTTTATTAATTGTTTGTAAAATAGATTTCCTTTATATTTTAATTTTTAAATGAGTTAATTGAAATGATTTAATTAAGTTTTATTTTTTCATATATTAGTAAATTTGGTAAAAATCATGCTATGTTTATATGTGTATCTATGTTGATTTTCGGTTGGGTATAAAGTGTAGTTCGGGTCTAATCCGAACTGTTGAGTTATGGAGATTATAAGAGTTTGTTTTGTGCAAGAATAACTCTACTTTTAATAGAAAGATATCTGTTTTACAAGGGAGACTCTGCTGAATTTTTGATAAATTTCTCGTAAAATGTGGCATCAGTATGTGTTAGTTTTTGAGTTTACATAATATTGTGTCTTAGATCGAGTCAATCTCATCAATTTCATAATTTTAATAATTTTTATGAATTTATTTGTTATATTATATAAGCATGTTTTAAATAAATATAATTTATTTTAGAGAACTCTATAGCGAGAACTATAGCACTTAGGCAGTTGAGGACACGCCGCCCAATACGCTCAACCTATGAGTTAATTTTATGGAATGTGTGTTGAAAATTTTAAATTAAATTTTCATATGGTTAAAATAATATTGAAGTTAATTATATGAATTTATTATAAAAACATATATATATATATATATATATATATATATATATATATATATATATATATATATATATATATATATATATATATATATATATATATATATATATATATATATTGCGCCACATGCATGATTATTTCTTTTCTTATCATGAATAATATTTGAAAGGATACTTTAATAGAAAATGGTAGAATGTGTTGTATAGTGGGTGTCACTAGGATCATGTGCGCACTGGTTGATATCTCAAGTATAGAATAGTGTGGATTAGCTTAGTGGAGTGTGTGCTTTCAGGCAAAGTATGGATTGGCTCGATGGAGTGTGTGCTCTCAGGTAGAGTATGGGTTGAGCTCGTTGGAGCTGGTGCTCTTAGGCCGGAAATGAGATGTAACTTGGTTGAGCTTGCTCTCGAGATATCAATAAAATAATAAGTGATTGGACTGTAGTTGTAACTCGATTGAGTTTGCTGTCAGGATGGCAATCACTTGGTTTAAAGAGAGCCAAAAGGCTATTAGAATTAATGGTTTAGGTGTTCTATCATATTTTTCACTAAAATAATTAATTTATATGATTTTGTACAAAAATTTTATATAAAAAGGAATTGTGAATTTTGGAAAGGATTTTATATAAAGATAATTGAGGGAAGTAATGGACTTTTAATATTTTTATTTATTTTATTTTATCTTAAAATGGGACTTTAATAAATTTTTTAAAATCAACATACATTTTATAAAATTGATTCACTCAGTAAGTTTTGATTCCCCTCAACTTATTTTTTTCAGGACCTCTCAATCAGTCTGATATTAGTCATTGTCTATGTCAAGTTTCTTCTTCTCTGACTGTTCTATGTAGGTTTATTTAACATCTGTATTGTGTGTTTGTTATAACCCAAACCGAATGAGAATTCTTTCAAATTCAAAACACGTAGCAAGCCTTAAAAGAATTAAAGCATGCAATAATAAATAAAATACGCACCATAAATGAAATCTTAAATCAATATAATACTAATAATTTTTGTCATATCATAAAATAAAATATATAATACAATATTTAAAGAAAGGCCTTTGAAATTACAACCAACATACATCAATTACAAAATACGACAACTACTATAGTTTTCTAAAGTACAATAAAAATCAAGTAAGTAATTTACACAAAATAGCTGAGGCTGAAGAAGTCCAACGGATGGGCTTGCTACTGAGGTTTGAGGAAGAAGAGTCTCCTGTAAAAATCACAATTGAGGGGAGTCAGACCTCACTGAGTGAATTATTATATTATATATACATGCATCTCCTAATGTCATATGCAATCAATCATCCGTATATAATAAATATATATACAAACATTTCACACAGATGTTGAAATCACTTTATATAATAAATGCTGAAAAATATTTGTTTATGAAGGATCAAATAGAACCCTATTTAATCGTAACCTCAATCAACAATAACTCTCTAGCCATACAGGCTCACTTGATTCCAAATTAATTCACTTATTCCATTATGGACAGTAGACTGGCCCTAAGATACTAAGTCAACCGAGCTCCAACAGTCTCACTGTTAGTGTGATTAGTCCCGAGACACTAGGTCAACTAAGCTCCAGCAACCACACTATTCAATCACATCAATCTCAAATCAATCAATCAAATCATTATTACCACAAGTGATTCTCACTCAACCCTAAATCTATCGCACCGGTACGTACACGGTCCTAGTGTTGTCCACTAGATAGCACGTTCTATTGATATCTTTCATTTAAAATTAAACATACAAAGAGGAAAATAAATAATGCATGATATCATTCATAATAACAAAATAAACCATATATATACCAAAAATATACCTAAAATAAACTAAGTATATTTCAAGTATATATATGTTACATAAATTCAAAATCAACCATAAATATATTTAATGTAAACCAATAATATACTAAAAACATTTTAAGTATAAATCCAAAATATAACATGCATTTAATTTGAAATATATCAAAAATATACTAAAAGTATACCTAACATTTAATAAAATAATTTATAAACAATTATATATTAAAACATGTATATATTCTAAAACATGCATCCTAAATGCAATGTATACATAAAATAACAACTCACAACTTTGCGCTCCTCAAGACTAGTTTGACGGGCTCGGTCCACTAAGCATCAGTCTCGGCACAACTAGACAATAAAAAAATAATAACAAAATCATATTAAAGCTAACTTATACTTCTAGGGAGACTCGATCTAAGAATATGAAACTCAGACAAAATTGAAAACTCAGGATCGACGCGATGTCACGTTTTACGAGAATTCTACCAAAAATTTAGTAGAGCTTCCTCTGTAAAACGGACATCTCTCTACTTAAAAGTAGAGCCGATCTTGCAAAAAAATGCACTTCTAATCACATAATACACAACACCTTTAATTGGGATCCCGAAGTCCACAATTCCTAACTAAAGTCCACAATTCCACCAAAAATCAAATAATACAATAAATATATTAAAATTCAATAAATTCCACAAATATCCTCAAAATATCAAAATATAATATATATATATAAACATCAAAACACTCAATATAATTAATTTCACAATAATTAAATAAAAATCTCAAAATAACATTATAATATTATTAAAAATCAAAATTTTCAATAATTCAATATAAATAATAAAAATTTACTTTTATATATTCAAATAGCTTAAATAGCCTAAATATATATTAAAAGTTATTAAAAATCCATTTAATCACCAATTCAGTAAATAATATATTATTTGAAAATAATTTTCAAAAATTAGTATTAATTAGTTAAAAATTATGAATAATTTATAAAAATCATTTTAATTCATTAAATAATTCTAAAACCAATTAAAACATAATATTTAACTATAATTTTCATAAAATTACATAATTAACCCAATAATTTCAAAATACACATAATACTAAATAATTTCCTCAAAAATTATATAAAATCATTAAAATTATTCTATCAACATATATTATTCTAATATTAACTAAAACATATAATTAATCAATAATTTCAACAAAAATACAAATTTAACCTAATATTCCAATATTTACATAATATAAAAATATTATTAAAAATTACATAATATTCTAAAAAATTATTTTCTCAACACTAAAATTAATATCAACTTATAATAACACTAAATTAACCAAATTTATAATTTAAATAATTAATTTACGAAAATTCAATAAATAATAAAAACTTCACCAAAATTCAAATAAATTTCAAAAATTAAAAAAAATATATATTCATGAAGCTTGAGCTACTAGAATCATAATTTGTTAAGGGAGTTTTCTAGATTCAACTAAAATCAACCGAAAAAAAAATAAGAAAACCTAAAAGCTCAAAACCAAAAATCAACTAAAACTCACAAACGATCAACTTCAAGCTTGAAAGGAGCTTGGATTCGGCCTCCTTGAAGCTCCAAGAGTCGAACGACACCGGAATGGCTCAGTTTGGTGGCTGAAAAAGTGGTTGACAACGAGGAACTTCTTTGCTGCCGCTGTAAATTTCAGGCATTCCGGTGAGCTACTGGCTGTCGGACGGCGTCGAGGAGGAGGAGGGAAGAAGGAGGAAGGAATTGGTGGCGACTAATGGCGGTCCGACATGAAGAATGGGGAGGCACAGTGAAAGTAAGGGGCTCGGGTTGTGTGGGGAAGAAGATGATGTATACTATGTTTCTTTTCTTTTGTTTTTGTATATATATATATATATATATATATTAAAAATTTATAATAAACAAATCTCCACCACACATTTTATTCTCATATATATATATACACACATATATATACAATAATATACACAAACATTAAATTAATAATAACACACAAAATAACACTTAAAAATAACAATAATATAAACCATATTTATTAAATAATTTAATAAAACAAATAATGTATATTAATAAAAATAAAAATAATAGAAATAATAATGCACTAAAATTAATATTATTAAAATAATACTATTCGAAAAATTAACAATCAATAATATAAATTAAATGTTTAAAATAATAAGTTTCTAAAAATAAATATTTACATAGAAAATATATTTTAACATAAAAATAGTAATTATTAATCACAAATAATAAAATAAATAAATATAACTTTTAAATTTTTATTAACACCGCATATCTCAATTTATATTTAAATAATTTAAAAATAAGGGTTATTACAATGTTAAATTCTAGACACCACAATAGCATATGGTTTTGTATAACTTGTCTTATGGACTTTATTTATTTTGAGATATATGTATTTGACTATAGTTGATTTATTATGAATTATGGTTTTATTGTTAAGTTGATTGATTTTACTTGTGAAAAATTTCTAAGGCTCACTATGGGTTTTAGAAGCTATACGCTTTCTCATTCCTTAATACCGATCACATGCCTTTGGGTTCGGGTCGTGGCAGAAATTTGGAAACTTAAAGCAATATAAAACATATGAAGGGATAGCTTGTAAGATAGCTTTAATCATCACTTCCTTTCCTACATAGGACAAGGCATTATGTTTCCAACTCTAAACTTTATTTCTAATTTTTTATAGGAAAGTTTGGCATTCGAGATTTTGTCCTTCCCCATTCCATTGGAAGCCCTAAATATTTGTTGTCTCCCTCCATTTCTCACATTTGCAAAATATTCAAAATACTATATTTAATGTCTACAAACACACGTTTACCAAAAAAAATACTAGAATTTTGTTTATTGATGGGATAATGACTATTTTGGAGCCTGAACTTTTCAAAATTTTACAATTAAGTATCCCAACTTTTATTTGTTACAATTAGGTGTGTGAACCTATTAATAAATAATAATTCAATATTTTTTCCAAGTTACCAACAAGTTCCGGCTCCAAAATGCTGACATGTAATAATTTCTAAATGAAATTGCTTACATGGCATTTGCACATGTGAAGCATGTGAGTTATAGGTATGAAAAGACAATATTGCCCATTAATTTTTTCCATCTTCTTTCCTATTTCAATTTCTCCTCCTTTTAGTCTTTCACCATTGTTTCTAACACTTGAAGTAAAAATATTATTTTTTGAAATCCTATCTTGCTCATGTTAATTTCTTTATCTCTCTTTATTGTAATTTTCATTTAAAAATTTTGGTTTGTTTATTTTCTATCTTTGTAATGGTAGAGAAGATACGAAAGGAGTGGAGGAGGCTAAATAATAATTGCCGATTGAGGAGGTTGCTACACCTGTGATGTTTCAAGAACTGGAGATAACTCATTTGAAGACACTCGTAGTGGCTGCTTTAATTCTCCAAAAGCTAAAAATCGTAGTGAAAAGACCAAACCATGTCCAAATATTGTTAATAACTGTAAAGATCCCAAAGTTAATGTAATCAAACATTAAAGCTTCAATCATAGGAGAATCTAACATGCTCATCTTTGATTCTAATCATTTTTAGGTATTAAGATTCAAGATTTTCAAGAAATGTGTGTTGTGTATAGAAACAAAATTATAGTGCTACTAATATAGTCCAAATCACCTTCCTCTTTCAATCTCTTTTTTGCATGGCCCGGATGTTGGCTTTAAATTACTATCACTTATTGTGCCTCTATTCTTGCCTTAGCAAGATCACCATTAATGGCTCGTAACTCCATAGTAAGGTCTTGATGATGCGCACTAAACTTCTCTATATGTGTCTTCACCTAAACAAGCTCCCCTCTTAGTGCATCAATAAAGCGCACCTCGGCTTCCAATTTCAATGATCTCTCATATACTTCTTTTATTTTATCATCCCTTTTGGCCTTGACATTAGTTACAATTGTTGATAAGTATCTTAGTTCATCTTAAGTGAGAGTGAGGTCTTGATTTAATGAAAGGTGAGTGGCTGCAAGCTGTTGGTTATCAAGAAAGAATGTTTGGATATCCCTGTGCTAGATAGCAATGCGATCTTTGAGGATGGTTGATGGATAAGGGAGAATGTCAATCAGAACTTGTCGAAGTTTTAAATAATTAGGAATGGGAGGTATATGGTTGCATATTTAAGGTTATATGCAATTTACATACTTCAACTTCACCAGCTTGTTTGTCCACATCAACGATGGAGTGGGGCTTATAAATTGCCACATCATTTATTACCTATAAAAACATTGAATTGTTATTTATTAACAGGTTCACATACTTAATTATACTTAATTATAACAAATAAAAGTTAGGACACTCAATTGAAAACTTTTGAAAAGTTCGGACACCAAAATAGTCATTATCCTTTGATTTTTTTCCCTGTAGCTTGCATACAAATACCAAGGAGATCATTTAAATATGTGGCTTCCCTTGTAAAATCTTGCTTAAAAATAAGAGTATTATATGCAAAAAGCAAGGAAGTTATCGCAAAGCAATGCTTTTTAATTCTATATACCCCATATTTGCCAATTTTAACTAAACTTGCTAAAGCATTGGGAAGCATATTAGTTACAAATAAATATAAATAAGGGGATAGAGGATCACCCTACCTAAGACCTTTAGAAGGCTTAAACCACTTAAATGCTTCACAGTTAACTAACACGAACATAACCACTGAAGTTACACACTTCATAACTTGAAAGACCCATTTTGAAGCAAAACCCATTTTAAACAAGATTTTCCAGATAACACCCTAATTAACACAGTCATAAGCTTTTTCCATATCAATTTTAAGAGCCATTGTAAGCACCCAATTTTGGGATGGTCGAGTGTGGACGCGATAGAGGACTCCAATGATGAAAATTTATTACAAATAGGTCTATGGATATTGATTTCTCAATCTCAAGGCTAGATTGCAATATTTTTAAGGACTTAATTGTAATGTTTTCTTTAGGGACCTAATTGAAAAAGTTTTAATTCTTTCAGGACTCTTTTTGTAATTAAATGTTAAAAAAATTAAAAATTACCGATTGAACGGAATTATAAATTTTTTATCAGAATTATGGAATTCCGATCGAAATTGTACTATTTTGATACAGAGTTTTTATTTTATTTTTTAAGAAAAACCTATTTATTGAATTTCTGATTGGTTAAAAAATAATATAAATAAATAAATATAATTATCCTATTCTTTCTGTGTTTTGTTAGTGTTATGGATTACATTATCAAAAAAAAATTAAAATAAAAATGATAATTATTAGGAGCTAAGACTCTTGGAATGGATGGGGATTTTGGGATAAAAAAAGTAGAGGGGACGCTACTTAAAAACGAAAAAAGAAAAGGGCTACTGGAAAAAAAATTACGCAAGAGAGAGAGAGAGCAAAGAGCTTTTAAAAAAATTTACATTGTTCTTGAGTTTCTTAAAAGAATGCAGTTAAGCCTTGCAAACTTATTCAAATGGTGAATCAATCAGACTCTAAGGAGAAAATCAATATTGCATCACACTCCATCATTTTCTTCTTTTTTTTTATTTTGATTTTTTTATATTACTTTCTAATCATTTTTTTTTTGTTGATTTTGGTTTTCTCTGATTGTGGTGGAAATTTGGTGGAGATGTGATGTAATATCCCGTGTTTTTAAATATTTTTATACTGCATCGGGATATGAAGTGTTAATAATTCTTATATATAATACTGATATTTTAAGAGTTTGTAATTTAATTAAAGCTAATTTTAATTATTTTATATTATTTTAAGTATTTTACGTAAAATTTTCCCAGGACTTGCATTTTCAGGAAAATTTACACATAAGAAATTCAATGTTAATTATTTTAAATGGATTTATAAAATTGCATGAGTCCATGCATTATTTTAATTGTCATATTAGAATATATATATATATATACACATGCACAAATATTTACATAATTGATTTAAATTAGGGTTATTTCCATTAAATCATACTATATTATATAATTATTACTTAATTAGCATGTGTGTGTATATATAGATATTGTGTATTTTAACATGTGGTGTATGTTTCTTAAATATTATATTAATATATTTTAATATAAATTATTAAAGTTATATATATATATATATATATATATATATATATATATATATATATATATATATATATATATATATATATATATAATATTTGTACAAATTACAAAACCTACCCCCCCTTTTCTCCTTCTCTTCCCCGACGTCCCCTTCCCTTCTCACCAGTGTGCACGCCGGCCACCTACCATCACTGCACCTCCCACCGTACCATCATCTTCCTCCTGTCACTCCACCGCCTGCAGACGTCTTCTCCAGCACCGGTGAGCTGAGTTTTGGCATTTTGGCCGAGAGTTGCATTTTCTTCCTCCCTCGTGATTCTGGCCACCAAATTCCTTGCTTCCAGTGTCGTTGGACTCCCCTGAAGCCATAGAAGACGATTCCAAGCTTTTTTTAAGCTTAAAACTTGATTTGGTATAGTTTTTCTTAATTTTTCAATTTCGGCCATATTGGATTTTTGAATTTTTTTTTGAGCCTTTATTTGTGATTCATGAAAAGTCCCTTAACAAATGTTGATCCTAGTATCTTAATCTTCACGTGTGAATTTTTTTAGAATTTTTGGAGTTTATTTTGATTTTTGGGTATTTTTGAATATTTTATTATTATTTTCTAATTTTCCAAAATTAATTAATTAAATTATAAAATTGTATTTTATGATAAATATAGGTGTTGAAATGAATTATATAAATTTATTTGGAATTTTTATGAATTTATATGTATTTATTTTGAATTTGTTTAGGTTTATGTAATTTTGGAAAATTAGGTTAATTGTGTTTTTAATTGAAATTAATTAGATAATTGAGTTTAATTATTGATATTATTGATAAATATGTTGATAAAATTAATTTTGTGCAATTATATTATTTTTGGTGAATTTTTTGGATTAATTTTAATTTATTTATATATATAGGGGCATTTTGGTAATTTTACCCTAAATTGACTAAAAATGTAATTAAATTGGTTTTAATAGCTATTTAAGGTATAAAAATGATTTCTACAAATTATTTAGTATTTTTAATTAATTGGAACTATTTTTCGTGAATTATTTTCAAATTATATATATAATATACGATTTTTCTAAATAAATGAGTTTTTATTGGTTTTTAATGTGTTTTAGGGTTAATTATGTAATTTCTACTTATAAAATATATTTCTATGATATAAAGGTATTTTTGGTATTTTTATAATATTTTGTGATTGTGGACCCCAGTCGGTAAACTGTAGCTTAGAGTCCGACCGAGGGGTTGTGATTGTAAATCTGTGTCTATTTTTCGAAGTGTGTTTCTTTGCAGGACCAACACTACTCTTTGAGTAGAGAGATGTTCGTTTTACAAGGGAGGTTCTGCCGAATTTTTGATAGAATTCTCGTAAAACGTGATGTCCGGTCAAACCCTAATTCTAATTCTGTGTCTAATCTTCTAGATCGAGTTTCTAGGATTTTCTATTAGGTTTATTCTGATGTCTGTTATTATTGTTTGTTTAGTTGCGACGAGACCGAGGCCTAGTGGACCAGGCCCGTCGGACCCATCTCGAGGAGCACACTAAGTGTGAGTTACTATTCTATATATATATGCTCTAGGGTGCATGATTTTAGAAATATACATTCTATTTTGATTAAATATGCATAAATGGTTTAATTATTACTTAAGTTTATTTTTAGTTTATTTTTTGTTTATTTTTTGTATATTTTAAACTATATGCATGTTTTATTAATGAATTATGTTGTAATTTAATTGGATTTATTTAACATATATATACTCAAAGTATACCTGGTTTACTTTTGGTATATTTCTAGTATATATATGGTTTAGGTTGCTATTTTATTTAAATTCATGCATCATTTATTTTTATGAATGTATGCTTTATATTTCAATGAAGGATATTAACAGAACGTGCTACCTAGTGGGCAACACTAGGATCGAGTACGAACCGGTACGCTTATAGCATTTAGGCTATATTACTAACTTGTTCGAGGATATTGATTGGATATGATTGTTTGATGTGTGAGATATGGTTTAGAGGTGTGATTGCTGGAGCTCGGTTGACCAAGTGTCTCGGGGCCAATCACACTGACAGTCAGACTGCTGGAGCTCGATTGACTTAGTGTCTCGGGGCCAGTCTATTGTCCAAATGGATCAAGTGATTATATATTGGAATAAGTGAGCCTGTATGGCTAGAGTGTTGTCTAACACTGTTTGAGGTTGCGATATTCTAGGGTTCTATTTGATCCTTCATAAACAGTGATTTTCAATAAAAATATATAAAATGAGTTTATTGCATCTGTGTGTATTTGCTTGTATATATATACATATTATATATATATTTTTGATTGTGTGCATTGGCATTTAGTATGCATGTATATATATTATAGTAACTCACTCAATGAGGTCTGACTCCCCTCTGTTGACCATTTTTCAGGAGAGTCTTCTTCCTCAGACCTCAGTAGCAGGCCTGTACGCCGGATTTCTTCCGCCCCGGCTTCTTTATGTAAACTGCTTATCTGAGTCTTGAGTTTTATTTTATAATCTAGACACTGCAGTATTTGTAGATAAATTATGGGTTTTATGTATTATATTTGTGTGAGTTATGTACTTTGAATATTTGAACTGAAACTTGTATTAACTGATCTATTTATATATATGAGACATGGATTTGATTTAAATCCCGTGGTGGATTATTACTTTTATATTTATGATTTTATTTCCGCTGCATTAAGTGCGGTTGTTATTATTATTATATGTTTTATTTTATTTCTAAGCTTGCTACGGGTTCCGAATTCGAAAGAATTCTCGTTCTCTAGCGCCGGTCATGGTCCCTGTTCTGGGTCGTGACATGTGATTAAAGTAAAGAAAACCCAGAGAAGATCCATGGAATGTTATAGATTAAATCTTATATAAATCACGTAGATTTTAGGGTTCTTACTTTTTATTATTTTGTATTTTTATTTATTTAGTTTATTGGGCTGTATATTTACTAAGTTTTTTTTATTCTCTGTACATAGGAATTGTAATAGCCCCAATAATTGAAATAGTGAATATTTACTTTTCTATATTAAAAATGATTAATAAATTAGGGTTCATTTGGTAAACCTTAATAAAATTAATGGTGGCTGTAGATTAATTTTTAGGTTGCATGAAATCAAATTAGGTTTTTTAGAAGAAATCATTTAATTGTTTGTTTGATTTTTTTTTATTTGATTGTTTTAGTATTTTTTATGTTTTTGGATTTGTTTGTTTATTTTTGTGCATTTTGGGTCTCAAACCCACGCTTAGGATTAACCCATTTAAAATAGACTTTTAGTTGGATTTTAGGTTTTAATTAACTTTAAAATCAATCTAGGCTCATTAGGTTAATTTAGACATAGCCCAGTTCATTAAAGCATCTTTTCTTTTTCTTAAAATAAATAGACTTAAACCTATTTTTCACTTAAATTAAAATTAATTAGATCTAGGTCCATTAATTAAAACTCAATATAATTTATTTCCATAAAAATTAATAGACTTGGACCATTTTTTTAGAATTAAAAAAGTAGACTTAGTTCACTACTTTAATTAAAATATAGACCCACCTTTAGTTCCATTTCACTTGTAAATAAAATATAGACTTAACTAACCTAATTAAAATTAACATAGTTTAGACTAATTTAAGGGCATCTCGTTATATGAATGCATTGTTTATATGATTTTCATGATTAGTTGTCTTGGAGTTAGATGAATGACATTTTAGGGTTTATATGAAATTGCATATAATTAGAGAATAATTTTGTAATTAATAAGCTAATTCTAAATTAACACAAGACTGAAAGAAGTTAGCATTTCGTATCCAAAATCTCCTGGTTGTGGTGCTAACTCTTTTTTAAAGAATCGAGTTACCACCACCTTCGAATTTTCTCAGTTATTACCATAAGTGATGACTCCTCATTTCCATGCTATGTTTTTGTAATATAATAGTGTGTTCTCTAAAGTTCTGAGCTCAAACAGTGTCACGATTGCTAAAATTTTGAACGCATGCTAAACCCCGTCGTCTATAGTCATGCCCACCCTTTTTGTTGAATTGGAAGTTTTCAAAAAGTGAAAGATCTAATGAGAAATTAATACATTGTCGTATATCATCTTTCTAGGAACAAAAGCACTTTGAGAGGGGTGGATGAGATGACATAGGAAAGGTTTTAATCAATTAGCTAAAAAATTTTAAATAATTTTGTAGCTAAAATTACACAAACTAATAGGTCTATAATGAGAAGCATTTTTAGGAATTGTGATTTTGGGAATATGGACTAAAAAAGTATGATTAACACTGATAGGCATAACACCTATATTCCAAAAAATATTCATAAAATTACATAGATCATATTTAATAATAGACGTCAATATGCATTAGCAAAAGCCTTATCTAAACGACATTGTACATTAGCATCATTTTTCTACTTATTTGACCATGTGAATGAGTATCCTTTAAACCCCAAATCCATCAATTCTTTATCTTGGATGAACTTTCTAAAATCCTCCAAGTTTCTACCTAATTCCTAACCTCTCCGCTTATCTTTAGGCTAGAGTACACAATTAAAATCTCTAAAGAATAGCCAACCTATTTGAGCGCCAGGATTTTATGAAGAGATAAGGTCCTATATTTCCTTTTACCAATACCTTGAGGCTCCCCATAAACAAAAGAGATAAGAAAATTTTGCTCCGCCATTAATTCTGCATAAATAAAGTATCTACCAAAAGCTAAAATACCAATATGTACATCATGCTGCCACTAAATACCCAAAGGCCTAAAAAGGCCATTTGGCTTTACCATGAAGCAATGAGCAAAACCATTTCTTTCCTAATCTTATCGCAATAATCCTTTGATTTCTTCATCTCTATAAAAAATATAATAGAGGGATGACATTTTCTATTGAGCTCTTTTAAAGCTTAAACTGTCAGCAATTGTGAAAGGCCCTGACAATTCTATGAGTATGTTCATGGCGATTTTAGTGGCTCTGGGTGAGCCATCGATGCCTTAGAATGTGATGCCTCCCTGTTGTCATCGGGTTTTTCCTTCTCCCCTTTTGCAGTCTCAATTCTACGAGCCTCCTCCTCCAATACCTCTTCAATAATAATACTTTTATTCGTATAAGCATCTCGTTTCCATCATTTACACCTCACTTCAAGTGAAATGTTTTAATGTTTAGTCATAATTTTCTCATTTTCAGCGTGACTTTGTTCTTCTTCCTTCTTTTGAATATACTTAACATAGTCACACATCTAAGAGACTAAAACTTTAAAAAGGTGTAGCTCCTGTCCCTTTCTTCCATGAGCTTGAGATATTGAGCTTTTGCCTCTTTTTCGAGCTGTTGGAATAGAGGAGTCAAAGTTTGAATTAGATGATTCATTAGAATAATTGGCCTCATAACCTTCCCTTGGGCTGTGGAGCAATTGAGATTGGTTTAGGCCCTCAAGTAATGGCTCATTGACATGCTCCTTTGTTATGGGCTTTGTAATCAAATCTTTTGGGCTTTTGTCATGATCCAAACCGGGGGCTATGACTGGTACTAGGGAACAGGAATTCTTTCAAATTCGGAATCCGTAACAAGCCTTAAAATAATAAAAAAAAATAAAAAATTAAAATATACCATAATTAAAATTTCAATTTAACATAAACAGATAATCTTTTCATATCATAAAATAATTTATTACAATATTCAGATTAAATATCTGAATTGAAATCTCATACATCAAAATAAATAAACTCACTACTGATACAATATATAACTACTGCAATTTTCTAGAGTACAATAATAAATAACTAAGTAAGTAATTTACATAACAAAGTCGAGGCGGAAGAAATCCGGCAGATAGGTCTACTGCTAAGGTCTGAAGATGAGGACTCTCCTATAAAAATATCAACTGAGGGGAGTCAAACCTCATTGAGTGAATTATTATAATATATATACATGCATAACTAAATGTCAAATGCAGACACTCAAAAGTATATATAATAAATATATACAGGCAAATACACACAGATGCAAAGAAAATCATTTATATTTAATACTAAAAATCATCTTATTTATGAAGGATCAAATAGAACTCTAAGTTATCGCAACCTCAAATATCAATTAAAAACACCCTAACCATACTGGCTCACTTAATTCTAAGTAAATTCACTTAGTCCAATTGGACAGTAAACTGGCCTCGAGACACTTGGTCAACCGAGCTCCAGCAATTACACCATTAATCACATCACATCTCAAACAAATCAATCAAGTCATAATTTCCATAAATATGTTAGTAATTCAACCTATCATCTATCGCACCGGTACGTACACGGTCCTAGTGCTACCCACTAGAAAGTACGTTCTATCGATATCCTTCATTAAAAATAAAAAATACATGCGAGTAACAAAATAATGTATAAAGCCATTCAAAAGGATCACATGAACCATATATATACCAGAAATATACCTAAAATAAACTAAGTATATTTCAGGTATATATACATAAAATAAATTCAATTAAATCATGTAATATACTTAAAATCAACCAATAAGATACTTAAACATAATTTGAAAGTAAATCACAAAGAAAACATGCATTTACTTTAAAATATACCAAAAGGATACTAAGAATATACCTAAAATATACTTAAGCATTCAATAAAGCAATTACGCAAAAATCTTACATTTAAAACATATAATTCTAAAACATTCAACCTAAAGCAATGTATATATATCATAATAACTCACAGGGATACGCTCCTCGAGACTAGTCTGACGGGCCTAGTCAGCTAGGCCTCGGTTTCGGTGCAACTAAATAATAAAATGATAACAACATTAGAATATATCTAACTTAAGCTTCTAAAGACTCGATCTAGAATTCCTAAACACAAACAAATACGGAATCAAAATTAGACCCGATGTCACGTTTTATGAGAATTCTATCGAAAATTTGACAAAACCTCCTCTGTAAAACGAACATCTCTCTAGTAGAGTCGGTCCTGCAAGAAAAGTACACTTCAAATACAAAATTCTCACAACCCTCGGTTGGGATCCCGAACTATTGAAATTCGGATCCCAAACTACTGAAATTTCCCAACCGAGGTCCACAGTTCAACACAAGTTAAATAACACAATAAAATATATTAAAATTCAATAAATACTAAAAATAACCTTTAAATATCAAAATATGGCAATTTAAATATTAAAACACCAAAAGTAATTATTTTCCTAAAAATTACTTAAAAACCCTAATTAATAATATAATATTATTAAAAATCGACATTTCTCTATAATTCAATATAATTTAATAAAAATTCATTTTATAAATCCAAATTACTTAATTAGTCTAAAATCATATTAAAAATTACTAAAAATCCATTTATTTACAAAAATAGTATATTATATATAATTTGAAAATAATTTTCAAAAAATAGTATTAATTAGTTAAAATTAGTAAATAATTTGTAAAAATAATTTTTATACCTCAAATAATATTAAAACCAATTAAACTTAATATTTAACTAAAATTATCACCAAATTACCAAATTATCCCTAATATTTAAAAATACACATAAAATATTAATAATATTAAAAAATTCAATAAAAATTATATAAATACACAAAAATTATTTTCTCAACATATTATTCATTAAAATCAACAAATTCACTTAATTAACCAATAATTACTAACAAAATATTTATTTAACCTATATTTCCAAAACTAACATAAACTAAAAATAATTATAAAAATTACAAAAAATACACAAAAATTATAAATTAAATCCTAAAATTAATATTAACCCCCAATAACACCAAAAATCACAATTTCATAATTTATTTAATTAATTTACAAAAATGATAAAATAATAATCAAATAATCAAAAATTCACAAAAATCAAAATAATTCCCAAAAATCACACAAAAATTAAGGGATGTAGATTAAGTTAAGGGGAACAATTTTTGTAAAGGAATTTCTCATGAATCAAGCAAAAATAAAAATAAAAAATTGAAAAATCAAAAGTGGCCGAAACAAAAACGAGTTTAAAACCTCACCACCATGCGTTTCCGGCCAAAAGGAGCTCAGAATCTTCCTCCTCAAAGCTCCACTAGTTCAACGCCACCGGAAATGTCCGATTTGGTGGCCGGACGGAGGAGAACGAAGAAGAAGAAACTCTCGGCCAAAATGAGCTACTGGAGGCGACATTGGCCCCGAAGAAGGGAGAAGAAGGTGGCGACGACGAGAGCTAGTGGGGGAGGCGTTCTGACGACCGGTGAACGAAAAAAACAGATGGTAAGGGTGCGGGAAGGTGATGGTCAGGAAGAGAGAAAGTGAGGGGGAGAGTTTTGATAATTTTGTATATATATATATTCATAATACTATATAATAAAAATTTAATAAACTATATAATATGATATATATTATTATATTTTACAAAATTCACACACCACACATCTAAATATATATATTAACTCATAAAATTACATTTAAATAATGTAATTTATTAAAATATTAGTATTAAAATGTTAATGCATTATATTAAGTATTATTAAAATAATATTATTTAAAATATTAAACCGCAATACGTGAAAGAATTTTAATTAAACATAAAAATAAATAATAATAATTTATAAGATAATAAAATAATAAAATATTATTTTAAATTTATTAATACTGTTTATCCTATTTTAAAATAAAATAATTTAAAAATTTGAATGGTTACAGCTTTCGTCTCGTTGATAATTGTCATTTGTCCTCCAAATGGCTAAGGGTTTTGAAGCCCGTTCTGGCATATTTAAAGCTGACAATAAATAAGCGTGATCTCCAGATGATTAACTCTGCATTGTACTATCAAGATTTTCATTACGAGCATTAAAGTCACCGCCCTAGCACCCCTCGCTGTGGACTTCCGTAATTATTACATTTTGACCTTTTTGCCTCCACTGTTCATTGTCATCAACCGGGCTTGGTTCCTTTAGAGAAACATCTTCAGTTACCAATGATATGGTCTAACCTGGCATTAGTGCAGCGTTAAGCCAATTTTTGAATTTCAATGTTAATGAAGACACCTTGGATTATTCATGTCGTCGTTTCGTGCATCCTCTCTAAACATGCCCTATAAGTCCACAACAATGACAAAAATCCAAGAGTTTTTCATACTTAATAGAGATCCATTCCATTGAACCATCATATTTTTTATTTGGTTGGGAGGAAGACCGTGACATTATATCTAAAAAGGGTATATTGAAAAATCAATCTAGTCCGGTGGGGCATTAGTTGGCCATGGTTAAATAACCAATAATTGGCTTGATACACACCAGGGAACTCCTTCTAAAACAATTGTGCGGTCCGCTTTATGCATGAAGGTGAATTTGAACAAATTAACGTCCAATTTTTTCACAATAAAATTGTGATGGAGTCTTCATGACTTTAGCAACCATAGCACTGAAACTTTGTTTCGCCTCAATTTGCCAATTAAAATAAGACTTTCACATGAATTGGAGCTTTCATGAACTATGCAAAGAGCAAGCAAAGGACTTGGCTGTTGGTAGGGATTAGTTAAAAACTGAATCGACCGAACCAAAATTTTTTGTGAAGATAGAAACCGTGACCAAACTGACTATTTCACTCGGCTGTGCGGTCAATTTTCAATTAACTGACTTTAATATAAAATAAATAATAGAAACGAATTAGACAAATAATTACAAGTGTTTCAGTAGTTTGAGCTCTCTAGACGGTTGTTCGAGACACAAGTTGATCCTCGTCAACATCATTTCTTGGTTTTCTTTATATTTTGTTAAGAAAATATGAAAAAGTACAAAATGTAGAGGCATTGGCATCAATATCATTTCTTGGTTTTCTTTATATTTTGTTAAGAAAATATGAAAAAATACAAAGTGTGGAGGCTGGGATTCGAACCGACACCTCCACAAGACAAAGACCTGATTTTGGTTATATTGAACATAAAATTATATATAGATATAATAGTTCAGTTTTTCGGTTTTTACCGAAATTTTCAGTTTTCAAAAATCTCAAATCAAAACGAACTGAACCATCGGTTTGGTTTTCAATTTTTGATTTTTTTGCACACCCCTAGTTGTTGCTGTTGCTAGTCCTAGTGGTCCATACTGAAAGCTTCACAATAAAGATGCAGAGCTTAAAAGTGCTATAATAGACAAAGAGAGCTGAAATAAACTATGATCACTCTCTATCTAGACTAAGACCTCAACACACTAATCTTAACTAAGAAGATATTTATTGCCAACTATATTTATGTTTTCAACATAATTAATAAATAATAAAATATATTATTATTGAATGAATTTATTAAAAAGAACATAACTATGGGTGTAATGTCATAAATGTATAAATATTATAAAATGAGATAAAAAAAATATATATTTAGAATATTCTTTTGGAATTAAAAATGGATAAAATGAATTGGAAGAAAATTCTTGTTTAAAATCTTTTGTTTTGAATTGGTTATCTGTTTATTGTGTTCCTTTTGATTTTTATTTTCTCCTTTTTTTTTTTCATTCTCTCATTATTTTTTCTTTCTCCTTTTTATTTTTTTTTTAATTTTCATTTTTTTTTCTTTTTCTTTTTTTCTTTTTTTCTTTGTTTTTTTCTCTTTATTTTTCACTCCTCTTCTTTTTTTAATTTTATTATTTATTTAATTTTTATTTTTTCTTATTTCTTGTTATCTATACATGGAAAATAGGCTAAAGTATGAAAATAAACTAAAATATACAAATAACTAAAATATACAAATAACAAAATAGAAATAAATAAAAAATAATTTCAAGTTTCATGCATTTAAAAAAAGATGATTGATATGCATATTTCAATTATTTTTATTTTAATTAATTACATACAATTATATTTGAAATTTATTACTCAAGGCCAACTATTTTTTTGATAATTATTCTAACAATATATACTTATTCAAATTATCATATTTAGATACTATTTTGAATTTTAAATATAAATAATATTCATAAAATATAATTTTTTTTTTTAGAAAAATATTTGAATAATATTCAGATAATATATTAATTTTAGTATCAAATACAATTTTGAAATTTTACATACATATAATACTCAAATATAATCCTATATTTATGATTTTGAAATCCTGTTTTAAATTTTCAGATACTATTTTTAATTTCATATTAGCAATTAGGCGGGACCTAAATGAAACTTAAAAGAAAGCTCATGAATTTTCTTCACAGCTAATAAACAAAGCTTATCTAAACTTTAAGCTTGTTCATCAAAAAATATGCATCAATATCTAGAAGTAAAAGGAGGAGCAACATATAAGGAAGGGCAAAATAATTCTTTCCTAAGACGCAGCTTTTTTGCTGTTTAACTCTAATCATAGTTCCAACCTCAAACAATCTGCTACACACCCAAATTTACCAGATACCCTATTTTACATAAAATAAAAATGATGACTGACGTACTCTTTGTCATTTTAAATTTACCTTCTCAGTGCTACTACCAACAGCCATGAGATATCCACCGTCCTCATCAAACTGTAATGCAGTTACCTCCTACAGATTCAGCCAATACAGGTAAATAAGAACAAATATGGTAAAACCAATTGATGTACATGTCTCATCACCCTCAGTGCACTGATACAACCAGATAAAGAAAGAACGAGAGAGACAGAGCACAACAACATTGCAAGTCAGTTGCAATGCAGTAATTTTGCAAATCAAAATCAATTGCAAAGCAACAACATTGAAAGAAATAAACAAAATGATGGCCCACCTTCAATGCAATACATTGCAAATCAGCTATCCAAACTATATCGAGTAACAAATTACCAAGATTAAAGCAGGAGCTTGGAGTCTGAATTTAGTTCTCAAATCCAAAAAAAATGTTTTAATAACAACAATTTCCATGTCAATCAAGATGTAGGAAAACAGACCTGGTCAGCATCACCAGCAGGTTCAACAGCATTAATTCTACCAACTGAAGATCTAGTTCTCATATCAAAGCATTTAACAGCACCATCCTCGCCACCACAAGCAACCAACCCAGTGTATTGACGATTGCTTGCGGCAAGGAAGCAGGCGCAGTAGCGATGGTGGTTGGGGGAATTCGATGGAAGCAAGTGATGAGGGAGAGACAAGAAGAAAAAGGAAGAGCAAAGGTTTGCGGAAGAGGGAAAAAAAAAATTCAGAAGGAAATTTGTTTTTACAGATTGATTCATATTATGTGTTCTGCTCCCTCTAAAGGTGCAAACATGCCATCTTTTCATAGAAGTAACAATGAGAAAAAAAAAATTCAAATGGTTGGACATGGAAGTACTAAGTTAATCACTATCCCAATTCTCATCCATCTCTTTTGGTGACTTCTTTTTGTGATTCGCTTCATGTGTTTCATATTGCTTCTGGTAGTGGTCTGCATTTTCATAACGTTCGATTTCAATGCCTGCTCTCCAGTCTTCTTCAGTCTCTGATTCCCACACTGCAACTTGGGAGTCACTAAACACATTCTCTGACCCAGAAAATTCCTGAGCTGTCTTCCTCCTGGAGTTATCCTCAGCATTTCTCATGAAAGAGCCGGTGCTTTCCTGCCCTTGCCCTGCACTTCTAGATCTTTTGAACTTGTTGAGGAATTCGTCATTTTCCTCAGTATCACTCTCATGAACATTCAGTCGCATCTTTTCATTTCTGCTGCTTCTGAAATCGTTAGTTGCTTCTGCATTTGATGATCTCAAGTCATGTTCTTGTGCAGGATTTGATTCCCATGTTGAATTGCCTATATCACTGAACATATCTTCTGATCTATGTCCCTTGTTCCTGAAACTGTGACTTACCTCTGCTCTTGATTCATCTTCTTCCTCAGAACTTGATTCCCACATTGCATTGTCAAGATCACTCAACATGTGCTCTCTTTCAGTATCTTCTTTAACCACCTCCCTTTGAAATTTAGCTTCTGTATTTCTTCTGAAACCCCTGGTACCATAGTCCCTATTAACTGCATCCTGCTCCCTCTGTACACCCCTAGATCTGCTTTGAACACCATGAATTTTGTTGGAATCATCATCATCACTGTCAAGATTATTATAATTCCCAACATCATCAGAATCCCACTGATCATTGCCCTCAGACATATCACTATCATCATCACTATCAGCATTCCTGCACCTGTCATGCACATGTTTCCATTGTCTTCCTCCTCTTTCCTCTCCATCTAAAGCTGCATTTTGATGCACTTCTGATCTTCTAACCCTTCCACCAAAATCTTCTTTGTTCCAATATCTAATCTTGCCAAATTCTTCTTGCTCTGCAGCTTCTTCTTCAACCCACTCTTTATCTGCTGCATCCTCTATTTCAGCTATAAATCTGTCCAGCTCCTCCTGATCACTATCAGCATCGGGTTCTGGATGTTCCAACTCATCAGTGGGAAGAGGTACTGGCTGTTTATCCCCTTGGAAGACATAAGGACTTCCTTCCTTCTTGTCAATAGCATTGAAGAATGTGGAAGCCACTCTCCGGATGCTAGCCATGGCAACTGGATCCTCAGGGTTTACACCCATTCTCCGGAGCTGCTGTTCTATTTTCTTAATATTTAACTTCTGAGATTCGAGAGCTTGCTCAAATCTGGCTTTAAATAATGCCTGCAACAAATGATAATCATGTCATAATCTGCAAGCCATAAAAACTTTGTATTAGACAGAAAATGGGCTGCATCTATAACAAATAAGCCTGCTTAAAAAAAGTGTCCATCAATAAATAAAATCCTGCAAATGATTGCGAGATAAATATCACAACAACAAGCAACTTATCAGAGTCCCGACCTCAGTCCATCTGGCTTAAATATAATCACAGTTACAAACACACATTTTTTTTCCTTTCTTTGTTTCTTTATTTCTTTTGGTGCAGCCTAGTTTACAGCAGTGCTAGTCCAGATGTGGGCAGAAACAATCCATAAATGAAAGGTTAAGATGCCATATGCTCTACACCAGGTAGTGTGAAATAAAGTGTAATCTCACATTTTGCAAAATCCACCCTAAAAAAAAAAAAGAAGAAGAAAGTAAAATACACCAAAGGAAATAAAATATGATTACTCACCTTCCTTTTTGTGAGGGTATTAACGGGTATCAAATTTTTTGGTTGACGATAGTTTCTACCCCGGAACATGATAATGGTTTTCACATTGTGAATGTTTATTACAATGCCCCCACTCAGTCTGGCTAACATGGTGGCCATTTCCTTTATTTTTTCTTTGGGAAAGTTATCACAGCACACTTGCACAGTCTCATGAAACTTCCAATGAAGATGCATATTTTGGACAACACCTCCAAAGACTCCTCGAACACCAACAGGAACATAATTTCTATTTCTGAAGCCAATCTTCTTGTATGCTTGAAGCTGCTCTGGTGTGAACAGCTCAGGGTCATGCACAGGAGGTGGCAACTCTGGCAACTCATACTTCTTAAGCTTTTGCAGGAGCAATGCAACTTTCTTCTTAGCCTGTGTGGATTACATTGGAAACAATCATTTACTAAATAATTGTAGGTACTTGATAACTATATGCAGCAAAGTTAATAGAAAAAAAAAAAAAAAAAAAAAAAAAAACTATTGCATTAGAATTCCAAGGCTTGGGACTTGGCTCATCATCAAATGATAATAACAGATTAGCAAATACATGTTTAACTATTTCTTCTTGAGTTTAACCATTGGAAATAATAACCAGCCAAAACAACTGGCAAGATTAACCATAAAAATGACAAAAAAAAAATGAGGGACAACATATCAAGGCTGAAAGACCAAAGAGTATAGGACTCCAAGCTTTCATTATACTGTTGACACAAAATGAACTCACAAACAATTTTATCCTATTCAATCTAGGAGTTATTAAGTATCCTGCAATCACCACTCTACAATTCTGGCTATAAACTCACCTTAACCTAGATTGAAGCACACAAACAGCTGCAATCTTGGGATTTCTTGGCCACCTAATGCTCTTTCACAGATCGTCAATTATCTCTGCTTCATAACACCTAAGCATAAATACTTAATTTTGATGAAGCAATGACTTTATGTGACAACACACACGTCATAAAAAGATCAATTTCATTTACAAAGATCCAGGCTATACAAATTTTTGTTTCCATTCCTAAGACCAGTGACCTCATCATACAGTTACGTATGCCCTAAGATAAAAGAGGGTGCATAGCATAGGTTTACATGAACTGGAAAGTCTGATGTCACCTCATTTTCAAGTACCTCACCACCATTACCATAAACCTTCAGAGCATAGCATCTTGCAAATGACAGCAGCCAGATAAAAAAATTGGATTAAGCATGCAGCATACTCCAGATTTGGATACAGGATCAGATAGAAGGTAACTACAGTATTGGCAATGCTGGTCAAAGCTCATAAATCAACTGTTAATCACGAAAGACTTCTCTACTGAAAAAAAACAAAGGAAAACAACATACTCTCTTAAGATTGTAAATAAGTCTCTCCTCATCAGTCATCAATTTCTTCTTCAACTTCTTCGCTCTCCGAATCTCCCTAAGGGTCTTGCTAGACTCTCTTTGCATCCGTTTCTCTACTTTACTTCTCATACTCCTCCCTCTTGAAGTAGACATCCCACAGCATGACCCAATATTAAAAGGATGATTCAGTGGCGAAAATGAGGGCCCATCTCCAATATTAATATTTTGTTGCAAAAAATTGATGCAGGTGAGCTTTGGACAAACATCTTTAACTAACATAGCATTTCTGGGAAAACCAAGAAACCAAATTTCAAATCAAACTCTATGACACAACAAGCTAACACACCAATCCCAACAAGCCCAATTAAGAATGTCACTGAGAAAATAGATTTGAGCTAAAAAAAAAAAACACTTTAGTAAAAAAAAAATGAAGCAAAAATAGATTGAAGTAGTAAAAGCTTGAACCTTTATTAACTAATACCTGTTGAGATTAGATAGGAGAAGAGAAGAGAGAGTTCTAAAGCAGTGCCTGTTAGCTTTCCTTGCAGCAAACATTTGCTCTCTCTTTCTCTCTGTCTGATTCTCAATTGGTGTCCGCTATATCATCATCGTTGTTGTTGTTGGATATTCACTTTAACTAGAACTAGAATTGCAGGGTTTTAGGTTTATGGGCTGGGTTTTGGTTTGTTTTATGTTGGTGTTTCTGTTTTCCACAGTTCCGTTTCGGCTTCTAAAAACAAACGATGTTGGATTTCCAGGGTTGCAATTTGCTACTTATTTAGACGACACCGTTTGATGGTTTAAATTATTTAAATCCCACTTTTTTTTTTTTTAGAATTTAAATCCCACTTGATTTCTAATGACATAAAGCTTTTAATTTTTTAAAAAATAAAATTAACCAACAACTGCTCTCATTTAAGTATCTTTTGAATTGGTTTAGGCTGAAATGTATATAATTGCACTAAATTAATAGTTTTAATATATTTATTGCTCTTATTATCTTATTTTTGTTGAACTGAATTAATCAGAGGTCAATAAACTTTAAATACTGGTAATTTAGGAAAAAAAAAACTTACATTGAAATTCTAACTTGAAAGAGGAATCTAGTATGGTTCAGTAAATATTTTCTTAAATAAATCAATAGCTTGAATTATAATTGCATACCTTAATAAATCACATAAAAATTATTTATTTTTTCTTCTTACTAATTAGTGTGCAAGATAAAACATGATTCAAAAATTAACAGATTAGGTATGAATTAAATTTAGAGGATATTGAGCTTAAATTTTAATGCTGAAGATCAAATTTTATAATGACGTTATTTTCCTGGCTGTTGGATCATTAAATGACATTACAACAAGAAAATAAGGTTGCGATCCATAAAAGCAGGAGCTGACTAATTAAAGCTTGCTTGAGCTTAACCTTAGTCTTTGATTGCTGATTCAGGATTGGAACGTGCCATCAACCATCATAGGAGTAGGAATGTGGAAGCTTATCACATAAATTCACAATCTAAATACTTAATCATATTGAAGTGTCATTTAAGAAATTTAGTAACAGTTTAGAGATATTGCCCAAGATTCAATTGTTGCTTCCACGGATTTCATTTCATACCTGATTAAATGTGCTTTAAGCAGCCATGGAAGTAACAAATATATCTGGATCTAACATAACATTCATAGTTATATAGCTACAACAATCAAACATATTTAGAACACTTTACAACAGACTAAGACTGCGGCACAATAACCATTGAGCCATTTCTACCAAAAAACAATAGCAGCTCCTAGTAATGATACCTTGCATACTAATAAATCAAATCTTAACAACCCCACAGCCTCATGATTTTAGCTTAGTAGATTTCCATACACTTCGTAAAACCAGAAACAGAACGAATCCCATGCCAATAAAGCAATCAAGCCGACTCTATAAATGCCACTGAAGAAAATGTTGGGGAAAACCAGACAGCTTCAGCAGGAAATTGGGACAGCACAAAAGTTGTAAGCTGCTGTCATTACTGGCTGGCTATGCCCAGTTATACATATCCTCACAGCCGGTCCATCCAACTAAGAACACTATCCTGAGAACTAAAGTGCAGATCCTGCAGAACACATCAAATGTTAATATTATCATTATTATCTATTAACTGGCTTATAAAGTAAACACGCTGATGAAGTTGAATTAAAGGTGAGGCTTACACCAAGTGTGAAATCTGGTGGAGTGTCCAGCTGCAAGTTCTCAAGTTCAGCTATTCCACAGGGTGCATTATTGTTTCCAGTCACTTCATTTGTAGCGTAAGCAATATTGCTGTATGGGACATTGCTTAGTCTCGAATTATGGGGAAAAAGAGGAGATAAATCAAAAATTTCATTGCATAACAGAGAATTGTCAATGCCACTGAAATCAATGTTTTCTTCAGCCTGAGATTCTCCAGCCAGCCATTCTTGTTTTCCTACATCATCCTCAGGTTGAACAAGCTCATTGGATTCTTCTTTAATAATCTCTTGTTCCTAGTAAGCAGCCGGAAAAAAAAAATAAAATAAAAACTGAGGAAAGGAATAACTATATGAGCTTCCATTTGCTAGTTCTAAATCACATTTCATTGAATTCAGCAACCAATGATGAATGAACATAATAAATCCATTCTTGCATATCTACTGCTCATATCTTGATCATTGGTTGACCAATTTAATAACCGAACAACAGATTATTCAAATCTCCTCACACAATGATATCTAACAAAAATTGTTACGTACCTGGATAGAGGACTGTAATATATTGTCATCAGCACCATCATCACATGCACCAGATTTCCCTGGTCGTGGCGGATTGGGAGGATTGGGATTAGGAGTCCTTGGACTAGTATGCAGTGGCAAGATATCACAATCTTCAGGAACAGGAACATCATCATTGCTGTCAATTTGCTTATGTTGATGGTAGAAAATTTTGGAAACCACATATTCATCATCTTTTTCATCCTCATCAGTTCCAAGATGGTACTGGTGCATAACCCAATTAGATTTATCAGGCTTGGACCCCTTCTTTGTACTTTTGTAAAGAACCATGATCTTCTTACACCCTTTCTGAATTCCATTATCCATCACAGGCTTGGTCTTGCCAGTCTTGTGCCAGCGGACATGCTCCTCATTTGAACCGTGTTCATTGTGGACCTTTCGGCGCTTCCTTTGGCCAGTAGCATAAGCATTAATTGTTCTATGGAAGAAGTGAACACTGCCTCCATCTTTCTTAGCACCTGAAAGCAAATAAAAATTTCAGAATTATAGTTTGATTCAGCAGACCTTCAGATGGAACCTTCCAATCATTACTGCTAATATTTGAAGAAAAGTTCAGCATAAATTAGAATTCAAGAAAAGCAACCGAACAAGCAACATGAAAGCTAAATGGATTCATGTAGAGCAGCCTACATGCTACATGAAGCTCAACTAATTCGGAATACTGTCATGATGGATAGGCAAACAGTAATGAGCAAAAGAATTGAATATACATCTCAATGTGGAAATTACTTGAATCTTTTTCAGCTACTCCTCTTAATTATTTGGTGACATGTTTTCTGATTGAAGACACACGGTCAATAAAGTGAACCGAGAAGCCATAAATCAATGATCCAGGTTTGTCATTTGGGAAAAATCATAAACAATTTTAAGAATTGGGAGCTCCTTACCAGGAAGATTTTCTGGGTGGGTATAGCAAATTCCTTTGTCCTCAACTAGAGTCGGAATGAATTCATCAATGAATGCATGTGGTTTTGAGCTTCCAAAGCTACATTTTGCTGCTAAATGTTCTAAGAGCTCAGCATCAGATGGATCAAACTTTACACCAACAGGCAAGCCAGGCCAATCATGAGAAACCTGAAGAACATAAGAAACTTCACAATAAGACATTGTTTAAAGCAATGGAATGCACCATAGAAGTCTACTATGAGACAGAGTTCCATGAAAAGATTGCAAAAAATACTACACAAGTATTCAGAAAACAATAAAATTGAGAAAATGCAGCTCATAGAAAGCTCATGGAAGCAGCAACTTACATCACTGTTGTCTATACAATGATGACAATTTGGGCATTCAAGATTAGCACCATAGTCTTTAATATGACAAGCAGAAGTTCTAGTGGGATTTTTCACTTTTCGTGCAATTGTTCTACTATCAATAAGCCAAGCCCTGCAGCAACAACACACTCTAAACTTAAATCCATATATAACAGAAGCCTAAAAACCTCACATAATGAGGCAAGGTACTGCAAAGCTTTGCATTTTTATCCACCTCAGAGTATATATATACTTCAACACAGATGTTGGTTCTCTGTATAGCAAGAATAAAGTACACAAACAAGTGCATTTCAGAAATAAATTACAATAACTTATCTTGATCATTAAAAGAAAAAAAATCTGCATTCTAACTGTAGGTAAGGTAGTTTATTTGATTGAAAGGCACTACAAAAACCATTTGTTCAACTAATTCCTCCACAATTAATAATTGGGATTTTTAAAGAAAAACAAAAGGAGTAGTAACATGAAATCACAGAATACTATTAGACCCAGGAAATGACTAAAGAAAACAACCTGCTATACTCTATTTATTTATGGGAATATAATCATCAAACTCCAAAATATAAAACATCCCCCATTCTGGAAAAAATTCCTTATTAGGTTAAAAAATAGAAACTTTTGACCAAACCCAATACAGATTAGATGTCACATTTCCATAAACACATCAAAAAAGAAAAACCCATGAACCAAAAAGGAAAATCTTTTGAAAGCAAAGTGACTAACAAAAAAAAAAAAAATGCAACCATCTAAAACAGAACCATTTACCCACAAACCAAAACAGCAATATATATATATATAACCCAGAAAACAATCACTAAAACTCTGACAAATTTCACTTCTTTTGGAAAAATTTGCAAGTATTTCTCAGCACCCAAATCCTTTTAATGATTAAAACAAACAGAAACAAATTCTTCTTGGTTTTTTTTTTGTTATTGTTGTCTTTTGCTTAATAATATTATCATTAATTCCCAATATCTGATCAAATCTTTTAGGCCGTCTGGCTTACCTCGCCATGTGTAAAACCAGAGAAAACGCGGAGAGAAGAGAAATGGAAGAAAAGTGTATGCGCTAAGCTTTTTATAAACACAGAGACGCTTCCTTTCTCCACTTCACTAAGCCAAAGCCAAGTGAGCGAGAGAGAGAGAGAGAGAGAGAGAGTGTGTTTATGTGGGTTCGGCTGTTGTCTTGTCCTGTCCTGTAAAGAGCGGGAAATTTTGGCATAGGTTCGGTCCACGAAACCTGAGGTTCGTAAGTCAAGAATCTTTGCAAACAAGACAAGAGAAGCCACTTTTTGTGGGTCCAACGTTGACAAAACCTGGAACCGAAGCTTAGGTTCTGACACGAAGCTAGGTTGTGGAGAGGAGAGTTCAAATGAAGAAGCATTGGGAAACGAGTAAACAAGGTGTTAGAATTGTAAATAGATGGAAAACTAACTTGGTTCCCAAGCTATAGACAATGGAGATTACAGTTGCAATTACCGTAACTGAGAGATGTAAATTTCTTTTTTTACTTTTTTTTTCTTTTTGGGGTCGAAGGGTTTTATTTTTTGACCATTACAAACTGGTATAAGAAATTTGCGGTGGTGTGAAAATTTGAAAAGATTTACAAATTTGAAAAATTTGACCCCAAATTTCCGGTAACGTGAAAGAAAATTGACCATCCGTTAAAAAGATTTTAAAAGTTTTCCAAGCTGTTGTGCTTACTCCATGAAATAAAATATTACCATTTTTTTAAGAAAATTTTGTGATGCTGCAAAATAAATAAAGATGTAGGGTATTGTTAATTAATAGATTTTCTTTTGATATGATTCAATGATGGTAATTAGATTAAGCATTAGCCACTATGACGGTAGTGCCTTAAAACCGTTGGGAATTTCTAATCAAAATGAGCAAACGCGGAACTAGGTAGGGATTTGAGGGGGCTATTGCACCACCACCAACAAGGCATAAACATAAAAAGATTCATACACATTAGTTTTACAAGAGTGAGCATAGGACTGAAGGAAGCAAGGTTCATCCACCTTGTGGTGAGGTCTAATTCTATGTAAGACCGTGTTGATTGAAGTAGAAACGTTTACATCTCATGTCAATGCAAGAATGCAGGCTACCTCCTCCAGAATTACCAGTCAATATTGGATTCTGACATATTTGGATTCATGATTATCAATAGGAGGGGCAAAAGCCTTCGAAATGGACTTTATTTTACAACATTCCTGATGATGTACTATTGGACATCACAGCCAACCAACTCCATGCATGGGGTAGTCAGAGCAAACTCATCTTCATGCAGCAGCGGTAGGAGTATCAGTATGGAAAAAAGGTTAATGGAGACATCAGATACCATGTAGCTTTTCTTTTGCAACTGCGCTAAACTAGATTCACATTTTCTTATCAAGATGTATTTTCCTATGAGACTATTGTTTATTATTAAGCCCCTGCCTAAATTACCTCCACAGACGGCTTTGTGCCTTCGGAGGGGATTAGTAACACTGGTTAAAGCAGAAAAAGAAACTTTTTGCTTTGTTGTTTTCCATCTGGGAGTTTGGGGTTTCTCCTGAGTCGTCCCTTACAGCCATTAAAGAGCTTGTTCCAGGAGACTCTGGTGGCAATACTGCATTTTCAGAAGTGAATATCCGAGCAGGGATGACAGGCTCTGGTGGTGAAATTGTAGAAAGATAGCGCAGGAGCATCTGTATTATCTGGGTGAAATTCGGCCGAGCATTTGGATCCTCTTGCCAACATGAGGTCACTATCAATGCCAATTCCTCTGGGAGGTTGTCCGCACTGGGTCTCACATTCTGAAACATGTAAGAAAACACTACTGAGCTACATAGTTAACTTTTGAAATTTTTGAAGACCAGAGACAATTCCTCTCATTTCATATGAAATTAACCAAGCAAACACCTACTGGACTCGCCAAACTTTCAATTGAGGCATATGAGCGTTAAACGGGCTATTTTTTCATTTTCTGAATATTAAGCCATCAAACTAAGATTACACATTCCATATGCTACAATGCTAAAGCAATTTGCAAATCCACAGTTGCTACTGCACTTGTCTCAAATGGAATTTGAAAATGAAATGTAACGGCTAACTGGCTGTGTCAGGGCAACATTACTAGGAAGACCACAACAAAATGGCTTCAGTTTTACCTCAATGTGGTGCTCAACATATCTATATGTAGGACCTCCTTTATGAGGGTCCACCACGATTGACTTTCACCTTTATTATTGGCAGAGCCCCCAACCTCTATATTCTTACTGCAATTGTCGACTAAGAGCCATTAGTAAGATGAGAAAACTTTTTCCTTAATTTGTAAATCAGCAAGCTCATTGTTCAATGGTATCATAAATATAGTAACATCAAAGTTCCAGTCCAGTAACAGGTGAATTCTCCTGTGATCTTGTAATTCTAAAAAGGGTAATATAATTGACCAGTCAAAATAGTTTGAATTTACATTATAAGTTTAGCTTAATAAAGTCTCAATAAATCATCTGAAGAATAAAAGGTGAAAACAGCAATCCTCACCTTAAAAGCAGCTGCATATGCTGCTTGTAAATTTGACATGCCTTCAAATGGCAATTTATTGTGAATGAGCTCCCACAACACAATTGCAAAGCTGTAAGCATCCACCTTGTGATTGTAATGCTTTTTCTCGCCATGCCTTAATGTGACGGTGCTGTAAAGCTGCCACGGAACAGAAGAATTAACAACCAGTGGACATAAGCAGGGAAATCCACTACCAACTTGAAAAAGATTTATTCTGAAGCATCTAAAGTATCAAACATAATACCTCTGGAGCCATCCAACGATATGTCCCTGTTTCAGCTGTCATCATCTCTGTTAATGACTCTTCTCTGGCTAAACCAAAATCTGCAAGTTTAACTGTTTTGTGGTCTGCAGTCAAGATCAAGTTCTCTGTAAAAAGGGCAGGAAATGGATTTGTTAGGATCATGCTTTTTGTTCAATTCAAGCAGTAACTCCACAATATCACTGTCTAGCTGCTTAAAGACATCCAACATTTCCCAGAAATATCCTTAACTTGATCCAGCATATGTGTTGTTGGTATATGAGCATAATGTACATAATCAGACTTATCTAGGTGCCTTTTCATGCAGTAGCACAAAATTATTTGTAGATGCACATCCATTTTTTACATAATGAGGCAGTGCATACTTTTCTTGTTGTATATAAATATAAAAAAACTATTAATGAAAAATCTATCAACTTTATTTCCCTCATAAGCAAACAAAATGATCATAGCAGAAAGAAATTAGAAGTAGACCAAAATGTTTATCTGTACTAGCATGAGAGAAAGGTACTCTAAATTGTGTCGCTGTGTCATCCCAATCATTAAAAAGATATTTGGATCCAAGAAGTTGAAACAAGAAAATCATACATGAGACCAGAGAGTCATAGGAACTTTAGGTATGTCAAATAGGAAGGACAAATCTCATGATAGATTTTTAACAACTAAACTGTGCTATAGGACAAAAGTTAACGTGACACGCATTCATATAGACCTAAAAAGGATAATGCTGGAATATTCATTTTGATAACCTCTGTTGAGGTGATATTCCGATTCCTATATTCTATATGTCCTTCCAAGATTAGCAGCAAGATGTGCAAAGCGTAGAATCTCCAAAGCACATATAAAACCAATGTCCACCGAACTGTAGTTTGAAAGTTAATTTGAGTAACATATCTCTAAATAAATGCATATTCCAACTCAATATACTTGAGAAATCCAAGGAAAATGAACTATAACTTTTACTCTACCAGGTTTTAGGTCACGATGAATTATTCCGTGCGAGTGCAAGCATTCCATAGCACGAGCAATATCAAGTGCAAATCCAACTGCCACATGCAACTCCAGGCACCTTGGTCGCAAGCTCAGAAGGTACTTACGCAATGTCCCACCTGATAGAAGCTCGGTCACTATCACCATGAAAGGTTCCTTGCAAGCACCAATAAACTGGAAAAAGAAAGCAAACCCATTATTGCATGGATGATCATTTCAATCACTTAAAAAAAAAATTACATATTCAATAGACAAATTTCTGCAAATGAAAGTTATTGTTTATAAGCTAGTTAAACAACCTTCACTAGATTTTTGTGTTGAACTCTAGATAACATTGCAACCTCTCTAGCAAACCGTCCTTCTCTCTTGGCAATCTCTTCTGGAGTTTCTCCTTTATGAACAAGTTTGATAGCAACAGTTTGATTCTTGTACCTATTGACCAAAACAAGAACATAGAAATTTACCAGATGAGATGACTAAATGCCACATTTTATAAAATAATCTTAACAAGAAACACCAAGAAAAATGTGTGTTCTTTAGAATAGCACCAATAAGATTCCGTCAAACATATTGATCAGCAAGCATTTCTTTGGCTGAGGGAAAAATATTGAAATTTAAGCAATGGTTTTTCTATATTGACTAGAAAAAGAGAAGGGGCCAACAAATTAAAAGAAACCAAAAGGGTGCAGTGCTTAAATCTGCAGAGAGCCTGTTATAAAAGTGAATCAAAGCTTAAGAATCACAATACATAAATGAGAGAAACCAAACGAGAAAAGTTTGACTTACTTTCCTTCGTATACTTTGGCATGAGCACCTTCTCCAATCTTTGGACCAACAAAGAGAAGTTGAGGATCAACCAACCACTTAGCATCCAAATTAAACTCTCCAGAATAAAACCCATTAGCACTAGATCCCATTTCTTAATCTAAAACTCTACTATCATCCGCTAATGAACTATCATCTACTGACTTAAAACAAAGAATCAAAAGCCCTTGTTTCGAAGTACACTAGAAACAAAACTTCAGTAGCTCAACTCACTCAAGTTAACAGAAGTAAAAACTAAAAATAGACATGCCCCATAAATTGTACCCAAAATCAACCCTGCAGATCCATAAAGATCAACATTTCCACACGTTCAAGAGAAAACAACTAACATAACAACAAATAAAAAGAACTAAGAACGAAAAGAGTAACCAAAACAAGAAAAACCCAACAAAGCTCTGTAAAGAAACAGAGCAAGGGTCCAAAAATATTCAAGGGAATGAAATGAAGAAAGTGGACAGTATATGTATCAACGGGAAATTGAAGAACATGCTAAAAGAAAACAAACCCAGATAAAGATTTGATAAAAAGAAGAAATTTTTAAAGCACTTTCTTGTTACTACGCGTATTGAAAGAAAAGCTTTAATTTTTCTTTTTCTTTGATCTGCCGCTGCTTATGGATGGATGGATAGATAAAGAAGCCAGCGGCAGGATACAAGTCATTGTCAGACAACAGTGGTGGGCTTTAATTATAAATATATACATATTTTGGAAATCAGCTTTAATTATATTTTATTTTCAAAATTATTTTATACTTCTATATTTTAATCTATTATATTATTTTATTTTTTATATTTAAAAAATATTTATTAATTTCCAACCTTTATAATAATTAATTCTTATTAATTTTTTTTAAAAATAAAATAATATATAATTTTATAAATATCAAATAAATATTTTTTTAAATATAAAAAATGTAATAATTTAGTGGGCCAAAACACAAGTATACAGTAATTATCCTTTTGTTGTCTAGAAAAAGAGTAATAAATAAAAATAAGACACAGTGAGGAAAGATAGGTGGCACACATACATACAAGAGGGAGAACAAAAAAAAAAAAAGCTTTGATGCATGATGGTGTCTGTCTTTGCTGCAATGCTTGCTTAATGAACTGCCACATTTTTTTTTTTTCTTTTTAAGACCAACTTTTTTACTGTTCTATGTTGCTGTTAGAACCCATTAATGGATAAGAAAATGTAAAATTGTTGTGGGATTATTTTTGGATTTGAAGAATACTTGAAGTTTGAGTTGTTCTCTAATCTTTAACCAAGAAGTTAATATAGATATATATATATATATATATATATAATCTTAGAACCAAGAAGTTGACTCCATTAAAAAAACAAATAATAACCAAGAGGTTAAATTTCAATTTAAAAATTTTTAAAATTTAAGAAATTATTGTCTAAACTAGATATTTTATACCATATAATTAGATGTAAAACGTATTAGTAAAATATAAAATAGTTATCTAATGAAAACAAAACACCTAAATTATAATTCAAATCTAACTATTGAATGTATTATATCCAGCCTAAATAAAAATATCTCTCAAAATTTTTATTTTTAAAAATAGTAAAATAACATGCAAAATATAATTTCATAATTATTTTAAAATGATAAAAATAGTATAAAAAATGAAAATAATAAATATTGACTCTTAGATATTTTTAGTCTACTATATTAAAATTTTTATAAAACCACATGTTCTTTTTTTAAAAAAAAAATTACAAGAAATGCTTTGATTGCTCTTATTTACTTTAATTTTAATTTAATATATTCACTTAATAATATTGTAATGATGAATATTTCTCTATTACGTAAGAAATATTATTTTTATTAAAGCTTGAAAATATTTTATTAAATGAGATAAAAGTTTAGAATAAATCATAAAAGAAAATAAAGAAAGAAGATTAATATTCAATTCCTTTTGAATTGAGTATTGCAATATTACTCAAATATTGCCAAAACTAAGCAATCAATTAAAACAATTATCAGGCCTTGATTAGGGGGAAAATGGAAATTAAATGGAGAGGTGGACTTCAAATTACACATGAACATGGGTGTTGATTTTTGACATTTTGGACATTAACATTCAATAGTGTGGGGGCATTTTTGTTTGTTTGATATTAGTAATAATTAATTTTCAATACCATAAGAGAAAAAAGAAATGAAAGTTCGAATCCTACTATTTTTAAATAAAATATTTACACTTTTTAACATCTGATTCTGTGAGAATTTATTTATTCCTTCCTTATGCTACCCATATTTGGCCTTATTGATTTTTGTCACTTGCACTAAATGTTGCCATTTATTAGCTTTATAAATTAGACTAGATACATATGTGCCTTGTATTGTATAATTATCATAATTTTCTGTTCTTGATCCTTCATTTCATCATCATTAATTAATTATGTTCTTGTCACTTCAATTAAGTCTTAGTTAATGGATTCAATGGATAATGGTAGTTAGAGTTGGAAGTACAATATTTTCCATGAATAATTGAAGAATTTTATATTGTTAAAACCTTTTGTGCTTGACATTTTTTTCACATAGACTGAAAAATGCTTGATTATTATTATGACTTTAGTTAGGTACTTAATTACTTGTGTTTTATATAGTTTTTTTACCAAATTTGCAAATACTTTAAGGAATATAGCGCAACTAAATTTGAAATATAGATAATTTTTAAAGCAAGGTTGGACAAACTTCTTCATTGAAAGCACAAAGATGCAAATTGAATTTATGTAAGGACGAAGGTGCAAAATCTCTAGATTAAATGAAATAACATTTGATTTTTATTAGGAGTGTAATTGAATTAAATCAACTCGTGAACTATTCAAAATAATTTTTTAAAAAAAGAATTTCAAATTAACTCTATTATTTTATATTTAGTCAAGTGTAAGATTGAGTTATTTGAATAGACTATCGAATCGGATTTGAGCTCTGTGATATTTGAAACAATAGATTCGTAAGTTTAATTGAGTTTGTACATATTTTACTATATGTGTGTTAAACTTTAAAAATTTTATATAATTAATTATATATATATATATATATATATATATATATATATATATATATATATATATATATATATATATATATATATATAATTGAATATGTGTGTTAAACTTTTAAATAAAAATTAATGAAATTTGAGTCAATGTTGATATTGTATCGTTTAGATTTAACTTTATTACACCCTTAAATTTTTACTAAAAATATTTTAATATCACACCAATGAAGATCAACCCAAAACATTCCCTGAGCAAGAAAATTAAAATGGTCTATGATTCAATATATAATAACTGGTTATGACTTAACATGGAATTCATTTTGGTTCAAAAATAGAACAATTTTATCATACATTAAATAAAACACCTATTATTATTTATTTTTATCTAAATTTGTGTATTAACCATTAATCTAAACCTATATATGTTTCATTTTAATCATTCATTTTCTTTTCATCCAAAAAAATCTATGAATTAATTTTTTCCTTACATCAACTAAAAACCTACCCATATAAAGTGTATATAAACCATAACAAATAAGCAAGATAAATAATTGATACCATCTTAAGGATTTAATACTAATAATTATGCATCAATTATTTAATAACTAAAAATAATATTTATTGAGATTTAAAGTATATAAATAATTTATAACATTGATTTTTAGAAATAATTTTATATTAATTAAAATAAAATTAAGCATTCAAAAAATGGAATTTCATAATAATTTATAATTTTTTAACAATTATAATTTTAAAAATATTTTTTTAACAACAAGACTTAATGTTCACACATCATCATTCAGACAATTGTTCATCATCATTCAGACAATTGTTCACTAAGTGAAACTTGTCAATATGCTTATAAATACACTCTTAACCATATCTAAATATTTTGAGTCATCAACGCCGTTACAATCATACCTAAACGTATACATATATTTTTTATAATAATAAAATTTATTATTCATTTATCATCACTCAGAAAATTACTAACTGATCCTTAATTACAACTAATCGATGTGGGATGTCAAAGGACCTTTTGAAAATATTTTTTTTGAAACGGCTTTTGAAAATATTTAAAACCATATAAATAGATAATCTTTCGTTAGATCATATTCATAGCGTTGACTGTACAGACTAAATTACGAAGTTTGACGTTACCACTATACCGACACATCTGACCTTTGAGACGGTCAATGTAAAGACAAACACGTGACGGTGCCACGTCAGCTGATGGCCAAACGTCACGGTTAATAATTTTGTATTACATTAGCGCCCCACATCTAAAGTAGGACCAGTACAATTGACCTCTTTTTAATCCTTACTGTCCTCCCCTGACAATGTTTAAATTTGATAATTGAAACAATTAAAACCGTGATATAGATAAATAAATAAATAAATAAAATTTTTAGTTTTTTTAACAGTATTTTTTTTTAAATTTATAATTTTAATCTTAAATTGTATTTGTTATTATTATTATTTTTTTTGTATTTGTAAAATTGTATTTGTTACTTACATTTAGTGAGCTTGATAGAATTAATTTTGTTAATATCACGGTTATATTAAATAAAATTAATATTATATATATTTTTATTAGTACTTTTAATTTAAAAACTTAAAGAATTAACCATTCGAATCCTATATTAGTTGTGAAGTGTGTATGAGTTATATAAATTAGCATTGTTTCAAAAAATTATCATAGTTTTGTGAAGGATTGTGTTCTACCCCTAACCCTTATGTGTGTGTTATATATAATTTGAAAAAAAATTAAGGAATTATAATATTTTAATCATTTAAAAATTTATACATTTTTTATTTAAATTGTTAAATATAAACCTATTCGTATTTTTTAAAAATATAAATAGTAATAGTGATAATACTTAAATAATATAAAATTAACTTCATTTAACTTCATCGTTTTGTTGATTAGGGCATATCAAGTCAAATCTCTATAGATTAATAACATTACGGAGAAGACAAATTATTAATTAATTAAATTAATAAGTTAGTAATTTTTTTAAAAAAAGATATACATATATGATAGGGTTATTTATATTCATAGTCTTTAACTTATTATTCATTTTTCATCATCGTTTTAGAGAATTAATTAGATACTTTTAATTCAGTAATGGTAATCTTTATTCGTTGATTTTCAGATGAAGTCAACACCAAAATGTTGTCATGGGCAAATAAAAGAATGATAATGTTCCAAAATTATTTTCAATAATGAACCAGAGGCCATATGGGCCCTTGTCAAACTTTATTGTGTAAATAAAAAAAATCCATGTGGCATGACATCTGGTTCTTTATTGAAAATAATTTTGTCATATCATATTCTTATTTGCACATGTCAATATTCCGGTGTTAATTTAATTCTAAAATCAATGAATAAAAGATTGCCATTACTGAATTAGAATTCAAGAGTTTTTGTGTGCTCAATTGATACTTTAAGACATTGATAGGAAAGAGGTAAAAAGTTAGTGACTGTAAGTGTAAATAAACTATATGATATATATTTTTAGAAAGTTTGTTTATTTTTTACTAAAAAATTTATAAATGTATATATTATTTTTATATGTAAGATAATATCATTTAGTGTATTATATTATTCCATTTTGTATACATTTAACTAAACAAATTTATCTATTAAAATAAATATAATAAAAACAGAACACATAAACTTTAATAAAAAACAATATTTGACTTATATTTCTAAAAATGTAGTATATATTATTCTTTGATATATTATGGCATTATTGATTTATATATTAGATGGGTCTTAAATAATTTTTATGTAATGTATTATCTCATAAATTTAACAAAAAATTTTAACAATTAATAGTTTAATATGTTGGAACTAAGTCGAGAATGACCAAATTATTATTTAAAAAAGATTATCAATTGATTGAATATTATTTTAATAATATTTTATTGTATGAATAAATCAAGATTACCGAAATAGTTAAAAATATAATTAAAATTTACAAAATTAAATTGAGATTATAAAAATTAAATAATTAATCAAAATGTACGAATATAAAATCCTAACAATTAGATCAATAAAAAATATATGCAAAATGTCTCTAAGTTATAATAAAAATTGTGTTATGGAAACACATTATTATCTAATTAAAAAAATTAGTGTTTTTATTTAGAAAAAATAAAAGAAATATAAATTTTCATTGAGTGAAAGATTTTGAAAGGAGCATATAATGTTTTTGATATTTCAACATGTACTTGCAAAAGAAATTGTAACTGAAAAAATGTGCTTGATTAATGCACTAATTAATTTTTGTTTTTTTATCTCTTTTAGCTATGATTGGTTGAACTAAATGATGAAATTCTAAAATAATGATGCTGATAGATTTGAAAAACACTAGCTTATTCCTTATTAATTACCCTCAACGTATTATTCATTTAAAATTAAATTGAATGTTGTTAAAAAAAAAATTGAATTGTTTATTGTTGTTTATAAAGTACATGATAATAAAGTCAAGTTAATGAAAGTTGTTACCATTGTACTATATAGTAACAAAAAGTGAAGATTAGTTACTAAAGTACCAAGTCAATTATTTTCTTCTAGACCAAAAAAAAAAAAAACCAAGTCAATGATAAATTAAATTAATTTTTATGATCTTCCCTTTTTTGCTTTATCTACTAGGATATTTTTAGAAAAAAAAATGAATATAATGCTAGATTGAATATTACCATACTACAATAATGTAGAAATTTCAATTATTCTTCAATAAATGCTCTCCTATCGGAAAAAAAAAAAAAAAAGCTCTTATGTAATGCGATTGCTAGATTGAAAAAAAAAAGAATAAAAATAAAAAAAATTGACTTTAATGATTGATATATTAAAGAATTGGTGCAATTAAGGCTATAAACAGTCTTCCATTGTATTGAAAAAAAAAAAAGATTAATGGGAAATTATTCTAAAACAGTAGCTATACTACCACCATGTATGGATGGAGATGAAACTAAAGAGAAGGTAAAAGTAAAAAGTAAAAATATTTTAGAAGAGAAAAATGATAAAAGAGAAAGATTTTTTTTTTTTTTTTCTATAGACTAGAAAAATAACTACACAAGATTTTTTTTTTTTATCTAAATTGTAAAATAATTCACTTCTTAAGATACATTAAAATTTTATTAAATAGAAAATAGTTAAGAATCTCTCCTATGTGAGAGTCGAGTATGTTTCTCTTTCGTGAGTGTTGTGTGTTTCTCTTTTGTAAGCGTTAGAGAATTTCTTTGTTAGTTTTTTGTTTTCTTTTATTTCTTTTTGTTGATTATTTGTGGTTCACTTTTTGAACTTCCAAGATGGAGGATCATTTTGCAAGAATAGATTTGTTGAATGATGAAGATGAAGATCTTGTTCTTGATCAAGTAGAATAGACACAGGTGGTGGATCAAATCCAGTTATATGTTGTTGGCAAGTTTTTGACAGATAGGGTTATTAACTTCAATGCTATGAGAGTTAGAATGGCTAATGTTTGGAGGTCGGAAAGGGGTGTTATTGTTAAAGAGTTATCTGATAATCTCTATATCTTTCAATTCTTCCATGAGGTGGATTTGCGTGGAGTTATGGAGAATGGACCATGGTCCTTTGACAATTATTTACTTGTTCTTCACTAACTAC
The DNA here is from genome assembly GCA_947683625.1 of Mallotus nudiflorus. Lineage (NCBI taxonomy): Eukaryota > Viridiplantae > Streptophyta > Magnoliopsida > Malpighiales > Euphorbiaceae > Mallotus > Mallotus nudiflorus. Next base: position 5,772,880 of record CANTUR010000283.1, on the reverse strand, counting down.
AAGCTAGTGAAAGTCCAACAGAGGTTCCTTTGCATTTTATTAATGTCACAACCCAAATCGGAAGTCATAACCAGTACTAAGGAATGAAAATTTTTTCGAATTCAGAACCCGTAACAAGTCTTAAAAAAATAAAAAAACATGCAGTAAATAATTAAAATATGCACTAGAATTAAAATCTTAAATCAATATAATAATAAATACTCATGTCATATCATAAAATAAAACTATTTCATACAATATTCAGAGAAAGGTCTCTGATATTAAAACCATTATACAAATACAAACAACAACTACTACTGATACTACTGCAGTTTTCTAGAGTACAATAGAAATCAAGTAAGTAATTTACATAGACTAGCCGAGGCTGAAGAAGTTTAGTGGATGGGCCTATAACAACTGAGGGGGAGTCAGACCTCACTGAATGAATTATTATATTATATATGCATGCATCTCCTAATATCATATGCAATCAATCATCAGTATATATAGTAAATATATACAGACATTTCATACAGATGCTGAAATCACTTTATATAATAAATGCTAGAAAATATTTATTTTAGTGAAGGATTAAATAGAACCCTATGTAATCGCAACCTCAATTAATAATACTGCTTTAGCCATACAAGCTCACTTAATTCCAAATTAATTCTCTTATTCCATTTGGACAGTAGACTAGTCTTAAGACACTAAGTCAATCAAGCTCCAATAGTCTTACTATCAGTGTGATTGACCCTGAGACACTAGATCAACCGAGCTCCAACAACCACACTATTCAATCATATCAATCTCAAATCAATCAATCAAATTATATATTACCTCAAGTGATTCATAACTCAACCCTAAATCTATCGCACCAACACGTACATGGTTATAGTGCTGCCCATTAGGTAGCATGTTCTATTGATACTTCAAATCAAATTCAATATACATATGGAAAATAAATAATGCATATTTAAACATAATAACATTCATAAAAATAAAATAAATCATATATATACCAGAAATATACCTAAAATATACTAAGTATATTTCAAGTATATATATGCTAAATAAATTCAAAATGAACCATAAATATACTGAATGTAAACCATAAATATACCAAAGATATATTAAGTGTATTTTGAAAATATATCATGCATTTATAATGAAATATACCAAAAAGATATTAAAAATATACCTAACATATACTAAAACATTTAATAAAACAATTCATGTACAAACACATATTAAAAACATGAACATTCTAAATCATGCATCCTATATGCAATGTATATATAAGATAATAACTCACAATGTTGCGCTCCCCAAGACTGGCTCAACGGGCTCAGTCTAATAGGTCTCAGTCTCGGTGCAACTAGAAAAATAAAATAATAATAACAATCAGAATAAATCTAACTTATACTTCTAAAGAAACTCGATCTAGGAATACGAAACTCAGACAAAATATGAAAACTTAGGATCGATTTAACGTCACGTTTTACGAGAATTCTATCAAAAATTCGACAGAACCTTTTCTGTAAAATGGACATCTCTCTATTAAAAAGTAGAGTCGATCCTGCAAGAAAAACACACTTTTAGCAAAAATTGCACAACACCTCGGGTTGGGACCCAGAACTGCACAACTCCCAACCGAGGTTCACAAATTCACCAAAAATACATTTAAAATAATAAATATATTAAAAATCAATAAATTCCATAAATATCCTTAAACACCAAAATATAATATATTTAAACAATAAAACACCAAATACAATTATTAAATAAAAATCTCAAATAATAATATAATATTAATAAAAATCCAATTTTACAATTATTCAACTTAAAATAGTAAAAATTCACTTTAATATATTCAAATAGCTTAAATAGCCTAAATTTATAATAAAAATAATTTAAAATCCATTTAATCACCAAAATAGTAAATAATATATTATTTGAAAATAATTTTTCAAAAATTAGTATTAATTATTTAAAAATAGTAAATAATTTATAAAAATCATTTTAATACCATAAATAATTCTAAAACCATCTAAAACATATTATTTAGATATAATTATCACAAAATTATACAATTAACTCAATAATTCAAAATATACATAATATTACTAAAAATCATTTTAATAATTCTAAAATTATTAACTCACAGTATAAACACAAATTCAACTAAATTCTCAATAAAAATAATTAATTAACATAATTATCAATAATTCAATATTTAATATTTAATATTAAAATAATAAAAAATTAACTAAAATTCAAATTAATTCAAAAAAATTCACAAAAAATATATTTGAGAAGTTTGAGCTATAACAAACAATATTTGTTAAGCAACTTTTCATAAGTCAACCTAAATCAAGTTAAAAAAATTTAAGAACCCTAAACACATAAACTAAAAATTGGAGATATCTAAAAATCTAGAGGTTTAGAGCTAAAAAAGAACTTAAAAGTGAACTCACAAGAGCTTGGTGGTTCAAAAGAGACCAGTCTGGTGTCAAATGGTGGCCGGAATCTTCACTGGCGTTCAAGGCTCCAAGTTTCAATTTCTCTACAAATCCAGCGATGTAGGCGGCGGCAGACAGTGCTGGTGGCGGTGGGTGGCTGCTGGGGACGTCCAAGCTCGATGGCGACCGGTGGTAGAGAGCGAGGTGGTCCAGACGTTGGCTAGTTAAGAGTGACTGAGAGGTGAGAAAAGAAGAAGAAGAAGAAGAAGAAGAAGAAGAAGAAAGAAAGAAAGAAAGAAAGAAAGAAAAGGTGACCCAAAAAAAATTAATTTTGTGTACTTTTTTTTAATTTATAAAATTACCAAATTACCCTTCGTATAATTTAATAATAATAATAAGGATAATGTAACATTCATGTTAACAATAATAATATTAATATTAATAACAATAATATTAACAAAAACAACAACAACAATAATAATAATAATAACGTCACATAAAATAATTATTTTTATGTAAATAATTCCTCAGAATAATATACGTAAATATTAATAGCAATTTAACAACAATAATATAAAATAAAATTTAAAATTATTAATATTGCATATCCCGAAATAATATTATTTAATTTAAAATACAAGATCATTACAATTAATATGTGGATTCATGTCCATGGTCTACATATTGGTTTCATGTCCATTAATGTAGGTAAACAACTAGATTATGATAACAAATCCAGTATTTGGCGTAATTATATGAGAATTAAGGTAAGATTGGATGTTCATAAACCTCTTAAAAGATGGAAGAAGATAAACAAGTCGTCTGGTGAAGGTTCTTTAGTTCAGTTTAAGTATGAAAGGCTACCCAATTTTTGCTTCATTTATGGCCTGATGAACCATAGTAATAAGTTCTGCGATAAGCTTTTTGAGTCTAACAATGGAGAAATAAGGCGTGATTAGGGTCCATGGCTTAGAGTTTAGAATCGAGGTTTGGCAACAATGACCAGTAAATGGTTACATTTTGACTCTGATGAGTAGAATAATAGTTTGGAACAGGGATAAGGGTGTGTTAGGATTCAATGCAGAATTCAAATTTTGGTTTAGCTAATCCCTTTAATAGTGACATAAATAATGGTAAAGATAAGGTTAGAGATTTATCAAATCCGCTTCAAAAACAGCAACTTCCAGTGAGAAATCAATTCTCATTATCTTATCAAAATGCATATCCTACTTTAGGCCAACAATAGGAGATAAGCATTGATGAGAATGGGCTTATTGTTACTAAAGATAAGAAATAGAAAAAAAGTACCTCCGGTGTTTTGAACCCAATTGAGAATATGATTATTAATGGTGATCATCCTCTCCATAACTTAAGTGGATCAGTTTTTAGTGCTAAGGATTCTAAATCTTCTTCATATTATAATTTAGAGATTTTTATAAAAATACCCTATTTTTAATTGTTATGAACAAAAATGTCCCAAATTTTTATTTTTTTACAAATCTACCCCTTTATTTTTACGTGCGTGTCCTTTACTTTTTAAAAAATATCCCTTGTTACTTTAGTTTTTAGTAGAGAGGTTTCTTCAATATTGTTTCTTCTTTTTCCTTCGCATTTCTTCTTCTTTTTTCATTTTCTTCAAATTTTTATTTTAAGTTAGTTTTTTTCCTTTTTTTTGTGGTAACTGCTGCTTAATGGTGTGGAAAGTAACTGCCATTTTTATGTGTGTTTATTTTTTATAAGAATTTTATGGTTAACACAAGATCACAAAATCATAACCCTGTTAAATAAAGAGAACGAAGCGTGAAGAAGAAAAGAGGTGTAGGAGTAAAAATTGTGAAGAAGACAATATGTAAGAGTGAAAAAAAGGGACATGCAAAGAAATATAGTGGTGGTATTTCGGGTAGAAAGAAAAGGGTTCTGAGGGTGTAGATATTGATTAGGGGAAAATGAAGATAAAAAAGGATGTTGATGAAGAATCTAGTGTAAAGGTTGCTACTTTAAAGATATTTATTTATTATTTATTTTTTAGTTTAGGCTTTGTTTCGTTTTAGTTTTTTATTACATTTTTTTAAAGACTGGGAGCCTTTCTTAAAAAGCCATGAGTATTTTAAAGCTAAGGTTTCTTGCACTTTATCATATGATGTTCTTAATTTGATTAAAAAGTTTTTGAATGAAACTCAATTTGGTCTTTTTTGTGAAACATGTTTTGATTTTTTCTTATATTTACCAAAATTTAAAGTTCAATGTCAGTTAATTCATTCTCTTTTGTTAAAAGAATTGAAGCAACCCAATTTGTATGAGTGTTATTTTGATGTTTCTGGAAAGAAATTAAAATTTGGGATGGACAAATTTGCATTGGTTACTGGGTTAAGGTGTGTTGGTAACTTTATGTTGTCAACTATTTTTTTAGAGGAGAATAGGTTGATTTTAAAATATTTTGGTAGTTTGAAGAAAATAAACAAGTATTATGTGCATGAATGTTTATTGTCCAAACGTTGGAATAATGATAAAGATGATGTTAAGATTGCTTTATTTTATTTTATTGAAGTTTTTTTTATGAGTTCTCTATTAGAGAAGATGGTGAGTAAGAGAATATTTGATATTGTTAAGTGTGGTTTTTGTAATGAGTATCATTGAGGGAAGGATGCGTTTTACTTGACCATGGAATACTTGAAGGGGAATCTTTTTACAAGTAAAAATAGAAAGAAAAATGATTGAACTTTTTACCGATTGAATGGCTTTCCCTGCATTGTTCAAATACAGTTTTATGAATGTTGTCAATTTGTGATTGATAATATTTGTGTACACAATAGTTTAAAGAATCCGCTTATTCCTCGAATTCTGAATTGGACTTGTAAATCAAATTTGAGTTACAAGGTGTTGTAGCACTTGATTTTCAGGGAATTGCTGAGTAAGGTAAATTTTGTTTTGGTTATTTAATTTTTTTAAGTTTTTTTTTTAATTTTTATTATTATTAATTTTATTTTTATTTTTTTGTAATTGAAATTGAGAAATGTATCTCCTACTGAGGAAGAGTTGTCAAGGCTGGCTTTAGATGGTTTTTTTAAAAAAGTCAAGGAAGAGTTTGTGATGTGAAAAGTTCACCCAATTCTTATGACTTTGTACAGGAATTAGCTTTAAGACATGACTGTTTGAGAAATGAATTTAATCATTTGAAGTTGTTTGTGTATAAAAAGTTAGATTATCTTTCTTCTTCAATGAAATTGATTATGGCCAAACTAGGAGTTGAAAATAATGATTCAGATGATCATATTGTGTTTGTGTTAAAGAAAAAGAAAGATGATGATGGAAATGATTGAGGCATTGCATTAGGTATTATTGGTTATTTTATTATTTTTATTTTTAATTTTTTTGTTATTGTTTTGTTTACTTTTAGTTTTTTATGTCATTTTAAATTAGGTGGAAAAGGTGGAGGAGGTGGTGGTCGTGCTTCTTTTACTGGTTTAGATGATAAAGAGAGGGCTTCTAAAGAGAAAGAAAGTGAATGTAAAGGGAGTGAAGGTGGAGGGGATGGTGGGAATAAAGAAGCTTGTGATTCAGAGTTACGAGATTCTATTAAGGTATATTGGGTTTGATTATTTTTTAATTGTTTTGGTTTTTTTTTGTTTCTGATACTATTTTTTATGTTTTAAGGGTGATAAATTGGCTAATGATACTGGTTTGAATTCCAATATCAAAGATGATTATGATAAAGAAAATGATGAGGTGGTGAAGAAGTCTAATTTAATGTGTTATGTTTGTTTAATTTTACTAATATATTAATTTTGGGTTTGCGTTAGTTATTCATTTTTCTTTTGATATATTATTTTTATTTTTAGGGTGAAGATTCTATATTTGACGATGTTGATGAGGCTTTCCATGTTATTGATAATGTTGTAAAAGCTACTTTAAGTGGTGATGTTGTATGTTATTTTATTTTTAAATTTTTTATGTTTTTTTATGGTTTGTGTTTTTATGGTTGAGCATTAGTTTTTTTTTAATAGGCTGTTAGAAAAGGTGTTTCTATGTCTGTTTCTAAGGAAGGTGGTACTATTAGTGGACAGACTGTTAATCCTGTTGCTATGGTATTATCTTTATTTTTTTTAATTATGTGTGATTTATTTAGGTTGCTTTTTTTTTTATTTCTGTTTGGTTTCTGATAATGTTTAATATATTCAGGTTGATGATGATAACTTTGAGACTCCACTTCCTGATAAAAGAGAGCACAGACCTGGTTATGTCATGAAATTTCCTTTCGTTAATGAGTTTGGTTCTTCAAGAGTTAGCACAGGGAGGAAGGACATAACTATTTTAAAAAATATACATCCTTTTAGTAAGGATATTGGAGAAGCTTTAATATAAATCTCTCTTTAGTTTTGATGGTTGGATTGAGGCTGGGTTAAAGAAGAAGAACAAGTACATTTTGGTTTTTTATTTGTTTGTTTATTTAATTATATATAAGTAGTTTATTGACTGTTTTCTTGTGTTTTTTTTAATTTTGTACGAAGAAGTTGTATTCTGATAAAGATAATTTGATTTCTCCTAGTTTTGTATTTGGAGTTGAGAAAATTGTAGCAAAGACATGGTTCTATACTCTGGATTCCCATGGAAAGATGTTGTTTTCTTTTATAATTTTTTTATTTTTGCAAGTTTTTAGTTTTAGAAATTGAACATAAACTAATTGTATACCATATATGATACAAATATTTGATATATTGAATTTTTGTTTTACAACATACTGATGTTTTTTTTTTATTATTTGAGGAAAAAAGCGAAAGTGTATTCTAACAACTGTGTCAAATACACTACAACAGATAACCAATTTGATCAACGTATTCAGACTTTATATAAGAAATTTTTATCAAAGAACAATGATTATTCTCTTATTTCTGTTGATCATAGTGTTGTGGAGTACATACTCGGGTATTACATGGCTAGTAATATTGCTTGGTATCTTGTTGATGATGTGTTATTTCCTATTCACATTGGTAAGGAGAAACATGGATTTTAGGGTGTTTAAACTTCAAGGATAGGTGTATTTACATTTATAATTCTTTGAGGAGTGCAAAGACTAATAAATTAGTGATGAAAGTTTTGGAATCTCATAGCATTTTGCTTCTGATGTTTTTTGAACTTTTTAATCTTTGGTCATCGTAAAGATATTGATATGAATTTTGAGGTTTATGCCTCGAAAAAAGTTTTAGATCCTTTTAGAGTTATGTTGGTTGATGATCTTCCTTCCCAAGAGAATAAGTGAGTTTTTTTTCTTTTGTTTTGGTTTCATTTTGTTGATTTTTCATTATTTTGATATGTTTTTAATTTTTTTTAGTGATTGTGGAGTTTTTGGGATTGCATTTGTTGAGTACTTGCTTTATGGGTTGGAGATTCCTGGGAACATTAATATAGATCAGATGAGAAGTCGATACGCTATGAGTTTGTATGCCTATGGCATGATAAAGCAATGTGATACAGTGGAAAGTGAATATGAATACTAAAAAAGATTGAATCCAAATGAAAAGGGGAAGAAGAAAAAGGTTGATTTAGAATAGGTTGATTGATTAAATTGTTTTAGAAGTCTTTTATGAACTATTTAGTTGTTTTTTTAAGGATTTTAAGGTGTCCTTGTTTGGTCATGAAGATGAATATTTGGGTGTTGAATTTGTATTGATCTTGGAGATAGTTGATTTTATAAAATATTTTTTTTAAGTTTTACTGTTGTTTTTTTATTATTTTTTTAAGATTTTGTATATGGTGTTAATTGATTTTTTTATTATAATATTATTGTTTTAGGTTTATTATATTTGTATCAGAAACCTAATGTTAATCAAAAGTATTCAAAATGTTTGTAAAATTTAACAAAAAGTTTAGTTATTTCATGTAATGGACTGGTTGAATGTAGTTTTGAAAATTATACTTTTGAGCAAATGTAACTGTAGTTTGAAAAATTAAAAAAAAATTACTGAATTTTTTTAGTCTTTGAAGTTGTCTGTATATGTGTATAAAACCGTTTCAGAAACATAAAAGAAACATATTGAATTCTATTTTCACAGTGAATTTTTATTGAAGTACATTTATTTTAAATGGCAATCTGAATGTCCTTAACATAAATTGTATTACATATCATTCATTTAAGGAAGAGTGTAATTACAGTAGGAAATTTTAACAAAACAACAAGAATCCATTTTTTATTCTTGATAAATGCCTATAGAAATGTAAAAATCTTTTTCAAAAACTGAAAGGAAATAAAAAGTATGCAAGAACTATTGCATGTTTGGTGCATTTTTGCAGGTCTTCCTATTATGTCCAAATAAGCCGCATCTGCCACACTTGTTTTCTATTTGCATTTCCCATTGAGATTTGGCTCTTGTCTTTTTAGTTCTTCTGGCTCTAATTCTTGCTTTTGGAGGAAGCAATATCATTTCTTTCACATCATTTGATATGCACCATGTAGATTGACTTGGCAAAGGGTAAATTGTAGCTTCATATATTGCAGCCATTATCTCTGTAGTGTAGAAAAGTGATTAATAGTTGTAAGGTTCTTGGTTTAATTCCTTTAGAACTGCTAATGCGTGCTCACAAGGTAGTTGATCGAGTTGAAATTTGTTACACGTGCAAGTTTTATCTTTCAGGTCTACTATTTCTTGGACTTGCTCACAATTGACACCAAAGATTTCATCATTTGATCTTCTGACCTAAAAAGACTCAAAGTTTAGTGTTTTATAGTTGAATCAGAAACCAAATATAAACCAAAAGGATGTAGGTTCACCAAAATTAACAGTTTTGAAAATTATTTAAGAGTAAGTAGAATTTAAATAGGAATTTGCATTTATTGTATCAGGAAACTAAAAGTATTTAGAAATAATATTTATGTGACTAAAAAATTACTGATTGTTTTTGTTATGCATAGTATTTGAAATTTGAAAGAAAAGTATGAGATCTTATATTGAATTTAAGAGATTTAATGTAGTTCTCGGTCAGCCTTTTATTAGACTTTTTTGTAAGCTTTTTGAATGTGCCTCTTGAGATGTTTCTATTTATGGGAGTCTATTACTGCATCAATCCTCTCAAGTATTCCAGTAGGGTTGTGACCGGTAGTTCTCTTGTATATTTTATTGCTGAGTTGAGGGATTCAACAATATTTGATGTCATGGTCCTGAACCTATAGTTTTATGAGTGCACCTACATCCACTTTTCATATCCAATATTATTCAGGTACTCATACACTCTTGCATTTATCTTTTTTATGTCAAGCATATGCTTCTCAAATTGTTCTACTTTGTAATTGTTTGCAGCTTGTAAGAACAGTTCTTTAATTTACATTGTACTTTTCTTGAAGTTTGTTTTAATGTTGTTCAAGATGTGATAGTTGCAAAATACATGTGCAACTTCAGGATAAACCTTTTTTATGGCTAATTTTATGTTTTGATGTCTATCAGACACTATGATTAGCTTATCTTTCATTCTCAAGGTTTTTCTTATTTGCACAAAAAACTATATCCAAGAGTTGTCATTTCAAAATCCACAACAACAAAGGTAAGTGGAAATATTTTACCTACCGTGTCTTGAGTTGAGGCCGTTAGAAGCATGCCTCTAAATTTTATTTTAAGAAAAGTCCCATCAACCACAATTACCAGAATGCACTGTTGCCACCCATGAATGCTTGATTTTAATGACATGCACATATATAAGAATTTATTGTCATTATTTGCCTTCAGGTCTACTACTGATCCTTTATTTTTCTTTTCAATCATGTATAAGAAACTGGGCAGAAACGAAAAAGATTCTTCTGGTTTTCCTCTTATAAATTCAAGAACTGTTTCTTTTGACCTCTAAGCCTTCATATAGCTGATTAAGATGCCATAATCCTTCTACATATCTCTAATTATATCTATTAGCGTATACATTATTTTTAAGCTGTTGTATTTTGACTTGATGCAATCAGCTATCATGCATGTTGTTGCATGTTGGTGGTTTCCCAATCTGGCCTCTAAGTTGCAATTGTGTTCATTTTTAAACTCTCGTATTTAAAACATCATTGTAGTTTTGTACCTTGATGCTCTCAATCTCCAGGTGCAATGTTCATTAATGCATTTTATAAAGAATTTTCTTCCACATGATTTGGTGACTCTAAATTGAAAATTCTTTAAAATGGCATAGAGGTTTATAAATGTCTTCAGCATCTACTTGTTGTTATAGATTTAATGGACTTCCACTTCTTTGACATTGTGTTGCTGATTATAAAAGATAGAAATAAAGGACTTTAAACTTCTTATTGTTCACCTTTGTTGTTTTGCTTGCCAATTTTTTTGCATAATCTACTATGTCTAAGGATGTTTTTATGTTTTTTATGTTTGTTGACTGTTGCTCTGATTGTAATATAGTTACTATTGGAGTGAAATCAAAGAAATTGTTATCCTTCTCTTTTTTCTTTATTGTGATGCACAAGGGGAACTTTGTTTGATCTGGTTTTATGCTTTTCAACTGTATATAGAAATGCAGAGTTGAATTATCTTCAATTACAAGTTTCAAATACTGTTGTTTGACTTAGTAGGTGATTTGTAGATCATTTTCTTTATTTTGCACTTTCAATCGATCTGAAATTATATTTATAAGATTTTAGTACATGCAATCTGTTGGAATTTGAACTCCGGTGACTTGAAAGTTTTAGAAAGTGAAGTTGTCTGTCTATTCGCCATTGTAGTTAATGAAAATAAGCAGTTGTTGCATTTCTTGTAAATGAAATATATATTAGAAACCAAATGTAAACAGAAAGGATTATAAAATCAATTATACATACACATTATTTTGGGATTTTCCAAAGACTTGAAATTGATGTCCTTGAATTTTTTTTAGAAACCAAGTGTAAACAAACAGGATTCTAAAATGAAGCAGGCATATACATTATTTCTTGATTTTCCAAAGAACTTTAAACAGATGTCCTTAAAATGTTTCAGAAACCAAATGTAAACAAAAAGGATTCTAAAATGAAGTAAGCATGTAAAAAAAGTGTTATGAAATATTTTTCTTTGCACATACATTACTTTTTCATCTTCCAATGAACTTGACTCAGATATCATTGAATTGTATTAGAAATAAAAGTAAACTGAAAGGATTCTAAATTGAAATAATAAATCAGTGCAGGTATTTTTTTGGAAGAAATCAAGGTTTGTACACTATTTATGTCATACATTATCTTCTATATCAATTAATTATTAAAAAAATTAAAGAAAATGAAGATCTGGGTGGGTTTGAGAATAGTTCTGAGTTTGCATACATTCAATGATTGTATAAAATGATGAATTTGAATGAGAATGCTTACCTTTGATTTTTTTATTGTTGTTCAATTTCTTCTTCTTTTTTTGGTTGTTGAAATCTTATTTTTAATTCCTTTTTTTAAATCATGGTGATGTTTTTTTGAGTTTTAACAAGAGATTGATAAAGGTGGTTTATGTGAGGGAGGTAGAGTTGAGGTTCATTTTTTAGAGAAGAAATTGGTTTTGATTTGATGTAGAGTGATTGAAGGTGAATGAAGTGTTTTTGAGCTTAAAGAGAGGTTTTACAGCTGAAGGTTCATGATGGAAGCATGTTTTATAGCTAAGGAAGGAGATAGAAGTGTGTTTTATAGCTGAAGGAGAAGAAAGGTAGGTGCGTAATTAAAATTGAAAAAGGGGGTAAGCACGTAAATTTAGAAAACTTGGAGTATTTTTGTTGTTTTGTCTCTATTTTGGGGTATTTATGAAAAAACCCCTATAATTTATTAGCGGGACTTAATGATTAGGCTTGGTAGTTGCCATAAAACTCCTTAGTTAGAACTACCGAGGGCTGGGCAACCCTCGGGCAATACGTGCATTAGGCAAGCTTATTAGGTCTTTCCAGCCTAACTTTGTATTTTTAATTGAGACATTAGTGATGGAGTCAAGGATTGAGGAGTTGCAAATTAAATTTGGGTTTTAAAATAAATTTTGCATGAATCATGTGGGTAGAGAGGGAGGTTTGGTTCCTTTGTGGAAAGGTGGGAATTAATATGATGTTGATGCCTTCTCTTTTAATCATATTGATTTTCTTAGTGAGGTTGGCGATTGGTGTTTGGCTTATTTTTATGGATACCCTAAAAGAAATAAGAGAAAGGATTCCTGGAATCTTCTTTATACTATAGCTTCTCAGCAGTCTAAACCATGGTGTGTGTTTGGAGATTTCAATAATTTACTTTTTAATGCAAATAAATGGGGTCATGTTCCTCATCTAGAATGGTTGTTCAGGGGTTTTAGTGAAGTTATTTTAGATTGTTCTCTTAATGAAATTTTATTGTATGGTTCAAAGTTCATATGGGAGAAGAGTAGAGGATCTGCTAGTTGGGTTAGAGAAAAGCTTGATAGTGCTTTTGCAACATTTGAATGTTTTGATGCTTTTCCTTAATGTTATTTATCTACATTAGCTTCCTCTGTTTCGGACCATATGCCTATTCTTTTATCACTTAAATCTATAGTGTATCAGAAGCAGAATAAGCAATTTAAATTCAATAATGCCTGGTTAAAAGAGGATGGCTTTCTTGATGCGGTTTGTAACTTTCTTCAAATGGAGGCTTCTCTTTATCTTATGGAGAAGCTCAAGAATTATATTAATTTTTTACAAGATTAGGTATGTCAATTTGCTTTGAAGTTTAAGGGGCAAATAGTTAATTCTAAAGCTAAGTTATTGACTCTATCTAATAAGGATCATGAGGAGTTAGTTAAGGAGTATAATTCCTTAAATTAGTGCCTTGACACAGTCCTTAAGCAGGAAGAAACCTTTTGAAAAAAAAGGTCTAAGATTTTTTGGCCTGCTGAAGGGGACTCAAACACACATTTTTTTTCATGCCTATGCAATAATTAGCAAACGTGCTAATAAAATTAACTGGTTGCATGATGTTAATGATATGCTTCAGACAGATCAACATAGTATGGTGGAAATTGCGAAGAATTATTTCACTAATCTCTTTTCGACATCCAATGTTTATGAGTTAGAATTGTTTAATTTTATTTGGCCTATTGTTTATGTTGCTGATAATGAGTTTTTGGTTGCTCCTTTCACTTTAGATGAATTTATAAGGGTTATTAAGCAAATGCACGTAGATAAAACTTTAGGGCTAGATGGCTTAAATGCTTATTTTTATCAACACTTTTGGAAGGAGTTGGGAGAGGATATTTTTAAGACTTACTCTTAATGGCTAATCACATGTAATTTTTTAAAGAGTTTAAATGCTTCTACTATAGTGCTACTCCCGATAATATGAAGGATCTTTGGCCTATTTCTCTTTGCAATGTCCTCTATAAGTTAATTGCAAAAGTGCTTTCTAAAGGCTCAAAGTTATTCTTCCAAAAATTATCTCTCCTTCTCAATCAGCTTTTGTGCTTGATAGATCTATTATTGACAATGTTTTGGTGGCTTTTGAATTAATTCATTGCATGAAAAGGAAAACTCGAGGTAATCAAGGTGATGTTGCATTAAAGCTTGTTGTTAGTAAGGCATATGATAGAATGAATTGACATTTTTTAGAGTTTATAATGGAGAAATTAGGCTTTCATGTGATCTGGATTTAGTGGATTATACTTTGTGTTACTACAGTTTCATATTATGTGTTGTTGAATGGTGAGCTTGTTGGCCCTGTTGCTTTTGGTCGTCGGATAAGGCAAGGTGATCCTATTTCTCCTTATCTATTTATTTTATATATGGAGGGTCTTTGTTAATTAATTATACAAGAGGAAATAAGAGATTCTATTCATGGTTGTAAGGTGTGTAGGTTTGCACCAGGTGAAGAATAAAATTTAGAGAAAAAAAGAGAAAATTCAAGGAAAATATTTTTCCATGATATTCAAAGAAGGGTTACACCCCTTATATATACACATAGGAATCCTAATCACAACCTAATTAGGAATAAAATAACATCCTTAATAGAATAAAAATTTATTCCTAATTGTACACAAATATTTACTTCCTAATATATACAATAAAAATATTTACTTCCTCAACACTCCCCCTCAAGTTGGTGAATGTATGTCAATTATTCTCAACTTGCCAAGTGAGTAGTAGAATGTTTTTCTAGATACAACCTTTGTGAGGATGTCAGCTAGTTAAGTCTGAGAAGAAACATATAGAAGATCAATTGTTCTTTAGTTCAAATGATCTTTTATGAAATGTCTATCAACCTCTACATGCTTAGTCCGATCATGTTGAACTGGATTGTTTGCAATTATTATGGCTGCCTTGTTATCACAATGTAACAACATAGGCTTCAAATGTTTTAATCCCAGATCCTGAAAAATTCGCCTTACCCAGAGCAACTCACATACTTCATGAGCCATTGCTTTAAACTCAGCTTCAGCACTTGACCTTGCTATAACTTTTTGTTTCTTACTTCTCCAAGTGACTGAATTATTTCCAATAAATGTAAAGTACCTGGATGTTGATTTTCGATCAATCCAATCTCCATCCCAATCAGCATTAGTATAGCTAGTAATTTCATAATCTTTATTCCTCCTAAAGAATAACCCTTTACTCGAAGAAGAGTTTAGATATCTTAATACTTGGTATACTGCATCCATATGTTCTTTACTCGGAGAATGCATGAACTAACTTACAACTCTTACTACATAAGCAATGTCTGGCGGAGTATGAGATAGGTAAATCAACCTTCCTACTAACCTTTGATACCAATCTTTATCAGTTAGAACTTAATTTTCTAGGACTGAAAGTCCATGGTTGACTTCAATTGGAGTCTCGGCTGGCTTACAATTAAGCATCCTCGTCTTTGTCAGTAGGTCTATTATGTAATTTCGTTGGCAGAGGAAATTCCTTGAGTTAATCTTGCAACTTCAATTCCTAAAAAATACTTCAAGTTATCCAAATCCTTAATTTCAAACTCAGATGCTAACTGTCTTTACAAGATTATTGTCTCACTTGGATCATTTCTAGTGACCACCATATCATCAACATATACAATCAATGCGGTGACTTTTCCTAACTTTTGTTTGATGAATAGTATGTGATCCGCATCACTTTGCTTATATCCAAGCTTTCTTATAAAAGTTGAGAGTCGTCCAAACCATGCTCGAGGCAATTGCTTGAGTCCATACAATGCCCTTTTTAGTTTGCATACTCGGTCAGTACATTTAATTTTGGGTGGTGGATCCATATACACTTTTTCATCTATAGTTTCATTCAAAAATTCATTCTTCACATCAAATTATCATAGCGGCCAGACCAGGTTGACAGCTAAGGAAATAAGAACTTGGATGGTGTTCATTTTTGCTACTAGGCCAAATATATCTTCATAGTTAATTTCATACTTCTGAGTATACCCCTTTGCTACCAATCGAGCTTTATACCGATTTATGCTTCCATCTGAATTGAGTTTGACAGTGAATATCCACCTGCACCCCACCGTTTTCTTTCCTTTCAGAAGAGGAACAAGATCCCATGTCTGATTCTTCTGTAATGCCTCCATTTCATCATTCATGGCTTTCTTCCAATCTGGATCATCTAAGGCTTCCTGCATATTACTCAGAATAGAAATAGTAGATAATTGATTTACAATAAGTGCATGTGAGTTAGACAAATAGTTGGTTGATATGAAGTTGTTGATAGGGTATTTAGCTTTGGTATGAAGGTCCGGATCATATTATTTTTTTGGAACCCCTTTATTGATTCTAGAAGGATAGCGAGGCTCAGTATTTGGAGTTACTAAAGGAGACAAGTTTACCTTATTGTGCACATTCGCATCCAGAGTTTCTTCAGTTTCTGGTGTGGGTTGGGAAGATGTACTACCTTGATTACTCAGATTTTCTTCTATGATCTATCCGAGTGAGATGCTTAGACTCAGAACATCAGATGTCTGTGAGATGCTCGGAACATTTAGGAGACTCGGACTCGAAACACTCAAAATGCTATCTTCAACATTCGGACCACTCGGAATGCTATATTCAAATTCAAAGAGGTTTGGATTTTTCTCCCTCTGAAGAGAGCACTCGGAGTGGGAGAAGAAAGGAGAATTTTCATGAAATCGAACATTCTGAGTGACATACATCTTCTTTGTATTTGGATTATAACACCGATATCCCTTTTGTAGATCTACATAACTAAAAAATATACATCGGATAGCTCGAGGGTCTAATTTTCTGAGTGTTTAATGAACATATGCCGAGCATCCAAAGACTTGGGGCTCAAGATTATTGAGGGGTAGAGATATGACAAGTTCCTAAAGTTTCTGAAGAGGTGTTTTGAAATCGACTACTCTTGATGGTGTCCGGTTTATGAGGTACGCAGCAGATCGAACAACCTCTCCAGTATTCTCGAGGAACATTCATGTTAAATAATGATGCTTGAACAACTTCCAATAACTATCAGTTCTTTCGTTCGGCTATACCATTCTATTGAAGAGTGTCGACACAGGATGTTTGGTGGCGAATGCCCTTCTTATGGCAGAAATCATTTAGAATTGACTTAACATACTCCCCACCATTGTCAGACTGCAAGACTCAAATTTTACTCTGATATTGTGTAGCCACCATTTTGTACAGTTCCTAAAACTTGGAGCACACACCTCCCTTATTTAAAGTAGTGATACCTAGGTCATCCGGGTACATTCATCAATAAATGTTATAAAATATCGAGCACCGGATAGAGTAAGAATTCGAGCAGGTCCCCATACATCAGAATGAAAGGTCATAAATGGAAGTGAATTTTTATTATAACTTGGTACATAAGAAATTCGATGGCCTTTTGCCAATTCATAAATATCACACTTGAATTCCGAGTCTGTGGTATTCAAAAATAAATCCAGTTTTATTTGTCTAAGATAATGAAAAGAAAGATGACCAAGATGACGATGCCACAAGATTACTTAGTCTTTACTTGAGCAACTTCTACCAACCCTATTAACTTGACTTGACTTCTGACTTGAATCATTATGCAACTCAAGATAGTATAACTTTCCACGTTTAACACCAAAGCCAATAATCCAGTGCATTGCAATGTCTTGAAATATACAATAATTAGGCCAAAATTTGATAGTGCAATTCAAGGTTTCAGTGATTTGGCCAATAGATAATAGATTACAATAAAGAGATAGAACAACAATAATAGTATCTAGATTAAGAGAGTCAAAGTTAGATACTGATCCTTCATGAGTGACCGGTGTTATACCTCTATTAGTAGTCAGAATATTTTATTGATTTAATAGGCGGATAGATGTAAGATGGTGAGTGGAGTTTGTCATATGATCAATAACACTTATATCAATAATCCATGTATTATTTTGAGTAAGATGTGTCATATCTGATGTTGCATCAAGATCACCACTTGGTTTAGTACCACTAGAGGTGGCAATTGTAGCCTTTTCAAGCTTCTTATGAGGCTTTCTATTGAAATCCCACCATTCCGGATATCCCACAATTTTATAACACCGTTCCTTGGAGTGTCCAACTTCGCCACAATGAGTACAAGTGTATATGATAGACTTACTCGGTATTTTCCCTTTGAACTGGGGACGAGTCTGAGCTGCTAGAAGTACAGAATGGTCCGACAGTATCTTCGACTCTTCCATCGTATGTCACTGGTTATAATCCCTCCGTACATATGCATAACTACACTTGAGATTAAGAGGTGGATCCTTTCAGAGTATTTCACTCCGAGCATTATTAAATTTTGAATTAAGCCCGGGTAGGAAAATATGTGTTCGAAGTCGGATAATATATTTGTGGAGTGATACTACTCCATTAACATCCTCCCCTTGTGCACACGTTCGGGCATCGATTTCCTGAAATATTCCAATTAGTTCATTATAGTATGCAAGTAATGGCTTACCATTCTGACATGTTATGAATGATTTTTGGTTCAATTCAAATAACTGAGTTTTGTAGATCCATCATAGAAGGTTTTTGAGATAGGATCCCATATCTCCTTTGTTGTTGGAAGACGGATGAATCTCTGCATCAATGTCGGACTCATGAAGTCAATCAACCAACTTCTGACTTGATTATTATCAAGGAGCCAAGTTTCCAACGCTTTATCTCCTACTGGTGGCTTTGGCGTAGTGTCATTAAGAAAGCCAGATTTATTTTTGGCTCCAATTTGCATCTCTATGATCTGTGACTATAGAGTATAGTTCATGTCATAAAAAATAATTCCTGTGGGAAAGGGAGAATTATCTTGAAGGGTTTGAATACAATTGGGTGTTCCATGAGATATGATGGATGTGTTTTCGGTGATCATGATTTTTGAAGATTTAAAGGATTCAAAGGGAGAAAGAAAAAATACGATTTCAAAAAAATATGATTTCAAGAATTCAATAAAAAATTCGATTTCAGTGGGTATGCTCTGATACCATGAAGAATAAAATTTAGAGAAAAAGAGAGAAAATTCAAGGAAAATATTTTTTCATGATATTTAAAGAAGAATTATACTCTTTATATATACATATAAGAATTATAATTATAACCTAATTAGAAATAGCATAACACTCTAAATAGAATAAAACTTTAATTCTAATTATATATAAATATTTACTTCCTAATATATATAATAAAAATATTTACTTTTTCAACATCATGAGTGTCTCATTTACTTTTTGTAGATGATAGTTTCCTTTTCTTTAAAGCTACAACTACTGAATGTCTTGCCATTAAAAATATTTTGAAAGTGTATAAGTTGGGTTCGGGTCAAGTTGTCAATTTTAAAAAATATGGGATCATGTTTGGTTCAAATATGAGGATGGACAAACAAAAGAAAATTTTTGAGGCTATTGGTGTTTTTTCTCCGCTTAATACTGGGCAGTATTTGGAATTGCCACTTTTATAGGCAAGTCCAAAAGAGCGATTTTTAGTTTCTTGAAAGACCGGTTGTGGAAGCGGATTCACTATTGGAATAATAAATTTTTGTCTAAATCTGGTAAGGAGATTCTCATTAAAACAATAGCTCAAGCAATCCCAACGTATTGTATGAGCAACTTCTTACTTCCAATTTTATTATGTGAGGAGATGCAAAGAATTATCAATTCTTTTTGGTGGGGATCTAAAGCTAATGGTGAACGTAGCATACACTGGCACTCTTGGGATGCGATGTGTAAGCATAAGGAAGTTGGTGGCATGAGTTTTTGAGATCTCCATGCATTTAATCTTGCATTGCTTGCTAAACATGGATGGAATTTTTAACTCAACCACATTCTTTAGTGGCTCAAATGCACCCACTATAATTTTTCTTAAAGTAACACTTGGCTCCGATCCAAGCTTCACATGAAGAAGTGTGTGGATGGCAAAATCCAATTTAGTTCGGGGATGCAAATGGAGAGTTGGAGATGGGAGTGAGAATTATATGGTGCAAGATGAAAAAGGGGCAGTGTAGTGTTGAATTGGGCTACTGTTGTATATGAACAGAAGTGAATCGCTTCACCAGGGGATGAGTCGAGGATGGGTGAAGAAGGTGCACTTCACTACACTATTTTATTTTTGCAATCCATCATTAATGTTTTTTTTTTTTTTTTTAAGGTTTGAATGATATAAATATTCTTAATTTTAAAGTGTACTTTTATTATAAGTCCACTATTAATATTTTTTAAAATTTGAATGACATAAATATTATCAATTTAAATATTTAATTTTTATTAATAAATTTTTTTAAGTTAATCTATATATTACTTATAAAAAATTAAACTATATCTATGCAAAATAATTATTTTAATCTATTAAAATTCAAAAATAGGCATAAATTCTCAATAAATTTATTTCTATTTTTATTTAAAAATTAAAATTAATATTTGTGTGTAAAATAATTTATTTTCATTTCTAAGTAGTAGAAATATTTTTTTTGTGAAATTCTAAACCTTAATTATTTTTTAAAATTTAAAATTTTATTTTCACATATAAAATAAAATATGATTTAAGCTTATTAGTTTATTTAAGGTTTTTATATTTCCTGTTATTTTGTCAAAAAAATGTAATATTAGAATAATTATTTTAGATTTTAATTTTCATAATTTTATATGTTTTTTAATTATTTTAGTAGTGTAGGAAAATATTTACTTGTGAAAATAAAATTATATGATATGAATAATATAGATATTAATTAATCTATTTATAATCAAAATATATTTATGGCTCTAATATAATGTCTTGTAAAAAATTATAAAATTAATGATATGAATAAGGATAGAAAAATATGCTCAAGCATCTAATATCAAAAAATAATTTATACATATACAGTTCTTGTTTCATTAAAATAATGTTTACATAATTTTTTTTAAAAAATGGTAAATATTTAAGTTCATTAGAAATAATTTTTATTTTGAAAATGATTTAAATAGTAAAAAATAAAAATAATTTATTTTTCATAAGCATTATAATTAATTTAGATAGTTAAAATATATAAATAAATTCACAAATAGACATTAAAGTTAAAGGATATTTGTGTTATTCATAACTTAAAAACACTAATGATGGAGTGCAAAATTTTTCTCTCACACACACATATTTATATATATAACTTTATTTAAGATTTTGAGTTCAATTTTTCAAATGTTTTATTTATGTGTTATTCTATGACTAAATATAGAATATTTCATTTTTATACACCATATATATATATGTAAATATTTATATTCAGATTTACTATAATGCAACAATTTTCACTAATATATTAATGATAAAAAGATTTAAATTGAATTGTTTTGTTCTCATATCAGATGGAACTATTAGTCTATTTTTTAAAATAAATATAAATGAAAACAAAACCATATTTTGAGTTAAAAAAGTTTCTAGAATTAAATTATATTTAATAAATCTCTTCTAATATTTATTTATTTTTTATACAAAACACCTAAAATTACACCAACTTGTTTGATATAATTTTCAATAGAAAGATTATTATTATTATTATTATTTCAATTCTCAATTTTCTTGTAACATATAATAAAGGGTATCAAGTTAATTGACAAAAATAATAAAAAATGATGTCGGTGGTAAGCTATGAAATAGGGAAGGTAGTAGAAACTGGAAAGTTTTATACAGTGGCCACCAAATATTTTTGAAGCCACCAGTGAAGAATGGACTTTCTAGCCAAAAGAATTTTGCACTTTCACTATCAAAATATAAAACTATGTTTTATAATTTTGTGATGATTTTCTTCCTCATTGGGTGGTTAGTCGGTGAGTTAGCCTTCCAATCTTTGACTTTAAAAATTATTCAATTTTTTAATTTTATTTTTAAAAATTACTTTCAACAAACACACATATAAATAAAATCAAGGTTTCTTGTTGAAGTTATTATATTGAAGAAAAAGGAAACATAAAACACATGTTTGTTTCTTGGTCATGGTATTAGAATAAAGGAGAAAATAAAGTTCTATTTTTCCCTGTTTCTGATGTGAAATGGGAGAAAATGAGGAAACAAAATAAAGAGAAAGTCTCATAAGTAATGACAAATAGGTATAAATTGTATCAAGGTTCAAGGGCCACATTGATCCTTAACTATATTTGAATTCTGTGTTGAATTTTAAC
The DNA here is from genome assembly GCA_947683625.1 of Mallotus nudiflorus. Classification (NCBI taxonomy): domain Eukaryota; kingdom Viridiplantae; phylum Streptophyta; class Magnoliopsida; order Malpighiales; family Euphorbiaceae; genus Mallotus; species Mallotus nudiflorus. The sequence continues at coordinate 5,750,914 of CANTUR010000283.1, read as the reverse complement.
TTAAAAAAAAAAAAATCTACTCTCTCACTTTCATTTCTCTTTAGAGGTCGTCATATTTTTCTTTATCTAGTTTTACAGACAGTGGTTTTTTGCCATTGTTTTGACCAAAAACCATCCTCTCACCTCTCTTATTTCACTCTTCATCATTATCTTTTAATAATTTAGTAATTTGAAAATTTATTTTCTTAGTTTTCAAATATGAAATTTTAGTATTTGAACAATTTAAGTAATAGATTTAAATCTAACTTTTTGATATTTTGTTGTTATTTTGGTCTTGTGTTTGCAATTGTTATCCTTGACTCAATTGTTGCTTGGAGTTGAAGCTGTTGAAACCTTCGCTTTTCCAGTGAAAAAAAGAATGAAATAAGAGCAATGTAGTTGGGTTTCTATAGAAGGAGTTGCAAAGTTGGTTGATCCAGATATTACTGAGTTAGAGTCGAAGAACAATGATTATGCAAAAAGAGCTTCAATGGCAAGGATTTTGCCAAAGCAACACATCCAATCAAAAACTGAAGGCAACGGATCAATCAACTAAGTCTGAATTGCCTTATTTCCACAAACTAATCTTTTTGTTAGATTGATCTTATTTCTTATAATCTATGTTAGGTGAACTTTTCTTTATGTCTGTTGGTGTTTTAGCCAAAATCAATTAAAATTTTTTAGCTAAGTTTGATTTTAAAGACTTTTGCCTTGTTTGGTTTTTCATAGCCCTAGTCATTGAAGAAACTTAGTAATTACCCTACCGTTAGTTCCTCTAGTGACCTGAAGGTTTTTTAAAGGAAAATGAAGAAAGGGGAAAGGAAGAGAATAAAAATTATAGATTTTATTATGTTTGGTAACTTAAAATTAATTAATAAATAGAAAAGAAAAAGAAATGTTTTAAAATGAAATAAAACTTTAAATTATAAGGTGGAATAATTTACATCTCACTTTAGGAAGTAATCAATTTCACCTTATATAAGAGAAATGAGCGGGAATAATTCTCCTTCAATTCTCTTCCCCTCTATTAATTTTAATAACTAAATAACATAATATCTAATTCCCCCTCCTATTCCCTTCCTTTACGTTCCCTCAATCCATACAAAGTGTAAATGATTACTATGTGAATTAGTGGAGATGCAACACTTTTTCAGCTGTTTTCGATTATTTTGTTGAATTTATTTGAAGGTTTTATTCCTTCCCCAGTTGATGTATGCTCTGTTTCAGCAATGAAATTGCAATTGACCAAAAAAAAAAAAAAGTGTTGAATTTTAATTTTTTTTATTTCAATAGATTTTTAAAAAAATTAGATTATATCAAATTTTAATTTAAAAATTTTTCACAATTAAATCCTATAAATCAAATAAAATTTTAGTTTTAATGATTAACTAAAAAAATAATATTTAGACTACTAAATAAATTGATAAATTTTTTAAAATGAATATAATCTAATTATAAAGTTTAAAAAATTTTCAAGCTTATATATTAATTTGAAATTTTTAAATTTATTTTTTTAATTTTTCTTAAAAGTTTATTTAAAATTTACAGTTTTTTTAATAAATTTAAAAACTTTTAAAACTTTACAATTAAGTGATGTACATTTGAAAAAAAAATCATCAATTTTAACCATTAAATTAAATATTTTTTTATTAGTCAACTGTTAAAATTAAATTGATGAGTGAAATTTTATTATTGAACATTAAAATTAAATTTATTAATAAAATTGATGAATTTTTCATATGTGTATCACTTGATTTTGAAATTTTTAAATCTAAAAAATTTTTAAAAAAATTTCAAAAATTCAAAAAAAGGCCAAAATAATTTTAAAATATTTTATAAAAACTATTAAATAAGCTTAAAAGTTTTTAAAATTTTATAATCAAGTGATATATATTTTTTAAAAAAATTATTAATTTTATTTGTTAGTTTAAATAATTTTTTATTAGTTAACGATTAAAATTGAAATTTTATTTGAATTAAGGGACCTAATTGTAAAAGTCTTTTAAAGTAAGTTTCAATATAATCTATTTTTAGCAAAAAAAAAAAGTTACTATTAGAACAAAAAATAAAAACATTAAAGTCTAATGCTGACTTTGGAGCATAGTTTAGAGTTCAGTTTGATCCTTTAGACATTGTATCAAATATTAGAAATTTTATTTTTATTTTTAATAGTGATATTATAGTTTTAATATGTAAAAAAAATTATTAAGAGTTGAAAATATTCTCATTAATGTTTATAATTATAATTTTTAAATTTGTGCTTTAAATATGCAAAATTAATTTTAAATGATACTAATGTAGATGGAGTTGAAATAAATTTTTTTCAATATTCAAAAATATTTTCCAAATCAAATATTTGTCTCATATATTTTCATTTATTTATCAGATAAAATTTTTTATATTCTACACATTTATTCTACATCAAAGAATATAAATTTAATAAAAAAAATTATAGTCTGTTACCTCTAATGATCTATGCATGGTTGACACCAGTTTTTTCTCATTTGAGATTGTCAATACTTCATTTTTAATTTTATAACATTTATAAAATATTAAACATCAATAATGGGATAATTATTGACCATGAATTATTTTGATATGGATCTACAATACTAGTTTTTAGAAAAAAAAAAAAGGATTTTTTATTCATCAAAAATTAAGAGTATATCATAATGAAAAAATAATAAAAATAACAGTTGTTGACATTTGGGTTTGGTCGACTCACGAGCGAAGTACAGTGATTAAAATCCAAATAAAATGAACTTATTAGTGCAAAGTTCAACCTTTTTTTTCTTAATGGACTAAAAATTCAAGAAATATCTTTGATGAATCACTAAAGTAACGCCTTAATGTGTTGAACTGTTATCTATGTAATGAAGAAAACCACGTTCTGACGTGATTTTTTCTTTGATTTCATGCAGAAAACAGTTGTGAACATGGAGAAGAAGGAGAAAGTAATTTTGGAGGCTAGGGAGGTAGTTTTTTGGAGGTAGAGAATAAAAAGGGAGGAAATAGAGAGAGTAAGAAGATCTCGCAACAACAAAAGATAACGTGAAAAAGAAAAATAACATAAAAAGAAACAGGAAGTTGAAAAAGAGGAAGAAGAAAGCTCTAAGAATAAAAAAAATAAAAAATAAAAGAGGGAGGAAGACAAAGAGAGGCTTTTAGCTTGAGGGGGAAAAGAGGTTGGCTTGACATTATCTGAAACCATTGCATCCTTTTGAAAGAATTTTTGAGGAGCAAGACTGAGAGTTGAGACCGGTGTTGCAAAGTAGTGATCTCATTTACTTAAATTCATTTTTTATTTCATTTTGAGTTGTTATACAATCTTTTATATTATAAGTAAGTTGTTTATACATTATTTATGTGTCTCTTTAAATTAAAATCATCATCACTGCAGATCATTTTTTAGTTTCTGTTTAAAGCATCATTTTTGATATCAGATTTAAATTTGTCAATATAATAAGGTGTTGCCTATACAATTAAACGATGCCCTGTTGCATTATTATGGTGCCTATTTGTGATAAGGTGTTGCCATAATGGCATAAACATAAAACATTTATTTTATTTTACTTTTTTTTTCCTTTACTTTAATGAGTTGATGTTAATGTTTTGTTGCTTTTACCTCTCCTCTTGGCGATAAAATTAGAAGTTTTATATATTTATTTACATTGAGTCATTTATGTTCACATGTGTATTTATTTATATTCTTATGGTTTAGCATTTGATAGAGTTAATCATTTTTTTTAATTCTTTCCTATGCATTTTAATTCTGTTTTTTTAGTAAATGTAAATGTTAATCATTCATTTCTTTATATTCTATCATGTACCTCTCGTTTAATCAAGATAGTTCTGTCCATATTTAATGTTATTTGTTTGAGAGTTTTTAGTGTTTATTAATTAGCTAAAGATTTATAGTTTTGTTTATTAATTTCGCATGATCAATCATTTAATTTATTAATATGTAGTCTAATTCAATTGTTGGCCACTTTAAAGCAGCTTAATGATTTTTAGATTTAATTTTTAGATTCATTGTTTTTAGCGCATGTAATATTTTATGTTTAATTCTTATTCTAATATTTGTGAGAATACCTCTATTATTTTGGAGAATTAATCTATTTATTAGCTTTTCAGGTTGATAGAATAAAGTGATAAAATTGGTCATCATATATTTAGTCCTCATATTCATTTGATTTTTATTTTATTTTATCTTATTTTTACTTATTTCATTTATGTGTGTTTAAAAGGATATAATTCATTTCTCCTTTCTTTTTTTTGTGTGCATTATTTTGTTTTATTTATTTATTTTTACTTGCATATTAAAAGGTATAATTCTTTTCTCCTCCCCTATTTATTTATTTGCATACTTATTTTATTTTATTTTATTTATTTTTATTATAAATTTATATAATTCATGTTCAATACTTGAATCCCATTTATATTGCATGTAAATGACTTAAATAACAATTTGAACTTAACTGTAAAATTTAAAAATTGTTTGGGGGAACAATTATAAGTTTGCATGTAAATAAAAGAATAATCAAATAATTAAAGGTAATAAAATACAAACGGAAACCAATAACAAAATTGGATGGGCATTACAAATATTCATATTCAGTTTCCGAACTCAATCTTTAAGAACGGCTGCTAGAGACCCTCTGTGGGATCCTCTTGCTATAAAAGTTTATCCTAGGTTTCATCTGGTTGGCGACTCTCATCTCTACTTAGACTATAAGCCCTTGTTGTATTTCCTAGTAGGCTATGAGTTTACACAGTATTGTAATCGCCAAATATATGAACGCGTGCTGAACCCTGTCGCCTACAATAGTATAATAAAAAAGTATCATAATAAAACTTAATTCAAATTATGAAATTTCTTCAATCATGTTATAAGATCTTTTTAATTTTCAACTCAATGATCCATACCCCGCATAAAATGAATTTACTTAATCATAAATAGACTCTCTTATCTTTGAATGAGTTTGATTGTAAAAGTACCAACAAAAATTTCACAATAAAAAAATATGCAAACTCTATTGAGAGAAACTATAAAAATCTCATTAAAAGCAAGAACTGCATAAAGGAAAATTCAACAATTTCAATAAAAAAACAAAGAGATGAAAGATTTATTTTTATTTATGCAAAACAAAATAAAGTAAATAAAATAGAAATAAAAAGGAATACTGCTAATAAAAAAAAATCAGTGGCCGAAGTAAAAATTTTGAAAAGAAATAAAACATAAAGAAATAAAAAGGCTAGATTTTATGATTATGAATCTACAATACTTGAATAATGGCTTAAGGGTATTTGTGGTTGTAGGTAAATGTTTTTTTGAAAATATGTTTTGAACTAAACGAACAAATCCACATAGAAGAAACATGAAAAAGAGTAAAATATATATATATATATATATATATATATATATATATATATTCTTTTGTGCACTTATTGCCTATATATAAAATCATAAAACAACTCCTCATTATGGCTCAAGTTATGCCCTCCAGAAATTTGCATTTCCCAAAAACAGTGAACTTAAACCAAACATAAAAGTTCAAATGTGAATATTTAGATGTGAAAAAAAGGTTTAAACCCCCTCCCACCCTTACTTTCAGCCAGTTAAAAAAACAAATATAAAAGCAGCCATATAAGATTAAGCCAATCGTTTCTTATGCTTCTGGAGGAGGGAAATTTTTGGGTTTGGAAATTCAACTGGGTTTAGGGAGAGGCAACATTTACATTTAAAGGTGGGTTTTCATCTGGCTCAGACTTAACATAAGTAAGAAAACTCTTGATTAGATATGTTCAACAATTATGACTAAAAATCTGATTATCTCAATTCTAAAACATATGCAGATCAGACTACTTCTGGATTTTCTCCAGTAAACATCAAAACAAGCTCATTTTTCTTTGATGTCACCGACGCTTGTACAAACAAGGTTTCAACTCAGGCCATTCGATTCCTCTTCTCTTCGATCCTGGCTTTTCCTACAAAAGAGGGATGAGCAGGTTATTCATACACAATCTTTTCTGGCAGTTTAGTTAAATGTTTCATAAATCAGAAAGCAATTTTAATCAACAAATGCAGCTAACCTTCTTTTGAAAGTATATTAGTATAAACATTTTGTTTGAGAAATCCTGTAGATAAATTGTATCAGTAGCAAGGACAAGGAATTCACTTTGTTGAGACAATTGGTAGGAATGGTTATAAACCTTATGCATTATTGTAAATCCAAGATCAGTTATGGCTTTTGAAAACTTATTTGGGTCTGCTCCTCCAGTGTTCGGATCAAATCTGCTCTTCACCTCTGCTATCAATAGCCAACCGCTGTAAAGAAGCAACAAAGGTTTGACAACAAACTAAAGGTAACCCAAAAGCCAAACAAGCAGTGGGAGGCTGGGAGCAGACCTTGGCTTAAGAACTCTGTGTGCTTCCTGAAGGTAACTTGAAAAGTTAGTGCCCATCAATGAAAGGCAGAAGACAGCAACATCAACAGATGAAGCATCAAGCGGTGTCTGCCAACAATCATCAAATGTAAGCATGAATAAAAATGGTAGGTGTATTTAGACATTTCACAAAAAAAAAAAAAACTTAGCATTCTATTGAACTTTTTGCCAGAATTTGCTTAACAGCTTTTCATTGGCCCATACTAATAGAAAACCATCAGAAGGCAACTTAAGAAAGATTCATACATTTGACATGTCGCAAGCAATGACTGACGGATCGCTGGAGACAAGATCAAATGAGTGAACTTTATTCCTCACGTTTTTTGCAAGGCGTGCATCTCCTGGAACACATGAACTAAAAGTTAATAAGCATGAACCGTTATCAAATAGTAAATGAACTAAAGACCCATATCTCACAAACAAAACTCTGGTAGTTCCTCTAAAACTAGAAACAAAAATTGAGATTCAGCAGAACCTCACCACAGCCAAAGTCTGCTACAACTAAAGAAGAACTGTGATCTTTTAGCCACTTAATGATTATGTTTACTGGTTGCTCAGGCCAATGTGACATTTGTTCTTGATATCCTGCATGATACTGGCCATGTAAGTTAAAACTAGAGTCAAGATCAAGATATTCAGTGGAACTATGTTGACCAACAGTGCAGATGATGTATACTGCTACAGGGCAAAGGAATCTTAAGAAAAAATTACACAGTGAAAACTGAAAGGAATCTAAGTTCGGAAAAGAGAGTGAATAGATAAACATCTTAATTGTGTATGCAATGGAAATTAAGATACCTTAACCTAAGAAGCAAGGAGCCAATGCATGGTCTCATAATTCAGTTTACTCTAGATTACCTGTGACATTTATGGATCTCAAGAAATGATCATGACACTTTTGAAAACCTCCAATTAGTGTTACAATCCACGAGACTTGGGAAAATAGGTGAGACTGGTGCTTGGGCAACATACCAAGTATAACCAAATGAAGGAAGAGATGATACGTATAATATTAACTGGATTAAAGCCGACAAAGGACAACAAAATGGAATTTATCAAAATTCAATTCAACAATATAAGTTTATTGAAGCTTAATTCTAGTACTCTTGAGGTTCAAATACTCAATGTATGCAACACATATTATCACATATAACTGGACATAAAAGATGCTTTCATAGATATTGTAACAAACATCACATACCATATTAAACAAGGAAGGGTCTTCATTGAAATAGTCAAATGCTTCTTCTCCACTACAAAAAAGTAAAAGAAAACCATCAAATTGAATTAAAAAAAAAAGGTATAGCAAGCAGCAGTAAGAGCTATACTTGTAGGAAAAAAAAAATCAGCTTAACCCAGAATTCATCAATCCAAGTTGAGCTCCGTTAACAAATAATTAAAACACATTAACAACAGATGGATGCAGTTAAAATTGAAAAAAATTGAAAAACAAAATCCCAAAATTAATAATGAATATTACGTGCAAGTATAGAGCTTTTCATTAAGCATCCGAAAATGGCCACCTGATAACCTCGCTCGCATCTGCATATATACCCAATTTCAAAACCAAAAGATACAAAGCCTATTGAATTCAAATATAAATTCAGAGAAAAGAAAAGGGAAAAGCAGGGACCTTTTCAAGGAAAGATGATGATTTTGGCCGCTTTGAACAAGAAGCATTTGTGGGTTCAGGTTCTTTGTCGCTATGGAGTTGATTTTGTGATTTGGGTCTCTTGCGTTTTCTGCTTTTCCCATCCTTCTTCATAGCTTCTTCCGTCTTTCTTCTGCTTTGTTTTTGCACTAATAAAACCTCTAAACTCTCTTTTCGATTTTCAACTTCTGAGAACAATGTGTTGGAAAAAAAATTAAAAATAATAAATAAATAAAATAAAGATAAAATATTAAGAAATTAAAGTCTAAAGAGGGTTTGTCCAATAAGCCCATTATTGATTTTTGCTTTGGAAATCCGTTTGGGCTTTAAAAAAATCTATGTATATTGCTTTGCTTTGCAACCTAAAAAATTGTTATTGTCATTACACAATTTTGTTTTTTTTTTTTTTAAATTGAGAATCATTTGATGAATGGATAATTGATTGTTGCTATTGTGCTTAAAGTGGAGCTTAAAATGGATTGAATTTGCATGATATAAAATCATCATTAAAAAAATATATGTAATGGCTTTGAATAAAATTTTGTATTGTTTGTGCTCTACTCAATCAAATAAATTTTGTATTGTTGTGCTTTACTTATTAAAACATAATATGAGATGAGTTTACAGCCACAACAATTTAAGATAGATTGATAATCATGACTTAAAATAATGATTTTATTTTTTATTTACTTTGTTTTTTTAATCATCATTTAATGAAAGTGTATTGAATCATTCAATGGTAATTATTAATAAAGTAAAAATTACTTTATAAAAATTAAAGTAATCATAGACTACACTAAATAACTAAAATTTTCATTTTTATATGCTAAAATCCTTCTATTATGTAATATTAGTTTAAAAGGGTATTTTTAACCAAATAACAAATTATTTAAAATTTTAAATTAATACCAAACACACTATAATAGAAATCAAATTCATTTTTCAACCAAACACATTTCATTCATAAAAGTTGGTTTGCAAAAAAATTCAATTTGAAATTTATTTTTTAATTAAAAGAATTTTTTGTTGGAATTAAACCAATTATAGGCTAATTAAAAATGTAGAATGTGGAAAAAATATTACTAGTAATGATAATGATAAATTTATTTTGGTATTTTAGATTTGCAGGGATCATCTTTGTAATATGCTATACCAACTTTTTATAAATCAAAATTCAAAACGTCTATTTCCACTGAAAAAACAAATTATTGTAACAATGCTTAAGGGGTAGGATCTTGATATTTCTGAAATCCATGTATTGGTGAAAATGGTGTTCAATCCATCCAAGTGAATAATGCATTTTCTTCCGCAGGTGCTTCGCTTATCTATTGCTCATACTAACAATCAGAGAGGTCACAGAAATCAAGATTGGAATATGGAAATGGTGTTGGGCTCGATGGCGATGGCAATGGCGACGGCAAGGTCGAGGTCAGTTATTGTTTTTCTCTGGCCTCACCATGATCATGGTCATTACAGAATTTGATGATTGACTAGGTACATCCTTAAAGAAAACAGAAAAAGAGTGATGCGAACAGGGATACAACTACAAGAATGCACTTACCTACTACTGAAATTCACCTTGTGTGTTCAAACAATTGAGTCATGGGTAAGGCATCATATGCAATTTCGTGCCTTCCTGGATTTGTTCTCCCAACTAAAAATAGGAGCATAAGTTCGCACGTTCAGCACTCACCAGGCACCTAAATATAACGAAAGGCTCACTTTTGGTGAATTCAGTTATAAATGAAGTGTTTAGCAACGTTTAATGTTACCTGAAACAACTTCAGGATGATGGTGAGATTGTGGCTGTTCTCTGATCAAACCCCATTATGGCAAACGGCCCTTTATGTTATTCGCGAGACATGATAAATCCAATGGTTCGGCTGTCAACTATTTCAATAAAATTTAACATATTTCTCATTGATCAAAAGCTATATGTCATCAAACTCACTCATTTGACTATTTCTTTATATGAAAGAGGCATATAGTACCATCACAAAGAGGCAACATTAAAAAATGTTGTTGCTCAACATTGTGACAGTGTCACCTCAATGTTATTGTCAATTTATACATGCAACTGATTACATCTCATTCTGGGAATGCTGCAAAGTACAAGAATAAAACAAGTGCATGCATATTTTACAGTAGACAAGGCAATTTGTGCAGCTTACGAGAAATTTCTCCATTCATCACACAGGTGAGATCACTGAAATCCAGAAAGAACCTTTCCAGGATCCAACTGCCCACTGCAATAACTTGATGACACGGTAGATAGTTCTTGGTGGCCCTTCCACTCTTCAAAAGGTTTCAGAGAAATTGGGGTTTCAATAGCAGCAGAATCCACACATAACATGGTTTTGTAGTCATCATCCCCTAAATCCTGGAGAGCCTTAGCCTTTTTGTCCCAAGGATTCCACACAACTGCACAGTCAATGAAATTCGGTATGTAAACACAATAATCAGCTGTTGGAATGAAAAAGACAACTTAAAAACAGAGTTATAACAGCAAGATAGCATTTGAGAACCTGCATCAGGCATGCCATCCTTACGCAGCACAAAGGTTCTCTTCTTCTCATGGTCAATAACCGCAATCTTTGTAGGGGTGCTCAAATAGACTCTATCAATCTGAACAGATAACATGCATTAGCAAAAATTGAAAGGTAAATGCTTCAATATATATGTAAATATAAATAAAAAAAATAGCCAGAATAAGTCAGAAATCATAAAATGTTAAGCGATTGATAGCAAGCTTATTCTATAATTGTAATCTTCAAAAGAAATTCTCATTCAGGTTGAATGGCAAAGAAGCAATGCAAGTATACTACCTCAGCATCAAATGTAATTGCATCCGCCTGTTCAGTGAACCTTTTTTTTTGCATCAGATTATCAAAGTAATCAAGTGTCTCTAAGCCTTCAATCCGCACTTCACTGCAAATTAAGCAGCATGCTGAAGCCACTTTGAAAAGGGTGGAAATGAAACATCTTACAAACTAAGCTCTTAATAAGAGATGTGCTTTCAGCAAGCTCCATCCATAGTTGGAAACATGTTTTACGTTGCAAAATTTTGTAAGAAGAAGCAAATTTTAGAGGAATAAAAATGGGACTTTAAATCCAGATACAACGACAGACAAACTTCAGCTTCTGTCCATGCAAACAAAATAAGCTCTTGCAAAAATAAGACAAACCTGATATCCGACACAGACAGGTAGTTACAGAGTGCAAATGTAAAAGAGAAGGCCTTGTTATCAGTATTTCTCACACGGGGAGTCAAGGTGAGCTTGCCAGGACTAATAGAGATACGAAGCCGCAGCTCAAAGCTGCAGAAAACCAAATGGTAAAGATAGACATGTTTAAATGACAATACGTTTGGTCTAGTCTTAGGAGGTTTGTGTGGATTGGAAGCATACCTACGTGGCCAAGTCTTAATATCTTCTTCTGTGGACTTCAAGATCAGATCAACTGATGCTTGATTATTCACTGGAGGCAAAGGTGAAGGATCGCTATCCAATGACCACATTTTGTTCCTTGCGAATCCATGTTGCTCCAGTGAACCAAAATTTCCAAACTGAAGTATTGGCACCAAGTAAGAACCCATAATCTTGACAAAAATGAAAGTAAACTATATTCCGCATGATTCCCCTTGTTACAAACCTGTGGAAAGCATACAGGTATACCTCCCCTGATGGCTTTAGGTGCCTTCAAAACAGCCTACATACAGGGCAATTCCAATATAATCAGGAATTTTACAAGTAATTTCAAAGGTAACATTGGATTAGTTTTACAACAACTCAATCAGCATAGCTGACTTTGAGGCAGGCCTACAACCTGCTCTTTTAACCAAGAAGAAAGGTGCTGTAATGCACTGTGTGTAATGAGAAAAATTATGAAAGGCATATGCAAAAAAGAGCAATCAAAGACTAAAGAAATCAAGGATCCCAGATTCATACATTTCATTAGAACAGTCAATTTGTTTATCACCATGTTAAGGGAGTAGATATATGAAAATTTAAGTTATTATTCAAAAAGGAAATAGGTTCACTTGGGCAAAAAAATCTTAAGAGTGAGTGAATTAACTTAGACATTAATAAGGTGAAAAAGAAGGTCAACACTCAAACTAATAGCTATCACCCCTTACAGATAAATTAACTTCTGGAAAGAGTAATCTTTCATATCATAAATGAACTTCTGGAAAGAGTAATCTTTCATATCTAGATTCATATCAAGCTTAAACACATTGTTGGCTCAGAACTACTTCAGAATATCTATATAAAAATGTCTTACCTTAGTACTCATAAAAAGTAATTCTTCTCTGCGTTCATTCTTCCAGGAAACAACCTGCCCACCGTAAAGAAGCACCTGAACCATCCAAATGAACAGTTAGTGACTGCAAAAATTTGATACACTCTTCCTGCCTTTCTAATTGTAAGTCCTTAAAAAAATACGTCATGCTTCATCTGTGGTGAACATTTGAAAAACGCAATGCCTAACATTGATTCAGTAGAAATTCATTTATCTTAAATTATCATTTTAAAAAAATAATTACTCTCATATCAGCAGCCTTTTGCAAGACGGTGATTTTGTCCGATCTTTCTAATTGCAAGGGTTCATTAAAGACAGGACATATATCTTTATTGACAATCAAAGAAAAATCTAAAATATGACCAAGTAAAGAAAAACTAACAAATAACCAACAATTGAAGCAAGTTTTATTGAGTTATGCTCTAATGTGCTCTTCCTTCTTCTAATACCAATATACTGGCCAATTTATTGACTCCCATCTTCAAGAAAAAATATAGTTGGTGTTCACTTAACAATGAAATTTTGCTTCTTTACATTAAAGATCATTGATTTTCTGATTCAATATATCCAAATTAATCTCTTTTCTACACCACAATCAATCAGTAGAATTACCCAATCTGCACCAATCATCATCCAAAAGAAATATATAAACCATTAATTCCAATTACATGATACATGAAAAGAAAACCCATCAACACCCAATTTCAGAAAAGATCAACAAACACATAATTATTAACTTCAAGAATAGAAGAACAATCAAAACACTCAAAAACAAAAAAAAAAAAAAAAGAAGAAGAAGAAGGTGATGATAAATGACCTCAGCAGAAGAGCCAGTAGGCTCAGTCAAGATAATCTTGGGCAATCCATCAACTTCATTAACTATATTCAACGGCATGGATATGATTTAATTTGTTTTTAGCTTCAAAACCCTCTCAAGAGTTTTCAATTTCTCCAAGTCCAAGTGACTGAAAGCTATGATCTGATTATGCTGTGAGTGTGACTTGGGATCTGTGAAAGAAAAACAAAGAATCAACAGAAAAAGAAAGATGAACACGTTCCAGTTCCAGACCTTCGCGATGGATCCTGAGCCCAATCTCAGAACTGTCCAATAATGAGCAGCCAGCCCATTATTTAAAGCTAATTGGTTTCGGTTATCAACTCAGCCCTTTGGACCCAATTTTGAAATATTGCCCCTTTTTTTTGTTTTAAAAGAAAATATAATTATTTTACAAAAAATAAATATTTTAAATTAATTAATAAATAATAATATTTAGGAAAATATGTGTAATTTATATTTTTAAATATATGAAGCTGTGAAAAATAAATTTAACGAACATAATTTTTCTTTGTAAATACAAAATATTATATATATATATATATATATATAAGCATAAGAAATTTACTGAGTAACCCTAGTTGGAATTTACTAATTGTTAACTGAAATTTGGACAATATGATAATTTACTAATTGGAAAAATACAGAATTATTTTTCAATAATTTAGTAATTGGAAAAATACCAAAAAGAAGATGAAATAATTTAATCCTAATTTATTTGATCTTCACATTATAAATCTTTATTTTTACACCATGAATCTGGATTTTAAAACCATAACGGGCACAGATCTTCTTTTGATTTTATTCTTGTCTTTTTTTTTTTTTTTTGTTAGTGTTTTGTGGATATGGTAATAGTGATGTTGTTGATGCAGTTGTTGTTGTAATTTAAAAAAAAAAAAAAAAGGTTTAAATGTGTAAATTGGAATCTCACATTTTATCTTAATTTTAGGTTGGAACTTTTCATTTTTTGAGCTGAATTAAAACTTTTACATTATAAAATTAGATTATATTCAACCTTTACTGAGAATAATCAAGTCCTATAATTTTTTAAAGTGAAATTAAGTTTTATAAATTAATAAAAAAATAATTTTAATGGTTAATTAACAATTAAAATTGATAATTTTTTTTTAAAAAAATACATATAACCTAATTATTAAATTTTAAAAGTTTTTAATCACTGAAAATAATTTTTTAAAAAAGATCTTAAATTTTAAAAATTTTATAATTAAGTGATATATATTTTTAAAAAATAATTAATTTTATTCGTTAACATAAATAATAAATTAATAATTAATTTAAAATTTAATTTTAATAGTTGAATAAAAAATTTAAATTTTGTTTATTAACCATTACATTTTTAACAATTTGGACTTTTTTCTCACCGAGAATGATACATGTGCAACACATTATTATTGCCGGCCGAAAATAGGTGTAGATATTATTGCAAGATTGAAATAAAAAATTGGAAGGTTTGCGTTACGAAAAAATAGGTATTTTAGTGATATTCGATTAAAAACTTGGATACGGTCTGCAAATAATAATTAAAAAAACTGTCCTTCTTGACCAATGCACTCACCAATTCATTGACTCCTAATCTAAAACCGTTCGAGAATGTAGCGGGTCTTAATGTCATCTCCAATTCTTAACATTAAAAGGGAGTAAATTTTATTCTAAATTGCAGTTATTACAATAAATTTATTTCAATTTATTATTTTATTTTTAACTCTAAAAAAATATTCTTTATATATCTTATTTATAACTCATTTAATATTTCTCATTACTAATACATAGTATTCATACATTTTATATATTACATTCATATATTTTTTTGAACAATAGGATATTCCAACTCGATATATATATATATAGTGTTGAAACTTTTTTACCTAAAGGATGAATGAAGAATGAAGAATTTTGATTTTTGCATCCCTAGAACTTGAACCGATGACCTAAGGTCATAGGTATCTTGTTGATTTGTAAAATTTCCACATCGAGAATTTGAGGAAAAAAAGGAGGAGTCTTTAGTTATAAATAGACTCCTCCCTCTTTGGTTAAGGTATGTCAATCACCACTCATATTTAGTGTATCATTGAAAACTATTAGTTATATTAGTAGAAAATTTAAAAAGAAATATTCTTTGGTATACTTAAGCTTTTGGGTATGAGTGAGAGTTACATATTTTGTAATGTGGTTGTAATAATTTTTCACATAGTAAATATTTTTTCTCTTGGTTGTCTCTTGATAACGCCCATGATTTTTCTCAATTTGGGAGTTTTCTACATTAAATTATTATGTGTTTCTCTCTTTTAATTTTTTAAGTTATGATCTAAAGGGGTAAAGATACTTGTTGGATTGTAAGGGGTCCATTTTCCCTAACAATTAGTATTATAGCTCTTGGTTTATTTTAGTATGTTTTGTGATTATAGTTTAAGTTGATCTTCCACATTAAAAAAAATTTCCTTAGGCAAATTGGCATTCCGCATTGACATTTTTTTTTGTGATCCAACTAGAGGTACTTTGTATTGTGTTTTATTGAGTGTGGTATTGTGTAAGGAAGTGCAGTCAAGAAAGTTTTGTCACAAAGGCTATAATTGCCTAAGGAGGTTTGGACTTAAGTGGTACCGTTTGTGTCCCCCTAATGTTTTCTGGAAACTTTCTTAGTGCATTTTGTATACACAATTATTTACGTGTGAGGTTACTGTAGCAGGAAGTACTGTTCAAATATACGAATATATTGTGTATTATTGAGCAAAAATGAGTTCCATATTTGACATTAAGAAATTTGATGGGAGAATTAATTTTGGGTTGTGGCAAGTACAAGTCAAAGATATACTAATCCAGTTTGGATTGTATAAGGCATTGAAGGGAAATCTAGCTTCTTTGTACGAATGAAAAGAGCCAATTAAATCTGGTGATAGTAGTGCAAACATGAGAAAATCCAAGATGAGTGAAGAAGAATGGGAGGAGCTAAACATGAGAGCAGCAAGTCAGATTCATCTTTGTCTAGCCAAAAATGTTCTTACTAATGTTGCTAGATGGTAAAAAATAAAAGAGCTTTGGGAAAAGCTTGAGGAAATATACCAGGCTAAAAGTCTTTCAAATAGGTTATATTTAAAGGAGCAATTTCACAAATTGCAAATAGAAGAAAGTACAAAAATTTATGACCACCTTAGTGTATTTAATGGGATCGTTTCCACTCCAATAGATAGTGAAGATATCTTCATTATCAATATCTTCATTATCAATTTATCTTCATTATCAATTTCCACTCCAATAGATTACACTATTAGTGTATCAAAACGTTAAGACTTATTTGGTTTCTACCACCTTCCTCTAAGCATATGCAAACCATTTTAATGTACAGGAAAGAGAATGTGTATTTTTCAAAAGTGTCAAGTAAGCTAATTTCTGAAGAAAGAAGATTGAAAAATGAAGAGAACAAATCTTTTGAAAGTACAGTATTGTCGGTTTGTGGTAATGGGAGGAAGAATAAAGGCTCCAAAAAGAAAATTATCTGTTGTGGATGTGAGCAACCTGGACATGTAAAGAAGGACTGCAAAAATGATAGAGTTAATTTGGCTAATGGCTCTAAAAGTAATGCTACTAATGCAGTCATCTTTAAAGGAGACAGTGAACTTTCTATATAAAGAAAGATATATATTATCATGGCATAATAGCTACCAACTGAGTTGCCATGAAAAAGGAAGTATGATAGGTAGTATGTTCACAGTTTGCACACTGGCATTAGTTGACAGTTGATGCAAGGTGTGTGGTGGAATTAATGTCGATGGCTAATGAAATTCCTAGAAAGTCATCATTGGAAGTTGCATCATAACTTATTAGCAGTTTTTTCAACATGAATTGGCCGAGGTGTAAATTCTTAGAGTTGGTTAATTTCAAGTGTGTATACTCTTATGGTGGAGTATAACTATTTTTTTTTTTTAGAATTGTGACTGACATATATGATGGTGAGGTAGCTATTGTTTTTTATTTTTAATCATGGGGAAGATTTGTGAGAGAATTGTTTGGAATTTTCCAAGATGGAGATTTGTTGGTTTATAAAATTTCCATATCAAGAATTTGAGGAAAAAAGGGATAAAGGACTCCTTCTTTAGTTAAAGTGTGTCAATCACCCCTTTTATTTGGTATACCATTAAAAGCTATTAACTATACTAGTAGAAAATTTAAAGAAAAATTTTGTTAGGTATACTTAAGCTTTTGGGTTTGAGTGAGTAAATATTTTGTAGTATAGTTGTAATAATTTTCCACATAATGAAAATTTTTTCTCTTGGTTTTTTCTTGACAACGCCTATGGTTTTTCTCCATTTGGAAATTTTTCATGTTAAATTATTGTGTGTTTTTCTCTTTTAATTTTTCAAGTATTTTTATTCAAGTTATGATCTAAAGAGGTAAAAGTACTTGTTGGATTGTAAGGGGTACATTTTCCCCAACATACCTCACTCTAAACCAATTAATTGGTTTAGGGGTCATTGGCCACCCATATTTTATTCAATACTTACCATATACACCGATATATTTATTTATAATAAAATTAGTATATTTAAATAATAACACACACATTTTACTTTACATTTATAAATACATCCACAATTATTTAAAATTAGTGCATACCTATGGTTGTTTAATTTTAACTATCCAAATATTATTTTTAAGTGACAATATTAATATTATTTAAGTAAAAAAATCAAATTTATATGCATTTGGTAATAATATGATAATAAAATATAAATTTGAACTAAATTGAACAAAATTGTTTGGACTATATTGAAATCTTATAAATAAAAAGGATTATTATTAGATTAAAAAAAGAATAATTACCGTTTGTGAACGTTGTGTGGCATATATGCTCATACATTGTTCATCCTAGACAAAATGACATGCTTTTTGTCTTTTTATTGGAGAGAAATTTCATCCCAATTGACTTTATTCTACAATGGGTTGGAGATACTCTAACTTCACCGTAAATTATTTCTACACACTAAATTTAAAAATATATCATACTCCTTATACTGAAAATTTAAACTTGCAAGATTCGTATTTTTTTTAAACATCTCTGTGATGAGTTAATAAGGCAAGTCATTACATAAGCTCCATCAAACTTTTCGGCTCAATGTTCTTTTATAGATAAATTTTATTTTAGTTTCTAAATTTATATTTAAAGTTTAAAAAAGGCTAACTGTGGACACCTTCGGTTTAATTGACCCACAACAAAAGCCTGATGATGAGATAATCCAAATTTTGAATGCAAAAAGGGCCCGAGATCTTCTTTCAAGTGGTTAAACCTAGCCTGAAGTTCTAATAGCTAACTAGAACCCAAAACACTAAGCCTGTTAGCCCTCTATCCAACCCAAACTAGGCCTTTTAGGTCTAAAAGTCTAGCAGGCCTAGTGAAGAGGCAATTATCTCTTCGAAGAGGCATCTCCTCTTCACTTTAGCCATCAGTCAGGTGACACCTCACCAAAGAGGCGTCACCTCTTCACAATTGTCTCCTACAACAATAAATGCTATTTATTGTTGCATTTAACACAAAAACTGACCTTCTTATCTCTAGTTTATAGTTTTTAATGAAGAAACAAGACTTTTAGGGTATGAAATGATGAGAAAAGAAGAAAAGCAATAATGAAAATGCAAAGTGGAAAGTAACTTTGACTTTTTAAAAAATTGGGAAGAGAGATGGGAGAGGCTTAAGAGAGGCATGTGGCTAAGGGAAAAGGGGCTGGCCATTCTGGAAAGGAAGCAGAAAGAGAGAGGCAAAAAAAAAAAAAAAGAAAAAAAAATGTTCTTGAGAAAAAAAACGGAAGAAGAAGGAAAAGAGGGAACTTGAAGCTAGGAATCCATTTTTTGGGAAGAAAGAAGGACATTCTTGCATTCAACACTTTAAAAACAAAACAAACAAGCTCTGAGGGCTTTGGTTAGGAGCATCAAACGGGTCTAAATCAGTAAGAATCCCTATTTTCAAACTTTGAGTTCTTTACTTTGTGTGAAATTTCATTTCTTCATTTTATATATTTTTCGCGTTTATTACTTTATTAGGATTATATCTAGAGCTTGAATATATGAATTATTAAGTTCTTAGATGCTAGTTTACGTTGATTTGCATGAATATTTAAGTTGCTTAGGATTTAAGAAACTTGTATTTTTTATGTTATTGTGCTTATTAAAGAGGCATTGCCTCTTCAAAGGGGCATTGCCTCTTGACCTAGAGGCGATCGCCTCTCGTGTAGAGTCTTGCACAACTCTGCTTTGTTTTAGTATCTTTTTGGTAAATGATACGTATATGCTCCCTCATTTTCCTTGATATTGCATGAGAATGCTATGCTTTTGGGATTAATTGAATGATTAATACATGTTCATATGAATTTACATGCCTATGTTTATATTAATATAATTTGAATTGCCTTGTAAATAAAGCTGTTTATTTAAATATGAGCTAACTCTTATTTGTTGTAGGTTTTAGTGATTTTTAATCATTATGTAATTAGTGGATTAATTAGTTATTGAGGGGTTTCATTTGGGTTAATTCTCATAATAATTGTATAGATTATTGTAATCCTTAATCCTTTCCCTGTTTCTTTGGAATGAATGTTTGTAAATTTATTTTCAATATTTGATTTGAATGCCAAGGTAATAAATATACAAAAAGATTAATGTGCAAACTCAAATTGAATTATAAAATTGGAAACGTTTGCAAATCACAATGATAAGGAAATAATTTAATAATCACGGGTAATAAAATATAAAATATAAATGGAGGTCAACTACAAGGTTGGGTGGGCATTAAAAGCCCATACCCAGTTTTTAAACTCAAATCTCTGAAGATGACTTTTGAGAACCTCCGTGGAATCCAATTACTGTAAAGTGTCCTGATTTTTATTTGGGTGGCAACTCCACCTCCTTTTGGACCTTTAAAAAATCCATTTAGTAACCCTAATGGGCCTAAAGCCTATACAATGTCGTGGTTATTATACACTTGGGTGTGTGGCCTAAAACCCTACCACCCACAATAACGACTCCACTAGGGATAAAGAAACTAATTCTAAATGTTTTGTAATTTATCATCCTTGATTATTTCTGTTGTTTCCTTTACATATTATTGCATTCACTACACGATCACACACATTGAGCATATAGTCCTAAATAACCGACAATAGTCTTTACTTTGCTACCTGTGTTTCACTCAAACCTGGTGGTGAAGTATTCGATTATTGTCACTCATGGCACGTACTATCCACGTCACATGGACCCTTGAGTGAGGAGATGTAATGGATGTATATAGCTATGGGAGCCATAGCTTATTACCCTTGACTCAGCTCATGTGAATGACTTAGTAATTTCCACTCAAATTTTTCTTAAATGTGTGTGTTTTATGCCATTTAGCAAGCCTTTTCATAAAGCCCAAACCCATTTGCAAGTAGACTATGCCAAAATTAGGCCTTTCATGCCTACTATGGCCCATTTGCAAATAGACCATGTTAAAATTAGGCCTTTCAAGCCCATTATGGCCCATTTTAATGGGCCTCGAATTTATTTAAAGGATTTGTTACTTTTTTGCTCCGTCCTGAGAGTTTCTTACATGCACAGCATTTTTTTATACCCTTAGGATAAAAAACTCGTCATTGAATATGCATGTGAGAGAAATAAAGGTGGAAGTGCCATCTTTTGAAGAGCTTGGTATTTTGTTATTTGTTACATGTAAATAGGACATTTTTTCTTATTCTATTCTGTTGGGCCCTACATATCATTCATACATGCCATGCATGTTTCTAGTTTGGGTTAGTTATAGATATAGATCCAAATCAATCATTCGCTTGGATACACTTCAACATCAATTGCCTAGTTAGAATGTCGAAAGAGACGACATTAATGAGTTTTGATATAGAATAGTTCAAGATAGACATGGTCGAATAGACTATAACAATTATATGAGAAATGATGGCAGAGATGAGCTCAACCAAAGAGAAACCATCAGTGCCTTCAATACCACCATTTGTTATTAATGCCAAAAATCTAGAAAGGCAAGGAATGGAAGATGATCAACAAACTATATTAGTAGAACCAGTCACCTGATAGAGGTTGGATACCCCGAGGAATACGGAGAAGCCAGATTGGGCTAAAGACTTTATTAAGTCTATGACTCAAATGTAATTGATGATGAAAGAGAAGGGGATGGATGCACCAATAAACTACTCTGACCTGAGTTTGGGAGAGGATGATGACCTTATAAGCATCCAATTTTAGGATGCAATTGTGCACGAATGCAACAAAAGCCTATATGATGACAATTTAATAAAAAATTGACCTCTAGTGTTAAGTTTCGCGATTTTAAGGACTAAATTGTAATTTTTTTGGGTTTAATTATAAAAAATTGACTTTTGTAGGGGTATATTTGGACAGTGCAACTAGCATTACGTAATGTCAATCGGCATTACGTAAAGTCAATCAATCGACATTACGTAATGCCAATCGACATCAAACCATGCCGATCGGCATTACGTAATGCTAATTGACATTACACAATGCCAATCGGCATTACACAATACCGGTCAACATTTTGGAATGCCGAGGCACTAAAAAATTCAGTAAATTTTTTTTTTCTCAATATGATTGGTCCAAATTTAATTTATAAATAAATTGATTTGATTATTTATTTGTAGGTTTTGGTCCCACTCTAGTACGCGTCTTTTACGTATATAATCTTCTTCTTTTTGAAATTAAAATTCTTATTCTATTTTTTAGGAAGATTAGAGCTACTATGATCATGTAACTCTTGTAATCACATAAACAGTTAGCTTAGGAACAAGATATAAAAAGAAAAAATTGGCAGAGAAGAAAAAAAGAGAGGGGGAGAACTGAGAAAAAAAAAAGAAAAAAAACCGTAATCAACTACTGCAATAGAGGTTGATTGAAAAAAAAGAGAGGAGACTTAACTTGATACAGTCATTTTTCAAAACCCTTTTTTTTTAAAAAAAAAACAAAGTATGTTCTTTTAAAAGTCCAAAAATAAAGAAAATACAGAGTCAATTTTCTCAAAACAGTAAAATTCTATTCTAAGGGGCATTCAAACAACATTTGCACATCATTACTCATCTTACTCCTTTCTATTTATTAGTTCTTTCTTTTATATAATTATTTTCTTTTTATTATTTTTTATTTTATTATTTCTATATTTTTATTCAGGTTTTATTTTCATTTTTTTGTTATCTTTGTTCATTAATTCTAATCTTATTTTCTTTTTTTATTCTTTATTTTTTATGATTCTGGTGATGAATACATGATTGAACCAAAGAAGCTCACGGAGAATCCATGAATGAAAGCCAAGAGTCAAGATCCCAAATTTAATTTAATTTTTCTTTGTTTATTTTATTTTATTTTTTTTAGGTTTTGAATTTGTTTAATTTGTCTTCTTGAGGGTTCTATCTTAATTTTATTTTCTTTTTTATTTTGGTAGATTTTGTAATAATCCCGATAGTGGGAATAATGAAAATTTAGTTCTCCTGTTCTTAAAAATTAATTAGTAAATTAGGTTCAATTTGGTAAAGCCTAATTAAAATTCAATGAGACAGTATATTAATTTAGGTTGCATGTTAATTAAAATTACAATTTTTTTAGAAGAAATAATTTAATTGCATGGTTGATCTTTTTTATTTGTTTGTTATATTTTTTATGTTTTTGGATTTTTTTGTTTATTTTTGTGTGTTTTGAGCTCCAAGCCCATGTTTAGGCTCTAGCCCATTTAATAAATAGACATTTAATTAGATTTTTAGATTTAATTTTAAAATCAATTTAGGCCCATTTAGGTTAATTTAGACTTAGCCCATTAAATTAAAGCCATTTTCCATAAATTGTAGATTTAAGATCATCTTAAATTTAAAACATATAAAGTTATACCTACTAATTTAAATACTTCATAATTTGTAGATTTTGGTCCACTTTTTAGAATTAAAACAAATAGATTTAGGATCACTTAATTAAAATCAAATAGTAAATTAGGCTCATTAGTCTTTAAGCTCACTTGTAAATTAAAATATGTAGATTTAGCTCATTTAATTAAAATCAATCTAGATTAGACTAACTTAGGGATTATGAATTTAAATGAATGCATTATTTACTTGTATATTTCATAACTAGTTTGGCTGGGGTTGATTGTTTTAATAAGGGTTTATATGAAATTGCATATAAATAGATACTAAGATAGTAATTAATAAAGTAATTCTAAAAGAACACGAGACCGAAAGAAGTGAGTATTCCGTACCCAAAATCTCCTAGTTGTGGTGCTGGCTTTCTTTTAGGGAATCGAGTGCCACCATTTTTTGATTTGTCCTAGTTATTACCCTGGACGGTGACTCCTCACCATACCATGTCTTTATGATAGTGGTTAGTGTGTTCTCTAGAGCCCTAAGCTTAAACAGTGTTGCGGTTGCTAAAATCTTGGGTGCACGCTAAACCCTACTGTCTATAGACTCGCTACCCAGGAAGTTTAGGTTTCTAGATATAAAGAAGTTCACTGGGGTTGAAGATCCTCATTTGCATCTCAAACAATATGTAACTCACATGAGAACAACCAGCTTGAACAAGACTCAGATTGTTAAGTAATTTCCTTTATGCTTAGAAGGAGCACCCATCATATGGTACTATACTTTAGAAGCTAATATCTAAGCTGACTGGGAAGTATTGTGTGTAGCATTTGTAAAATAGTATAGTCTCAACATCTAAATGGAAGCATCTTTGAGAGATTTATAGAGCGTTAAACAAAGATTTAATGAGCCTTTCACTGACTTTTTGATCAGGTGGAGAGCGAAGCTGGCATAGATGAAGCATTGATCCTTAGAGATTAACCAACTAGTGATAGCAATTGAGGGGTGCGTACTCCTACTTTCTAAGAAGCTAAAACATTTGGGGATTTAAAATTTCGAAGAGATGTACAGGTTTGGGGTGTAAAAAGAATATGACTTGGCATAAGAAAGAAAATCCTTTAATGGAAGATCCTCAAGTAAAAAAAGGACTAGATCCAGTAGTGGGATCATATCTGGTAGCAATGTGCAGTTAAATATTTTCCAACAACTTAAAAGATTTTCTAATCTAAGTAGATCTCTCTCTAAGGTTTTAGAAAAACTAATAGAGAATAATTTTCTATGACCTCTACCACAGAGACCACCATTCCCAAATGTTGACCTAAAGCTGAATTGCAAATTCTACTAAGCCATAGGCTATGATACTAATAGTTGTACTCATATAAAGCATGAAGTGCAAGACCTAATCGACTCAGGCAAAATAACTGACCCATAAAATAAAAAACCCAATACTAGAAATAACCCATTACCTAATTACCAAAACATGCCACCACCAAATCAATCTATCCTTACCATCAACACAGGTCTAATAGAGGATCAAGTTTTAAATTCCTTTATTAATACCACACCTACACCCTTAAAATCCAAACTAGAAAATCTTAACCCTAAAGTGCAGCCTGTAGAGGTTAAGGTGAATATCTTGGACATTTAGAGCTCTGATGATGAGGAAGGCAGAGCGATCGATCTGTGGAAGGGTAATAAAGACAGAAAGGCCTAATTAATTGAGAAGCTTGAGAAGAAGGAAGAATTAAAACTTGTAGGGTCTGAGGAAAAAGATATAGATCTGAAAGAAGAAGATGAGAAAGTTGTTGAAGCTGTAAAAGAAGAGAAAACTCTCTCTAGTGTCTGGGAGATGCTCATGTACTCCAAAGCCCATCGAGAGGCACATGTCATGGCTTTGGATCGTAAGAAAGTTCTTATAAGCCATACCTTTGAGTAGTTAATGGATTTACTAACCAAAAGCCTATAGGGATCTATAACATTTACTGATGAGGATCTACCCTTAAAAGGAAAGGATCACTTCAAGCCTTTGTTTATCAAGGCAGAAGTAAAGGGGAAGTTAACATGTTGTGTAATGGTGGATAATGGATCTTCTATCAACATTTTTCTATTAAAGATTTTGCCCAAGTTGGGACTAACAGTGGTTGATTTAAAGCCTCAGACATGGTGATCAAGGCCTATGATGATAATAAGAGGCATGTTGATGGAACCTTTAGAGCACTAGTCAAGACTGGACCTAGTGAAGTCTGGATCAACCTATATATGATTGACATCCCGCTGACCATTGTTATCCTACTGGGAAGGTTATGGTTCCATCCTTTAGGAGGTGTGCTATCTACTATGCACCAAAAGATTAAGTTCCTACACAAGGGGAAAGTAGTCACCATTTATACTGAAACTGAAGCAGTCGTCACTACATTGAAACTGGCTCCCCAAAAAATGTTGTTTAGTCCAAGCTTTGAAGTTTTCATGATTTATGAAGATGAGCTGAATCCAAAAATCATGAACATGATAAAGAGTCAGAATTTCATGCCTTGAATAAAGTTGGGGAAACATTAGTAAGGGCCACCTGAATAAGTTGAATCTATAGTGTTGATCTTAAATCACAAGATAGTATATCCAAAGGTTGATGAGCCAGAAGAAGCAAAGAAAACTAAAACTAAGTTTTTAAGAAAGAAAAAGGCAAAGAACAGGTTGAAAGCCAAATGAAAATCAAACCCCTTTTAGGAAACCTTTTTGAGAAAAGGTGTCAATGATCCATATCAAGGGGCTCCTGAGCCGTTGTCAATTGTTGAAAAATTTGTCCTTGATTTCAAAATATTCTTTAAGTAAGTAAATAGGGCCAGTAAAGTTGTTCTAGAAGAGCTAATGGTGGAGGAATTAATATTGTTCCTAGAACTTAAAGGAGATGTCCCTACAGTAGAGCTGAAGGACATGGATGACTAAGGAAAAGGAACTTGACTTTGAGTCTTTTATTTTAGAATCCATTATGGATGTGTTTTATGATGATGTTAATATTTTTTTTTCTAACCTATTTAACTTTGAGGACACTTTCTTTTCTTAAATAGATGCAATAAACTCTAATTTTGCTTACTTGTATGATGTTTTACTATAACGGTTATTCATTGTGTGATAATCATTTCATGCATATGTTTGACATTAATTCAGTGCAAACTTAATCATTTAACTTAGGCACATGTGATAATCCTAAGAATATATTTCTTGCTTCTGATCTAACTCTTAATTAGAGTATGAAAATAAAAGAAACAATAAGAAGAAGATAAAAAGTATTTGCTTAGGGTTATGAGGACATGCCTAGGATTAATAGAGAGATCATAGAACACGCGATTCCCATATATCCTCATATCACACCAGTAAAATAGAAGAATAAGAGATTGAGACCAGAATGGGCTCTTTTGATCAAAGAAGAAGTTGAGAAATAACTGAAGGTAAGATTCCTGGAAGTAGTCGATGACACTCAAAAGCTAACAAACATCGTGCCAGTTCCTAAAAAAGATGAAAGGGTTAGGATGTGCACAAACTAAATGGATTTGAATAAAGCTTGTCCGAAAGATGACTTTACCTTGCCACATATTGACACCCTAGTCTGTGGCTTCTAGTGCCATGTAATTTTTTATGGATGGCTTGTCAGGGTATAACCAGATTATGATGACCATGATTGATAAACTAAAAACCTCCTTCATAACTGAATGAGGTGTATACTACTATTTAGTCATGCCATTTGGATTGAAGAATGTGGGAGCTACCTATCAGAGGATGGCTACTACCCTGTTACACGACATGGTCCATAAAGAGATAGAAGTATACGTGGATGACATGATGGTGAGATCTCCAACTAGAGAAGGGCACTTTGAGGCTCTAGACAAGTTCTTAGCTAGGGCTGAAAAGTATAATCTCATATTGAACCCAAAGAAGTGTGTTTTTAGGGTGACTTCTGGAAAGTTGCTAAGGCAAATCATTAGTTAGAAAAGGATTGAAGTAGACCCAGAGAAGGTTAGAGCCATTAGAGAGGTGTCTACAACGAAGACTAAGAAAGAAGTTATGAGATTTATTGGGTAGCTACAGTAAATCAGTAGGTTCATCACCAAGCTGACCATAATTTATTAGCCAATTTTCAAACTCCTGAAGAAAAATCAACTGATTATTTAGGATCATAAGTGCTAATAAGGATTTGAAACTATAAAAAATTATTTGATGAATCATCTAGTCCTATAGCCACCAAGGCCAGGTAAATTATTAATTCTTTACTTGGCAATCGAGAGGGAACTAATAGGTGCCATGCTCCTTCAAAAAGGTAAAGGAGAGATCAAGCATGCAGTGTATTACTTGAGCATTAAGCTCTTGCATTATGAAGCTAGCTACAGTTTAGTGAAAAAGACATGCCTGGCTATGATATAGGCAACGAAGAAGCTTTGACACTACTTTCAATCTTATCAGATTTAGGCAGTTTCCAAGTATGATCCTCTCAGATATTTGCAATAGACCTCGTCATTGATAGGAAAATTGACTAGATGGTTGGTTCTGCTCATTGAGTTTGACATCGATTATGTGGCAAAGAAAGTGGTAAAAGGAAGAGTCATAGCTAACTTCTTAGCTCAAAACCTAATGACAAATGAATAAGAATGGGAATTAGAATTTGTAGATGAGTACTTAAGGGCTATTGAAATCCAGACACGGACAATGTATTTTGATGGAGCTATTAATAGCAAAAGGGTAGGTATCAACGTAATTCTGATTTCACCAGAAGGAGAAATGATCCCAATGGCAAAAAGGTTAGAATTTGAAGTTACCAACAATCAAGTCAAGTATAAAGCTTGCATCTTCGATCTGGAGGCGCTCAGAAGCATGGGAGTAGAAGAAATCATAGTAAATGGAGATTTTATGTTAGTACTGAAACAGATCTCTAACTAGTGAGAAGTGAGGGAGGATAAGCTGAAAATATATTAGGATTGTTCTACTACACTCTTGTTAGCTTTTGCTCAATGCAAATTTGTACATTTTCCACAAGAAGAGAACTAGATGGCATACGCTCTAGCTACTTTAGCTTTGACATGGGAAAGGCAAACCATAGTCAAACCTCTTATCCATGTAAAATCTCAAATCCCTTGTTATGAAGAGATAAGGGTGATGTAAGTCGACTATATGGAAAAGCCATGGTTTTACAACTTATAGCAGTACTTAGAAATAAGATAGTTTCTAGAAGATGCTTCCAGAAAAGAGAGAATTTCTCTCAGAATGTTATCTTGATAATTCATCAGCCATAATGGAATGCTGTATAAAAGAGCGCTAACTAAGGTACATTTTAGGTGTGTTGTAAAAGTTGAAGCTCAGAAGCTCATAGCGGCAATCCATGAAGGAGTGTGTGGTCCGCATATGAATGGGATAATTTTGGGTAAGAAAATAATGTGTCAAGGTTACTTTTGGCTAATAATGGAAACATATTGTGTGAGATTTATGAAGAAGCAATGTTAGTCATCTAGCATCAATGGAACTCCAGGGACTTACTTCTCCATGGCCGTTTGCAGCTTGGGGAATTAATATTATTAGGGAGATAAGGCCAAAAACATCCAATGATCATCGTTACATAGTAGTGGCAATTGATTACATCTCTATACCGGTTGAAGCAGAGTCATATGTCATTGTCGAATCAAAACAGATGGTGAGGTTTATAAAGAAAAACATAATCTGTCGGTATGGGTTGCCGCATCATGTTGTTAGTGATAATGGTGTTCAATATAAAGCCGAGACAATTGATTTGTTGAGAGAGTACAAGATTGAGCATCACAAGTCATCTTCATACCAACCATAAGCCAATGATGTCGTGGAAGCTGCTAATAAAAACGTGAAGAAAATTTTGGCTAAGACGCTGGAGAATTATGAAGATTAGGCATATTACTTACAATACGCATTGTGGGGATACAGAACCACTGTTAGAACATCGACTGGAGCTACTCTATTTTCTCTAGTGTATGGATGTGAGGCAGCATTGCTAGTGGAAGTAGAGATCCAATCTTTAAGAGTTTTCCTAGAGTCTAAAATTTCAGAGTATTAGTGGGTAAAGAGCCAGCTAGTCCAGCTAACATTGTTGGATGAAAAGAGAATGAGAGTCATATATCACTCTCCTTTGTATAAAAAAAGAATAGCTCGGGCTTATAATAAGTAGATTAAGCTAGGTAAAATCAAAGAGGGTGATTTGGTTTTGAAGCTAATTAGGTCGATTATGGTTGATCCCTGAGGAAAGTTCAAGCCAAACTGGGAAGGTCCGTACCTGGTGAAAAAGTTATTTTCTAAAGGCATTGCCATTATATCTAACTTCGAAGGAAATGAATTCAGAGAGCCTATCAACCTCAACAAATTAAAGAAATACTTTATGTGAAGACTCGCTAGGGATAAAACCTCGAAAAAATGCTACCTAGGCAAAAGTTAGATACTAAAAAAATAAAAATAAAAAGTCCTGCTGGATTGAAAACCTTAAAAGAGGTAGTCCAGGTAAAAGTTAAGGACATAAAAAGGAGACAGAGATGAAAAATAGTTAATTGAAAAACTTGCAAGGGCAAGCTAATTAATTGAAAAGCATATTGTATAGTCACTTTGTACTTAATTTAAATAGAAGGGAGTGCCTTTATTATTATTGAATGTTGTATTAAATGCTTATTACACATTGTTTAACTAAAAAGGGAAATTCCATTCAATAAAAGAGCAGATAAAGACTAAATTGCATAAACTAAATTTGCTTTCTCTTCTTTTGAACCCTTTGAACACTTGGAGCTTGTAATGCTCTCGTCATCCCGTTTCTTGAGAATTCATTCATATCCATCTGCTGAAGTTGGATCCATGCTTTATACTGGTCATTAGTGGACCGATCTCCACTATAGTCAATAAACCTCAAAATGAATCTACAGGGCCAAGTGACAGTCAGATTATTAAGGAAATTTTGAGAAAGAGGTCCTCCCTCAAATTCATGCACTGGCTTTATAATCAGTTTCTTCTGTTTATACTATCTATAAAGCCTAGCAGGATTGTAAAAAGTGGCTGAATAGAGATTGGCTAGGGGAATATAGTAGGTATAACACCTGAGAGTCACATGTTATAACCTCCACCATGGGCATGTCCATTGAATTAGAGTGTTAGGGAATGTGGATAACCAACTATGAAGGTCTTCTTAAAATAGAGTTCAGTCTCGTCGTATGACAATGTTTGGCTTGATAGCACACAATGTCTCTGGGAGGTTTAAACAATCTTAATTTCTTATGAAACCATGCCTATAGAATGATTAATGGGTAAAAAGGGACAAACTAGTGGGAAATAATAAAAGAAAGAAGAAGCTAATCTCCAATAGTAGGGGACTCCTTGAGAATCATGTAGTTTCAAAGAACTTGTTGAGCCCGATGATGGTCTATGCTAGGATAAGAGGAAAAGGATTAAAGCCTTTTTCCATTTGATCCAAAATGTGAAGAATCTTTAAATCACAATTGCCAAAGGGCGAGACAAGCAGAAATTAAGAATATAGATAGAGAGTGATCATTCGAGGCCAATAAACTTCATTCTTGTCTACAAACTCCTTAGCTTCAAGAAAAGAGCTTATTATAACTTCATTACCGATGACATAACGAAGAGAAGACTGGGGAGAATTGTTGAATAACTTAAGGAATTACAATTTGACAGGTAGAATTAATCTGGGAGCCCGAGATAACTTCGAATTCCTTAGGAAAAGGGGCATAGCTCAATAGTGTTGAACTTGAAGACATGTTTTTAAGAATCCCAGAACTGAGCAAGAACATAGAGAAAGGGGAAATTGATCTTCCTAATATGCATGGATTGGAAGATAGATAAATGAAATGGTTCTAATTTGACCCATAATCCGCCATCTAGATTCTTTAAGATCAGTTATAGTTGTTTCAAGCTTATTTCTGTCATTTTTTGAAGTTAGGATGATGTTTAGAAGGTGAAGAGGAAGAGAAATCGCGAAGAGAGGAAAGTTAGGGATTTTAGAAGGATTGGGGATTTTATAGGCTGTAGAGTACTGTCAGAGAGGTGATTGCCTCTACCATCAGGTGGCACCTTTATGTGTTGAGGCGATTCCTTATTGTCTCTTCAGAAAGAGGCGATGCCTTTATGAAGAGGCGATGCCTCTCTAACAGTCAAAAGTTGACTTTTTTTACTGTAAAATGTCTATATTCTACGTGTTGATTCCAGTTATCAAATGAAGCAATTTTTATAATGAATATTCAGTAATTAATTGAAGGAAAAATGAATTCAAACATCCATCTTGTGCAAAATGTAAAAAAATGCTGAAGTAAATGGAGAATTCAAAATAGTAACAGTAAAATAGTTCAAAGGAGTAGAAATAGTCCTAATTTGAGGGAATCTGATCTAATCTCCTACTCATCATCCTCAACCTCATCATTTATGTGCACCTCATTTGCAGAATCAGCCATGGTATCATCTCCATCATCATTACTATCATCCTTAACATGCTTGGCAGTAGGCTCAGACTTAGCAGCAGGCTCCTCCTCACCAGTATGCTCCTCCTCATCACTCTCTGTAGCCCTATCCTCCTCATTATCGTCTTCCACTTGAAGGGCAGCCAGCTGACACTTGAGAGCAGTGACTCTAGCCTTACAAGCATCCAACTCCTCCTACAAGAATACAACAAAGGGTAAGAAATTATAAGAGCATGTATATATGTAGAAATAAGAGATGATTATTACCTTCCATTGTTGAGTGACTGTAGACGGCGGGGTTTAGCGCGCATCCAAGATTTTAGCAACCGCGATACTATTTGAGCTCGGGGCTCTAGAGAACACACTAACTCATGTTACAAAGATATGGCATGGAGATGAGGAGTCACCACCCAGGGTAATAATTGGGACAAATAAAAAAGGTGGTACTCGATTCCCTAAAAGAAAGCTAGCACCACAACCAGGAGATTCTGGATACGAAATACCAACTTCTTTCAGTCTTATGTTCATTTAGAATTACTTTATGAATTATTATCTTATTCTCTATTTACATGCAATTTCATATAAACCCAAAACAATAAACTCCAAGGCAAACTAGTCATGAAATATATAATTAGATAATGCATTCAATAAATCACATAATCTCTAAGTTAGTCTAATCTACATGGATTTTAAATAAATGAGTTAAAGTCTACATATTTTAAATTATAAGTGAACTAAAAGACCTAATTCCTTTTGATTTTAATTAAATGAACTTAAGTCTGCTAATTTTAATTCTAAATATGAGTTAAATCTACAAATTATGGATATTTAAATTAGTGGGCCTAATTCTACATGTTTTAATTAAATAGTGATCTTAAATCTATAAATTATGAAAAAAAAGCTTAAATTAAGTGGACTAAGTCTAAATTAATTAAACTAAATTAGGTGGGTCTATGTCTAATTAACTAAATGGGCCTAAGGATATTTCTAACCTAAAATCTAATCAATTATGGACCTAAAAAATATATTTTAATTAATTAAACCTAATTAATTATTAAATTAGATAGACTAAAAGAATTACCTAAACTTAAATAAATAAATCAAGACCTAAAGTGGGCTTAAGGCCCAAAACACACAAAAATAATAAATAAGCCCAAAAACAAATAAAAATACAAGAAAACAATTAAATAAGATCAAACAAATAATTAAATTATTCCTTACTAAAATCCTAATTTTTATTACATGCAACCTAAATTAATCTACTTCCTCCATTGATTTTAAATAATTACCTAATTGAAACCTAATTTTACTAACCAAGTTAATCAAAATAAACATGCAACCACAAATATAATTTTATTACTCCCACTATTGGGGCTACTACATTAATTCATAAAATAATTAATAAAATAAAATACAACAATAAATAAAAATAAAGATAATAAAAATAAAATAAAACCCTAGAAACTAAGTCTCTATGAGGCTTTATCCATAGTCTTCTACGGACTTCTCATGAAATTCATCCCTCCCACATGATTATCATGCGTTTTTCTCCATAATTACCATAAAAAAATAAAATAAAATAATGATTAATGAATAAATTATGATAATAACTTGAAAGAATAATAATAAAAATAATAATAAGAAAAAAAACAAAAAAACAAATAAATAAATAAATAATAGAAGAAGATGATATGCTTATGGATGATTTAGAGTGCTCCTCAGATTTGTGATTCACCATTTTTGATAAATCTTCGAATCTTTTTCTTCAAAAATTCTCTATGAACCTTGAATTAATTGCTAATAAAAGGAATTTTTGTAAAACATTCAAGAGAAAATCACATCTTTCTTCCTCTCTTCTTTTTCTTTTTCTTTCTCACCCGGCCTCCTTTTCTTTTTTTCTTCTCCTTCCTACTGCTTCCTTTCCTTTCTTTTTATAGTAGAACCAAGAAGCCTAACCTTAATCCTAATGTGATTCTAATTCTTAAAGTGTATTTAGGAATTTTAAACCGGGTAGGATTGAGTTAATTAGGAAGTTTAAACCAATTAAAACACTGAATTGGAAATAATTAGAAATAGGAAAAAATGGAAGAATTCAATTCCGACCAAGATTGTGTAATTTCGATCGGAATTATACAATCCTAATCGGAATTGTTGTAATTCCGACACACTTTTTTTACAAAAAGGCCCTCGAAAAAATTTAACTTTTGCAATTAGGTCCTAAAAAGAACTTTGCAATTTAGTCCCTGAAAACATTAAATCCTTCCTTTAAAAGCCCTTAGAATTTTTTAAAGATTAAGTATCGAAGACATTTTCATCACTAGAGTCCTTTGCTGCATCCATAACATAGCATCCCGAAATTGGGTGTCTACAGTGACGCTCATTAATAAGTCCCTCTAGGCCTCGATAACCCTATACATATACTCTCCTTGGTCTCGAGACATTTGCATGATCAATGAATTATTAAGACTACCCCTGTGTTAAGTCAAATTTAAAAATAGGTTTGCAGAAAAGAGAAACTCACATGTATGGAGGTCTTTGGGAGAAATGTGGGCTCTATGCTTATATCCAATATGAGGAACTTGTAGGACAGCTCGCCTGAGGGCACCTAGCATCAGGTCATTAAGTTTAGAGTGGTAACAAGCCTACCAGTAACCATGTGCAATCTATAGCTATAAGCACCATTAGAAGGTAGTGTGGTAGTTAAAGTACCCTCACCTTGTGGTATAATACGAGGGCACTGAGTAGGCCTCTCTTGAGTAGTAGGCCTAGTACAAGCAATTGGTGCCCTAAAAAAAGTAATAATAAAAAAAGCAAATAATTTTATTAAGCATACAATTTTAGGGTACCTGATGTAGAAGATGAGTTCGTGCGAAGTCTACATAGTAAGACTTCCTCCTTTTATAATTATCATCAACATCATCTCCCTCAACAGCACGATTTAGCTTCTCTTCCTCTAATAGATGAGCCGAAAAGATATCACGAGGAGGAGTAAGTGGAGGTCATCCTGCCTAAGCACCCTCACACTAAGATTGAATTCTCTCACCAAGGAACCAAACTCTATAACTGGGTCCTCAGAGTAACACCCTCTTTTGAGATAATGACCTAAAGCAAATTATAGCCTGAGATTATCTAGCCTTAGGACCCCATAAGTCTATGAGAATTTATAATAGCGAATAAGTGAGCGAATAAATTTGATTAGCAAATATATTACTAATGATGATTTGATTTGCAAGTACATACTTGGTTAGAGCTCAAGGGGTTTAAGCGCTCAAGATGGATGTGCACATGAATAACAACCCTCCTCTAAGCCTGACTGGGGCCCTACCTCACTATCGCTGGAAAAGGAGTATCGATAAGGTGAGTAATCCCTACTATCAGCTTCAGCTCTAGGGCCTAATCTTGCAAAGTAAAGAAGAAAGAGAAGAGTTGTCAATAGATCATGATCACAATATCTAAGTCAAACTTAATAGTGAAGGAAAAGAGAGAAATACCAGGATAGCGTGCCAGAAGCCATAAAACTATCTAAACCCTAGACAACCTCATCTATGCTCCAGTACAGATAAACCAGGGTATAATTCCCCTAATCATATGAGGCTACCAGGTTAAGATCTTTTAGAGGCGGTAGGAAGTATAGATCAATAGAACTCACTATGTCAGTAAAAAGTATAGTCCTAAACAAATAAACCAAGAAGGCCTTCACCACCTGATTAATCTGAAGGCTAGAAGTGGCAACGGGGTATAGTAACTCTTAATAGAGTCAACCTTCATAATATAAGTCCCCTTTATGTTCAGGACCATCGAGCCACTCTGGAGAGAGATGATGCAGACCTGCATCAAGAGGAGCAGGATCTCCTATGCATGCAATGCCATTCACAGCCACAAAAGAAACCAGGCCAGAGTAAACTTGCCAAAAGGAAGTTAGAAAGTATGGGTAGTGTCTGACCACCTCTCCATCAAAGCATGCAAGGGCTGGTAATCAATCCACCCTTGGGAACTCAATAAAGCAAGAATGAAATTAGAGAATCCGGTGTCAAATATACGGCCTTGATAGAGGGAGGAAAGCTATCATACCAAATATAGGCACCATTAAAGTTGCCAGTACCCTTTAGTATATGTGTATCAAGCTGATGAAAAATAAGGAGTTCAATGTTTAAATTGCACACATAAAATTTTTTAAAATTTTACTAATCACCAGTAAAGAGGCGAATGCCTCACCATAGAGGTGTTGCCTCCTCATAAGGTGGCGATCACCTTTATAAGTCCCCTTCCCTTATAAAAAGACAAATGCCTCTTCTCTAAGAGGTGATCACTTGACCGAAGAGGCGACACCTTTTTATGTTAGCAAACTAACATGATTTTCAATTATCTTTGATTTTTCTTTGTTTAATCACATGAATTCTCATTTTTCATGATTTATACATGGTTATAGTTAATAACCCGATGTTTTATAATCCTATTTGTAGGAAAAAAGCAAATAAACCAATCACTAACCTCTCTTGTGGCCAGTTTGTAAATATGAGACTGCATATTTATGAGAAGAGGGATCTCATCTCTAGGATTGAGACCAAAGTTTAGGCACTGCATGTACTCTAGGCATCACTTGGTCCTAAACAGGTAAATTTGGAGTCTATGAGGCATCTATGGCAATAGAGCTTTGAAAAGTGAAAAGAAAATTGAGAGAAAAAAAAGAAAGCTTGAAAAGTAAAAGTGAATTGAAGAAAAAAAAAAGCTTTATATGGAGGAGCATAAAGAGTAAAAAAGGAAGACTTGTTGAAAAAGAAAGAAGGGAGAAGCCTATTAACTAAAAGAAAGGATGACCCATGAAGTGGACATCCTAATGGAACATAAAAAAAAATCCCAAGTGGATAAAAAAGAACAAATGACGATGATTATGTCACTTCTTGGATGTATCCCAAAATTATAGATTGAAGAATTAGAAATTTTCTGATCGAAGCATTAGTTTGAAGAATGTCTGGTTAGGTTGTATTCCTAAAGTACATCTTTTGTTGTGTGTGATGACTCGGGCTAGGAAAACCCATGATCACTATTATAAGTGATGACTCGGGCCAAGAAAACTCGGAATCACATTTCTGTGTGATGACTCTAGCCAGGAAAACTTGAGATCATTATTGTGAGCGATGACTCAGGCCAAGAAAACTCAGGATTGCATTTCTGTTTGATGACTAGGGCTAGGAAAATCTGGGATCATTGTTATGAGCGACAACTTAGGCCAGGAAAACCCGAGATTATATTTCTATGTGATGACTCGAGCTAGAAAAACTCAAGATCACTATTATGAGCAATGACTCCGGCCAAGAAAACCTAGGATCGTGTTTCTGTGTCAAAAAGTCTCAAGATTCACATCTTTTCTACTCAGTGAGTTTCGCATCAGAAAGGCTTAGAGTTCATGCCAAATTTTATAATAAGTAACTGATTGGGCTAGAAAAATCCAAGGAACATAATTATGTTTCCCTAGTTCTATGTTAGAAAGGCTCATGATTCATGTCTTTTCTACTGAGTGAGTTTCATGTTAAAAAGGCTTAGAGTTCATACTTAATTTATAATGAGTAACTAATCCGGTCAGGAAAACCTGAGGAACACAATTACGTTTCCCCATTTCTATATCATAAAGGCTCAGAATGACATCTTTTCTATTGAGTGAGTTTCATGTTAAAAAGGCTCAGAGTTCATACTAAATTTGGAATACGTAACTCATCAGGCTAAGAAAATTCAAGGAACATGGTTACGTTTCTTAAGTTCTGTGTTATAAAGGCTCAGGATTCACATCTTTTCTACTGAGTGAGTTTTGCATTAGAAAGGCTTGGAGTTCATGCCAAATTTATAATAAGTAATTGATCGGGTTAAGAAAACTCGAGGAACACGTTTACATTTCCCCAGTTTTGTGTCAGAAAGGCTCAAAACGCCACCTTTTCTATTAAGTGAGTTTTATATTAGCAAAGGTCAAAGTTCACACTAAATTTATAATGAGTAACTGATTAGGTCAAGAAAACCTGAGGAATAGGGCTATGTTTCACCAGTTCTGTGTCAGAAAGGCTCAGGATTCCATCCTTTTTTACTTAGTGAAGCTTGTGTTAGAAAGGCAAAAGATTTAAGCTAAATTTATAATGAGTGGTTGATCAGGCAAGAAAACCTGAGGATTACAGTTACATTTCAAATTAAAGTTTGACCTTTCAGGCTTA
Organism: Mallotus nudiflorus; assembly: GCA_947683625.1. Lineage (NCBI taxonomy): Eukaryota > Viridiplantae > Streptophyta > Magnoliopsida > Malpighiales > Euphorbiaceae > Mallotus > Mallotus nudiflorus. The sequence goes on along the minus strand of CANTUR010000283.1, from coordinate 5,713,166 downwards.
AATTCCCAAAATTGATGGCCCAAGTGAAGCTTGTAGGTCAGGTATGTCGTTCTTGCTATTTGTTATGCATGTTGCTTTTTTTAAAAATCAATTTTATAAATCCATTATTTTAAAAAACTAAGGGGGCAAATTGAGGACACCTTCGGTTTGATTGGCCCGCAATAACAGCTCGGTGATGACGTAGTCCAAATTTTGAATGCAAGAAGAGCCCGAGATCTTATTTCGAGTGGTTGAACCTAACCAAAGTTCTCATAGCTAACCAGAACCCAAAACACTAAGCCTGTTAGCCCTCTATCCAGCCTAAACTAGGCCTTTTAGGTCCAAAGGCCTAGCAAGCCTAGTGAAGAGTTATCGCCTTTTCACTTTAGCCATTGGTGAGATGACACCTCACCAAATAGTCGTCACCTCTTCACAACTATCCCCTGCAGCAATAAATGCTATATATTATTGCATTTAGCACAAAAATTGACCTTCTTATCTCTAGTTTATAGTTTTGAATGAAGAAACAAGAATTTTAGGGTATGAAATAATGAAAAAAGAAGAAAAGCAATGATGAAAATGCAAGGTGGAAAGTAACTTTGATTTTTTGGAAAATTAGGAAAAGAGAAAGAAGAGGCTTAAGAGAGGCATGTGGCTAAGGGAAAAGGGGGCTAGCCATTCTGATAAGGCAGCAGAAAGAGCGAGAGAAAAAAAAATAAAAAAAATGTTCTTGAGAAAAGAAAGGGAAGAGGAAGGAAAAGAGGGAACTTGAAGTTAGGAATCCATTTCTTGGGAAGAAAGAAGGAGATTCTTGAATTCAACACTTCGAAAACGAACCAAACAAGCTTTGAAAGCTTCAGTTAAGAGCATCAAATGGGTCCAAATAAGTGAGAATTCTTATTTTCAAACTTTAAATTCTTTACTTTGCGTGAAATTCCATTTTTTCATGTTATATCTTTTTCGTGTTTATTGCTTTTTTAGGATTGTATTTAAAGCTTGAATATATGAATTATTAAGCTTTTAGTTACTAGTTTATGTTGATTTGCATGAATATTTGAGTTGCTTAGGATTTAAGAAACTTGTGTTTTTTATGCTGTTGTGCCTGTTGAAGAGGCGTTGCCTCTCAAAGGGGCATCGCCTCTTGACTTAGAGGTGATAAACTTTTGTGTAAAGTCTTACACAACTCTACTTTATTTTAGTGTCTTTTTGGTATATGATATGTATATGCTCCCCCTTTTTTCCTTGATATTGCATGAGAATGCTATGTTTTTGGGATTAATTGAATAATTAATACATGTTCACATGAATTTACATGCCTATGTTTATATTAATATAATTTGAATTGCCTTGTAAATAAAGCTATTTATTTAAATATGAGCTAACCCTTATTTGTTGTAAGTTTTGGTGATTTTTAATCACTATGTAATTAGTGGATTAATTAGTTCTTAAGGGGTTTCATTTGGGTTAGTTCTTGTAATAATTATATAGATTATTGTAATCCCTAATCCTTTCCTAGTTTATTTGAAATGAATGTTTGTAAATTTATTTACAATATTTGATTTGAATGTCAAGGTAATAAATATATAAAAGGATTAATGTGCAAACCCAAATTGAATTATAAAATTGGAAACGTTTGCAAACCACAATAATAAGGAAATTATTATGAATGTGAATGAACAATATATTGCTTGTGAATGAACAATATATTGCTTGTGAGAGAATAGTTCTCAAATAGTGAAAAGAAAATCTCTATATAAAGGGATTGAAATTCATTAATGAGAAGGTTAAGATTAAGAAAAGAAAAGATAGATTACTCTCCAAATTCTTTCAATATTATAGTTCTTTAAATTATCTCCAAACTCTCTCTAAATTCTCTCAAAATCATTATACTATAAAATATTTTTCTTCTAGTTAAATACTACTAAATTCAAGTTTAGTTCTATAACAAAATAAGTAATTCAATCTTTATTTTCACAACACGTTATCAGCACGAGGAGCTCTCGATCAAAATAATAAGAAATGGTTCTAACCTTATGGATGGCTATGCCTCCTACCAATTTATATTTATGCACATTTATTTTTTATTATTTATGTTAATGGAAGGCTATACCCCATTTTATATTAATGGACGGTTTTGCCCCATATTTATACATATCGTTATGTTAACTCACTTGCTATAAATAATCATATCAACATTATTTATTGGTTTTACTTTATATAATTTATTTCTCAATATATTATATTAAAAAAAAAAATTCTAACGGCTATATTTTTATTACCAACGGTAATATAACGGTAATAAACGGCTATATTTTTTATTATAAATAGATGAGCTATAAATTTTATTCATTCACACAAATTCATACATTTTCTCTTTCTCTCTTTACTCTAAATTGTAAACATGATTTGGTATATTTATATTTGTGTTTTGATCATGACTATTATAATAGTTTTAGGAATAATTAATATGGAAGATGATTTTCTATTTGATATAATTTTAAGTATTATTGTATCATTTTTTGTATCACTATTATTTCTTGCAATATTCATTCATGATATAATTAATTAGTAAATTCTGATCATGTTTGATTTTTTTTAGTAGTCATCAAATTTATGAATTCTAATTGAGTTATATTTTTTTTATTAGTTATCATAATGACAAATCTAGCAAAGCTTGAGTTCGTTGCTCTTGACATCACGGGAAAAAATTATATGTCTTGGATTCTAGATGTAGAAATGCATCTTCAATCAATGGGGTTAATTGATACCATAAAAGAAAATAATAACACCTCATTGCAAGATAAGGCCAAGTCTATAATTTTTCTTCGTTGTCATCTTGATGAAGGATTAAAATGTGAATATTTGACTGTCAAAGATCCAAGTGTTCTTTGGAAGGATCTAAAAGACATATATGATCATCAAAGAGATGTAATACTACCAGTAGTCACTGATGAATGGAGAGCTTTACGCTTTCAAGATTTCAAAAAAGTGAGTGACTATAATTCTGCAATGTTCAGAATAGTATCACAATTAAAATTCTGTGGACAGACAGTCACAGATGAGGATATGCTAGAGAAAACTTACTCCACATTTCATGCATCAAATGTTACACTGCAACAACAATACAGGATGCAGAGATTTAAAAAATATTCTGAACTAATTTCATGCCTACTGGTAGTTGAGAAAAATAATGAACTCTTGATGAAAAATCATCAGTCTCATCCCACTGGCTCAATAGCATTTCCAGAAGCAAATGCTACAAATTATTCCAGATATAAAAATTCCAATAGCCGTGGACGTGGGAGAGGTAGAGGTCGTGGACGTGGAAGAGGTCAATTCTTTGGCCATGGTCGTGGAAATAAATATAATAATACTCCACAACAAACTCAGACTCAACCTCAAATGAAGTTAAAATCAATCATCAGTGGTGTTCAAGAAAGGCCTCAACATAAGTCTGAAACTGTGTGTTTCAGATGTGGTAGTAAAGGACACTGGTCACGAATTTGTCGAACACCACCACATCTTTGCCAACTTTATAAGGTATCATTGAAAGGCAAAGAAAAGGAAATAAACTTCAATGAGCATCATACTCATGTTAATGATAGAACTCATCTAGATGTTTCTGATTTTACTGATGATTTTATTGACAATGGAAATTGAGACATCTCTAATTTTAAGTATATTGTTATTACTTATTTGATTCTGAAGAATATGTTATTGTTATGTATGTTATTTTTAAATTAAATAAAATGTCCTACTTTACAATTATTTTATGTTTTTACCTTAATTGATTAATTTTTTTTGTTTATCTATTTTGAAGTTTAATATGGATTGTACTCAACATAAAGACAATATTGGAGATCTCTGCATACCAGATAGTGGTACTACACATACTATCTTGAAAAATAGAGATTATTTCTCTGAAATAAAGCCCACAAAGGCAGTTGTAAAAACAATATCAGGTCCTGTAGATCTGATTGAAGGAATTGGCAAAGCTAAATTTATGTTACCAAATGGAACAAAGTTTATAATTGATGAAGCTTTGTTTTCACCAAAATCAACAAGAAATTTGTTGAGTTTTGATGACATATATCGAAATGGGTGTGATACCCAATCTATTACTATAAATGGTAACAAATATTTAAATATAGTTTCCTATGAATCAGGAAAAATGCAAGTATTGGAAAGACTGCCAAAACTCCCTACTGGATTGCATTACATGCATATACATGTAATTGAATCAAATATGGCAGTAAAAGAAAAATCTTATGATCCTTCAATAATAAATTTATGGCATGACAGATTAGGTCATCCTGGATCAGTAATGATGCGAAGGATAATTGAGAATTCACATGGGCATCCCTTGAAGGGGCAAAGAATTCCTCAATCAAATGAAATGCCATGTACAGCTTGTTCTCTTGGAAAATTAATCTTGAGACCTTCACCATCTAAAATTCAAAATGAATCACCTATGTTTCTTGAAAGAATTCAAGGTGATATATGTGGGCCAATTCACCCACCATGTGGACCATTCAGATATTTTATGGTATTAATTGATGCATCTAGTAGATGGTCACATGTTTGTCTATTGTCAACTCGTAATGTTGCATTTGCAAGGTTGCTTGCTGAAATTATTAAATTACGAGCACAATTCCCTGATTATACAATCAAGAGGGTAAGACTTGATAATGCTGGTGAATTTACATCTCAAGCATTCAATGATTATTGTATGTCTACTGGGATCATTGTTGAGCATCCTGTTGCCCATGTACATACTCAAAATGGTTTAGCTGAATCATTGATTAAACGACTTCAGCTTATTGCTAGACCATTAATAATGAGAACAAAGCTTCCCATTTCAGTTTGGGGTCATGCAATCTTACATGCTGCTTCATTAATTCGCATCAGACCTAGTGCATATCATAAATACTCCCCACTATAATTGGCATTTGGTCAAGAGCCAAATATTTCCCATCTCAAAATTTTTGGTTGTGCAGTATATGTACCCATTGCGCCACCTCAGCGCACAAAAATCGATCCTCAACGAAGATTGGGAATTTATATTGGGTTTGAAACACCCTCGATTATTAGATATCTTGAACCTCTAACTGGTGATGTTTTTACAGCACGTTTTGCTGATTGCCAATTTAATGAGGTTATTTTCCCAACATTAGGAAAAGGGGAGAAAGAAGGGAAAAGGGATATTTCATGGAATGAACCATCATTATTGCATTTGGATCCTTACACAAAACAATGTGAATTAGAAGTGCAAAAGATTGTGCACTTACAAGCAATTGCAAATCAATTGCCAGATGCATTTACTGATACAAAAAGAGTGACTAAATCATATATACCAGTAGTCAATGCTCCTGCTCGTATTGAAATTCCAGAAATAAAACTTGAGAATAAAGACACTCATGAGTCTAAAACACGCCAGAAGCGTGGAAGACCAATTGGTTCTAAGGATAAAAATCCTTGAAAGAGAAAGGGAGTAGATAATCATATTGATAGCGAGGAAAATATCCCTGAAGAAATAGAAAATAAAGAAAGTCATGAAACATTGTCATATACTGTTGCATGTGAAATCATAAATGACAAGGATGATCCTGAACCAAAATCAGTCATGGAATGTCAAAATAGGCATGATTGGATAAAATGGAAAGATGCTATGCAGGCTGAATTGGACTCACTAAATAAACGAAATGTTTTTGGGCCAATTATTCCTATGCCTAAAACTGTGAAACCTGTAGGATACAAGTGGGTCTTTGTATAAAAGAGAAATGAGAAAAATGAAATAATAAGGTACAAAGCTAGACTTGTAGCTCAAGGTTTTTCACAAAGGCTAGGAATTGATTATGATGAAACGTATTCTCCTATTATGGATGCAATTACATTCAGGTATCTGATTAGCCTAGTAGTTTCTAAAAAATTAGAAATGCGTCTTATGGATGTTGTGACTGCTTATTTGTATGGATCACTTGATAGTGATATTTATATGAAAATCCCTGAAGGATTTAAAATGCCTGAAGCATTAAGTACAAAACCCAAAGAAATGTATTCAATCAAGCTCCAAAGATCTTTATATGGGTTAAAACAGTCTGGGCGCATGTGGTATAATCGTTTAAGCGATTATTTGATTAATAAAGGATATGTGAGTAATATTATTTGCCCATGCATTTTTATTAAGAAAATAATATCCGGATTTGTGATTATAGCTGTATATGTTGATGATTTGAATATCATTGGAACAGAAAATGAGATCCATGAAGCAACAGTATACTTAAAGGAAGAATTTGAAATGAAAGATCTTGGAAAAATCAAGTATTGCCTTGGTTTACAAATTGAGCAAATGCACAATGGGATATTCGTGCATCAATCAAATTACACAGAAAAGATCTTGAAACGCTTTAATATGGATAAAGCAAATCCTTTAAGTACTCCAATGGTCGTTAGATCACTCAATATTGAAACTGATCCATTTCGACCCTGTGAAGAAAATGAAGAAATTCTTGGTCCTGAATTTCCATATCTCAGTGTCATTGGAGCTCTAATGTATCTTGCTAATTGTACTAGACCTGACATTTCTTTTGCAGTTAATTTATTAGCGAGGTTCAGTTCAACTCCAACAAAAAGGCATTGGAAAGGGGTCAAACATATACTTCGATACCTTCGAGGAAATGTTGATTTGAGTTTATTTTATTCTAACAATTCAAAACAAGAATTGATTGGTTATGCAGATGCAGGGCATTTATCTGATCCTCATAAAGCAAAATCTCAAACAGGCTATGTGTTCACAAATAATGGAACTGCAATTTCTTGGCGTTCCCAGAAACAAACGCTTGTCACTACTTCCTCAAATCATTCTGAAATTATTGCACTACATGAAGCAAATAGAGAGTGCGTGTGGCTTAGATCAATGACACATCATATTGAAGAATCTTGTGGTTTTCCAGTCAACAAAAGTCCAACAATTTTATATGAAGATAATGCAGCATGCATTGCACAGTTAAGGGAAGGATATATCAAAAGTGATAGAACCAAACATATACCTCCAAGATTCTTTTCATTCACTCAAGAGCTAATAAAAGACAATCATATAGATATCAAGTATATTCAGTCTAGCCATAATTCAGCTGATCTCTTCACAAAGGCACTTCCAACTACAATATTTAGAAAGCACGTTCACGATATTGGAATGCGACATCTGTTTACTATGTGAAGGAAGATTATACATATTAACTTGAGGGGGAGAAAATCATGCACTGTACTCTTTTTCCTTAAGCTAAAGTTTTTCCCACTGGGTTTTATTTAGCAAGGTTTTAACGAGGCAGTTGCAAAATATTGTTATTCAAGGGGGAGTATTATGAATGTGAATGAACAATATATTGCTTGTGAATGAACAATATATTGCTTGTGAGAGAATAGTTCTCAAATAGTGAAAAGAAAATCTCTATATAAAGGGATTGAAATTCATTAATGAGAAGGTTAAGATTAAGAAAAGAAAAGATAGATTACTCTCCAAATTCTTTCAATATTATAGTTCTCTAAATTATCTCCAAACTCTCTCTAAATTCTCTCAAAATCATTTTACTATAAAATATTTTTCTTCTAGTTAAATACTACTAAATTCAAGTTTAGTTCTATAACAAAATAAGTAATTCAATCTTTATTTTCACAACAGAAATAATTTAATAATCACATGTAATAAAATATAAAATACAAACGGAGGCCAACCGCAAGATTGGGCGGGCATTCAAAGCTTATACCCAGTTTCCGAACCCGAATATTTGATGATGGTTTCTGTGAACCTCCGTAAAATTTAGTTGCTATAAAGTATCCCGGTTTTCATCCGAGTGACGACTCCATCTCTTTTTGGGCTTTAAAAAAATTTATTTAGTAATCCTAATAGGTCTTGAGCTTACAGAGTGCCGTGGTCACCGTACACTTAAGTGCGTGGCCTAAAATCCTGCCACACACGCTAACCTAATTATTGTAGATAAAAAATTATTTAAATATGTACTTTCTAACTCAATTACCTTTGTAATTTACTAAAAATATTTTTAGATATTAAGTTATTTTAAAATAAAAATTACATAATTTAAATAAAAATTGAAAAATATTTTAATATTCATAAAATCATAAAATTCAGACTATGAAAATAATAAACTATAAAATATTATGAATTCTACATTGCAAATTGTAAAAATTTAAAATTCTAAATTAAATAATCAACAAAATTGATTATACAAATGTAAATTTTATTTTTATTTTAAATTGACACTGTTAAAAAATATACATATAAATAAAATATTTTTAGAAACGTAAAATTCTTAATTAAATAATTAACAAATATTGATTATACAAATGCATATTTATTTAATTTTAAATCGACATTACTCAAAACTATTAGTAAAAATAAAATATTATTAAATTTAAAATTAAAGTAAGTGAATATTAAAAACTTATATTGCTAGTTTAAAACTCAAATTAATTATTATAAATAGAAATACTTTTAAATTTGTGCCTTTTACTTTAATTAAGTTAATAATCTACAAATTATTATTTTATAATTTTTAATTAATTATTTTTATTCAAAATAACAATTAATATCTCAAAAAATATTTTAATATTCATAAAATTATAAATAATGTAAATTAAGTAAATCACATTTTTGCCAATATTAAACTGAATGCAACCAATAAACTATTGATAATTAAAACATTCTAAAATGAAAGTACCTCACCTTTTCTATCAACCTTTCTCCTTTGCATCAAATTATCAAAGTAATAGTGTTTCAAAGCCCATGTAAGCGACTAATAAAAAAGTCAGAAGTGAGAACTTCTCTTTCTATTAGCCACTTGTTTTTCAAAAGTGGTTTTGGCAGTGGATTAAGGTTTTTACCAAAAACCACCATCTCATCTTCTTAGTTATTCTTTTTTGTTTGTCCTTTTGTTTAATAAAATCTTAGAGTAGTTTAGTTCTCAAACGGAACCAGCTCCAAAGGCACCAGCACTAATCCAGACTAGCAGCAGGGCCGGAGGTGAAGATAGTCCGAAAATAAAGAAAAGCCTCTGCCCTCATGCCAGACCTAGTAGCCTTTGGATTCTTCAGCCAGTCGACGGCAGTAGCTGCTGGAAGAAGAAGATCGCTGTAACACTAGTTCGTCGCCCCAATTCGGTGAGGAGAAGCCAGTCCAGTGATGGAAAAATTTGCAAGAAGAAGTCGGCCTGGATAGCAGATAGAGAGCTTTTGATCCACCATTTTCAGGCAGCTTACTTCCTTTTGTGCAAACAAACTTTTGTTCAATCTTTATTGCATTATATGTTTGCACTTGAGTTATATTTGTTAATTCTCTTATTTCCAGTCACACGTTTAGCAGTAAACCGGTGACATTTGTTTTTCCTAGTTTTTCAGTCCCTATTTACTTAGTGTAAAAACTATTCCCAAGCGGTCTAGTTTTGAGGTGTCTACACAGGAGACTACCCGCACAGTAGTCCCGGAAAAGTAATAGGGAAGAGGACTAATCCCTCTTTTTATTCTTGATTTTGTTCTTAGGGTTTGATACCCACTATGTACTCCTATCTGAGGTTATTTTGAAGTAATGGAATCATCGATTTCATGACAAAAAAAAAAAGCCCATGAAATCTCCTCATGTAAGTAACACGTTAGGATAGTGCTCTCTAGTTTCTCTCAACCGGTAGAGAAAAAAGTTAAGGACCAGTCCTTATTCTCCGTGAGAAAAACCGGTCCTTATACCTTATCTTCTTCTTTCTCTCCCTTTTCTTCTAGTTATTGTTGTCTGTCTTTTCTTTCTTTGTTTTAGTCTTTTTAGAGAAAGACTTTTGCTTTGTTTTTTTTATCGTTGTTGCAGTGCTCTGTTTCTTACAGATCAAAGGAACGCGATAGATGGAGCCAAAGGATAGGCCTCCGACGTAGGACACTGAGGTGGCGGTTGAACCAGTCCAACGATGCAGCCTTGTCCGCAAATTTCAAATGTAACCAGGCGATAAAAGGGGCTATAGGGACATGCACCTTAGAGTCTTTAGTTTATTTAAGAAAATAAAATGATAAGAAAAGTATAATATGACCGATTAAAGGCGACTAAATACATATGCAAAAGAAAAAGGAAATATTTTCAAGTTAAGCTCTTAATAAGAGATGATTTTTGCAAACTCCCATGTAAAGTTGGGAATAGCTTCTAGGAAAAAAGCTAGAACAACTTGAATGGGAAATTTTAGTCAATGTCAATGCAAACAAAACGAGTGTCATAAAAATAAGACAAGTAGTTACCTAGTGCAAACATAAAAGATACCTTATGCAACTGACTTTCTACCACTATGTAATTGATAGTTTGATACTTTCTAACTATTGTCTTTGTATCATCCTCTCTTTACCACAAAGAATTCTTTCAACTTAGCAACTTAGCATGCTCTTGATATACTTGAAAAAGTTTATCCAAATTTGTAAAAAATATGCTTGGTTCAGGATCTATTTCAACATTAAAGTTATTCATTGAAAGTTGAACTTCATCGGTCGAAGCTTGAACTTCATTAATAGAAATTTCTCTAAAGTTAGCCATATCACCTTCAATCTCTCTTTCTCATGCACCAGTTGTATTTATTGAATCTTCATGTTCAGTATTGCCAAAGAGCTGTTGAAATATTCTCGTGTGGAGTTTTTTTATCATACTGATGAATAGAGAAGAGATATGATATTTGATTGCATGGAGGAGTAGTAACTTTTGAAAATTGAAACTCCACAAGTTCAACTCCAAATAACTTAGCTTCACCAAATTATATATGAACTTCACCATTGTAAGTTGGAATTGAAGAAACTCTATTTTGAACTTTGTACAATTTTTTTATTTTTATTCTTTAAAGGTATGATCGCAATAAAAATTGTATTGAAATATAATCAGCAATTTTTGTTTTTTGTTTTTTTTAAATATCTATGAAAATTAATTTATGTTTTTATAATATTTGTATGCTTATTTTTATTTCTTTATTTTTAAAGTGTACTGATGGAGAAAAATATTTTTGAACTCTTTATAAACATAATTTAAATAAGACATGAAAAAAGAATTTTAGGACAAAACAAATAGGGAGTTTTTATTTATATTGGATGTATTACACTTTAGATAAGATTTATGACACATCAATCAAATTATTTAAATTTGATTATTTAAAATGAAACATATATTTTTTTATTATAAATTTTACCATCGGCTATAATACGTCAAGCGTAGACAAGAATTTGCCAAATAAATATGATATGTTGACGATGATCCTTTTCCCTCTCTTATCCTACAATTACAGACTTTAGTTAGTTGTAGGGTTTAATCGGTAAAATTCTATAGTTATTTTACTTTTTAATTTTTTTTATTTTACTTTATTTTTATTACTATTGAAATGGAGAAAATTTATTATTTAATAATAATTATTAACAAAGTATATGTTATTTTATAAAAAATAAAGTAACTACAAAATGCATCAATTCATTCAAATCTGTTTTGAAAACTTTTACGACATTATTTATTTATTTTGTTGTTGTAGTAAGGGCATTATCGTCATATGATGATCTGATAAGCAGAAATGTTCATTAATTCTGTTCATTAAATAATCTTAATTAGAGTGGTTAACTGTTGAAGTTGTTGGTAGATTGAACATTTCATTCAAATCCAAACTGAACATTTATTAAAAATTAAAATTAAAATTAAACTGTAAATCAGTAGCAGTTCGATCATTAATTAAATTTTCGGTTAAATTAAAATATCAAAATACATGTTCAGAAAAATTAATATTAGTAGTTTGATGGTAATAACAAATTTTGCTGTGGTTTTTCAAAATCTGGTGTTAGTATGGCTTTTAAGGTTTCAGATTCAATGTTCCTTATATGCAAACTGAACATAATCTGAAATTTAAATACATTAAAAAATTAAAGTGCCTTTATCACTAAGCTATATCAACTTGGGAATTTTTCGATGTATAATATTTAATTATTTTTTTAATTCTTTTGATTTTAATTAATTTTTTATTTTTTGGATTGGGAAGAGGTAAGATTTTTATGTGTGAATTCCATTCCCATATATATATATATTTTTTCAAACTACTATTAAAGAGAATCAATCCCGTAACTAGATTTTTATGTGTGAATTCCATTCCCATATATATATATATATTTTCAAACTACCATTAAAGAGAATCAATCCCGTAACTAGATCGAAACAGTTTTAGGTGGATGATTTTGAACTCCCATTTTTTTTTCTTAGGGGCATCAAAAGCTTTGAAAATGCCTTACAATCCTCTAAAGAGTAGTTTATAAAATAAAAAATAAAAAATAAAAATGAGAATTGGAATTGAAATTGAAATTGAAATTGAAATGAGTAATTTTAATTTGTAGCATTTGGATCATTAAAATTTTGCATGGAATTGAGAGTGGATTTCCTTATTAATGGAAATTGCTCAAAAAATGATTTTCATTTACATAAAATTAAGTTAAATTTTATAAATTAATCAAAATTTTAAATGTTTTAGATATTATTAAAAGTTATGAAATATAATATTTTTTGAAGTAATAAAATAAAATATATAAATTCATAATAATAATTATTTAATATATTTTCATATATAAATAAGATAAATTTCAATTTTGATTCTATTAAAATTTTTACTTCGTTTTCAATTTCCCTTTATTCTTATTTCGATTTCAAAATGTGAAACCCCCTAAATTAATTGAAAAGCTATAGCTTTTGATATAGTTTCAAGAAATGCAGTTTCTTGCACCATTTTGCTTCACTCATCAATGCTCATACCGAGGTACAATATCAATTAAATGCTCTCTTCTCTTCCCACTATATATATATATATACACACTTGCATTTCCATATTCAAGAATTCAAACCAACCTAGCCAATTATTATCCATCCTCTGTTCTCATCTATAACCAGTTGGTTGAAGAACATGGCTACTCTTTCTGAGGCTGTAATTGCCAAGGAACAAACACCAGCTGATGACACGATAAGCCACCAAGATGAGGCTGCTAATGGGATGAATGGTGAGAGTGGAGCTGAGTCTCAAGAGGGGATGAAAATGGCTGCAAAAGAAGCTGAATCTGAGGCTTCCAAGGAAGACGCGGCTGCGAAAGAAGAGGTAGCAGTTGAGGTTGAACCTAAGACTGGAGTATCTTTTCCTGTTAAGTTGGCTGATGGGAAGCCGCTGTTGAGTTTTGGTGTGAGGAAGAAGTCTATGCTTGGCATGGGGATCAAGATTTATGGCTTTGGTAAATCTCTATCTTAAAACTTGTTTCTTTTTTCAGTCCATGATATCAAGAGTGCTTGAACTGTGCAAACAATAACATCATGAGCTTACACCTGCTCTGATCTACTATTAGTACTAAGATGATAAATCATTCAGAAAAAGTTCTAGCGACAAGTGTACAATCATGAAAATTGTCTTCCAGAACATCATCGAATTTCTTTGATCTCAAGTCTTAACCCAGCGTCCATGTCATCGTCTTCTTGAAACATTTTGCAGGTTTATACGCAGACAGTGAGAAACTAAAAGATTGCATGAAGTCGAAGATTGGGAACGCCCCATCAAAGCCAGCAAAGGTAATGTATCAGCCAATAATTGACTGCGATGCGGCGATGACAGTGCGTTTGGTGATTGTGTTTTCTCGCCTCACCATAAACATGGTAAAAAAGAGCTTTGATGAAAGTATAGGCGCATCTATTAAGAAAATGAACGGTGGAAAGAAGGATGATGAGCTTGCAAGCAGGTAAATATACTTCTTATCATTGCAACTACACTACTGCTGTATTACACCTATCTATCTGCCACTAAAATTTACATTTTGTGCGTTCGAACAACAGGGTCATGGGTCAAGCATCGGATGAAATCAAGCTAACAAGCGGTTCAGTGATTGAGATTTCTCGTCTTCCTGGATATGTTCTTGAAACTAGAGGTAAGTGCTGAAACACTAGATAGTTTCATGTTATGAACACACCAAAATCTAATGCAGGACACACTTTTGATAAATGCAGTGATGGGAGAGATGGTCAGCAAAGTTGAGAGTGAACTTCTCTGCAGGGCATTCATCTACTTGTATCTCGGGGATGATCCATTCGACAAGGATGCTAAAGAAAAATTTGGGACGTTTCTGCTTTCTCTGTTCTAATTCACAGATCAAAACATTTTCCATACAGAAACAGAATAATGTAGCTGGTTTTAGCGACTGAGAAATTGCTCAATAAGGCAGATTAAGGTGAGACTTTCGCGGGTTCCTATGACAAAATCTTGGGTGTTGTCAATCCTCTTTCGTCTATCTCTCCATGTTATTTGCAGAATTTAATGAATTAAATGACTCTAATTCCAAGTTTTGAACAAAGTTTATTATTCTTCTCTTTATCAACAGCTACAATGTCATCAAACTCACTCCCTATATAACAAAAAGGCAGATCGTACCATCACAAAGAGGCAACATAAATGGGGAAAAAAAAATCTTGTTGCTCAACAATGTGATGGAGTTACCTCAGTATTGATTGCCAGCTAGCATATGCAGCTTGTAAAATCTCAATCTAGGAGTGTCCTAACGACCCAAACAAGCAAGTGCATACATATGTTACAAATCTTAAGGTTCTAGCTTACAAGCAAGCCTCCATTACAGGGGTGAGATCATGGAAATCCATAAAGAACCTTCCTTGGATCCAACTGCCCACTGCAATAACTTGATGACACAGTAGATAGCTCCTGGTAGCCTTTCCACTCTTCAAAAGGTTTCAAGATGATTGGGGTTTCAATGGCAGCGGAATCCACACGTAACATGGTTTTGTAGTCATCATCCCCCAAATCTTGGAGAGCCTTGGCCTTTTTCTCCCAAGGATTCCATACAGCTGCATAGTCAATGATGCCCCATATATGTAGTTAAGAAAAATGAGTGATCATAGTCTAGAAAAATAACCAGATAGAAACATTTCTGAACCTGCATCAGCCAAGCCATCCTTCCGAAGCACAAAGGTTCTCTTCTTCTCATGGTCTATAATGGCAATCTTTGCAGGGGTGCTCAAATATATTCTGTCAATCTGATATGATGATATCCATTAGCAAGATCAAGAGTGAGATACTTCAATACATACATGAATTAAATGCCAAAATACATTCAGAAATGGTATGAGATCACAAAATATTAGTAATGGATGGTTATTCACATCCACATTGGAGGCCCAAGAAAGCATAGTACCTCGGTGTCAAAAGTAATTGCATCTGCCTGCTCAGTGAACCTTTCTCTGCGCATCAGATTATCGAGGTAATCAAGTGTCTCCAAGCCCTCAACACGCACTTCGCTGCAAATAAAACAGGATTATGTAATCTTTCTGAAAGAACAAAATGTGGTATTGTCCGAACTAAGCTCTGAGTAAGATATGCATGTAAAATAAGAAATGATATGTAGGCTAAGAGCAAAAGTAGGTAAGAAAATGCAAAATTCAGAGAAAATGTGATTGCCATCTAGATTCTAAATAGGACCTCAATAGTGACAAATTTCAGTCTATGCCAATATGACCAGAGCAAGCTCTTGTAAATTTAAAAGACTAACCTGACATCTGATACTGATAAATAGTTGCAAAGCGCAAATGTAAAAGAGAACACCTTGTTATCTGTATTTCTCACACGTGGTATCAAAGTGAGCTTGCCAGGACTAAGAGAGATGCGAAGCCGCAATTCAAAGCTGCAAATTACAAAAGGTAAACATTTATATGCGTAACATTTTAACCTTAATCTAGTCTTAAGTTGCTTGCAAAATCTGCTGGCGTACCTACGTGGCCAGGTCTTCAAATCCTCTTCTGTGGATTTCAAGATCAGATCCACTGTTGACTGATGGTTCATTGGGGGCAAAGGAGAAGGATCACCATCCAATGACCACAATCTATTCCTTGCAAATCCATGTTTCTCCAGTGAACCAAGATTTCCAAACTGAAATAGTAGAGCAGAGTTCATAATCTCAACACTATAAAAATGAAATTTATTGTGATGATTCATTGTCACACAAATGACAAACCTGTGGATAGCAGACCGGTATACCTCCAATGATGGCTTTAGGTAGCTTCCAAGCAGCCTACAGATAAGATTTTTACAAGGACTTAGAAGTTCAGTAGATTTAATAAATATAACAACTCAAAGAACACAGCTAAGTTTTAGGCAAACACTGAGCTCTTTTGAAGAAGCAAAATGTGCTGTGTGTGAGTAATGAGAAAAGAATGAATAGCGTAAGCAAAAGGAGCAATTAAAAACTAATGACAACAAGAGTAGATGACTGTATCATATAAAAACTTAAAGTAGGTTCAGCATATGTTTATTAATTTCTTGTGTTTATAGATCTCGTTAGACCAGTTAATTTGTTTACCATCACGTTGACAATGCTGCTAGATGAATATTATGCTGTTGTTCTGAAACTGCTGGAAGGAAGTGGCTCTCCCTTGACCAAAGTTCTCAGGACTGAATTACTTCAGACATCAAAAAGGTGAAAATGCAATTAATAGCTATTACCCCTATAAGACAGAGTTATTCACAAAGGAACTTCTGTAGATAGCAATATATCATTTATATATCATAGGATGTTTAAACACCGATGAGGGTTCAAAACCCCCTTCATACTGGCTATATAATGGCTCACCTTGCTGCTCATAAAGAGTAATTCTTCTCTGCGTTCGTTCTTCCATGAAATAACCTGCCCACCACGCAGAAGCACCTGAAACCATTTAAATGAAACAATCAAGAAAGTCAAGTTGCAGCCAAGAAAGGGCATATATCAACATCATTTGATAACCTCTAAGATACTTACAAGAACTTCCAAGAAAAAAAAGATTGGACCTTTGCGAAAGCTTAGTGGATAGTTTTTCCAATCAATCGTATTGAACTATGGCATTAAAATGCTTTCCCTTAATTTGAATCAATATAATCACCATTACTCCCAACTCTCAAGATTTTATTGGCTCTATAGTTGACCTTTGCTTCTTTTTACCCAAGATTATTAATTTTATCGTTGTACATGCTGAAATTAATTTCTTTTCCACACCCTAATAAACCAGTTGGACTATTCAAGCTACATCAATTATAAATTTTACTCCCAATTCAAGCATCATCATCCAGAAAAAAAAAAAATCATGAAACACAATCTATCATCTATACCAATTTCATTCAAATGGAAAAAAACTCAAATAATAGCTTAAGTAAAAGGAAAATTTCAAACAAGGAAAAAAAAAAAGGAGGGGATTAGAATGACCTCAGCAGAGGAACCAGCAGGCTCAGTCAATATAATCCTGGGAAAACCATTAACATCATGAACTATATTCGAAGGCATGGGTTTTGGCTTCAACCTTGCCTTCAAGCTACTCACTATAGGGCTCACTTTCCCTTTCTTCCACTCCAGCTGCAAAGCAAACCCACCAAAAACAGAACACTTCTCAGTCAGAAAAGCTAAGCCACCCACAAGTGGAAATAACAGAAACAAACCAGAGCTAAACATATAAAGCCCAAGACACAAACACATATACATGCATGCGTAAATGTTCAAAAGAAAGGAGAAATAGCATCATAATCAAGAAACAAAACCTAGAGATGTGTACCCAGAAGAAAGAACCAGATTATATATATCAAGAAACCAAAACCAACCACAATTCATGACAAAAAGACGCGACGGGTATATAGGAAGCTCACGTTTCTTGATGCTGTAATGACACTGCTTCCTTCAACTAAAGAATACCGATATGATGATGCTAATCGGCTTCGAACAAGGAAAAAAAAAAAAAAAATCCCACCAACTATTAGTTCAGGACAAGTCCATTATGTGCATCTATGCTTTAATATATATATATACGCACAGAAAGATACATAGAAAGTGGACTGGGGGCCTTGTGAAAAAGACATTAAGACAATGATATCCGTAGGAATCTAACTGTTACAAATTCTTTTTTTTTTTTTCATTGGATTCTCTGGTCTCATTCAGATTAACATCCACAGTGAGCGTGTGCTTTGTTAAGGTTAAAAATCACCAAAATAATAGTGTACGCAATAAGAGTGTCTTTTTTAATGTAAATATTAATTTTTTAAATGAAAGATAAGAATTGGATATGTTAATTTTTAAATTATATTATTAAATTACGTAATTTTTTAATGTAATTTTTTTTTATCAAAGGAAATTAATTTTTTAATGTAAATTTTTTTGTCAAAGATAATGTTTGCAGGATACCATCATTTCAGCTAATAAAATTTATATGAAATTGCACCTAACTAATTTAATCTCACGATTCCTAGCATACAAACAAACTTCAAACTAACTTTAAAATTAAAAATACAAATTAAATACACCCACTTGACATAATTGACCTTAAGTTCTGAAATCCCAAAGTACCGAAGTTCTTATCATCCCAATCCACACATCCTTAGCTTTATATATAAACTCTAAAATTATTATGTTTAAAATTTTATAAATACCTATTTTTATAATTCAGCATTCATTTTTAAAAATTTGTATTTTTAATTATTAAAATTAATAATATTTTTATATAAAGATATAAAAATATCTTATTTTAGAATACGTTATATTCCATTAAATCACTCTAATCTTAGTCCATCTAAAACATTACTTTTTATTTTCATAACAAAATTATATCTTTTATTCTAATTAAAATATTCTTTTTTCAACTATTTTTAATTTTTTTCTTTTATTTGTTTATTACCACACACAAATATATATATATATTCTCATTAAAAAATAATAAAATAAAATTATTACAATAATTTTTAAGTTTTTATTTTTATATTTAATTAAATTGTAATCTTAATTTATTAAAATTATTTAATTAATTATTTTTAAATATACACATATTATTTACAGTCTTTTCAAAGCGTGATTCACAACTTGTTTAGTGTAAATACTGATTCATGGTCAACTTTTACCATTATTGCTTCATTAAATTTTTAATGTAAATAATTTAATGAACCAATAAAATTTAAACACTTGTATCTTAGCTTTTAAAGGTCAAATTGTAATAATACTAAAATTATCTTGTTTTGTGGTCTTTATTCTTTCGAAGATTGTGTTAAATAGTTTAACTAAAATTTATTTAAACAGTCGACAATATACAGTATTTTTATCCTTCAATGACTTAGAAGTTCAAATTAATAAATATTAATATTTAATTAAATAATAAAAATTAAAATTTAATAAAATATAAATAAATTTTAAATAATTTAATATTATTAATTTAACCTTTCAAATCACTAATACTAAAATAATTATAAAATTTCTCCTTATTCCCAACTCTTATGTCAGATAGGCTGCCTGTGGCATATTTTTACAGGCACCACAAATAAAAAAAGAGTAATAATTAGAACTTACTACAAATGTAATATATATATATGAAACTTATGGTTGGGTTCTTGAGGATATGATAATTTAATAAAATTTCTCAAGTTGTAATAAAAAAAAAATTATAGAATATAATAATAAATGTGTGATGCCTCAGAAAGTTGAACTGCTTCACACTTTGAGAGGTGGAGATAATATGATCCTGCTTCGTGGCATAAATTCATTCTCTTCAGAGAAAAAAAAAATTAATTAGTTAATTAGTCAATTGAATTCTTAGGTGAAATCATTTCATGCTTTTGTAGCACTTTTTATAGTTAGATGTATACATGGTGTTCTTATAGACTATAGATGGAGGATTCATTTTAAAGAAGAAAAAGGTTTGGTTGATTGAAGAATATATGCTGTGATTTTTTTATTTTTTTTATTTTCCTTGAAAAGTTATAGGATTTGTTTTTAATTTCAGTATTTAGTCATCCATTGTTACAATTAGAGTTGAGTTTGATTAGTTTGAATTTAACTTATCTATTATCAAATTGATATATAATTTATAAATGGGAAGTAACAGTTTATATCCACGCTTTATTGTTAACGTTTTTAAAGTCCAAATGACACATATCTCTTCATCTTTAATATTTACTTTTTATTATAATTTTTTTAAATTTTGATAGAGATTATTGCACTCTCCCCTATTTATAAATTGCATTCCACTTTGGAGATAATCACTTCATTATCTTCCATAAAAAAAAATCTATTTTAGTAATTTAATTAATATTTATAAAATATTTCATTTAATTATTTTGTTTTATATTATTATTTCAATACATGTAATATTTTAGTATTATATTTTACCAATTTATTAAAATTAATAAAAAATTGGAATTAAACTTGTCATCAATTTTTTTTATCATATTATAAACACTTAAAATGTTAATAAAACTAAAAAAATAAAATAAATTAATAAATTAACATAAGTATTTTAATAAATTTTTTCAATATAAGTTGAACACATTATAAACTGCCATAGCAAATTAATAAAAGGATAAATAGTTCTTAGTGATTATAATATAAAAGTAAATTATTTGCATTTAAGTTATTAAATCTTTATTACGTATAAATAATTAAATAATTTAAAGTTAATATTGATTGTTTTGGAAACTACATTTTTCATACCTTAATTAAATAATAAAACATAATTATTTTGAATTAAGAATAATTAAGTCATTTAAATTGTAAATGAAGTCAAAATGGAGTGAAATTATTAACATGAGGACCCTTTATAAATATAAGCGAATCAGAACAAATTTAATAGATTAAATAATTTTTTGTAAATAAATTCATACACACTTTTATGAATTCTGAGTTTCGAAAATTCAATTTAGCTTATTTACATCTCTGAAAAATTATGTTCATATAATAGTCCAATATTATGAAATTAAGAAATCATGCACAAATGATAGAATCAAATCTACAATATTTTTTTTAATAACTAGTACAAATGAATAATTTCTAACACTAAAAAAAAAGTTAATAAAAATTTAAATTTTACTCTTCTTAATAGTATATTTATATTTTTTTATCACTTAAGTTATTCGTCGGAAATAATCAATACATAAAGTTGTATTACTTTTAACAGAAAAAATATGAATAGTTAACATGTCAATGTTAGTCATTAAGGGGCTGACTGTGGCGTTGATATGAAAATATTTAGTTAATTATTGAATCGACGGTTGTGGTTATTTGATAGGGATTGGGAGGGTTCAGCACTCAACGGTCCTTATCTTGAAAGCCTTGATTGTTTTGTTGAAAGCTGGCTAAAGATATTATTGTATTTATAATGAAAAAATTAATGAAAAATTCTTGTTCGTATTTGGAAGAGCAAACTTAGACTTCCTTTTCACCAATCAATTTCTTCTAAATAGTAAATAATAGCTTTATTCATACATATTTAAGTGGATCTAAATTAATGTAAAATGGAATTATTTTATAAAATACTTATCAGCGTATATCCTAAAAAAGACTAATAATAAATGACACAGATGCATGTTAATTAATGCATTTCTAAAAGAAATTAGATTTCATATTACATAATATAACTCTTGATTAAATATTTTTATAACCTTAATTTTGTAACACATATTTATTTTCATATTAAAATTTTAGATCTGTTTAATTTTTTTAAGAGAAAAAAATAAAAAATTTATAAAAATTAAAAGTACATTTTGATGAAAATATAATATAAATAAAAATATAATTAAAAAATATCAAAATAAAATTTCATTATTATAAAATTTTTTGTCGATGTTTTTCAATAGTTTTGACATGACTCTTTTAATTTGCAATTCGACAATATATATGCACTTTATTTAGTGACTTTAATTAGCTATAAATGAACTATCTATTCTTTAAATGAATCGTATTGTCGAAATATCAAATGAATTTTTTCAATGGAGATATTTAAAATTTATAAAGGAATATCATTTCATAATTGGTAAAAATATGATTCACAAAAAAAACAGAACAAAAAGATTAGATATTTATATAAAAAAATAGAAAAAAATAATTATAATGGACTACTGCCGATTTAAATTGAAAACGAAAGTTTTTATGAAAAAAAGAAAAAAGAATAAAATAGTGGTTCAAATCAATTTTTTTTTAGCCAAACGGCTTAAATAAGTTTGATTTACTATAAATAAAATGTTGATGTTGGTGAAATTTATAAAATTTTGTTCATATATTTTATGAAAAAATTGTTAACAATAAGAATTTGAAATTAAAATTGAGGAAATATTTTCTTTATTTTTTTTTTCACAATATAAACATATATATAATATTTACATACATCTATCTTTGGTAGTATAATCATTAATTTGTATCAATCATTCCTAATTTACATAAATCAATTAGAAATATTTCCTCCCTTAATCTTCTTACTTTCTAATTATATAATGATTCTATTCACACTATTCAACACTTCCCTCAAATTGGTGCATAGATATCATTAATGTCCAATTTTCTCAGTGAATTATAAAACACTCTACTTAAGACAACTTTTGTCAGTACATATGTTAACTGGTCTTAAGATTTTACAAAAGGAAATTGACTATCTTGGCTTTAAGTTTTTCTTTGATAAAGTGTCTATCCACTTCCATATGTTTAGTCCGGTCATGTTGAACCAGATTATGAGCAATTTGAATAGCTACCTGATTATCTAAGTATAAGTTCATTTCTACTTCTAGAGGATAGCCAATCTCACTCAGTAAACTTTTAATTAGAGGAGCTCACATAATTCTTTTGATATACCTTTAAACTCGGCTACCGCACTTGACAAGGCAACCACTTTCTATTTCTTACTTCTCCATGTGACGAGATTACCACCAACAAAGGTGAAGTATCCTAAAGTTGACTTTCTATCTGAGCTTCCTGCCTAGTTGGCATCTGTATATCCATCAATATTCAAGTGATTGTGCCTTATGAACATAAGTCCTCTTCCGAGGGATGATTTAAGGTACCTCAAAATTCGGAATACTGCTCTCAAGTGATCTTTACTTGGATTATGCATAAATTGACCTACCAGACTTACTCTATATGTAATGTTTAGTTTAGTATGAGATAAATAGATCAGTTTTCCTACCAGTCATTGGTACTGGTATTTATCTGTTGGTGTTTGATTCGTCAATTTATTATTCTGAGTAAGGGGAGTGTCTACCGATTTACAATTTAGCATTCCAGTCTCCGCTAGTAAGTCAAGAGTATATTTCCTTTGGGAAAGGAATATGCCTTATTTTAACTGAGCTACGTCAATGCCCAAGAAATATTTTAAACCCCTAAGATTTGTTATTTCAAACTCGCATGCTAAGTGTCTTTGGAGATTCAAGATTTCTTCGTCATCATTCCCTATGATAATCATATCGTCTACATATATAATCAAAGTTGTTATTGTCCCATCTTGATGCTTTAAAAATAATGTATGATATGAGTTACTCTGCTTGAACTTGTGTTTCTTTATTATAGAGCGGAATCGACCAAACCATGCTTGTGGGGATTGCTTTAGACCATATAGTGCCTTTTGTAGTTTACACATATATCTAGCTTATGATGTAGTGAAGCCCGATAGAATATCCATGTACACCTCTTTCTCTAGATCTTTGTGTAAGAATGCATTTTTTACATCAAATTGATAAAGGGGCCAATCTAAATTTATAGTAAGAGACATCAACACCCTTGTTGTGTTTAGCTTTACAATCAGGGAGAATGTCTCTTGGTAGTCAATTCCATGAGTTTAAGTATACCCCTTTACTGTAAGTCTTGTTTTGTATCTTTTTTTTTATCAATCTGTCTACTTTGTGTTTGATAGAGAACACCCATTTACATCCTACAATTCTTTTTCCCTTTGGTAGTGAAATGAGAGTCTAAGTACTATTCTTTTGGAGAGCAGTCATCTCATCCTTTATGGCTTGAGTTCACCGAGGTTTTATTAATGCCTCTTGCACATTATGAGGAACACACTTAGTTGAGAGCCTATATGCAAAGGCCTTTAAGGATTTTGAAGTCTCTAAGTGGATATATGTTGAGCAATAGAGTATCTTCTTTCTTTATTTTCTCAGTCGGGTGAGTATCGATTTTGTGGCTTTCCCCTATTGTGTCTAAAAGGTAACTTATGAATAAAGGAATTTCAATTTGAAAGAGAGTTTAGAGATAGTAATTCAAAAATATTCTCAAGAAATAGATCGCTTTGGACAACCGAGGGAGGGGGTTTCTGAGTTTCTAAGCTCAATTTGGTCTTTGCCAGTATACTCGGACATTGAGTCTCTATTTTCTTCACCATGTTTCAAGTTTTCACTTGTCCTCTCATCATGCTCGAATTTCAAGTTTCCACCCATCCCCTCGTCATGCTTAAATTCTAAGTTTCCATCCGTCTCCTTATCATGCTCAAATTTTAAGTTTCCACCCATCCTCTCATCATGCTCGGAGCCTACTAATTCTTACTTAGCCAATTTTCTTATATCTAATTCTTTTCTTCACCTGTATTCTCCTCCAGAAGAAAAGAATGAGAACCCCAATGTATAAAAAATATGTCAGATTCTTGAAACATGACATCCGGAGTAGTGTATAGGTGCTGAGTAATAGGATGATAGCATTAATATCCCTTTTTATGACCTCCACAGCCTAAGAAAACACACTGGAGCACATAAGGATCAAATTTGGTCTGCTGGATTTTAAAGAGGTGAACATAGGCTACTAAGCCAAATACTCGGGGTGGAAGTATTAAAATTGAAGGTAGGTGTACATGTCAAGCAAGAGTCTGAAAGTCCAGAACCCGGGATGGCAATCTATTCAAAAGATAGACCGCAATAAAAACTGCATCTGTCCAGTACCTCTTTGGAGCTTAAGCAGCAAGTAAGAGAGCTCGAGCTATCTCAAGTATATGTCTATTCTTCCATTCCATAACACCATTTTGTTATAGTGTGTGAGAGTATGAGGTTTCGTGTTACAGCCATGCATCTGGAAATAATATTGAAAGTTATGGTTAACATACTCTCCTCCATTGTCGTAGCGAAGGATTTATAATTTACTTGAGTATTTGGTCTTAATCATGCTATAGAAGGATGTGAATATGTTAAATACCTCACTTTTCTATTTCATCAGATATAATCAAGTCATATTTGTATAGTCATCAATAAAAGTGATAAACAATTTAGAATTTGAAGCATTTGGGTAAGGAGATGGTCCCTTAATATCAGAGTGAATTAATGAAAAAAGGTACAATATTTTTATTTGAGCTAATTAGGTATGGAACATGATGACTTTTGGTTGGAGTACAAGTGTGACACTTAAACTTGGACTCAACTAACATGGAGAATAGACTTAAAAATAAATGCTTCATATAACTCAAGGATGGATGTCCTAATTGGTGATGCCACAACATGATCTGCTTGTCATTTTTGCTCAGCTGGTACATGCTATTAGCTTTATAGTGCTGAAGTCATCCATGTAGTATAACCCTCTCTCTTAGTACCACGACCAATAATCTTCTTCATGAGAATATCTTGAAATAAATAAAAAGTATGATACATTAGTGCACAATAATTTAATTCTTGAGCAGTTTGTCCTACAGAGAGAAGTTTATTTGATAATGAAGGAACTAATAATGTGTTGGGCAAGGAAAATGAGGGGAATAGTGCAACTTTACTAGCTCCAATAACTGGATACGTTACTCTATTGACATTTACAATACATGTTCATTTTGGCTGGGTAAATACCATTAACTTTTTTTTATTAAATGTCGTTTGGTTAATTGCCCCAAATCAATAATCTAGTCAATTGAAGAGCCCTGTTCAGAATAATATAAGCCATAAGTAGTATTACCTGAACTATTAAGAATCTCGATTATGGTAGCGAAAAACTCCTTACTCAGCACTAGAGACTCGGTAAGTAATGCTCAATCTGTGGTGTGTGTTGCTTATTCAATACTTTTACTCGTATTTGCTTCACATTTTTTTTAGATCTTGCCACCACTTAGGATACCCATGTAGTTTGAAGCAAGTTTTTTTGGGTATGTTTGGGGTTCCTACAGTGGGTGCACCTTTCTTTAGCTCCTTTTATATTCTTCTTTCCACTGGTCATGGGTGATGATCTAGCCTTGGATAGTTGAAGACTTGGTGGATGAGTCTTATACCCTTTAGAGATTATGTAAGCACTTTGTAGTATTGTCTCCGTACCACTTAGCATGACAACTTGTTGAATATCCTCCCTCTGGGCTTAAGCATAAGCTTATTCAACTATAAGGAATGGTCGAATCTATAGTACTTCACTTCGAACCTTGTCTAAGCGATTATCTAGCCCGTCCAAAAGGTATAAACTCTATCTTCTTGGATGTTGGCATTGTAGATCTGGATATCCTCAACACACTTCATTGGGTTTAGTCTCCAAAAGTCTATCTCCCTCCATAATTCTTGGAGATTATTGTAGTATGATTCAATAGGTCCTCCTGTCTGCCTCATCCGAGCTACTTGTCTTTATAGCTCGTATATATGGGAAGTGTTTGATCCATCAAAAGGTGGTAACAATAGAGTCCTGTACCTATTTGGCAGTTGGATATCGAATGAAGTTGCAAATCAGAAATAGTTCCATTAAGTTTATTGGCCATCCTTTTACAATGCATTCTCCATTCTCCACTTCCAGAAAGTTGGATCTGTTAACTCGGGTTGAGGAGTGTCACCGATGATATATCCGACTTTATCTTTTCCCGCTATGTACATCTCCATTATTTGAGACTAAAGGATATAATTTTTTCCATCAAGTTTGATACTCGTATGGGTACTGAAGTTATCATGATTTGAAGCTAGTGGGGTCAAGATCTGGGTCAATGCTTTTTGCATTTTCATCGTTTGTTTGTTTAGAATAACAACAGAAGGTTTATTTTTTGTCGCCTTTGGATTTGTCAATTCTACCATTGTTCTTGATTTTAAAGTCTTAAGATCGGCTGTTATGATATCATGTTAACAATAAGAATTTAAGAATAGAATTGAGGGAATATTTTCTTTATATTTCTTCCTTCACAATACAAACATATATATATATAGTATTTATATATATCTATCTTTGGTAGTAGAATCATTAATTTGTATTAATCATTCCTAATTTAAATAAATCAATTAGAAATATTTCCTCCCTCAATCTTCTCACTTTCTAATTTTGTAATTATTGTATTTACACTATTCAACAAAAATTTAGTTATATAAATTATTAAAAGATGATACAGAAAAATAAAAATAAGTAATTTTTATATTATAAAAAATATTACAAACCGATTAAAAGCGAACTCTAAAATTTAAATTTTCTGGAAAATCATCTTTCAACCACCTGTAGCTCAAATATACTCCAAATATAACTAAAGCGTTCAATATATTCCTTTCTTTCAATAGAAATTTTTGTTTCTATCCAAATTCTCAACTATCTATGGACACACACAACACAATGATTCCATACCACCCAGAAAAATGGTTTTTTTTTTTTTGGGATTTGGGATCTCACAGAGATATAAGGGTTTATAACATTAGATGATTAATTTAGGGTTAATGACTATGCAATCGCTCATAGGTATTTATATTTTCAATAATTAATTTAAATATTTTTAAATTTTGCTATGTTAAATTATTATATTTTTATTGATTAATTTATTATTAAATAGATTAATTTGAAAAATTAAAAGTTTTATTTGGTCCTTGAACTTACAATATAATTTTAAATTCATTCAATTTTTTTATCAAATTATCATTGATTTTTTAATTTTTTATTGTTATAAAAATTATAATATCTAAATAATTTTTATTTTTAACATAAAAATAAATTTTAAAAATATTTATTTAGAATTGCTACTACATTAATATGATTATGAATCAATACAATATTAATTAGGATTTATAATATTAACATTGATTTAATTATTAATTCTCATTAAAATTATTTAGTGTAGTATATATATATACATATACACACACATTGTTTATAAATTTTTTGAGAATTACAATTATTAAATTTCATTAAAAAAATTATTTCATCATGGTAAGCCTCATTTAGGGTGTAATACTAATCATAAAAATTGAGTTCATATTAGTATGGTAAACCTTGATTGATTGGCAAGTCTCATTTAGGGTGTAATAATAATCATAAAAATTGAGTTTATATTAGTACGGTAAACCTTAATTGATGGACATCAATTTACATAGATCACATTATATGATGTCAATTACAAAATTAAGCACACGTCAATATGATAAATTATAATCAATGCAATGGTGTTACATAAGTTGTATTAGCACGACAATAATTAGTGAATTTAAGTGAAAATTAGTGATAATTTCAAACATCTTTGAGTTTTGATCTATTATCACTAATTATTGAGTGAAAATTAAGTACACATGCACCCATTAATTTATTATAT
This sequence comes from Mallotus nudiflorus, assembly GCA_947683625.1. NCBI lineage: Eukaryota > Viridiplantae > Streptophyta > Magnoliopsida > Malpighiales > Euphorbiaceae > Mallotus > Mallotus nudiflorus. The sequence continues at coordinate 5,684,878 of CANTUR010000283.1, read as the reverse complement.
CATAAGTAATTCTTTTTACTGTTTAATTATTTTTTATAGCCTCAATAAATGAAAATTAAGAATAACTTGACAATTAAAAGGTTGATTGATGATAGTTACTTAATTTTGGAGGGACCAATATGTATTTATTATGTCTATACACAAGAAATTTGATCTTAAATTTAGATTTAAAGTTAAAGCAAAATTATTATTTAATAACTATATTTTTTTGGTATAAATAAAAATTTAAAATAAACTTATAATGAACTTAAGAAATCAATTATTAAGAATTTTGAAAATAATTTTTAATTTATGTTAATTAATTTTTATTTCTAAACATTTAATTTTAAATTAAATACTTGCATTTAAATGAAGACTTATTTAATTTAAAAAATATTTTAATTTGATAGGTTAGGCTTTTGAATAATAGAACATTCTGTATGATAACTTTTTTCGCGACTTTAGGTATTATACCCACAATTACCAAATATTCACATATGAAATTATCACAAGTAAGATGCTATTTTTTTTAAACTAATTAAATTAGTTTAATGATAAACTCTCTCTCTATATATTTTAATTACGTGCCACCTTTTTAAAATTATACATCTTAATTTTTTTTTTTAAAAAAAATAGGTATTAGGCTACGTTTTCATCGTCAATGTTCTAAATATATAGATGTGTAGGATAAGGTAATAGAGAGCAAGTTGTATTCGAAATAATGCATAAAAAAAGGCAATAACCTCACCATCATCTATGTTTCGTCACCTCATATGATTTTTTAGAAACAACTGAAAAGAAATTGAAAATGTTTGAGCCATTAAATGAATGAGAAATTAATTACGATATATGAAATAATGGGTAGCTACTATTTCTTCAAGATGAGAGAGGAGTGCTGACTAAAACAAGGTGGATCGTGTTCACTTAATCATAGAATCAGGTGATAAAAAAACTATTTTTATTTAAATTATGTTTTAAGTTTGAGTAATAATATATTTAATTATATATTAAACAATTGTTGAAAAATTTTTATTATTTTTATTATTTTATTTGAATCAATTTGAATTTAATTTATTAGAATTTAATAAAATTTTTTAATTAATAGAGATATTATATGATTTAAGTATTTAACTATATAATAGAAACAATCATTTTTTAAATTGAAAACAATAAGATTTAAACTTTATATCTCTCGATACTATTATAGAAAAATTATCATTTAATTATTTTTTTATTAAAAAAAATTGAATAAAATTTAAATTACTATTGGTTGAGGAAAAAAAAAACCTCAAGTTCAACGTAGCAAAGTTATTCACCCCTTGTGGAAGTGATAGCTATTGGTAGGTGATGAAATGATTTAGTGGTCTATTTGTTACCATCGAATAGTTTTCCATTAGCTTTAAAAATTTTATCGTTGAAATTTTAGTAGCCATTGGTTCGTCAGCTTTTGTGATCTTTTGCATTGCGTGAGAATACGAAGAAAATGACTTCAAAATGCCTTCTTTTTTTTTGTTGATAATTATTTCATGGAGGAATTATTTGGAAATCTACATCAAATTGCCTCTTGAGTACACCAATTTAATTTAAATTTCACATATATTTATCATTTTACTTACATATCATTTTTATATTCAATAACCAATTAAATAAACAATTAGTAAAAATTTAGTTATTTTTTTATTAAATTTCTTACCCTTCTCTGTTGTATAATTCGGGTTAATTTTCACCAATAATAACAAATTTATCTTGAAAACTATTACTCAGATGACTAGTATGTAAATGATTGTATTAAAAAATCACCTCAAAGTAGATTTCCAAATAAGGAGATAATGATCCACTTAAATACTAACCTCCTAGACATATTTTTTACCAAGACAAGTAATTTAATAGCACAATAATTCATAACAACTATAGCCAATAATAGCTATTAAATAGATATAAAAGAGAATATCAAAATTTAACGAGATTTGACCAATTATGTCTACATTCTTGGATATTACCAAAATAATATTTCACTAATTTGAGTAAATATTACAAAAGAGAAAGACAAAATAAAATTGCCTAAATATAAAAGAAGACAATTTTTGAATATCTTTAGGAGATATTTAGGATATGGGATGATTAATAGGGGGGGGGGGGGGGGAGGAGTTCTTTTATAACCAAAGAACTCCTTATATATTTTTTTAACATCCCAATGTCGGATTTTGACAAAACTAATAAATCTCCACCTTGACAGAATCCCATACAATTCTCTTATAAATCCAATCTTCAGTAGTATCTGCAAATTCCATCTTTTAATTTTTAACAATATTGATGAAGTCTAAACAATATTTAAATTTGATTACAGTTACCACTTTTGTCATCATATCAGCAGGATTCTCAATGGTCTGAATCTTCTGGATTATGACTTTACCTTCTTCTAGAATCTCCTTTACAAAATGATATCGAACATCGATATGTTTTGTCCTTGCATGATAAACCTAGTTCTTTGCTAAATGAATAGCACTCTGATTGTCACAATGCACTTTGATGTGCTTCTGCTCCATTCCTAGTTCACCAAGCAACCCTTGAAGCCAAATTACCTCCTTTGTAGCCTCTATAATTGCCATATACTCTGTTTTTATAGTAGACAAAGCAACTGCTGACTGTAAGGTGGACTTCAAACTAACTGGTGCTTTCACAAAAGTAAACATATAACCAGTAGTTGATTGACGCTTGTCCAAATCACCAGCATAGTCAGAATCACATTACCCAACTACATACTGACCATCTTGCCTATCCTTAAGAAATACCAAACCAATATCTACAATGTTCAGAATATACCGTAGAATCCATTTAATAACTTGTCAATGCTCCTTTCAAGGATCATGCATGTACTTGCTCACAACCCTAACTACCTGTGAAATATGGGCCCTTATACATACCATTACATATATCAAGCAACCAACAACATTGGCATATAGTACATTTGACATGTATTATCGTTTTGCATCATTCTTTGTTGACATGGATGCATTAAGCTTGAAATGAGGAGCAACTGGTGTACTAACTGGTTTTGACTTCTTATTCATGCCAAAATGTTTTAATACATTTCTCATATATTCTTTATGAGATAAACAAAGCCCCCTCAATTTCCTATCTCTTAATATTTTTATGTTGAGAATCTTCTTTGCTTCATTGAGATTCTTTATCTCAAACTCATGCTTAATTGAGTCTTTAATTTCTCATATTTTGTCTAACTCCTGGAAGTTATTAACATATCATCAACATAAAGAAGAAGATATATAAAAGATCCATCTTGTAGCTTGTGTAAATACACATAATGATCATATTTGCTTCTCGTGTACTTTTACCATATCATAAAGTTGTCAAATTGCTTGTACCACTGCCTCGGAGATTGCTTTAATCCATATAGCAATTTTTTCAATTTGCATACCATCTTCTCTTTTCCAAAAACTTTAAATCCATTTGGTTGAGTCATGTAGATTTCCTCATCCAAGTCTCCATGTAAAAATGGATTTTTTCTATCCATCTGAACTAGTTCCAAATCCAACTTTGCTACTAAAGCCAACAAAATTCTAATGGAGGAATGCTTTACAATTGGAGAAAAAACTTCATTATAATTAACTTCCTTTGTCTGAGCATAGCCTTTAGCCACTAATCTTGCTTTGTAGCTAATATTATCTTTGTTAGAAATCCTTCTTTCTTTCCATTTATCCATTTGCACCCAATTGCCTTCTTTTCCTTCAGAAGACTAGCTAGTTCCATGTCTGATTCTTTTGAAGGGACTGCATTTATTTATTCATGGTAATCCTCCACTTATCCTATTATGAACTTTGGATTATTTTATTATAAGTGGTAGGAATGTCATCAATTGCAATTGGTGATGCATAAGTGACTATATTAGCATATCGAGAAGGTTGTCTAATCGTCCTTTTTCCCTTCCTTAATGCAATTGATTCATGTTGTTATGGAGGTTCTTGGGTTTGAACCTCTTCTTTATTTAACTCTTTTTCTATTATAGGAGAGTTATCATTAGTTTTTTCATTGGTTAGGACAACTCTTTTGCCATCAAACTCCACCTATTTGGGAGTAAAGTCTTTTTGCTTCATATTTTCAGAAGTCACTTTTCTTAACATGGTAGCTTCTTCAAAGGTAACATCCTTAATGAAGATTACTTTCTTTGTTTCTGGACACCAAAGACGACAACCTTTTATACTATATCTGATCCCCATAAAGATTGCCTTTTTTTTCTATTGGATCCAACTTTGACTCCTTAATATGGTAATATGCAATGAAACCAAACACATGTAAGGAATCATAATCTACTGCAGGTTTTTTAAACCATTTCTTCAATGGCATTTTACCACCAATAGTAGTAGATAGTAAACGTTTGATAAGGTGACAAGCATATATTATAACCTCAGCCTAAAATTCTTTGCCCAACCCAACATTGGACAACATACACTAAACCTTCTCCAATAATGTTGTAATATCCCGTGTTTTTAAATATTTTTATACTGCATCGGGATATGCAGTGTTAATAATTTTTGTATATATATATATGATATTTCATGAGTTTCTATTTAATTAAAATTGATTTAATTGTTTTATATTATTTTAAGCACTTTACGTAAAATTTTTCTGAGACTTGCATTTTCTGAAAAATTGACACGTAAATTATTTATTATTAATTATTTTAAACGATTTTACGGACTTGCATGAACTCATATATATTTTTAAAGTACTAAATAATGTATATATGTGCATTTATTTATTTAACTAGGGTTTAACTAATTACCCTAATTTTATTTATTTATTTATTAATTAGTTTTAATATTATAAATTATTTTTAGTGTATAAATTATTAAAATATTAAATTATGTGTGTGGTGAATATTTATTGTCTATATCATATTATATATTAAAATAATATAAAGTATATATATAGATAGATACCTATACATATGCAATATTTATCAAAAAATCAAGATTTGACAAATTACAATTCTACCCCTCCCTCTTTCTTCTTCTCTCTCGACGCCCTACCCTCACTGCGCCTCCCGTTCTGGCACGCCGGACCACCCTTCGCCACCATCAACTGCCGCCAACCTCCTCCCTCTTCCTTCCTCTTCCTCTCCGACGTGATCAGGTCGCCGGAAGCTCGCTAGAACGCTCGGAATTTACGATGGCAGCAAGTGAAGCTCTTTGCCGTCGACCACAATTCCGACCAGCATTTTGTGCACCGCCGGTATTCATTGACTCCTTGAGCTCCGGTGGTCCCTATTCTAAGCTCCTTTTGGCCGGAAAACAAGTGGTTGTTAAGGTTTGAGCTAAATCTTCAATTAGACCATTTTAGGGTTCTTGATTTTTTTTGAACTTCGAATTGATTGATTCATGAGAAATTACTTCAAAAATTTTGTTCCCCTTAGCTTAATCTACATGTGTGAATTTTTGTAGAATTTTTTGGAATTATTTTGATTTTTGGGTATTTTTGAATATTTTATTATTATTTTCTAATTTTCGAAAATTAATTAATTAAATTATGAAATTGTGTTTTATGATAAATATAGGTGTTTAAATGAATTATAAAAATTTATTTGGAATTTTTATGAATTTCTATGTATTTATTTTGAATTTGTTTAGGTTTATGTAATTTTGGGAAAATTAGGTTAATTGTGTTTTTAATCGAAATTAATTAGTTAATTGAGTTTAATTATTGATTTTATTGATAAATATATGGAGAAAATTAATTTTTGGATAATTATACTATTTTTGGTGAATTTTTGGATTAATTTTAGTATATTTATATTTATAGGGGTATTTTGGTAATTTTATCCTACATTTGCTAAAAATGAAATTAAATTGGTTTTAATAGTTATTTAAGTTATAAAAATTATTTCTAAAAATTATTTAGTATTTTTAACTAATTAAAAATATTTTTCATAAATTATTTTCAATTATATATATAATATACGATTTTTCTAATAAAATGAGTTTTATCGGTTTTTACTGTGTTTTAGGGTTAATTTCATAATTTCTACTTATTAAATGTATTTCTGTAATATAAAGGCATTTTTGGTATTTTCATAATTGTTCTATGAATTGTGACCCCGATCGGTAGACTGTAGTTTGGAGTTCGACCGAGGGGTTGTGGATGTGTTTCTGTGTCTATTTTTTAGAAGTGTGTTTCTTTGCAGGGCCGGCTCTACTCTTTGAGTAGAGAGATGTCCGTTTTACAGGGGAGGTTCTGTCAAATTTTTGGTAGAATTCTCGTAAAACGTGATATCCGGTCAAACCCTAATTCTGATTCTGTGTCTAATACTCTAGATCGAGTTTCTAGGATTTTCTATTAGGTTCATTTTGATGTCTGCTATTTTTGTTTGTTTAGTTACGCCGAGACCGAGGCCTAGTGGACTAGGCCCGTCGGACCCATCTCGAGGAGCGTATTAAGTGTGAGTTATTATTTTATATATATATGTTTAGGGTGCATGATTTAGAAATATATGTGTTATTTTGATTAAATATGCATAAATAATTTAATTGGTATTTAAGTTTATTTTTAGTTTATCTTTGGTTATTTTGGTATATCTTAAATTATATGCATGCTTTATTAAACAATTATATTTAAAATATTTTTAAACATATATTTAGATTATTTTATGATTATATTGGATTTATTTGACGTATATATACTCGAAATATACCTGGTTTACTTTTGGTATATTTCTAGTATATATATAGTTTATGTTGCTACTTATTTCAAATTCATGCATCATTTATTTGTGAATGTATGTTTTATATATTAATGAAGGATATCAATAGAACGTGTTACCTAATGGGCAGCACTAGGACTGAGTATGTACCGGTACGCTTATAGCATTTAGGCTATATTACTAACCATTTGTGGTTGTTGATTGGATATGATTATTTGATGTGTGATATGATTTGGGAGTGTGATTGCTGGAGCTCGGTTGACCAAGTGTCTCAGGGCCAATCACATTGATAGTCAGACTGCTGGAGCTCGGTTGACTTAGTGTCTTGGGGCCAGTCTACTGTCTAAATGGAATAAATGAATATATTGGAATAAGTGAGCCTGTATGGCTGGAGTGTTGTCTAACAATGTTTTGAGGTTGCGATATTCTAGGGTTCTATTTGATCCTTCATGAACTGTGATTTTCAATAAAAATATATAAAATGATTTTATTGCATCTGTGTGTATTTGCTTGTATATATGCTTATTATATATATACTATTGACTGTGTGCATTATCATTTAGTATGCATATATATATATTATAGTAATTCACTCAGTGAGGTCTGACTCCCCTCCGTTGACTATTTTTCAGGAGAGTCATTGTCTTCAGACCTCAGTAGCAGGCCTGTACGTCGGATTTCTTCCGCTCTAGCTTCTTTATGTAAACTGCTCACTTGAGTTTTATTTTATGATCTAGACACTGCAGTAGTCATAAAATTATTAAAAGATATTGTATTATATTTGTATGAGATATGTACTTTAAATATTTGAACTGGATTTGTATTAAAAGAGTTTATTTATATATGAGATGGGGATTTGATTTAAATCCCATGGTGGATTATTATTTTTATATTTATGATTTTATTCCGCTGCATAATATTTTACTTAAATGTGTTGTTATTATTTCTATTGTATGTTTTATTTTATTTTTAGGCTTGCTACGGGTTCTGGATTCGAAAGAATTCCTGTTCCCTAGCGCCGGTCATGGCCCCTATTTTGGGTCATGACAAATGTTCGGTTCATTTGCTTTGCCACCTTATTTTGTTGTAGTGTATGTTTGATGATGAAGTGTTTGATAATGCCTTCATCTTCACAAACTTTAAAAAATCGATCATTTTTTAACTCTTTACCATTGTTTATGTGGAGACGTTTAACTTTTTTACTTGTTTAAGTCTTCACCATCTTTTTTTATTTAAGGAAAATTTCTAACACCTCATCTTTCGTCTTCACTGTATACACCCAAACTCTCTAGGAAAAATCATCAACAAAGGTGATATAATATTTTTTCTCCTAATGAAATTGTTTTGGAAGGCCCTCACACATTTGAATGAACATAATCTAAAATACCCTCAATATCATTATTACAGTTCCAAATTTCACCCTTGTCTTCTTCCCTTTGATGCAATGCTCACAAAAATCCAATTTGCAAGCTCGTGCTCTTTTTAATTATCCTTGATTTATCAGCAGTTTTAAGAATTTTTCTCCAGTATGCCCCAAGCACATATACTATAACCTAGTTGCTTTTGACTCTTGATCATCAGTAGAAGCTGCCACTGCTATTGTCCCAATAATTGTACTACTTAAAAAGCAATACACATTATTTCTTTTCTGAATTCCCTTTATTATCACAAGTGCACCAGTGATGATTCTCATTATCCCTTCTTTTACCCTTACTTCTAAACCTTTTGACTCTAAGGTTCCTACAGAGATGAGATTCTTCATTAAATCCGGTACATCATAAACACCTGTTAAGGTTCTGGTTAATCCATCTTGATTTCTCAAGAAAATTGAACCAACCCCATATTGGACAAGAGGGACATCATTTGTTGTATAGAAAATTCCCTTATAGTTCTTTAAATCAAAGAACCATTTTTGGTAGGGGGTCATATGGCGGCTATAAGTTGAATCTAGCAACCATGAATTAGAATAGTTAGTTAATAGTTTAACAATAATTGAGAGGTCTAAATCTACATTATCACACTCAGCTACATTTGAATTTGAGACAACATTTCCCTTTCTAGGTTTGCCTTTGTCCTTTAGCTTGGGGCAATCTTTCTTTCAATGCCCTTTTTCTCAATAAAAGGCACATTGATCTTTGCCTAGTTTTGACTTTGACTTTGATCTCACTCTCATTCATTTATCCAGACTCTACGAACGACCTATAACAATTAAAGCTTCTACTTTTATACTTGTGTTTTCATTCTTTTTTTTCTTTCTCAATTCATAACTATACAAGGTAGTAGTTACTTCACTTAGAGACACAACAATCTTCCTATGAAGTAGAGTAGTTTTAAGATACTCAAAATGATTAGAAAGCGATCCCAATAACATTAAAGCTAGATCTTCATCTTTAAAGGTCTCATCCATATTCATTAAATCAGTAATCAATTAATTAAAACTAGTAACGTGATCATTCATTATGGTGTCTAGAACATAATTAAAGCGAAACAATCTCTTTTTCATGTAGAGCTTGTTTTGACTACTTTTTTTCAAGAATTTCTCCTTCAGTATCTTTCATAATTTACTTGTAGAAGTTTTTTAGAAAATGAATAATTCTGTTCTATAGAAGGACATGATCGAATGGCAGCACATGCCAATCTATTAATCATCTTCCATTTTTTCTCCTCAACACAATATGGTTTCTTTTCTTTAATGGCAATGTCTAGACCCTACTGAAAGAGAGCATCTAGAACTTCACTTTGCCACATGCTGAAATGACTGGTGCTATAAAAAATCTTCACTGCAAATCTAGCATTTGTCACAACATTTCTTGCCAAAATTGAAGATGATGAAGTTGTCGACATCAATGTGAATAATTTTGTGCTGTTTGACATTTCTGCTACAACTTATATTTAATAGCTATCGATGCAGAATGCCAATTAGCCCAAGAATTTTTTTTTTTGATGTGAAAGATTAGCCCAAGCTGTAACCACAGAGCATACTAAAGTAAACTAAGAGCTATGATATCAATTATTGTGTAATTCGAGTTAATTTCCACAAATAATAATAAATTCACTTTGAGAATTATTGCTTAGGTGACTAGAGTGTAAATAATTGTACTAAAAAATCACCCCAAGGTAGATTTTTAGAAAAGATGTGGTGGGACACAATGGTTCACTTAAATACTAACCTCCTAGATAGAATTTTTACCAACATAAGTAATTTAATAGCACAATAATTCATAATAATTATACTCGAGAATAACTATTAAATAGACATAAAAGAAAATATCAAAATTTAATGAGGTTCAACAAATTATGCTTACATCCTCGGACATTATCAAAATAATATTTTAATAATTTGAAGAAATATTATAAAAGAGAGAAAAAGAATAAAATTGCCTAAATATAGAAGAAGATAATTTTTGAATATCTTTAGGAGATCGTTAGGATATGGGATGATTAATAAGGGAGGGGGAAGGGGAGAGGTGTTCTTTTATAGTCTAAGGACTCCAATTTTTCTAAAATTCTGTTGTGAGATTTTGACAAAACCAACACTCTCTTCCTCTTCTCTGGCCATGCTTTTATATATATAGTATAAATGAGGACGATGTAGAACTTATTTATACTTGAACAATACAAAATAAAAATATTATGAATTAACATTATTTCTCGTGATTTTTTAGATTGGGGATGATGCTTTACTGCTTTATACATTTTATTTTTCGTTTGTTTTGTTTTAATTTAATAATTATACATTGTTTGTTTCATTTTTATGTTCCTTATTAGAATTTATTTCTCAAACTTTTTTTATATAAAATTATTAGTAATTTTTTTATGAAATTCATTTTATTATCTTTTATGAGATTTTTTTTTTTGAAATAAAGGGCGGCAAAAGTCTAAAATTATTGTAATTTTATTATCATGCAGTAGCTATCTAGTTAGACAATATGGATGCATGGATAATCGGTCACATCCCACAATGAAGATTATATATGACTTAAACTTAAATAAATTCAATAATAAGTGGTTGGTATTAGTAGTTCGGTGCTCTCATTTTTAAATGAGGTAAGGAGTTCGAATTCCACTCATATATGAAGTATCATAATGATCATTATTTTACCCTTTCATAAATTGATTGAGTACGAACGAAGATTAATCTGCTCATGGTATGAGGTCCAAGGTATCTCCTCGCACATAAAAAAAAAAAAAAAATTCAATAAATTGTATAATAAAAATAATCAAAATGTCTTTAAAGAGAAATTATTATTTGATTATTTTTTAACTTTTGTGTCCCTACTTATTAGCAGCGAAATTAACCATCTCTTGCTTAATTGATCATGTTTATAGCACATTTGCTATCGGATTTCACAAGAATCGTTCTGAAACCCAAGTCCCCCGCTATCACTCAACTTTGAACTAATCCTTTTGATTCTGTCACGGTAACCGAGTCACCTTCAATGTAGAACATGAACCCCCAGCCAAATGCCATTCGGTCCTCTGATTAACCACAAACAGAAGCAAGCCATGTTCTGACCATTTAGTGCCCCATCGGCCTAGAGTTTAAGGTTTTACCCATCCATCCATCCATCCATCGATGCCGCAATCACCAAACCAACCATTACTCCAAACCAGGTAGGCCGGTGCATGTTGCCACGTTCCTCATTCGTTAGTAGGCTCTGCTTTAAAACAAGCCCATAAGAACATGGGCCACCTCAATGCCAAAATAAATTCCCTGATCTGTCAGAAACATGATCCTATCCTTAACAAATAAAATCAAACTGTATCCTGATTTCGTCGTAAAATAGCCACAAGAAGAGAAACCCCAGAATGGATGATCCTTATCATTCGTCGTCATTTCGTCAGCTAAGCAAGTAATATGGAAATGATATGGGAAATCGGAGAAATGTGAAAATAGACAAGAAAAAAAAAAGATTTTTTAGAAGTATAAAATATAAAATATAAAAATAAATATTTAAACTATAAAAACATATATAAATATTGAAAAAACTAATTGTTACTATTACTTATTTTATTTAGTAAAAAAAAAATATTTCTTTAAATTTATTTTCGAATTTTATAAATTTAGAAAAAGGCTCTGAAATATTTTTAATACTTTTGATACGAAAACATTTCGAAATGCTAGGATACGTTATTATTTGGCAAACTATATATGTAGTTTACTAAATTCACACCATGTTTTCCAAACTAGACCTAAATTTGAAGCTTATCTAGATTTTGTAATGCATACCGACCTAAGGGGTCATTTGGTTGGTGTTTCATAATTGAAATCAGAATCAGATAGATAATAAAAAAAATTGAAAATGAAATAAAAATTTTAAAAAAGATATTTGGTTTATTATGAAATGAGAATAGAAAGTAATATCATTTATCAATTAAAATATTTTTATAATGTATAAAAAATAGCATTATAATTATTCCTATATATTTAAATTAACATTATAATTTCTATTATAAAAATATTTTAAATTTATTATTAATTTACTAACACATCATTATAATTTTTAGAAAATTATTTATTTTTAATAATTATTTTTATTCAAATATTTTAATAATTATTTATATATATTTGTCTGTTATATCTATAAATTTTAAATAATATATGTGAATATTTAAATATGTGACCAATGTTAAGGTGATTTCACTAAATTCCCAATGAATCAAAATTCATTCCTTTTTTTTGTTTTTGCTTAATAAGGAGGTCATACGATATAAGTGTTGATAGACTGCATAATAGGAGCGGTCCTCCTCTTTTATTAATGATGATAGAAATCAAACTCGACACTTCAGATAGATGTGTGCATCGATTAGGTCGGGTTAGTTTGGATTGTCAAATCCCAAAACCGATCAGTTGAATGGAAGTGGATATTGCAATCGAACTGAGCCAAATTGATGTACAAAACCGACAGTTTGGGTAATCAAGAAACATCAGCTTAATCGGCTCAGTAGAATGGGTTGGACCACTTGGATTAGGCTTTGACATACAATTAAACTCCAAATACTAATATAATAGTTGTATTTTTTTTACTAGTGTTGGCCCAATAGTATATGGACTTCAATTTATATAAGGTTTTACATACTGAATAATAAGTTTCTACCACCCATAATAACGGGCTTGGATGTTAGTGTCTATAATTTTTAGAGAAAAGTACAATACAGTTTCAACCCTAATCATTTTTTTACTTGTAGTTTTAACCCTAACAAATTGGTATACTATGCAATGAACCGTTAGCAATAGAGGCAAATTGTCTAACATCGTTAAAAATACTGATGTGGCAAAAGGTCTTTTAGTTATATCACTTTATGGTTTTGTATTTTGACTTGTGGTTTATCTTTTTCTGAAAGGCTTGTAGTTTATCTTTAGACAAATAAGTACCCTATTTTACAATATAAAAAATAAAAAATTTATTTATTTATTTATAATAATAATATGAAAATTTTTTATAAATAATTTTTATTGGATGAACCAAATTTTTAATTTTTCTATAATTTCATAAGAATATAATTTTTTATTTTCTAAATATATATATATAAGATTATAATCTATTATTTTATACATATTTTAATTTGATCAATTTAAAAATTTATATTATTAATGCAGCATTAATAATTTTATAATAATTAATTTTAAATTTTTTAGAATTTTATATATTTTTTAATCTAATTAATTTAAAACTTATATTATTAATAAATTATCAATAATTTTACAATAGTTAAAATTTAATTTTGTAAATTTGAAAAAAATTAAAAAATTGCAGCTTCATAATTATAATACACACACCAAAGTCATGCACAAATATTTTGTTAAAAACTTATGTTATTAATGCATTATTAATAATTTTACAATAATTAATATTTAATTTTGTAAAATTAAGATAATTTTAATAATAAGTTTTAAACTTATGTTATTAATGCATTATTAATAATTTTACAATAATTAATATTTAATTGTGTAAAATTAAGATAATTGTGTATTATAATTATGAAGCTACAATTTTTTAAATTTTTTCGAATTTACAAAATTAAATTTTAACTATTGTAGAATTATTGATAATATATTAATTATATAAGTTTTAAATTAATTCGTTTAAAAAATATATAAAAGTCTGAAAAATTAAAAATTAATTATTATAAAATTATTAATACTGCATTAATAATATAAATTTTAAAATATGTATAAAATAATAGATTATAATCTTATAAGAATATAATTTTTTATTATATATATATATATATATATATATATATAATAAAAAATTATATTCTTATATAATTATAGAAAAATTAAAAAATTGGCTCATCGATTAAGAAATTATTTATAAAAAATTTTCATATTGTTATTATTATAAATAAATAAATACATTATTTTTTATATTGTGAAATAGGGTACTTATTTGTTGTAATGATAAACCACAAGTTAAAATATAAAACCACAAAGTGATAGGACTAAAATACCCTTTGCCATGTCAGCATTTTTAACGGTGTTAGGCGATGTGCCTCTATTTGCTAATTGTTTGTTGCATATGATACCAATTTGTTAAGGTTAATTAAAACTACTTGTTAAAAAATGATTAGAGTTGAAACCACATGGTACTTTTTTTGTACATTTTCCTAATTTTTACAAAAATAAAGATGGGTTTCCAACTTTCCACAATACAAAATAATGTAAGAACTATACTATAACTACATTTATATAAAAAAAAAATCTCCAAATTGCATAAACAATTCAAGTGGAAATTTGAGAAGTGGAGAACTGCTGCAAAAAGAAAAGCTTCCACCACAATAGTCGGCTTCCACCACTTGGTGTTCTATGGAATGAAACAAAAATTGTAATTGTGCAGTGTCAAATTTTGTATAGTATTAACAACAACAACAAAAATTGAGAAGTCAGCAATAAGTCTATCATGCAAAACACAGTTTCAATTAATCAAAATTAATGTTATTCATTAGATAATAAAAAAATTAAAATAAAAAAACTATGAATTTGAGGCTTAATTTGTGAATAGTTCAGTAAAAGAATACCAAATGTCAAATATATGGCAGCAGGTAGACAAAAGTTTGCTTGTTTGCCACCAAAGATATTTAAGGAATTTGTGATTCATAATACAAAGAATTGAAGAGGTGGAAGCACACCATCATTACCTTAAATTCAAAGCAAATTAGAAGTAACATAAAATAGAAATTAAAGGTAACAAGTTAGCAGTATCACATGCTAGCAACAAATAAGAAGTTAGAAGTAAGCACCCACATATAACATGGAACATATAAGAAGTGGCTAAGTAAATTAAAATACAGAACTAGCAGGCAAATTTATAAGAGGCTCAGAGATATTCTCTCATGTCATGTAAAAGAATATGCCACATTTTAGGCAACAAGATAAATATGTCACCAATGAAACTTAAGCAAGTATTCTTTTAAACTCAGACATAATGGTGGAAGTTTTATCATCGCCTCATAATATAGTAAAGTGACTTAGTGAAGATAGCAACAACAACTTGAAGAAAAAGTTGGTCCCATATTCAATTCATATTCACTTCTCACAAACAGGCACAACAACTAATAAGCAAACAAAAAGAATAGTCAATGCCTTAGAATTAATTTATCAAGTGACCTAATGAGACTACAACAACAACCAACATAAAATAGGAAGGTCACAAGTCTAACATATTAGTCACAAGCTCACAGACCATCTGCACACATAATTATCATATAAACAATTAAGTCAGAGTGGGAATGAGTTAATTTACTAAAGTTGTTAGCAAAATATGCTAACAAACTAGGATGTAGGTGGATTTAAGCTTGTCAATTAAGGGCCACTGCCCAATTGAGGTAGATCTACCAATAAATTAAGGAAAAAAAATTAGAAAGTACTAATAGTTGGTTTAAAAATTAAAATCAAATCAAAATAGCTTAATACATGGGCTTTATATAAACTTTTTTTAAGATTTTCAAAATCATTTATTGCCTCTTTAACTAAAATTGGGTTATTGGACAATCTCATCCAATCTTGGGTGTAAATGAGGGCTTCCACAATTTTATAAGTTAAAGAACTCCTAAAAAATCAAGAACTCTGCCTCATATACTGAAAACTGATTCAGAAGCAACTATTAGGATTAAGAGTGCTAATACATATTTAGCCATGCGGTTAAGAATAGGAAATCTTTCACAATTGAGAATCCATTATCTTAACACATTTATGCCATCCTCTTATACTATAGCTTCACTCAGATACATTTCTAATTCAGATTGTTTAGAACCAGCTAGTCCACTTTCCAATTTATGCTGCTTGTATTTAGCTTTCAAGATAGACATAGGTTTGGCACTAGAAGGGAAAACATTAGAAGTCATAGATTGACTGCTTTTAGGAGTAGATTAGGATTGAAACTTAGATCAGTAGCAAAATGAGTATTATAAAGGGCCTTATAGTCCTCAAAGAGTTCAAACATAGAGGAATTTACAACATTATAAAGTTTGCTTCCACCATCCCATACATTTGACCCAAAGAGAACTCTAAATACTTAAATTTATTTGTTGGATCCAAAATATTAACAAAGAAAATGAGAAAATTCATTTTCTCAATATCACCCTAATATTTATCAAACTTTGCTTTCATATTGATGCCCATATTAATCATGCTATCATTAGATGATTGCATCCATTTAGACATGACATAAAAAAATCAGACACTTTATTGAAAAAAGAATTAGAAGTGACGTACTTAGAACTAGAGATTCTAAGTATCATTTCATAGAATTGCTTCAAGCATAAAATATATTTAGCACTTCATTAAACAAATCTGCCCTCAAGGCTCATTCAATTTCATCATATTTGTCAAAGACTTTTCATATATACAGACAGTCTTTAGCATCATATAGCTACTATTCCACCTAGTGGGGACATCTAAACATAAAGAAGCCTTTGAATTAACCCCAACCAAATCATATAATTCTTTCAATTTTCTTAATCTAGTAGGTGAATTCCTAATGTACCTAACTGCCTTTCTAACTTTTTTAATAGAAATTGACATTTATTTTAACCATCCTATACAATGAGGTTCAAAATATGTGCAATGCACCTACCATGAAAGTACTTAGATCTAACAATAGTTGCTCCCAAGAAGGTAATTTTTTTCTAAAATAGTTTATTGCTATATCATTATTAGAGGCATTATCCATAGTCACAGTAAATAAGTTATTTAAACCCCATTCAAGTAAGCAATTTTCCAATGCCTTAGTAATAAACTCACCCTTATGGGAAGTAATAAGAACAAAAGACATAATTTTTTATGAAGCCTCCACTTATCATCTATAAAATGTGTAGTTATGCACATATAGTTAAGCCTCTGAATAGAGGTCCAAGTGTCAGCTGTCAAACTAACTCTTTGATAGTGGTCTTTGAAAAAAGCTTTCAATTTCAATCTCTCATCTAAGTAGGTATTATAAATGTTCCTACTCACATTCCACCTAGAAGGGATTTTGAATCTAGGGTAGTAAATAAATATGAATTTTTGAAAATCCTCCCCTTCTACAAACTTGAAAGGTAACTCATCAAT
Source organism: Mallotus nudiflorus (assembly GCA_947683625.1). Classification (NCBI taxonomy): domain Eukaryota; kingdom Viridiplantae; phylum Streptophyta; class Magnoliopsida; order Malpighiales; family Euphorbiaceae; genus Mallotus; species Mallotus nudiflorus. Next base: position 5,667,632 of record CANTUR010000283.1, on the reverse strand, counting down.
TATAACCATTTCAGTAAGTTTGTTTCTATTGAGGTCTTGGTCAAATTTCTAAGTCCCAATTACCCCTACAGATTCAAATTCACATGCTTCCATAACATTAGGTGTTAAAGTGAGCAAAGATTGCCTACTATCTTTACTATGTGGATTTTTGGTACAAGTAAGAATATGGTTTTGCAAAGAAGATGTTTCATGCCTTTTAGAATGAGCATTAAATGACTTAGCATAGTAAAGAAAAGTACCTTTTATTGTAACCCCTTTACTGTCCTTAACCCTGTTAAAATGCTCCTATGCTTTACTTCTCTAATTAATCTTTTTTCTTTTTTTGGCAACAACAGATGAACTGTCTGCTTGCTCTTTTTGTTGTGTTTTCACCTCTTTTTCTTGAGGCACAACATTAGTATCGTCAACTTCTATCTACATAGGACATAATAGGAAATCATAATTAAAAATTAATAATATATAAGTATGTATATAAAAGTGAAATCATAAGTAATTGAAGAAGATTTGAAAGTGACCTTTAATTTTCAAGCCTTTACTTGAATTGAAGTAAAGGGCCTTATAATGCTTCCACCAAATTAATTTAAAACCATAAGTGATAGAAGAGTGTTGTGCTTCCACCAATTCAGTTTAGTTGATTATTATCAATTGAAATTGTTGAATACCAGACACAGATAACAAAATTAATTTGATAGAGTCACATATTAAATAAAAACTCAATTTATAGAGTCAAAAATGAACTGAAATAATTACGCTCAATCACAAACTCTGAGACTCATGAGTGTGATTCCCAGAGTCATATATTAGTATATAAAATAAAAAATTGACTGTAATGCAAGTGTAATATGAAAAAATTTTAAATTAAAATCTTTGCAAGTTCATTAATTGTACAGCAATAGGAAATAAACATACAAAAATGACATATAAGAAGTTCAGAGGCAATATAATCGCTTATATTACTTCTTAAAAATACAAAATTTTTTTATTAACTTTTGCATGTTTTCAAAACATCATAAAAAATATAGATCTATAGTTTAATTAACAAAAAACTTGTACATGTATTCAAAACACCATTATAAACACAGATCTATAGTTTTTATTAAGAGACAACTTCTACATGTTTTCAATAAACCATAAAAAACATAGATCTATAGTTTATCAACAACTTTGCATTCAAAAGAACTAAAATAAAATAAATAAAAATTTGGTATTGACCCTCTGCATGTTTAAAAAAAGAAATCCAGATACATATAGATAATTTTTTAATAAATAATCGCTTATAACTATAAGTCTGATTTAAATCAAAATAATGTATATTACAAAAGAAACCATTAACATTTACACAAATACATAAAGTATGGTTTACAGAACCTATTAATAACAAAAATAACACAAAGATTGCATTTCCTGATAATATAATAAACACAAAACATGATTAACAATAGATAGAATTACCAGATCATGAAATAAAAAGGGGATTCTTCTGTCACTGGTGGTTAAATTTTTTTTATTAAATTAATAAAATAAAGAAAATGAAATAATAAGAATAGAAGCCTGAAATTAGAGATCGATTCATTTGTAAGGACAGAGAGGGTTATAACAGTAAAAGGTGATATTAGAATGATCAAACAATGGGGGAAAAAGGTTAGGAAAGTATAGAATGGTATTAAGAACTGAGAAGATAGAAGGAAGTGGCGACAGTGAAGATAAATTATGGTTAGGGTTTTGGTTGTAAAAAGAGAAAATAAAGAATTGAGAGAGAATAGAGGAGGGGGTGTGTGAGAGTGAGGAGGCAGTAAGGGTTAAGGAAATTAGGGTTAAGGGTAGTTTAGGATACTTATATACCTAGGTTAAGCACGTTGTTTTGGTTTAATGAAATATCAAAAATTTGGACGGTTAGAATTGTTAGAAACCAACAGCGACCCATCATAAGTTATTTGAGATTTTGACTTCTGATTTGCCTGAATTGACATCCAGTCAAAATCTGTTTAACCTACTCCTTATTTTTGGTTAGATTCAGTTTGAAAAAATTAGATCGGCCAGGTCCTGCACACCCCTAACCTTATAATGCTCTTAGAGAGGAGTTAGCACTTGATGACTCCATCATTAGCAAAATTCATTACTTAAATACAAGGAAAATTGTGATTCCTATTGATGAAGGAATCATTTCCTGTGGGTTATTTTCACTAACGGTATCCAAATTTTAACCAAATTCCACTAAAGTATCCAACATTTTTTTGTAATATAAAACTTTTCTAACCTTCAATTTTAATCCCATAATAGTATCCAAAATTATTTTCAGTTGGTGATGATGATGTATCACATACGTGTCATCCTTTATGCAAAAAAAATCCAACTTGTTAAAAAATAAAGCCACATAAGTTTAGCGGAATACATGCAACATATTTTTCTCTCCCACTCTTACCATTCACTAATTTATTTATTAATTTTTTTAAAATTAACTTTTTTCTTTCCTCTTTTATATGCAACAAAATAAAAATTAGATTAATTTTAATTTTTAATTTTATAATTTTTCATTTTCCATAAACCAAAGACTTATTTTTAAAAAAACCTAAAATTGTTGTATGTTTAAGAAGAAAATAATGAACTAAGAATTTTTATAATCATAAGCAAATTGAAAAATAAAAAATTCAAATTTTGTTCAACCTTCTTGCTATGAAATAATTTACAACAATACACATATATATTGATTTTCATATCACCACTGCCAATATACCACCACTTTCAACATCCACCACACCACGACCGCCAATGTGGTCACCACCATCCATATAACATCATTGTCACCATTATCCAGACAATAAAAAAAGTACCTATTAAATTTTAAAAAATATCATTCAAACCTATCAAAAAATTCAATTAACTAAATCCACCAATTTTGTTTTTCAAATGTTTGTTTTACTTTAACATGAACATTGCCACTTGCACAATATTGCATGCTGTTGCTATTGCTCCCCCAACACTACCTGCTTGGATCCACAGGTGGTGGAACCATAAATTTGGGTTGTTTTTTTAATGAACTTTGGGGAAACTACATTTTGCTTCCCTCCTAGGCCTGTACTTGTTATTATGACAAGCATTCTTAAAAAAAATAGGATTATGAAAAAACTTTGGACTTTGAATTGGAAACTTTTTTTGCCTTTTTGATGAATTTCAGTTCTAATTAGGTCTCCAATTATTGTTAGCTTTGTTTAGTTGCTTCCAATTGTTGTTATGAAGTCTTTGGTGTTGTGGTGGTTTTGGCCTGGGTGTCCATTTTCCTTTCATGAACTCATCTCTCCATCCCAAAGGAATATTGAATTTATAGGAGTATTTGTTGATAGAGGTTTGAAATATTTCACTTTGTAATCAAATTTTCCAAAAGGTTGGCCAAGAGTATCCCAGTTCTCTTCTCTTTCCTTGAGCTTTTTCTTTAAGTCCAAAAAGGTTTTGAGATTAGCACTAACAGTATTGACCATAGCTACCGGGGGAAATGGGTCATCCTCAATTAACATTGAATCTTCTTTTCTAGAAATTTTAGCACCCCTTTATTGATTCTATCATGTACCATATTCTTGAATTCCTAACATGCGTTAATAGAATGACTGTAAGAATTGTGATAATTATAATAATCTTTTCCTTTCAAATCCTCTATTGTGGGTATCTTATGATCAAGTGGCAATTTAATAAATTTCTTTTTGAGAAGAAAATCAAAGATTTACTTAGTTTTTTATACTTCAAATATGTACTACACTTGAGAATTAGAATTTTGAGATTTTTTTCCATGCTTTAGGAGTTTTCTTTTCTAGGAGTGGACAAACACAAGATCTAGTAGTTGTAAGTTCAATAGTAGCGACCTTAATATTAGAAACTTCTTAAAAATAAGTACCTATTGAAGCCTTCTTCCTTTGATTTTCTTCTCTGAGAAATTCCTTATATTCACTTACTTTAGCAATGAATTCATAGAAACATGCCCTCGAATTTCTTTCTCAACTTAATATTTAGACCCCTTTATGCCATTTTGACATATTCACCTTCAGGTAACAAGATCTTACATCTGTTTCTCATTCCTTTAAACCTAAAAATGAATAAATTAGCATTCTCTCCAGCCTTCTGAGTTACTTTTTTAAATCTATTCTGAATAATTGGGTGTGAAACTACCTTTCCATCTCTTGCCAAGTGAGAATAGAGTTCCTAGGTATCATTGCAAACCAAGTGAATGTGGTTCCTATCAAACTGTTATGAAATAATCTTAATTTAAAATTAGGAAAATTTTCATAGTTTGTTAACTCCTCATATTGAATAGTGAAATGAATAATGTGCTCCAATGTTGATTGTCTATTTTCCCTTGAGAATAAGGAAAACTCAGGAACTCGGTAGCCTCTAGGATAAGGATTACCCATGTCTATCACATATGGGTATGGCTTATGAGATTTTAGGTAGCCAACTTGATGTAGACCTGGCTCATACAGCTCCTCTATGACATCTCTTATTATATCTAGGTTAACTCCTACCATTGGTGGTATTGGAGGTTGCGGTATATGTGCCTGAGGAAAATTTATTTGGCCATAAGGATTTGGCATATAACCTTGGGGAAAATCGCCCCCTGTGCCCCTTCCTTCATGTTCGTATACTTCTCACTGTAAGGTTGGGTTAGTCCTACCAAATATTTTGTTATTATTCAAATTATTACCATTTTGACCATTAGAGCCGTTATGAACAATTGCTTTATTATTAGGCCCCACCTCATCCCTTTGATGTACAGGAATATACCTTTCATCAGTAATTGGGTGCACTGAAGGAGCAATCTTTATAGAATTACCAAACTCCTCTTTTGTTATGTCTGGCTTGGATACACTCCTTTTGGAAAATGCTTGCACAACATCCTGTAAATTTTTTTCAAAGCCTTGCTTCAATACGTCTACCATTTGAGGTAGTGTATGTTGAAGGTTTTTTTCAAAAGTTTGAGAATAAGAACTTTTAATAATGTTAACAACTTTCAATTTTTGACCTGTTTGATCATTAGGCACCTTATCTTTATTTTGACCATGAGGCATCTAATTTCCTTTTGAATATTCATCACCTACTTCTTTAAGCCTTTTTTTGGTTGAATCTCTAGTGTCAGATACTTCTTTTCTAGTTCTAAGTAACTTTGTCATCTCACTGATATTGGTCCTACCGAGTGCACCAAAATATTTTTGGTAATTATGAGTGTGCCAGAAGAGCTAGTCCTCAAAATTTAACCTAACTTCTTCATACGAAAAATGGGTTCCCAAGCTCCTTTACCAAAATTTTCTTAGATTTCAGAGATGGAAATTTAAATAATAAAGAGACAATTTGGGCAATTAAAAGAGAAATTGTATTGATTTGAGATCTTATTACAAAACTAAAGTAGACAATGCTATTGTAAACTAAAGAAAATGATTAGCTAATGATTCTACATTTATAGATTGATGTAGATGTAGTAGATATTGATGATTCCCTCCTTCAATCATTTTTTACCCATTTATACTATCATAATTCAATTCCCCAAATAAATATTATAGCTTAGAAGTAATCCGTTTTGGAGATTTAATTCTTGTAGTGAAGTCTTGTAACTCCAGAATAGCGCCCTTCCTTCCTACATATTATGTAAATAATGAATAGTCCTTTTTGAATTTTTCCAGCTCCTTATCCACCAAGCTTTGCAGATTGGACCTCCTTTAATTAGTCTCATGGGGTTTAAATTTTTAATCATATTGAAAATAATGGGCTTATAATTTTTAGCCCAAAATTCAATTTAGGTACACACACACACACACATATAAACCCAAATAGAGTATTTATGGCTCTAATAAATATATATAAACCCAACTAGAAGTACAAATCCAATCCTAATTTGGATTAGTGATTGCACATACTTGTAAGGGTTCTTTACATAAATGCCCTAAAAAGGGATGCCAAAAACATCAAATGCCCATTTTTTTAAACAAATTACTTATGTGTCCTATTTTTCCTAAAAATTATACGTGTGCTCTGAAAACGTCGCTCTTCTTTACTCAAGACTGTCTTCTTCTTTTCCTTTTTTGTTTTTGAAAAATAAGTCCAAAGACCAAAGACCAAAGACTAAAGACTTGGCTTTTTTGAAGCTCTTAACAAAAATCTTGTACACAAATGTCTCATTATGTCCTTCTATATCTAATATCTTCTCTATTTCTATCAATCCATTTTTTTCCATAGTCTCCTCTCTGCCATCATCATCATTGGTTTCCTCTTGTTGTTGTCATGAGAGAATCTCTTTTACTGTGAAGTTGCTCAACCTCTTGATGCTAAAAAATATATTGATGCAATCTAATCTCTCTTTTAATTTCACTTTCTAATATTAATGGGTTTTTTATACTTAGTCCCATCTCTCTATTTACTTTAGTAAAATATGAAAAATCTATGCATTTCATACTCTTTGTTATGTTTATGAATTTGCTCAACCTCTTGATGCCAAAAAATATATTGATGCAATCTAATCTCTCTTTTAATTTCACTTTCTAATATTAATGGATTTTTTTTGTACTTAGTCCCATCTCTTTGTTTGCTTTAGTAAAATATGCAAAATCCATACATTTCATACTCTTTGTTATGTTTAATCGATGGATTTTTTTGTACATAAAAATTAATTTTTTTTTGTAATTCAATTCTGAGAGATAATTTTTTTTATTGATTGCTATGAGAACACCATGAAGTCGTGTATTAGAATGAGAAACTTTAGAACTTTTGGTGATGAGTTCACATTCCTTTTGGTTATAGGGGCTTATGCTTGCATTTGTCAACTTAAATTGTGTACGATAATTCATGGCCATGTCTTAGAGATGGGTTTGAGAGTCATCTTCATGTTAGGAATGAATTGATTGGAATGTATGCAAAACTTAGTGGAATGACTAACACATATAATGTTTTTAATAGAATGAGTGTTGGAACCTATGTATACTTGATGCACACTATAAAAACTATAAATAAAATGCTTATGCTTTAAAACCTAATATTTAATTGCCTTCATCTTTGTTCACTTTGTTTCTTATTCTTTTGATTGAATAAGTGGAAGTAAGCAGAAGGTTGGTATTTATAAAGGTAAATAACAAGGTGATTGATGAAGAATATTTTAAAACATCTGCATGTTATTGACTTGTTTTGTATGGCCCATTGGTTTAGTTCTCTTTTTCACTTTTCTTAGAACATTGAAACTATAAACTAGTGGCTCTACTGTCATGGTTTTGTAGTTATTTTATTTAGTATTGTATTGTGTATTGAGAAACTTTTGATTTTCAATTATGTGATTCTATAAGCCATTAGATTTGGATTGAAATCAAAACGTAAGTTAGTTGAGATTATTCACTGATGAGTATGCTATTCATATATTAAAACTAGTATATAATAAGTATATTATTCATATATTTTTAAAAGGGATAAATACAAACAAGTATCATGTAGTTTAGCGCTTTTTTACCTATGGGCTTGTGGTTTTTTTTTATTTTTTATTTTTTATGATAGTTCAGTATCTTATGATATTTACTATTAGCAAATCGAGAATAAATTCACTAACACCATTAATTGTGATGATATGGATGATGACGTGGGTGTAGACATTAGCGTCGATGTCAGCGTGTCAACATCAATGTCATCACGTTAAACATCCACGTCGGCACATTAATATCCATGTCATAATAGTTAACAGTAGTAGTGAATTTGGTCTAAATTTGCTAAAAACAAATATCACAGGGTACTAAAGTATCACGAAAAAAACTTAAGACCTATAAGTGAAACTAAACTATAGGGTTTTTTTTTTGTACTTATCCCTTTTTTAAATCTTATATACTTCAAAACATGATATATATATATATATATATATGGTGAGAAAAATTGTCAAAGAAATATGATAATAATGTATACATATTCAATTAGTTATCAAAGAAACAGTATAATAAAAATAGAATAAAATAAATATAGTATTCACATTTTTTTTTTGTTTCTTATATACTACAAAATATATAAATTTGATAATTTGAGTAAGTATATATTATTAGAAAAATTATCAAAAAAATAGTTGGCCTTGAGCATGTATTCAATAGTATATTATTCATAAATTAAAAATATATTAATATAATTAACCCAACACCGAAACAAAATTTAATCATGGCTAAGGATTACAATGCTATAGTGTTGGTAACTAGTCTCAAATAATGCATCCTTAGTGATCTTCTTATTCATATATTACACAAATAACATATTATTCATATATTATTCGTGTATTATTTGTATATTATTCATATGTTAAAAAGAGTATACAATAAGTATACTATTCATATATCTTTTGTTTCTTGTGCACTTCAAAACATAAGAAATATGATAATTTAAGTATATATTGTGAGAAAAATTATTAAAGAAATAGTCGGCCTTCAATGTGTAGTTAATTAATAAAAAATAATAGTATTCAAATACTTAAAATAAAAAATAAAAATTATTTGTATGTTAAAAATAGCTAAAATAATTATATATACCTCCATTATCAACTTATGCTCTTTTATTTTTCTTTGTCTAAAGATCAAATTAAAGAAATAATTCAAGAAAAGCTAAACACAATTAGATTATATATATATACATATATATAGGGTCATTTGAAAAAAAAACATGACCTTTAATGCTTTTTACAATTTAATCATAACTTTTTAATTTCTAAAATTTAAATTATAAATTTACAAAATTTTACAATTCGAAACATCACTGTAAAATTTGATAAGCTTTTGCTTATGTGGCAACTAGAGCATATTTTCATTTGCCATGTCAGACAAACACTTATCCTACATCAAACTCACCATTTCAATAAATCAATTCTTTATAAAATGATAAAAAAAATCATAAACCACCTCCTTTTCCCTTTCCCTATTCTATTCTATTTACCAAAATTATCAACAACCAATACCACCTCTGCCACAACAACCACTGTAAATTCAACTTGCATGAGTGGTCCTCACCATTTTAAATACACAAAATTTACAGGGAGGAGCAAGTGAAATCTCTAAAAATTGAAGAAAAAATCCTGAAATGGAAGTCGAATTATAGTTTTTTTATCTTCATTTCCAATTCAAATCACAGATTAATTGCTTGCTTTCTTCTACTTTTTCCTTGATCGATTACTCTATATTTATTTGTTTATTTTTTTCTATATTAGCCGTGAATTAATCATTGGTTGAATCAATTAGTTTTTTTCTTTTAAATTACTATTTTTAGCTGGAGTTGCTGTTGTTCTTAAAGAATTGAATTTGTTAATAAGTTTACATTGTGTTTGGCTTTTAGATTTAAGGGGAAAAAGGGAAGACAGTGAAAGAAAAGTGCAACCCTTTTGATTTCGTTTTGGTTTAAAATAAAAAATCTTAAATTTTGTTTAAGCTAAAATAGCAAAAATAACTTGGTTAATTTCTTTATTTCTACATTATTGATGAATTCAATTTGAAATATTGCATTTAAGTTCATTTGAAAGACGATAAATGGCGATGATCAAAACAATGTGTTTTTCATTTATTAATACGGTGAGTTTTTTTGGTCGAATGCTAAACTTCATTTGCAAATTTAATGAATCTAAATGCTAAATTTTATTTTGTCAAATGAATCTAAATTTATGTTTCAAATGATTCTAAATGCTTCCCTCACGGTTAAAGCTGCTGCCATAATTGGAGAGCTGTACTTTTTTTTTTTGGCTTAAGCTTCCATAATCTGCATAGTGTGATCTCAAAACCCTCTACTCCACATGCTACTCCCTTCAATTCTCTCCACCGTCCAACACCTCTAGTTGCTCTGTAACCAATCCTCTTTCACCCTTTTCAATGGAGGCAAGCTCTTATGTCACATCCGTATCCTCGAACATGCTAAATTGAAGATCTATTATTATTAAATAATTAACTAAGTCCAAAATTGATGGAATTGACAATGGAAGGGCTTAATTTATAAGAGATAAAAGTTCAATTGAAAGAAAATTTAGATTAAAAAGGGTATAATTAAAGAAGGATGAAAGAAATAAGGTTGTATTTGCAAAGAGTACATGATGTGTCAAGTGAATTGCATGAAAATGGACACATGTCTCTTTGTCAATAATGAATAAATAAATGATTTTTGGTGTATATTTGATGAGGTGTCAAGGGGCATGTAGGTCTCTTCTTACACTTAGCCATTTGTTAAAAAATAAAAAAGAACTCTTCTCCGCGTTAAGAAGAGAAGAATGTGAAAGAGGACAATAATGGGAGGCAAGTAATCTTGCATGTAGATGGATATGAGTCTCAAGTCTTTGTTTCTCCTCTAGATGCAAGGATCAGAAATCAAATTTCTTGGGAAGATGAAGATCAAAGTGAGCTAGATCAGCAAAGAGAATTTAAAAAAGAAAACAAAGAGCTTTGAAGTGGTTGAGTTTTGGGTAGGTCAAGCAATCATTAAGGTAAGAAACATTGGGTGATTGGAGTGATTGATGTAAAATGTATATTATATTAGATTAAAGTTACACGTATAAAGATATAGATAAAGAATTAATACAAAATTCTTGAAGTTTGTATGTTGTAAATGTTGAGTTTTGAGCAAGAACTAAGAAGTTCTTTGTAAATGATGATTAGGAGGTGCTTATGGCCCCGAAATGGAGTGTGTTAAAGCAATGAGGGAATAAATAGAAGGCTAGCTTTGAATATGAGTGGTTTTCAATCACGACCCAAACCTAGGAGTCATGACTTGCGCTAGGGAATAGGAATTCACACGAATCTGGAACTCATAGTAAGTCACACCAAACATAATCATAAATATACTAAAGAATTAAAAATTTTAAAAGCATAAGAAATTTTTCCATATCATATCATAATAAAATATTTTTACAAATATTCGAGTGCACAGCCATTATCACATACTACTATAGGTATATACTACTACTATAATGACTAATAAATACAGAGGAAGTGATAGTTTAAAATCTATGAAGAAAGGGTCCGACAAAGGGGATAACTAGCGGAGGTTTGTAGAAAGGAATGTTGAAAAAAATAATTGAGAAGGATCAGACCTCACTGAGTGAATTATTGTTACATATATGCATGTAACCTAAACATACAAGCAACCAACCACCAATATAATGGTTATATATATAATAACAATAACAATTAACATTTAATGCAATATAGCATAATAAAATTCATATTTATTAAAAATATGGATGCCAATAATTTTTTCTACATGCAATGCATACATATAATAATAACTTACGGGTAGGATGCGCTCCTCGATATTGACTCGATTGGCCCTAACTTAAAGGTCGTACTCTTAGTGCAGTTATAGGAAAATAATAAAAAGAAATTAGGATTAAAAATCCTAACCTTAAACTTTCTAGGTTTCTAAGGAAAAACTCGATCTAAGACACGACTCTAATAAAACTCGAAACTCAACATAAACATGATGTCATGTTTTACGAGAAATCTACTGAAAATTAAGTAGAGTCTCCTCTGTAAAATGAATATCTCACTACTAAAAGTAGAGCAATTCCTACAAAAAATTGTAATTCAATATTACCCACAACTCCACATCTCGAGTTTGGCCCCCGAACTAGACATTATACCCAACCGAGAACCAACATAATAACACATATAAAAATAATATAATTTTTTTCTCAAATCTAGATATATCATGAAAATTTAGTTTACTATCAAAATTTAATTTATTTATATAATAAAGATGTAAAAGAATTTATTTCCAAATAAATAATAAAAATTCTTGTTTATAAATAAAATATCACTATTGGAATCAAATTTTCATTTTCACAACCAAATTAACATTAATTATAAATAACCATTAAAATCACTCAATTATATCATAAAAATAATAAAAGACTCATTTAAGCTTGAAAATAATAAATAAATTTATTATTCATTTATTCCCAAAATTACTACTAATTAACTAATAATTGAAAATTAATTATGAAAAATATTTTTCATACTTTTATTATTTAAAAATAATCTAAAATAGAATAAATAATAATAATTTAATTAAAATTAAATAATTTACTATTTTCTAATAATTTTTTTAAGAATACATATTTAAATATAACCTTTAAAAATTCATAACTTAAATTCTATAAAAAATTTCACAAAACTTCATTCACAAAGTTTACTCGACATAATTTGTTAATTTGCTATATTATAGTTATTTTGTGAAATTGAATTAAATTCAAGTTTTATTAATTATTTTTTTATATTATGGTATTAATACTAAATTTAATTTTAAAATTGAAATTTACTGTTACATATTATCTAATATATTATTATTTGTGAATAATGTTAATTTAGTGTATTTACTATATTTTAATTTTATGTGGTAAGTTTAATTAGAAAAGTAGATATTTAAATTAAAAATATTATTTTATCATTTTTTACTCTTTTATAAAAAAAAAATACATATATATAATTTTTTTTCCTTTCTTCTTCCCTTCTTTGCGTGAAACGCAGAACCAACCATCAGCCCCTCCCCTCTGCGCGATGGAGCTCAGCAGTGCCACCATCGCCGTTGTCATTCCTTTTAAGCTTGCCACCACCTATCATTCCTCCTCCCATCGCCGTTTTCTTCCTCCATCCCTTCTCCTTCTTTGCACTGATACCTTCCGGAGATCGACAGTGTCGTTTTTAGCAACATCTAGGGTCAAAGTTGGTGTCGATCAAAAACTTATTCCTTGGGCTTCATTTCCCCCAAGGTAATTTTTCTGATTAAACTCGAATTCAACTCTAATTTTGTTAAGTTCATTCCAGGGTTCATAACTGAAATTGTTGATTTTGTGTTCAATTGGTTTGATTCTTGTTAAATTTACTTTAGATTAGTTAAATTGAAGTTATAAGCTTTCCAAAAATGTATTTAAATTAGATTTTAGAGATAGTTGAATTTTGAGCACTATTTCAAGCTCGGTTACTGTTCACAGGGACTGTCTCGGCTTGGAAATGTGTTTTATTTTTAATAAATTCTACTAGCTTTTTTAAGCATGTTTTGTTATGAAAATTTATTGAAATTAACTTGTGAATATTTGTTATGAATTTTTGAATGTTTATGTAAAAATTGGATTTTTGGAAAAATTAGTAAATTTTGTATTTTAAATGAAATTATTGTTAATTATTATGTTTTAAATAATTTTTGAGCAATAAAATAATTTTTATGAATTATTTACTATTTTTAGCTAATTAATAATAATTTTCGGAAATATATTCGAATAATAGTTTTATCTATTATTTTTATGATTAAAAGGATTTTTAGCTATTTTTATTATATATTTGGGCAATTTAAATAATTATTTGTAATTTATGCTATTTGATTTCGAATATTTGAAAAATGGATTTTTATTAATATTATTTAAGATTTTATTAATTATTTTGAAAATAAATATCTTTAATGTATTTATTATTTAAATAAGTTGAGTTGTGGTATTTTATTGATTTTTTTCTTAAATTTTAGTGATTTTTTAATATTTATTATTATATTATTGATTTTTGTGTATATTATTTCTCAGTTGGGCAATTTATTGTAGTTCGAGGTCCCAACCCGAGAAGTTGAGATGTATAAATATTTGAAGTGTGTTTGCGTGCAGGATCGACTTTATTTTTAGTAGAGAGATGTATATTTTACAGATGAGACTCTGCCCAATTTTCAGTAAAATTCTCATAAAACGTGACATCAGGTCAATCCTGATTTTTTAATATTTTTGTCGAATCATGTCCTAAATTGAGTCATTCTTTAGAAATTCTAAAAGTATAAAGTTAGGATTTTGATTATGATATTTTATTGTTTTATTATTTTTCTTAGTTGCTCCATGTGTTAAGCCTATCGGACTGGGCCAACCGAGACAGGGTAGAGAGCGTGATAGAACAATGAGTTATTATCATATATAGACATTGCATGTAGATTAATATTATGAGCATTTATGTATTTTAAATAAATATGAATTTAATTATGCTCATTTCATTAAATCATATTTATTATTGTTAATATTTATATATATGTTTTTCCATATATATATATTGAGAATATTTATTTTAAATAATATATACTGTCATATTTTATATTGAATTTTCATTATGTTATTAGGAAACATTTTTGGAGGATAGTTGTAGAAAGTGTCATCTAGCGGGTCATGCTAGGGTTGTTGCGCAATGATACGCTAAAATTAGGCTTTGAGCGATGATATGGAAATTATTGAATGTTGTGAATTATGGATGATAAGGGATGTGACTGTGAATCCTCAGTTGATCTGTAGGGTACTCGGGGCCAGTTAGCACTAATAGTGGAACTGCGAATCCTCGGTTGACCCTTTATGTACTCAGGGCCAGTTCACTGCCAAAGTTGGATAAAAGAATATTTTTGGAGTTAAGGAAAGCTTGATGGCTAATGATATTTAGTATTGAGGTTGCGAGAATTTAGAGATTTAACTTCGATCCTCCACTCAAAATTCTTCTGCATTTATTATTATAATAAAAGTGAATTTTTAGCATCTGTATGAAATGCATGTATGTATTAAATAAATAAATAAATATTTATTATTAGACCGATGCTTGAGTGTCTATATCTTTAGGTTACATGTATATATATTATAATAATTCATTCAGTGAGGTCTAACCCACCCCCCCCCCCCCCCCCCCCCCTCAATATTTTTTTAGGACCTTCTACTTCAGACCTCCTTAGTAGAACTCTTCACCGGACTTTTTCCTTTTCAGTTGACTTATGTAAACATTGATTCATTACTTCTCTTGTATTTTAGTAAACACTGCAGTAGTAGTGTTTTCTGTTATTGTATTAGACAATGTTTGTGTATTTAAGGATTTGTATGAATATAGTTTATTATGTTATGAAATGGATTTCTTTTTATATCAATCAAAATTTCGATTCTGATGTATTTTTTTAGTATGATTGCAATTGTTTTTTTAAATTTTTAGGCTTGCTATGGGTTTTGAATTCATGAGAATTCCCATTTCCTAGCACCGATCATGACTCCCCAGTTTGGATTGTGACAAAATTGGTATTAGAGCCTAGGTTTTGGTGTTGTGGACCTAGGTTAGTAAAGTTGCATTTTCTTTGAAACTACTGCATTAAATTATGTCTTCAATAAGTTTTGCTTATTGTAGTTTTTTGTGTAACCATTAGGATGTTTGTTTTTCATTTATTTGTTGTATGTTTTGTTTGAATTTCATTGGTTTTTGTCTTTTCAAAATGAGGAGACGAGCGCATGTTGCTCCACCGGTCATTGAGGCTGAAGATGATGAGTCTTTTTAGGATGAGGTTTTACCCTTTAAGATGCCAGTTAGGCATAGAGGTAGAGGTCGAGGTAGACCTCAAGGAGCGGTAAGTCGCCATAGGCATTGAGAGCTACAGGATGAGGAACCTATAGAGCAAGAATTTGAGGAAGTTATTATACCTCTAACAGTACTGCAGATGCAACTTGTGTATCAGTAGAGCACGTCTAACCCCGAAGGTAGCCTTATTTTACGCCAGAGTCAGTAGGATATCATTCGACGGGGCTAAAGGACCCTCTGGATTTCTTATATACTATAGAGACAGGGACTCAAATTACTCACATTGAGTACCAAAGGATTATGATCATCGAGTTATTTGTTAAAGGACCAGCCCTGGATTGGTTTGTTCAGGTCATCTAGTCACATATGATGACATTCACCTAAGCTCAGTTTTGAAAGAGATTCATGAGGTGTTTTTGCCCAGAGCCTTTGCTAATGAGCTTCAGACTCCGGATGACCAACATTAACGGAGGTGACAGGTCAGTAGAGGACTACACTAGAGAGTTCCTCAGATTGGGCTGATATGCAGAGGATTTGCTAAGAGACTAGTATTTTATGGTTACCACTTACGTCACTATATGTAATATCCCGAGTTTTTTTTATATATTTTTATACTGCATCGGGATATGTAGTGTTAATAATTTTTGTATATATATTTATGATATTTTATGAGTTTGTTGTTTGTTTAAAGCTAATTTTAATTATTTTATATTATTTTAAGTACTTTACGTAAAATTTTTCCGAAAATTATATTTTCGGGGAAATTGACACATAAATAATTTAATACTATTTATTTTGACTAGTTTTATGAATTTGTATGAACTCATATATAATTTTAAAGTGCTAAAATAAAATGTATATATGTGTATTTATTTAAATTAATTAGAGCTTAATTAATTTCCTTAATTTTATTATTTAATTTTTGTATTAATTAATTTTAAGTGTATAAATTATTAAATATATTAAAATATTTGTGTGGTGAGTATTATTTGTGTGTGGGAATATATATATTACTATAATATAGTGTGGACATATATATATATAAATATATACACAAATTTTAATCAAAAAAATAAAAGTTGCCTTATTTACAATTTTGCCCCTCCTGCATCTTCTTCTTCCTAATGCCATTTCCACCATTTCCAGCCACTTTCAAGCTGTTTTTCTTGTTGTTAATGTCCCTCAGCCTTCCTCCTCCACCTCCAGCCATTTCCACCACCTGAAACACTCTTTTCCGGCGAGTTTTGGCCGGATTTTCATCAAGGAGCCAAAAATCGACTTAGCTCCGAACAAGCACTTTCTGGCCACCAAATTTGATGCCGTCAGTCTCTATATTCTCATTGAGCTCTGGCGAGTGTAATTCCAAGCTTTGTTTCACTTGATTTGGTCTAGAATTGCTTAGGTTTCAATTTCTTCAAATCAGCCATTTTGGGTTTCAAATTTTTTTTAGCTTCAATTTGATTTATTCATAAAAACTTACTTCACAAAATTTGTTCATGTAAGCTTAATATACATGTTGTAATTTTTTTAGAATTTTTAGAATTTATTTTAATTTTTGTGAATTTTTGATTATTTTATTATTATTTTCTAATTTTTGAAAATTAATTAATTAAATTATGAAATTGTGTTTTATGGTGATTATAGGAGTTTAAATGAATTATAGAAATTTATTTGTAATTTTTGTGAATTTTTATGTATTTATTTGGAATTTATTAAGTTTATGTAATTTTGAAAAATAGGGTTAATTATGTGTTTAATTGAAATAAATTGGTAAATTAAGTATATTTATTGATATTATTGATTTATAAGTTGAGAAATTAATTTTTGAGTAATTATGTAATTTTTGAACATTTATAGTGAATATATATATGTAGGGGTATTTTGGTAATTTTATACTAAATTAATTAAAAATGTAATTAAATTGGTTTTAATAGTTATTTAGGGTATAAAAATGATTTCTGCAAATTTTTAGTATTTTTAACTAATTAAAACTATTTTTCGTAAATTATTTTCAAATTATATATAATATACTATTTTTCTAAATAAATGGGTTTTTATTGATTTTTAGTATATTTTCGGGTTAATTACGTAATTTGAATTTATAAAATGTATTTTTATTATATAAGGGCATTTTTGATATTTTATAAATATTCTGTGAGTTGTGAACCTCGGTCGGTGAATTGTAGTTTGAAGTCCGACCGAGGGATTTTGGTTGTAATTCTGTGTTTATTCTGAAGTGTATTTCTTTGCAGGATTGACTCTATTCTTTGAGTAGAGAGATGTCCGTTTTACAGGGGAGGTTCTGCCGGATTTTTGGTAGAATTCTCGTAAAACGTGATGTCCGATCAAATTCCTATTCTAATTCTGTGTCTAAAATTCTAGATCGAGTCTTTAGAATTTTTGTTAACTTTATTCTGATTTCATGTTGTCATTTGTTTATCTAGTTGCGCTGAGACCAAGGCCTAACGGATCAGGCCTGCCAAGTTTGTCTCGGGGAGCGCTAACATGTGAGTTATTATACTGTATATATATGCACTGCATATTGGGTGCATTATTTAGAATTTTTCATTTTCTTTGTATGTTTTAAAAGGGATTTAAATTATAATATTTTTGGTATATCTAGGGTTGCATTTTTATATATATGCAGATTAAACAATTAGGTTTAGGTTTAATACATTTGAGTAATATACACATGCTTTAAAATGTACACTTAGACATAATTATTTTATTAAATGATTAGTATACTTTAGGTATAGTTTCAATAGATTTTAGGTTTATTCTTAAATAATTGCATGTTAAATTATAAACCTACACTTAAATTATTTTTAAGTTTATTTTTGGTATATTTTTTATTTATTTCCAAATAAATACATATTTTATTATTAAATTAAACCTAACATATTAGTGGTATATTTAGGGTTTATTTTTGATATATGCATGCTACATAATTAAGTTCATTTTTAGTATATTTGTGAATATATGTTAAACACAAAGACATATTTAAATGAATATTTATAAATAAATATTTTATTAAATGATTTGTGTACTTAGGGTATATCTTTTGTATATTTAAGTATATTTTTTAAGAAAATGCATGTTATATTATTGTCACTCATTTAAATTGTTTTTAACTATATTAATGATTTATCTTTAGTTTATTTCATATTTTATTTGACACACACATATATATATATACCTGAAATATACTGGGTATATTTTAGGTATATTTTTTGTATATATATATACATGATTGGTTTTACTATTATGAATATTGTTCTACATTAATTATTTTTCGAATGAATGATTTATTCTAAGTGAAGGATATCAATAGAACGTGCTACCTAGTGGGCAGCACTAGGACCGTGTATGTACCGATACGATAGATAAGGATTGAGTGAGAGTGAAAATTGGGTGATTATAATTGATTTAATTGATTTGACTAAGATTAATGGTATGTTAGATAGTGTGATTGCGGGGCCAATCACACTTACAGTCAGACTGCTGGAGCTCGGTTGACTTAGTGTCTCGGGGCCAGTCTACTATCCATAAGTGAATTGAATGATCTATTGGGTTGATTGAGATGTGAGATGGTAGATAGTGTGATTTTTGGAGCTCGATTGACCAAGTGTCTCGGGGCCAATCACATTGACAGCCAGACTACTGGAGCTCGGTCGACTTAGTGTCTCGGGGCCAGTCTGCTGTCCAAATTAGAATAAGTGTTCTATTTGGAATCAAGTGAGCCTGCATGGCTAGAGTGATGATGGGATTATTTGAGGTTGTTATTATTTAGGGTTCTATGGATCCTTCATAAATTAAAACAAACATTTTCTACATTTAGTCTATTTATAAAGCAAAGTTTGGCATTCGTGTGAAATGTGTGTGTGTATATATATATATATATATATATATATATATATATATATAAGAATGCTTGATTGTTATGGTTTAGTTTGCATGTATATATAGTATAATAATTCACTCAGTGAGGTCTGACCCCCCTCAATTATTTTTTTTAGGAGATCCCATATCGTCAGACCTTAGTTGTAAAGTTCCTCGCCGGTGTTCTTCAGTCCCAGCTATTTTATGCAAATGTATATTCTAAACTTTGAATTGTATTCTAGAAACTATAGTAGTAGTGTTATTATATTGGAAGTGTATTATTTTGTTTGGATATTATATACTCTGAGAATTTGTATTTGAACATTGTACGAATATGTATTCATTTATAAAAGGATTTGGAGTATTTATTTTATATATTGATTCAGAAAAATTTTAATTTGGTCATACTTTTATTTAATTATTGCATGATTTTATTTTCTAAGGCTTGCTACGGGTTTCAGATTCGAAAGAATTCTCATTCCTTAGCGCCGGTCATGACTCCTAGTTTGGGTCGTGACACTAGACTGGGTTTTGCATTCGCTAGGATGCTTGTTGAAGGCCTTACTCTAAAGTCTATGATAGAGTTGGCCAAGGAGATAAAGCTCAAACTGATCAGGCAAGGAGTCATGCCTGACTATTATCAGATAGGAGGTGTTTAGACAGAAGCATCTCAGTGCAAACTGTTCCAAACATTTCACATAGGCTTTAGTAGTCAACAAAGAGGCTCTGTTTAGCAAGACTAGAGACGACAACACATATATCACCGGGGTAGGAGACATGGCCGTAGTGGAGTTCGTAGGCCTTTCAGATTTGGTTCTGATGCTACTAGTAGCAGTAGTGGATAGAGTTTTGGATATGGTAACACAGGATCTACAACCAGTGCTTGCCAGATGTATGGAAGAGTTTATTAGGGACCCTATTTCATGGCTTTTTTGACTTGTTTCAGATATGGATAGATGGGGCACTTTGCCAGAGCGTGTCCCTATTCTGGCTATTAGCAATAGTTTCTATAGTAGTCTATTGCCAATTTAACTCTAGCTCCCTATTAGTTGCCTCCAGCTCAGTATTTGATGCAGGTAGCATAGAGGAATAAGCCCCTTCCAATTTATGCACAAATTTGATAAATTACGATAGTAGTAGTTTTGTAATTTTGGGCAACTTCCAGGTATCAAATTTGGGTGATTCAAAAGCCTAATTCATGTGGAAATGGGTCATCGATTTGAAGTCACCAGCTTTACTCATGAGATCTATCACTTTTCGATCAAATTTTATCATTTAGGCCCTTAAACGGTTAATTTTGTTATTTCCTATTTTAGGGTTTTATTTTCTTATTTTTATTTAGGGTTGTTTAAGGATTTACTATTTAAGATTTCCTTGTTATTATTGGATGGCAGTTTTATGATAATTTGAATTCTCTTTTATTCTTCCAAAACTTCTTTAAATTTTAATACCTATAGTCTAAATTGCTATAGAAGATCATTTATTGGCAGTCGTGCGTGATTTAATAATATTCAATTATTATTATTTGCCTTTTTGCTACATCAGTTTAGTACCAGAGTTGTGTTCTTCGGATAAGATGTCTCGCAGAAGACAGCAATAATAACCACAATTACAACGTGTAGAAGAGGTTTATGAGTGTGATGATTTACATTGTATCGAGCAAGGAATGGAGCAGATAGATCAATGGATTGACACCCTCATGGAACAACTCACGACAAGGATGGAGGAGTTGTTATTAGTCAATCAAAATAGGGAGCAGCTGAATTAGGATTTGAGATGGAACCCTAATGTTGATAACTGAAGGAATCCTTTTGTTGAAGGAAATGATGATGAAGATGACGATGGTGATGGGTATTATGAGAATCCCTATAGATATCAGCGATAACATGTAGAGGTTGATGACAGGTGATGATGGGAAGTGGGTATAAAAACTCAAATACCTGAATTCCATGGTACCTTACAACTCGAAGAGTTCCTTAATTGGGTGGCCACAGTAGAGGAGGTAATGGACTTTAAGGGGGTGCTAAAAAATCACCGAGTACCATTAGTGGCAACAAGGTTTTGAGATAGGGCAATGGCTTGGTGGCAGCAAACTAAACAGACCCGAGTCAGGTTGGGGAAGTCCAAAATTATGACTTGGGAGAAGATGAAGAAACAATTGCGTGCTGCATTCTTGCCTTATAATTATCAATGTTTACTGTATCAAAGGTTGCAGAATTTAAGGCAAGGGGCCCGTTCAGTTGATGATTATACAACTAAATTTTATTAATTGATCACTCAGAATGAGGTGCATGAGACAGAGGACCAATTAGTGGTGAGGTATATTGGGGGCCTAAGGGAAAAAATCAAGGATACAATGAATATGTTTGATCTTATGTCTATTTTTGTAGCACATCAATGGGCCTTGCAGATTGAAAGGAGGCATCTGGGTGGTTTTGTGCAGAATATTGGGCAGGGAAACACGGGAGGAGGAGCTAGTATGAGTCGTCCAAGTGGTGGCGTGACCACTAGGGCTGCCAATAGACCAGCAACTGCACTAAGGCCAAATGGTGTCAAGTGTTTTTCATATGGTGAAATAGGCCACAGGCAGATTGAGTGTAGAAACAGGGGAAAAAGAGCCATGTTTGTTGATTCGGATGAACACCATGATGAAGAGAAGGTTGCAGACTTGATAGGAGACCCAATATTTAATGCAGATACGGGGGATGAGGAGATTGTGACTGGAGATGTAGGCACAACATATGTTGGAGGTCCTGCCTAACGCCAAGGGTTGTTGATGAGGAATGGCTATGAAATAATATCTTCCACTCTACCTGCACTATTAAAGAGAAAATTTACAGGTTTGTGATTAATGGGGGTAGCTGTGAGAATATAATCTCAGCAGAAGTAGTTCAAAAATTGGGAATTATGATTGTCAAGCATCCTAAGCCATAAAAATTGGCATGGTTAAAAAAGGGGGCAAAGTAACAGTTTCGAAATGTGCCTTAGTGTCCTTTTTCATCAGGGCAAAGTATAAGGATGACTTTTGGTGTGATGTGATAGCCATTGATGCATGTCATATGTTGTTGGGGCGACCGTGGCAGTTTGATAGAGGCGTGATTCATGACGGAAAGGCTAACACCTATAGCTTTATGTTTGAAGGAACAAAAATAGTGCTAGTCCCCAAGAAGGATTTTGATTAATTTGAAACAGTGCAGGGTGAAAATAAGAGATGTGTTAATTTATTAACCCTATCCCAATTTGACAAAGTAGTGCAACAATCTAAAATTATTTATGTTCTATTTGGGAGGATGGTGGACAGAGAGCTGATGGTTCCTGATGTAGTTTTACCACTTCTGAAAGAGTTTAGTGACTTATTTTCAGAAGAACTGCCTAAAGGGTTACCTCCCATGCAAGACATTCAACATTAGATTGACCTTGATTTAGGGGCAGCTTTGCCAAATCGACCACACTATCGGATGAGTCCCAGTGAGCATGAAGAATTATGGAGACAAGTAGAAGAGCTGCTAGGCAGGGATACATTTATGAGAGCCTGAGTGCTTGTGCTGTTCTAGCCCTTTTAATGCCAAAGAACGATGGTTCTTGGCGGATGTGCATAGACAGTCGGGCCATCAATAAAATAACGGTCAGGTATCATTTTCCTATTCCTAGACTGGATGACTTACTTGATTAGCTTAGTGGGGCCATAATTTTCACTAAACTGGATTTGAAGAGTGGCTATCTTCAAATTCAGACCTGAGTTAGTGATGAATGGAAAATAACCTTCAAGACAAGAGAGGGGTTGTATGAGTGGTTAGTGATGTCGTTTAGGCTATCAAATGCACCAAACACCTTTATGCGTGTTATAAATTAGCTTCTGAGGCCTTTCATTGGCAGGTGTGTTGTTGTGTATTTGATGATATTTTAATTTATAGTGCTATCCCGGATGAGCATTTGCAGCAACTACTAGAGGTCTTAATTGTGCTGCGTAGAGAGAAGTTCTACGCTGTAGTTGAGAAGTGTGCATTTTTCACTTTTAAGGTATTATTTCTTGGCTATGTTATTTTTAGAAAGGGGTTGCAGGTGGACGAAACAAAGGTTGAGGCTGTGAAACATTGGCCAACACCTACCACCATAACTGAGGTGAGAATTTTCCATGGATTTGCCTCATTTTATAGGCGTTTTATTTTGAATTTTAGAAGTATTATGGCACTTATCACTGATTGTATGAGGCAGGTTAGGAAGTTTGTATAGACTAATGAGGCAGAAAAGGCATTTCAGTTGATTAAAATATGCCTTACCACGACCCTTATCTTAGTGCTGCCTGATTTTAATCAACCTTTTGAGCTACATTCAGATGCTTCAAAAGTGGGAATTAGGACTATTTTAAGCCAAAATAGCAGGCTGGTAGCGTATTTCAGTGAGAAGTTCATAGGGGCCAGAATGCGCTATAGTACCTATGATGTTGAGTTCTATGCTATTGTGCAAGCTATTAAGCATTGGCCTCATTATTTATTTCAGAAATAATTTATTATGTATATAGATTATGAGGCTTTAAAGCACTTGCATTGGTAAGACAAAGTCTCTGCTAGGCATGCGAGTTGGGTGGCTTACCTTCAAAAATTCACTTTTCTTATGAAATATAAGTCAAGGATTACGAACAAGGTGGTGGATGCATTGAGCAGATGAAAGGCATTATTAACCCAAATGACCATTGAGGTACTAGGTTTTGAATCTTTTACAGAATTACTTGAGACTGATCCACAATTTTCTATTATTTTGGATAAGATTAAAATAGGCGAGTGAACAAATTTCCTAGTGCATAATGGATTTTTTTTCAAGGGCAATCAACTATGTATCATCGACTATAGCTTGTGTTTGAAGGTTCTTTGGGAATTGCATGGTGAGGGACATGTCGGTTGGGATGGAACTGTGTAATTGGTTAAGGGTCATTATTTTTGGCCTACCATCCATAAAAAAGTAGAGAGATTGGTGGGGAGGTGTCGAATTTGTCAGGTTTCCAAGGGAGCAACATCTAACGCATGTCTTTACATGCGTCTGCCATTTCCTTCACAGCCGTGGGTAGAACTTAGCATGGATTTTGTGCTCAGATTACCATGTGCACAACTAGGTAATGATTCTATCTTTGTGGTAGTTGATCAATTCTCGAAGATTGTGCATTTTATTCCATGTAAGAAAACAACAGATGCTGTTCATGTCGCTCAATCATTCTTTGAGGAAATATACAGGCTACATGGTTTGCCCATATCTATCATGTTGGATAGAGATACCAGGTTCCTCAGTCATTTTTGGTGTAGTTTGTAGAAGATGGTGAATACACATTTGAATTTCAGTATTGCCTATCATCCACAAACAGATGGAAAAATAGAGGTGGTGAACTGGTCTTTAGGTAACTTGCTGAGATGCCTAGTGGGTGAACATGTGAAGGGTTGGGATCAGAAGCTGTGTCACGCAAAGTTCGCCCATAATCATACAGTCAATAGGACTACTGGATTCAACCCTATTGCAGTAGTGTATTCAATTGTGCCTAGAGGACCCCTGATTTAATTCCTCTTCTAGTAAAGATAAGACTAGATGGTAGGTCATTAAGTTTTGTCAATGGGTTACAAGAAGTTCATCAATCTGTCCATGACCACTTGGTGCAGGCTGCCTCCAAGAATAAGCAGACTGTTGACAAGAAGAGGCGACATGTCAAATTTGATGTGGGGGGTTTTATGTGGGTTGTTCTGACTAAAGACAGGTTTCCTGCAGGTGAATACAACTAGTTGTCTGCCAAGAAGATTGGACCAGTGGAGATCATCGAGAAGATTAATCTTAATGCCTATAGATTAAAGCTACCTAGTCATGTTTGGACTATGGATGTGTTCAATGTCAAGCACTTGGTTCCTTTTGCATGTGATTCATCAGACGAGTCAGATTTGAGGGTGAATTCTATCCACCCTGGGGAGAATGATGCAGACATCATAGAGGAACAAGCCCTCCAATTCATTCACAAATTTGATAAATTACGATAGTGGTAGTTTTGTAATTTTAGGCAAGTTCCAAGTATCGAATTTGGGCAATTCAAAAGCCTAATTCATGTGGAAATGGGTAATTTTGTTTGTGAGATCCATCACTTTTGACTAAATTCTATCATTTAGGCCCTTAAACGGGCAATTTTGTTATTTTCTATTTTAGGGTTTTATTTTCCTATTTTTGTTTAGGGGTGTTTAAAGATTTACTATTTAAGCTTTCCTTGTTATTGTTGGAGGACAGTTTTATGATAATTTGAATTCTCTTTTATTCTTCTAAAATTTCTTGAAATTTTGATGCCTATAATCTTAATTGCTATAGAAGATCATTTATTGGCAGTCATGTGTGATTCAACAATATTTGATTGTTATTATCCGCCCTTCTGCTACGTTAGTATCCTAGTATGTCATAGTTTATAGCTCAGTAGGGGCATGACCCAGAGGCTTTGGTTAAGCTTCCACCAGCCAGTAGGGAGGCCGAGGATAAGCTAAAGTTTTCATCCTCACACAGCAGGATGCTCAGGCATCTAATGCCATTGTTATAGGTATACTTCCTATTTGTACTTGGGTGCTAGAGTCTTGATTGATTCGGGTGCCACACATTCTTTTATGTCCCCTATTTTTGCTTTGAAGTCGCATTGGCAAGCTTCGAGGATGGCTTTTCCTTTATCTATTGGCACTCCTCTAAGTGATTTATTAGACACCGATGTTATTCTTTCTGGATGTCTAGTGTTAGTGGGTGGTAGATAATTATTAGTGGAATTGGTATTATTGGATGTGATTCTTGGTATGTATTGGTTATCTTAGCACTATGCCATAGTTGATTATCGGAGTAAAGAGGTGATTTTCAAAATTTTGAATGATGAAGAGTTTAAGTTTATGGGTGATAAGAGTTCTACACCTCAGAATTGTATCTTCGCTATTATGGCTAGGAAGATGCTAAGGAAAGGTTATTAGGGATTCTTGGCAATAGTCAGGGATACTTGACACTAGTCAGGGATACTTGGCACTAGTCAGGAATACTTGGCACTAGTTAGGGATACTTTAGTGGCAAAGACATCTATCTTAAATGTTCTAGTAGCTTGTGAGTTTCTAGATGTCTTTCCTAATGAGTTGCCAGGTTTACCACCTCACAAAGAGATCAAATTTTGTATAGATATGGTCCCAGACACAGCTCTTATTTTGATGCTACCCTATAGAATGGCTCCTGCAGAGTTGAAGGAGTTAAAGGAGCAGTTGCAAGATTTACTAGACAAGGGTTTTATTAGACCTAGTGTTTCTCCTTGGGGTGCGCTAGTCCTGTTTGTGAAGAAGAAGGATGGTACACTGAGATTATGTATTGATTACAGAGAGCTGAATAAGGTGATAGTGAAGAACAAGTATCCTTTTCTAAGGATAGATGATTTGTTCGATCAACTTCAGGGTGCATAATTCTTTTCCAAGATTGACTTGAGGTCGGGCTATCATTAGTTATGAATCAGTGAAGTCGATGTTCCTAAAATGGCATTCGAAACTAGATATAGTCATTATGAGTTTCTAGTGATGTCCTACAGGTTAACTAATGCACCAAATGCTTTTATGGATTTGATGAAAAGGGTGTTCAGACCATTTATGGATAAGTTTGTAGTGGTCTTCATTGATGATATACTGGTGTATTCAAAGAGTATGGAGGAGCACGTATATCACTTGAGGACAATATTGTAGATACTGAGAGAGCATCAACTTTATGCTACATTCTCAAAGTGTGATTTTTAGATGGAAAGTGTTGCATTCCTTAGACACGTGGTGTCTAAAGATGGTATTCAAGTTGATCTATAGAAGATACAAGCAGTGTCTGAATGGCCCAAACAGAGATCAGTTATTGAGATTTGAAGTTTTCTAGGTTTGGCTGGGTACTATAGGAGATTTGTATAAGATTTCTTAAGAATTATAGCACCTATGACTAGCCTAACTCAGAAGAATGTGAAGTTTTTATTTGTCAGATACTTATGAGAACAGTTTTCAGTTATTGAAGGAGAAGTTGACCATTGCTCCGGTTTTGACTTTGCCAAATGGAGAAGACAAGTTTATTATGTATTGTGATGGTTTTAGAGTTGACCTAAATTGTGTGTTGATGCAGAATAGTAGGGTGATAGCTTATGCTTTTGAGTAGTTGAAGAAGCATGATCAGAATTATCCTACGCATGACCTAAGATGGCTGCAGTGATCTTTGCTCTTAAGATTTGGAGACATTATTTGTACAGAGTGACTTATGAGATTTTCATAAATCATAAAAGTTTGAAGTACATTTTCCAGCAGAGAGACATGAACTTGAGGCAAAGAAGATGGTTGGAATTGCTGAAGGATTATGATTGTGATATCCTATACCATCTAGGCAAGGTTAATGTGGTAGTAAATGCCTTGAGTAGGAAGTCTTCGGGTAGTCTTGCTCATATTATTTTGGAGAGGAGACCTCTGATCTAACAGTTGTATGAGTTAGTGGATCAAGGTTTGATGATGAAGATAAGTAGATAAGAAGGACTACTAGCTCAGTTTAGAGTCAGATCAGTGTTGAGGGATAAGATTAAGGTAGCTAAGAGCTGACAACCTATTTTGGTAGAGCTTGAGAAGAATGTTCACAAAGCAAAGTTCACTAATTTTACACTTGATGATGAAGGTTTTTTATAGATCCATGGAAGATTGTGTGTTCCTGATATGGATAATTTGAGAGAAAAGATCCTATAAGAAGCATATTTTACAGCTTACAGTGTACATCCAAGTATTACTAAGATGTACCATAACATTAAGGATTTATATTGGTAGGATGGATTGAAGAAGGATGTAGTTGATTATGTCTCTAAGTACTTGACTTGTTAGTAGGTGAAAGCTAAGCATTAAAAGCCTTATGGGAAGCTTCAGCCTCTTTCGATTCCTGAGTGGAAATGAGAGAGAATTACTATAGATTTTATGACTAGGTTACCTCATTCAAAGGATGGATACGATTCAATCTGGGTGATTATGGACAAGTTGACCAAATCATCTAACTTCTTACCAGTTAAAGGTACTTATTATGTAACCAAGTTGGCTAAGCTGTATGTTAAGCATATTGTGTGCCTTTATAGAGTGGTCATTTCCATTGTATCTGATAGAGGTTCAATGTTTACCTCTCGATTTTGGCAGAAGTTGTAAGAAGCAATGGGCACCAGTCTTGATTTCAGTACCACTTTTCACCCTCAATTAGATGGTCAATGTGAGGATGATCCACACACTTGAAGACATATTGAGAATGTGTGTAATGGATCTTGAAGGTAGTTTGGATGATCAACTGCTATTAGTAAAGTTTGTTATAATAACAACTACCATAGAGTAGTATTAAAATGACATCGTATAAAGCTCTGCACAAAAGGAATTGTAGATCTCCTTTGTGTTGGGATGAGATTGGAGAAAAAAAGTTGACTAGACTTGAGATTATCCATGATGCAGTTGAGAAGTTTGCTTTGATTAAAAGAAGATTGGAAACTGTAGCTAGTAGATAGAAGAGCTATGCGGATCCAAAGCATAAGGATGTGGAGTTTCCATTGTATCAGAATTATGAAGGAGTCACCAATGAAGGGGTCACCAATGAAGGGTGTGATGAGTTTTGGTAAGAAAGAAAAATTAGCACCAAAATACATTAGACCTTTTGAGATTCTAGAAAGAGTGGGCACGATTGCATATCAGTTGGCTTTGCCTCCGAATTTGTCTAAAGTGCATCCAATGTTCCATGTCTCGATGTTGAGGAAGTACATTTCAAACCCTTCACATGTGTTGTAACCTGAGAGTGTGGAAGTGAATGAAAATTTGACATTCGAGGAGAAACCAGTCGTAATTGTTGATTATTAAGTTCACCAACTATGTTTGAAACAAATTCCAATGGTCAAGGTGTTGTGGAGGAGCAACAACATGGAGGAACACACGTAGGAAACTGAGGCTGAAATACAGGTGGCTTACCCTTACCATTTTCCTTAATGAATTCTTATATTCTGTTCTTTTATTCAAAATTCGAGGATGAATTTTTGTAAGGGGGGAGATTGTTATAACATGATATTTTATAATTTATTAAATTAGTTTCTAGGACTTGTAGTGTTAATAAATATTTTATTAATTTGCTATATTGGTTATTTTGTGAAATTTAATTAAATTCAAGTGTTATTAATTATTTTTTATATTATGGTATTAATACTAAATTTAATTTTAAAACTTAAATTTATTGTTATATATTATTTAATATATTATTATTTGTGAATAATGTTAATTTAGTGTATTTAATATTTTTTAATTTTATGTGGTAAGTTTAATTGGAAAAGTAGATATTTAAATTTAAAATATTATTTTTATATTATTGTGTCCTACTTTTTGATAAAATACATACACACACACACATATATATAAATTTTTTTTTACTTTCCCTCTCTTTCTTTTCCTTCCTTTCCCTTTTCCCTTCCTTTCCTTTCTTCTTCCCTTGTCTGCGTGAAATATAGAATTGTGCCATCAGCTCCTCCCCTTTGCACGACGGAGCTCAATAGTGCCACCATCACTGCCATCGTTCCTTTTTAGCTCGCCACCACTTGTCCTTCCTCCTGCCAGCGTTTTCTTCCTCCCTCCCTTCTCCTTCTTGGCATCGATACCTTTCGGAGACTATCGGTGTCGTTTCTGGCAATGTCTAGGGGTTGAAGTTGGTGTCGATTGAAAGCTTGTTCCTTAGGCTTCATTTCCCTAAGGTAATTCGTTTGATTAAACTCGAATTTAGCTTTAATTTTGTTGATTTCATTATAGGGTTCATAACTTAAATTGTTGATTATGTGTTCAATTGGTTTGATTCTTGTTAAATTGACTATAGATTAGTTAAATTGAAGTTGTAAGCTTTCCCAAAATGTATTTAAATTTGATTTGGGAGATAGTTAAATTTTGAGTACTATTCCGAGCTCGATTACTGTTCATGGGGATTGTCTCGGCTAAAAAATGTGTTTTATTTTTAATAAATTCTATTAGTTATTTTAAGCATGTTTTGTTAAGAAAATTTATTGAAATTATATTGCAAATATTTATTATGAATTTTTGAATGTTTATGTAAAAATTGAATTTTTGGAAAAATTAGTATAAATTAGTAAATTTTGTATTTTAAATGAAATTTTTGTTAATTATTATGTTTAAAATAGTTTTTGAGTAATAAAATAATTTTTATGAATTATTCACTATTTTTTAGCTAATTAATAATAATTTTTGAAAATATATTCGAATAATGGTTTTATCTATTATTTTTATGATTAGAAGGATTTTTAACTATTTTTATTATATATTTGGGCAATTTAAATAATTATTTGTAATTTATGCTATTTGATTTTGAATATTTGGAAAAAGGATTTTTATTAATATTATTTAATTATATTTGAGATTTTATTAATTATTTTGAAAATAAATATCTTTAATGTTTTTATTATTTAAATAAGTTGAGTTGTGGTATTTTATTGATTTTTATGAATTTTAGTGATTTTTTTAAATTTATTATGATATTATTGATTTTTGTGTATATTATTCATCGGTTGGGCAATTTATTGTAGTTCGAGGGCTCAACTCGAGAAGTTGAGATGTGTAAATATTTGAAGTGTATTTACGTGCAAGATCGACTTTACTTTTAGTAGAGAGACGTTCGTTTTACAAAGGAGACTTTGCCGAATTTTTAGTAGAATTCTCGTAAAATGTAACATCAGGTTGATTATGAGTTTTGAATATTGTTGTCGAATCGTGTCCTAGATTGAGTCATTCTTTAAAAATTCTAGAAGTATAAAATTAGGATTTCGATTATAATATATTATTGTTTTTATTATTTTCCTTAGTTGCTCCACGTACTAAACCTATTAGACCGGACCAATCGAGCCAGGGTAGAGGAGTTCGATAGAACAGTGAGTTATTATTATATGTATACATTGCATGTAGATTAATATTATGAGCATTCATGTATTTTAAATAAATATGAATTTAATTATACTCATTTCATTAAATCATATTTATTATTGTTAATATTTATATATATGTTTTTCCATATATATATTGAGAATATTTATTTTGAATAATATATGCTGTCATATTTTATATTGAATTTTCATTCTATTATTAGGAAACATTTTTGGAGGATAGTTGTGAAATGTGTCATGTAGCGAGTCACGCTAGGATTGTTGCACAATAGTACGCTAAAATTAGACTTTGAGCGGTGATATGGAAATCATTGATTGTTGAGAATTATGGATGATAATGGGTGTGACTGTGAATCCTTTGTTGATCTATAGGGTAATCAGGGCCAGTTAGCACCGGTAGTGGAACTGAGAATACTCGATTGACCCTTTGTGTCCTCGGGGCCAGTTCACTATCAAAAGTTGGATAAAAGAATATTTTTGCAGTTAAGAAAAGTGTGATGGCTAATGATATTCAATGTTAAGGTTATAGAAATTTAGGGATTTTACTCCGAACCTCCACTCAAAATTCTTCAGCATTTATTATTATAATAAAAGTGAATTTTTAGCATATGTATGAAATGCGTGTATATATTAAATAAATATATATATTATTAGATTGATGCTTGAGTGTCTATATTTTTAGGTTGCACGTATTATAATAATTCATATAGTGGGGTTTGACCCCCTCAGTATTTTTTTAGGGCCTTTTACTTTAGACCACTCTAGTAGAACTCTTCGCCGGACTCTTTTCTTTTTGGCTGACTTATGTAAACATTGAATCATTACTTCTCTTGTATTTTAGTAAACGCTATAGTAGTAGTGCTTTCTGTTATTGTATTAGACAGTGTTTTTGTATTTAAGGATTTGTATGAATATATTTTATTATGTTATGAAATGGATTTCTTTTTATATTGATCAAAGTTTTAATTTTGATGTATTTTGTGGTATGATTGCATGTGTTTTTTTTTTAATTTTAAGGCTTGTTACGAGTTCCAAATTCGTGAGAATTCCCGTTCTCTAGTACCGGTCATTACTTCCTAGTTTGGGTCGTGACAGTGGCGGTGGTGTTGGGTGGGGAAGGAAGGGAGAAGAGAAAAAAGGAATGAAAAAAGGAAGAAGAAGAAGGAGAAAAAAAGAAAAAGAAAATATTTTTTTATTTTTTAAAAATAAAGTGCACCCAATATATATAAAGTACATGTATATATGTATATAATCTAACAAAATTTAATACAACGTACACATATTTATATATATCTTATCCTTAATAAATTATTAAAATTTATTATATTACACAAATAATAATAATTTCATAAAATAATAAAATAATAACTCATACTTTAAATCCTCAATTCAATTTAATAATTAAATAAAATAAGGGTTATAACAATTTCATCGATCTTTTGATACATTTTTTATTCTTTGATTCTGTGGAACTCTTGAGTTTTCGGTGTTGTTCACTTTTGGGATGTCTAAATGCTAAGTTTGGCTCAATTGCTTTGGTTAAACATTGATTTTTGCCCCATTTGGTTTCATTGAATTTGAATATCAAATGGTTTGAGTCATGTTGCTTATTCACATTAATTCTTCTGAGTTCTAGTTGTACAATGTGCTTTGAAAATATGGTAAATTATCTATCTTAAACCATCAAGATCCCTTAATTTTGTTGTCAACAAAAATGCTATTGTTCTACATCAGATTTGCTATTGAAATCACCTAGGCAACATTAAAAGTCACTTGTTTCTGTGTTATATCCTTGGAAATTGGGTTGTATAATTTCGCTTCCAAACCTGTTGAACAAAACCTCTCGAATTACCATGAATCATGCAACCCTGTTAATTGGTTGCTGTCATACATGTTAGATTTCTACAAAATTCTAAATGCTAAGAGTGCAAAATTACTACTAATGTAAGTGACTAAAATGCGTGAAAATAGAACAACAAAGTGAGTAAGAGAGGGATAAGAGGTATTCAATTGATGTTAAAGCATTTACCGTTGAATTAAGTATGTGGTTACCAAGTTATGATCATATACATATGTGCTTAATTAATGTTGTATAACAAAACTAAAAGGGCACATTGTTGTTATTGTTTTGAATAGTGGTCAATGTATTAGCCTTATAAGTTGATAATAATTCCCTACAGTTTTAGTTGATTTTAAAAGAATAATAATAGTCATTATTTGATTTCTAATTAAGGATGCCTGATATATATATATGTATATATATATATATATACATGTAATGTGCTCCATAAGCTGAGCTAGTAAAAGTTTTGAATTTTATTTTGATCTCAACATACTTATATTTAATCTTGGAGCTTCGCTTAGTATTAATTTATTAATGGTCATGATAAAGCTGAAGTTGCTAAAAGTCTTACTGATTTGTAATTCTTAATAATTAAATATAGTTGTTGATGTTAATTCATTTTATTTATCAAAGTGTAAAATCTAAGTCTAGAGCTAAAGTTTGAGAATTTAAAGTGCATTTTCATGTTAAGGTACAATAATATAAATAAATATATATATATTGTTTAGTGAAGTTTGGGTTGTAGCATAACTGATTTTTTTTAGAATAACAAGCAAAATTTATGAATAAACTTATAATTAATACTAAGAAAAATTTAATTTCTTAGAATGAAATTAACAAATTATACACATGTATATTTTATTCAAATGACAGTTAAGAGAAATATTTGAGAAGAATATTTTCAGTATGTATTTAAATTATATCATATGCAATCCAAGAGATGTCATGTTAAGTTAAGTGTGAGGTTAGTCGTTTAAGTATGCTACTCTTTAACAGTACCATCATTGATAATGTGATGTTATATGGTGGTATTGGAAGGGAGGGGCATTACAGTTTAAATTGGTATTAGAGCCCTAGGTTGGTAGATTTTATAGACACTGAGAAACGCTAATTTTGAGAGGATATTATCATGAATTTAAGGTTGATGGAAAAAAATATTAAAGTATTTGATTTTGAATTTTAGGATATTGATAGATGGAAAAAATTAGGTGGTTGTATAAAAGGCCAAGGCTATGGTCATGGCCAGGATCATGGTAGAGGTAGAGGCCTATGTCGAGGGAATGAACCTGGTAGAGAAAATCTTATAGAATGGGCTAGTCATTCGATTAGGAATCGAAAATCACAACGAGAATTATCTCTATCATTAGTGTTAGTAGGCAATGATGAGGAAGCATTAAATGATGGAATGGGTAGCCAACAACATAGTTGGTATTGGCAGTGTTTGTATCAATCTTTAAGAATGTGCCTTGGAGAGAACACAATAACTATTAACCATAGCCACATGTAGAATAGGTGAATGTACCGAATCCACAAGCACCACCAATAGTACATATAGATGCTACCAATTAGGCATGCACTATGGCAATTGTGATGGCTAAAAAAGAGAAGTACATGAATCCAAGAGATATTATTGAACATGCTAAAAAATGTGAGGCATATGATTTTATGGTATGTTAGACCCATGTCAAACTGATAAATGGGTAAGACAATAGATAAAGCCTTTGCCAAATTATAATTAGCTAATGAAGAAAAAGCCAATAATGTGTATGGCTTAATGTTTGATAAGGTGGATGAGTGGTTAACTCAAATTAAGAATCTGTATGGAGAAACTTTTACTTGGCAAGTATTAAATGAGGAGTTTAATAAAGAATACTTG
Organism: Mallotus nudiflorus; assembly: GCA_947683625.1. Classification (NCBI taxonomy): domain Eukaryota; kingdom Viridiplantae; phylum Streptophyta; class Magnoliopsida; order Malpighiales; family Euphorbiaceae; genus Mallotus; species Mallotus nudiflorus. Next base: position 5,632,773 of record CANTUR010000283.1, on the reverse strand, counting down.
ACTGAAACAGGCTGAAAGTAGAAGAAGGCACCTTTTGTGAATTTAGTGTAAGGTTCTATGACTATTAAGGAATATACTGACAAGTTTGAAGACTTGTACAAGTATACTAAGGATGTCTATCCCATTGAGGAAATGAAAAGAAAGAAATTTTAAGATGGATTATATATCTCTTTATGTGGGAAGTTAAACTTATATGCTGGCACTTTTTTTAGAGGTTGGGTTAAGAAAGCCATGGTGCAAGAGAGATTGGATAAGGAGTTAGAGATTGTAAGTCATGCAAAGTCTTAAAATCATGAAGGATGTTCTGAATAGCCTTGGAGGAGAAGTGGAAATAAGAAGTCAAGATTCTTTCCATATTCAAGGAATAATATAGGGATAAGAAGAAATAACAGGCCTTAGGGAAGTGATGTGTTTGTAAGATAACCAATGGCACCACTTAAGCCAGTTAATGCTCATTTTAGTATAAATATTACCCCTTTGTGCAATGTGTGTAATAAAAATGACTTTGGTAACTATGGGAACAATGGAATATAATGTTATAAGTGTAATGAAATGGAACACTATGCTTGAGAGTGCCCAAAGAAACTATCAAAGGAGTAATCAGTTCAAGGCTCAAATACTCTAAATAATAGTAGAGTTAGAAGGCCACTAAATCCTATTAGACTTGTAGCTGTTCAAAGTGAAGCAAGTCGAATGGCTCCATCATCTTAAAATAAAGCTATATGATAAGCATATGCACATAAGAATGTGCAATAAGTAAGAGCATATATAGTGGCAGAACATTATGCCGAGAATGCATCAAATGTGATAATATGTATGACTCATATATCAAATAAGTTAGCATGTAATTTGATTGATCCTAGTGCTACTTTCTTATTCATGCATATGCATTTGCCATGTATAATAATCTTAAGTCCTATGGTATATTAGATCCTATTTTTGTGAGTATGCCAATGGGAACAAGTGCAATTTGTGAGTCAGTTATCAAAGATGTCTCTGTGAGATTGGGAGAAGCTGAAATGAAGTGGAATTTTATACCATTTCTAATTAACGAGTTTGATGTTATACTTGGCATGGATGGTCTAAGTCAATATCCGGTAAATGTGAATTACTATGAATGGAAAACATATTTTAAAATGGAAGATAGAAGGAAAATAAGTTTTGTAGGTGAAGGTAAGAAAGCACCCACTAAGATCATATCATTGATGGCAACAATGAAGTATTTAAGAAAAGGTTGCGAAGCTTTCCTAGCTTATATGATAGATAAAAGTAAGGAAGAGGTGTTAATAAATGAATTACCTGTTGTGAATGAATTTGAGGATGTATTTTTAGAAGAATTGTAAGGTCTACCATTTAAAAGGGAAATTGAATTGTTATTAGGTATAATGCCTATTTCTCAACAACTATATCAAATGGCTTTAGCTAAACTGAAGGAGTTGAAAGTGCAACTACAAGAGTTGTTGGATAAAGGATTTATCCTACCTAGTTTTACTCCTTGGGGTGCACCTATGCTATTTGTGAAAAATAAGGATGGATCGTTGCGATGTGCATCGATTATATACAACTAAATAAGGTTACTGTTTGAAATAAGTATCCTTTATCGAGAATTAAAGATATATTTGATTAATTACAAGGAGCTGTGGTATTTTTAAAGATAGATTTGAGGTTAGAATATCACTAATTGAGGATTAAAGAGTCAGATGTTCCTAAGATTGCTTTTAGAATAAGATACAAAAATTACGAATTTTTGGTAATGTCATTTAGATTGAAAAATGCACCACCTGCATTTATGGACTTAATGAATCGAGTGTTCAAGTAATAACTAGACAAGTTTGTAGACATATTCATCGATGATATTCTGGTATATTCAAAGTTAAAAGAGGAACATAAAGAGTTTTTGAGAACATTGTTAGAGATTTTGAGAAGTAAACAACTATAAGAAAAATTCAATAAATGTGAATTTTGGTTGGATAAGGTTGTATTTCTAGGACACGTGATATTTGTGGAAGGGGTATACGTTGATCCTAACAAAGTTATTACGATTGTAAACTGGGAGCCACCTAAGAATGTAATGGAAGTGCGAAGTTTCTTAGGTTTGGCAAAATATTATAGAAGGTTTGTTCAGGACTTCTTAATAATTGCATCTCCTTTGATGTAATTATTAAGAAAGAATGTGAAATTTGACTGGACTCATGAATGCCAATAAGCTTTAAAATTTTAAAAGAGAAGTTGATTATTGCACCAGTGTCATCATTATCAATTGAAGGAGGCCAATATGTAGTACAAGGACTTGAATATGTCCTAATATAAGATGGGAAGGTGATTGCTTATGTATCAAGGCAACTAAAGCCCCATCGTAAAACTATCACACATGATTTAGAGTTAGTTGCAGTAATTTTTACACTAAAAATATGGAGACACTATTTATATGGTAAAGCATGCTAGATTTTCACCGATCATAAAAGTTTAAAGTATATTATAAGTTAAAAGGAACTAAACTTAAGGCAAATAAGATGAGTGGAATTATTGAAGGATTATGACTGCACTATTGAATTCCATCCTAGTAAAGCCAACGTAATGGCAAATGCACTTAGTCAGAAGTTAACAGGAAATTTGTACTATATATGTACAATAAGAGTATCATTTTTTATGGAACTAAAAAGCCTAGGTGTGAACTTGACTTTGGATGCTTTAGGAGGTATTTTATCTAGTTTAAAAGTAAGGCCACTACTTATATAAAGAATTATGCAAGCATAAATGATTGATAATGAAGCAGAAGAGTTGTGAAAAGAGATTAAAGATGGAAAGAAAAAGAAAGTGACTTGTGATGGTGATGGAATGTTGAGATTGGGAAGGAGAATATTTGTTCCGAATGTGGATAACTTAAGAAGATAAATTTTTGAAGAAGCTCATTGCTCTGCCTATGCAATGCATCCAGGCAGTATAAAAATATATAGAATTCTAAAGTAACATTATTGGGGCAAGGGATGAAGAAAGACATAGCAGATTCTATTTCTAAATGTTTGACTTGTCAACAAGTTAAAGTGGAACACAAACATCAAGCTGGTTTGTTGCAATCTCTACCTATACCAGAATAGAAATGAGAAGATATCACGATGGATTTTATAGTTGGTTTGCTAAAGACTTAGTAAGGAAATGATGTTGCATGGGTAATTGTAGATTGACTAACCAAGTCAATACATTTCTTACCAATAGATAAGTTATAATATGAACAAATTAACGAAATTGTACATTAAAGAAGTGATAAGATTACATGGGACGCCAGCATCAATTGTGTTAGATTAAAACCCGACATTTACTTTACAATTTTGGTTGAGCCTATAAGAAGCTTTAGGTACTAAATTAAAATTTAGTACTACTTTCCATCCTCAAATAGATATATAATCACAGAGAACTATTCAAGTACTTAAAGACATGTTAAGAGTCAGTGCTTTAAACTTTAGGGGAAACTCGGATAAGCAAGTACCATTAATGGAATTTCTTATAATAAATGTTATCAGAGTAGTCTGGATATGTGTAATATCCCGAATTTTTAAATATTTTAATACTGCATCGGGATATGCAGTGTTAATAATTTTGTATATAATTATGATATTTTTATGAGTTGTTATGTATTTAAAACTTCTTTTAATTATTGTATATTATTTTAAGTGCTTTACGTAAAATTTTCCCGAGAATTCTATTTTCGGGGAAATTTTCACGTAAATAATTTACTATTAATTATATTAAGTAGATTTACGCATTTGCATGAGCTCATATATATTTTTAAAGTACTAAATAAAGTGTATATATGTGTGTATTTATTTAAATTAAACTAGGGTTTAATTAATTACCCTAATATTTTTATTATTTATTATTAGTTTTAATATTAGTTAATTAATTGTTTTTAGTGTATAAATTATTAAAATATTAAATTATGTGTGTGTGGTGAATTTTTATTGTCTATATCATATTATATATTAAAATAATATAAAGTATATATATATACATACCTATACATATATAATATTTATCAAAAATCAAGATTTGGCAAATTACCAATCTGCCCCTCCCTCCTTCTTCTTCTCTCCCGACGCCCTACCCTCACTACGCCTCCCGTTCTAGCACACTGGACTGCCCTTCGCCGCCATCAGCTATCGCCAACCTCCTCCCCTTTCCTTCCTCTTCCTCTCCGACGTGATCAGGCCGCCGGAAGCCCGTTGGAACGCCCAAAATTTACGGTGGCAGCAAGAGAAGCTCTTTGCCGTCGACCATGATTCCAACCACCATTTCATGCACCGCCGGTCTTCATCGACTCCTTGAGCTCCAGTGGTCCCTATTATAAGCTCCTTTTGGCCGGAAAACAAGTGGTTGTTGAGGTTTGAGCTAAATCTTCAATTCGGCCATTTTAGCTTCTTGATTTTTTTGAACTTAGAATTGATTGATTCATGAAAAGTCCCTTAACAAATGTTGATCCTAGTAGCTTAATCTACATGTGTGAATTTTTGGGAATTATTTTGATTTTTGGGTATTTTTGAATATTTTATTATTATTTTCTAATTTTTGAAAATTAATTAATTAAATTATGAAATTGTGTTTTATGATAAATATAGGTGTTGAAATGAATTATAGGAATTTATTTGGAATTTTTATGAATTTTTATATATTTATTTTGAATTTAATTAGTTTATGTAATTTTGGAAAAATTAGGTTAATTGTGTTTTTAATTGAAATTAATTAGTTAATTGAGTTTAATTATTGATATTATTGATAAATATGTTGAGAAAATTAATTTTTGATAATTATACTATTTTTGGTGAATTTTTGGAGTAATTTTAGTATATTTATATATATAGGGGTATTTTGGTAATTTTATCCTAAATTGACTAAAAATGTAATTACATTGGTTTTAATAGTTATTTAAGGTATAAAAATGATTTCTACAAATTATTTAGTATATTTAATTAATTAAAACTATTTTTCGTGAATTATTTTCAAATTATATATATAATATACGATTTTTCTAAATAAATGAGTTTTTATTGGTTTTTACTGTGTTTTAGGGTTAATTATGTGATTTCTACTTATAAAATGTATTTATATGATATAAGGGTATTTTTGGTATTTTTATATTATTCTGTGAATTATGGACCCCGGTCGATAAATTGTAGTTTGGAGTCCGACCGAGGGGTTGTGGATGTAATTCTGTGTTTATTTTCGAAGTGTGTTTCTTTGCAGGGCCGGCTCTACTCTTTGAGTAGAGAGATGTCCATTTTACAGGGGAGGTTCTGTCGAATTTTTGGTAGAATTCTCATAAAACGTGATGTCCGGTCAAACCCTAATTCTGATTCAGTGTCTAATATTCTAGATCGAGTTTTTAGGATTTTCTGTTAGGTTTATTCTGATGTCTGTTATTTTTATATGTTTAGTTGCGCCGAGACCAAGGCCTAGTAGACTAGGCCCATCGGACCCATCTCGAGGAGCGCACTAAGTGTGAGTTACTATTTTATATATATATGCTTTAGGGTGCATGATTTAGAAATATATGTTTTATTTTGATTAATTATGCATAAATAATTCAATTGGTATTTAAGTTTATTTTTAGTTTATATTTGGCATATTTTGATATATTTTGAATTATATGCATGCTTTATTAGACATTTATGTTCAAAATGTTTTTAAATATATATTTAGTTTATTTTACGATTTAATTGGATTTATTTGACGTATATATACTCGAAATATACCTGGTTTACTTTTGGCATATTTCTAGTATATAAATGGTTATGTTGCTATTTTATTCAATTCATGCATCATTTACTTTTATGAATGTATGCTTTATATTTTAATGAAGGATGTCAATAGAACGTGCTACCTAGTGGACAGCACTAGGACCGAGTATGTACCGGTACGCTGATAACATTTAGGCTATATTACTAACCATTTATGGATATTGATTGGATATGATTATTTGATGTGTGTGATATGATTTGGGAGTGTGATTGCTGAAGCTCGGTTGACCAAGTGTCTCGGGACCAATCACACTGACAGTCAGACTGTTGGAGCTCGGTTGACTTAGTGTCTCGGGGCCAGTCTACTGTCCAAATGGATCAAGTGATTATATTTGGAATAAGTGAGCCTGTATGGCTAGAGTGTTGTCTAACACTGTTTTCGAGGTTGCGATATTGTAGGGTTCTATTCATAAACTGTGATTTTCAATAAAAACATATAAAATGATTTTTATTGCATCTGTGTGTATTTGCCTGTATATATATTTATATATATACTATTGACTGTATGCATTGTCATTTAGTATGCATGTATATATATTATAGTAATTCACTCAATGAGGTCTGACTCCCCTCTGTTGACCATTTTTCAGGAGAGTCTTCTTCCTCAGACCTCAGTAGCAGGCTTGTACGCCGGATTTCTTCTGCCCCGGCTTCTTTATGTAAACTGCTCACTTGAGTTTTATTTTTTATAATCTAGACACTGCAGTAGTTGTAATAAATTGTGGTTTTATGAATTATATTTGTGTAAAGTTATGTATTTTAAGAATTTGAACTGGATTTGTATTAAAAGAGTTTATTTATATATGAGATGAGGATTTGATTTAAATCCCATGGTGGATTATCATTATTTTGATACTTATGATTTTATTTCCGCTGCATTAAGTGTTGTTGTTATTATTATTGTATTTTTTATTTTATTTTAGGCTTGCTACGGGTTCCGGATTCGAAAGAATTCCCATTCCCTAGCACCGGTCATGGCCCCTATTTTGGGTCGTGACAATATGGTACTATTTGAGGCTTTGTATGGAAGGAAGTGTAGGACACCAATCTGTTGAGAAGAAGCTAGAGAAAGAAAATTGTTAGGTCCAGAATTAGTTCAAATGGCCACTGACAATATCCAAATGGTTTGAGCAAATCTTAACGTGGCTTAAGATAGATAGCGAAGCTATGCAAATCTCAAGCAAGCCGATATTGAATATAATATGGGTGATAAGGTATTTTTTGAAAATATCGCCATGGAAAGGTGTGATTAGATTTGGAAAATGAGGAAAATTAAGTCCAAGGTCTATCAGACCATACGAAGTGGTTGACTGTGTGAGACACAGAGCTTATCTGTTAGTGCTACCACCTAACTTAATTGGTATGCATGATGTATTCTATTTCTTAATGCTACGAAGGTATAAAAGTGATCCCTCGCATATTTTACAAGAGTAACCAGTGGCATTAAAAGAAAATTTGAGCTATGAAGAGGAACCTGTAGCTATTTTATCCAAAGATCAAAAAGTGCTAAAGAATAAGATTATTTCATTAGTCAAAGGACTATGGAAAAATCACTCTCAGGAAGAGGCAATGTGGGAAAGAGAAGAAGATACTAGGTGACAACACCTGAACTTGCTATTTTCAGTTATTTCATAAAGGTAAGAATGTTATATAAATTTTAAGGATTGAATTTTTTTTAGAGGGGAAGAATTGTCACATCCATATCCTTGGACATATTAAATTGAAAATTTAATATTATTAAATAATTAATAAAGTAATTAATTAAGTTCCAAATTGATGGAATTGACAATGGAAGAGCCTAATATGTAAGAAATAAAAGAGATAAGGGTCCAATTGAAAGAAAATTTAGATTAAGAAGGGTATAATTGAAGAAGGAAGAAAGAAATAAAAGTGTATTTGCAAATAGTATATGAGATGTCAAGTGAATTGCATGAAAATGGACACATGTTTCTTTGTAAATAATAATAATAATAATAATAATAAATAAATAAATAAAGGATTTTTGGTGTATATTTGATGAGGTGTAAGATACATGTAAGTCTCTTCTTACACTTAGCCATTTGTTAAAAAAAAAAAAAAAAAAATTCTTCTCTGCGTTAAGAAGATAAGACGTGAAAGAGGATAGCAATGGGAGGCAAGTCATCTTGCATGTAGATGGAGATGAGTCTCAAGTCTTTGTTTCTCCTCTAAAAGCAAGAATCAGAAATTAAATTTCTTGGGAAGTTGAAGATCAAACTGAGCTAGATCAGCAAAGAGAATTTTAAAAAAAAAAGAACAAAGAGCTTTGAATTTGTTGAGTTTCGGGTAGATCAAGCAATCACTAAGGTAAGAAACATTGGGTGATTGGAAGGATTGATGTAAAATGTAGATTAGATTAGATTAAAGTTACATGCATAGAGATATAGATAGAGAATTAATACAAAATTCTTGAAGTTTGTATGTTGTCAATGTTGAGTTCTGAGCAAGAACTAAGACGTTCTTTGTAAATGATGATTAGGAACTGCTTGTGGCCCCGGAATAAAGTCCGTTAAAGCAGTAAGGGGATAAAGAGAAGGCTAGCTTTGAATGTGAGTGGTTTTCACTGATCTCTTGATACATTTTTTATTCTTTGATTATTTTGCACTCTTGAGTTTTCGGTGTTGTTCACTTTTAGGATGTCTAAATGCTAAGTTTGGCTCAATTGCTTTAGTTAAACACTGATTTTTGCCTCATTTGGTTTCATTGAATTTAAATATCAAATGGTTTGAGTCATGTTGCTTATTCATGTTAATTCTTTCGGGTTCTTGCTGCACAACTTGCTTTGAAAACATGTTAAATTGTTTGTCTTAAACCACCAAGATCCCTTAATTTTGTTGTCAACAAAAATATTGCCGTGCTATGTCAGATTTACTGCTAAAAATCAATTCTTAAGCAGCCCCAAAAGTCACTTATTTCTATGTTATATCCTTGGAAATTTGGTTGTACGATTTCCCTTCGAAACCTGTTGAATTACCGTGAATTTTGCAGCCCTGTTAATTGGTTGCTGTCATACATGTTAGATTTCTGCAGAATTCTAAATGCTAAGAGTGCAGAATTACTGCTAATATAAGTGACTAAAATGCGTGAAAACAGAACAACAAAGTGAGTAAGAGAGGGATAAGAGGTATTCAATTGCTGTTAAATCCTTTACCTTTGAATTAAGTATGTGGTTACCAAGTTATGATCATATACATATGTGCTTAATTAATGTTGTATAACAGAACTAAAAGGGCACATTGTTGTTATTGTTTTGAATAATGGTTTTTGTATTAGCCTTATAAGTTGATCATAATTCCCTAAAGTTTTAGTTGATTTTAAAAGAATAATAATAGTAATTGTTTGATTTCGAATTAAAGATGCCTGAGATATATATATACTTGTAATGAGCTCCGTAAGCTGAGCCAGTAAAAGTTTTGAAATTTTATTTTGATCTCAACATACTTGTATTTAATCTTGGAACTTTGCTTAGTATTAATTTATTAATGGTTATGATAAAGCTGAAGTTGCTAAAAGCCTTACTGATTTGTAATTTTTAATAATTAAAAATAGTTGTTGATATTAATTCATTTTATTTATCAAAGTGTAAAGTCTAAGTCTTGAACAAAAGTTTGAGAATTTAAAGTGCATTTTCTTGTTAAGGTACAATGACATAAATATATATATATATATTTTTTTTTCAGTTAAGTTTGGGTTATAGCATAACGTATTTTTTTTTTAGAATAATGAGCCAATTTATGAATAAAATTATAATTAATACCAAGAATTTAATTTCTTTGAATGGAATTAACAAATTATACACATGTATATTTTATTTAAATGAAAGTTAAGAGAAACATTTGAGAAGAATTTTTACAGTATGTATTTAAATTATGTGATATGCAATCTAAGAGATATCATGTCAAGCAAATTGTGAGGTTAGTTTATGCTACTCTTTTACCGTATCATCATCGATAATGTGATGTTATATGGTGGTACTAGAGGGGAGAGGTGTTACATCTTGTTTTCTAGTGACCTTGATATGGCCTCCACTTCACTCTCGAACCACCGCCTTCATGATCTCAATTTGTTGCTGACGTCTTGTGTGTTTCACTAATCTAACACTATTGTTCTCTCACACCCTGCTCTGAGTTCAAGCAGGGAGGAATTAGCATTTTTTATTAGAGATTTTTTTACAAGACTGCAAATTAGTGGGGTTGAGTTTAAAAAGAAAGCGTTAGATTCTCTTCTTCAAATACCCCATCATGAGATTATCTTCCTGACGAATTATACTGCTACTTAGCATCTTCATTGTTAACAAAAGAAAAAAAGGGAGAAGATTACGAAAAAAGGAGTTTAGGTTACACGAAGAAGAAGAAAAAATAAAAAATAATAACATATGATTTAATTGAAGAAAAATGTACTTCATTAACAAAGTGGTGCACTATGCCTAAAACGGAGGCATGAGCTAACCGGAAATGTGATAAGTGATTCGAATTATTGTGATTAAATTGTAAAAAACACTATATGTAATGATTAAATTTGCAATATATATATATATTCTTTACAAACTTTAGGTCTTCTATTCTCCTTCTCCTCAATCGTTTTTTTGAAATTTTAATTATTTATTAAAAGCTATTTGTGGTTTTACAATTTGAATATGTTAATTGTAATCTTCATTAACAAAGTGGTGCGTTTTGGTGTATAAAACACACAATTTTGATATGGAATAAATAAAGTACAGCGTGGACTAATGATCCAACTATGCCTAATACGGAAGCATGAGCTAACCAGAAATGTGATAAGTGATTCGAATTGTCGCATTTTGCAAATTAATGTTTTATTTTGTCAAAATTAAAATATTGTGATTAAATTGTAAAAAACACTATAAGTAATTATTAAATTTGCAATATATATATATATATATATATATTCTTTACAAACTTTAGGTCTTCTATTCTCCTTCTCCTCAATCGCCTTTTTGAAATTTTAATTATTTATTAAAAGCTATTTGTGGTTTTACAATTTGAATATGTTAGTTATAATTTCTTTTCAAAACTAAGTCATGTGTATTTTTAAGTCATTCAATTTTTTAATATTATTATTATTATTATTATTATTATTATTTTGTACTTTTCTTTTGCATTAATGGGTATCACATTGCTTTTCATTAAAAAAATTATATAGCACTGGTGGAGTATTATAAACACATGCAAAAAGGGAATGAAAAAGAAGGGAAGGAGGAAAAAAAATAAAAATAAAAAGGAAGAAAAAAATAAAAAGGGGAAAGGAAAGCAAATAATAGGAGAATAGAAAAAATAAGGAGAAAATAAAATAAAAAATAAAAAGAAAAATGAGAAAATAAAAAAGAGGAAAAGTAGAAAGAAGGAAGACAATATATAATATTTTTCTCATGCACACAAAAGAGAACTCATTCAAACCAAAAAAAATCTAAAATAAAAGAAAAGGAATGGAAAAAGAAGAAAAAATTGCAAAAATGAAAAAGAAAAAAAAAGTATGGATGAAAATAAAAAGAGTAGACATGTAATTAATGAAAAAAATAGACCTTTTATTTGTTATCTAAAAGCAGTCTAACTTTATAATTTTCTCTAATTATAAATACACCAAAACCTTAATTTTTATAAATACACTAAAACCTTAATTCTTATAATTATAAATACACTAACTTTTATTTGTAACCTAAAAGCGGTCTAACTTTATAATTTTCTCTAATTATAAATACACCAAACCTTATTTTGGGTTTAGATAGATGAAACTTTAGTATCATTGGCAATAGATTAACAATTTTTTCATTCTAAAAAATTGATAATTTATTCATGCCAAATATTAATTATTGTACTTGAGCATAAAAGTTTTTGACCAATTTCCCTACAATTTAAATTCATATGCTTGATTTGTGAAATCTCTATACGAATTTTACAGATCTACATTATATAATTTAAAATTACAAATATTGAATACTATAAATGACAAATAAATAGATATTCAATAATAAATTAAAAGTTAAATCTTAGAATACAAATAAAATGTTAAAAAATTACAAGATTGGAATTTTCTAATCTAAATAATTTTTTTGATAAAAAATCTAAATATTAATTTAACGTTATTTGTTGATTGAGATTTTTTTATATACATAGCTCAATTAGGTTTAGCGCCACATTGAATGGGATGTCTAGGGCTCGAGGCATCCCCTCACCATAAATTATATTATGGATCATTGTTCATATTGCAATATGGATAAGTGGTCCATTACACTTGTGGTTGTCTTTTTTTTTTTTAATGCTTCCTCTCTTTTCTTGACCTTTTCCTCTTCTTCGATAACCATTCTTCTCTTCTCTTTTTGCACTTTATTTTTTATATTTTTGAATTAGTGACTTCTTCTTCTTCTTCTTCCTAAAAGAAGGGTGTCTTTCAAGTGCTTTAAAACCTGGATTTATAATTTGAGCTAGAGAGGGGGAATTTGCAAAAGTTATATATCAGTTCTTCTGAAATTCAACAACTGCTTCTTTTTCTTCTTTTTGTAGTTGTTTAGATTGGATTTTGACTGTAAATTATTTTGTTGTATTGTTTTTAGTTTGTGCATATAAATTTATTAGATGTAATGTAAAAGTTCATGTGTTATTGATTAGAGGCTCATTTCTTAATTAATTAAAAAAATATTTTTTAAATTTTTAGTGAGATTGAAAGTGAACCTATAGGTGAAGGTCAATGAGTATGTAGGTGGAGATCAATGAACATATATGTGAAGGTTAATGAACTAGCTGTAGCTTCATTGATCTTGACCTACATATTCATTGAACCTGCAGGTAAATGTGAAAGAACCTGCAGATATATGTCAATGAACCTGCAGGTAAATGTAAATAAACCTATAACAGACTCATTGATTTTTACTTATAGGTTTATTTAATCTTCAATGAATATGCAGGTGAAGATCAATTAACCTATGAAAAAAAAGATGTTCGATGTGGAAAAAAAACAAGAGCATTTTTTTTATTTCGCACTTATAATAATCTCTGGTCCATATAATTATCCCCTCCCTCCTAAGGAATCCCTTGGAATCACTTGTGAGGGCCCACCAATTGGTGAGTGTAGTGACCCATTAGGATTAAATCCTCATATAGTATCTATTAGATACTTGAAACCTTAGGTCCTTAACTTCAAGCCATTCTCTATATAAAAGTCTAGCCTAGAGGCTTAAGCTAACATAACAAATATATCAGGATTTGAATAACGATACTTGGGCACATGGGGATGCTAATAATACAATTTCTCTTGATGGCTTTTATTTGGTTTTCGTGGTGGAACAACAGCTCCCCCATTATCAAATGGCCTGTTATTGGGATGTTTACAGGACTTTTGATCAGTGTATATTATATCCATGATTTTATGACCTTTGTTCTTGTATGAAGTGGTGGCACATTTTTATACTAGGGCATTTCCAAGAACTATCTTTTAACAAGTGATCCTATGATTACTTATTACACTTTAAACAAGAACTTTGTCAACTACCAAAAAGGAGTTGAGTTCAAAAAGATTTTTGAAGCTCTTGAAGATGGGATTTTCAATGCCAACTCAGATAGTTGGAGATCTCAAAGGAGAGCAATTCACTTTTTACTAAAACATAAGAGCTTTGCGATGGCTTTAAAGAGAACTATGGAGGTAAATATCTTAAAAGGCCTACTTATGGTTTTAGAGAGTGCCGCATAGCTAGGACAAGGAGTAGACATATAAGACGTGTTTCAATGATTCACTTTTAATAGCATTTGCATGTTGGTTTTAAGCTTCGATCCCGAGTGTCTTTCAGTCAAATTCCCATAAGTTCCTTTTGAGAAGGCCTTTAGTGCATTGGAGGAGGTGATATTTTACCGAAACATTATGCCTATCGGCATTTGGAAGTTGCAAAGGTAGCTTCAAATTGGCCAAGAGAAGAAGATGAAAAAGGCTTGGGAAACCTTCGACCATTTTGTGGACCAATGCATTTCAAGAAAGAGAGAGTAACTATTAGGCTAAAGAAAGAGCAAAGCACTAGAAGAAGAGAATTATGACTTACAAACATATTTCTTACTAAAAAACGATACTATAGAAGGAGAAGAAATATACAGTATTTTTACAAATTCAAACAAATTCCTCAAAGACATGATGTTTAATCTCTTATTAGCCGAGAGAGACATGGTTGGTGCCAGTCCTTGTTGGCTTTTGTGGCTTGTTCCAATGCACCTAGATGTAGAAAGTAAGATTCTAAAGGAGATTAAGGAACATTTAAGTGAAAATACATGTGAAAAATGGAGCTTTTCAATTTCAAAGAGCTAAGCAAACTAGTTTATCAACATGTAGTTGTATGCAAGACACTTCAACTATATCCACTGGTTCCTTGTAAGATCAAAATGTCAGTGGAATTAGACATTCTTCTGGGTGGGCACCATGTAAGTAAAGATATGAAGATTTTCTATTCATTTTACTCAATGGGAAGGATGAAAGATATATGGGGTAAATATTACTTAGAATGCAAGCCAAAGAGGTGCATTTCATAAAGAGTGAGAATCAAACATGTACCTTCTTACATGTTCACAACATTCAATGCTAGACTAACGACTTGTTTAGGTAAGGATTTTGCATTTTTGGAAATGAAATTAGCTGCTTCTGCTTTTATATAGAATTATCGTGTCCAAGTGGTTGAAGATCACCCTATTAGTCCAAGTGTGTCTTTGATACTTTATATGAAAAATGGTCTCAAGGTGAGAGTTTGAAAAAGATCATATGCTTCTTGATGGATTCTTGAAGCAGAAGGCAAAGTTGGTGAACTCAGGTGAAATTCATTTCAAAAATCTACCCTTAATCTCATCTAGCTATTATTCTATTAATGTTTTGTTCTCTCCAAATTAATTTGGATGCCTAATAATCTATGTAAAATAGTTATGCTTTAAGTTTCTAAGTTTATAGTTCACTTCGGATAGGATTTATGTTGCATATCCTTTAATTTGATTTAAAGATTTCACTTTTAATTTTATTGAGATGCATTTATTAAAATAATTTAAACCTATGATATGTACGGATACTTCAATCAATAGGCATTTTTTCATGTTCTTGTCCCTGTTTCTCCATGTTCATGCTACTTAAAACACTTTAATTAGAAGTCATTCTCTGTGTTTCTCCATGTTCATGCTACTTAGGTGTAAACTCTTTTATGTGATAAATAAAATTTCATGTAATAATTTATATTGATTTTTTTGTCAAACTTATATTAATCAATGTGGTATAAAAGCCAATAAAAATAAAAATTATTAGTATTCCTACTACAACTACTTATCGAAAGAATGGTAAAAATAATTTTCAACGCTTATGGGAGTGAGCATAGAAATTTGAATTCAGCACCTCACTAGCAAATATTTCCACAGCAGCCAAATTAGTAGACGGGGCTCAACAACAGCCATACTAACATAGTAATATGATGGCTCCTTTCTCAACAAATTTGAATTTGGCAACTCACTAGCAACTGTTACTAAAGCCGAATTGGTAGATGGAGCTTAGCAACAACCATGCTAATATAGCACTATGATGGCTCCATTCTTAACAAAGGTACTAACATATTAATATGGCATACACACACACACATACTAAAAATAGGGACAGAAGTTGCTTTCCATTGCTACATTGGTGACATAAATGAAAATTCCATTACTATTTTTAGCAATGGATTTTCATTTTCGTCACTAAGTTTAGTGACAGATTGTCTTTTTCAATTGCTAAAAAATAGTGACGAGTGTTTTAATGATGGAAAAAAATTTTGTCGCTAAGAAATTTATTAATGGATTTTTCAGTTTTAGCAACAGAAAATTCCATTGTTAAATTGCTAGGTTCTTGTAATGAATCTTACATAAAATTAGGATAAACTAGCTATTCGGTAACCTTAGTCTTTCTTTTTACCTTATCTCATGGAATCCACACAATATTTCAATCTTTTGTTTGGATTGACTAACTGGTTAATTATACATAAAATGTGATATGTTTATATTTCGTTACAATTGAGCTGCTAAAATTTTTAATAAAAGAAGATATATTTTTATTATAATAAATATGATATTATACAATTTTTAGGTTAAATAGGAGAGAAAAAATAGTTTTATGGAAATAGAAGATAAATGTTTTAGATGAAATAGAAGGCAAATTGTTTGGTGGAATAAAAAAAAGAATATTTCAAATGGAATACATTTAGAGTGTTTTTGAAGAGAGGTGTTTTAAATGGAATAGAAGGTAAGGAAATGTTATTATTAAAGTGATGAATTTTTATAAATTTTTTAAGAAAAAATTTAAAAATTTAAAAACATTAATGGTTTTATCCATAAAGTTTAAGGAATGAATACTAACATATAAGGTGGGACACTTGCTAACATTTAGATTTAATGATTTTGGAGTTTAGGATTTAAAAGATATAGCAAGATTGGTGTTATTAAAAATTTAAATGTTTGAGACTTTTCATAGTTTTAAGAAAATATCGCAATTTAATAAAATTTTGACAATTTTATCACACATTTACTCATTTGGCCAAATATTTGACTTTAATCATAAAAGATTACATTTACTCTTAATAAATAATCAAATTTATAAAAATATCGACATTGTAACAAAACCTAACCCTACAGAATTTAAGGTCCCTTATTATCCCTTGATCAAGTTTTGTGATTATACTAATGTAGATGATGCAAGAAGAAGTTGAAAATTTTTATTGTTAGTGGAATGTATTTCTTTTTTGTTTTTTTAACATTTTTTCCATTATTAGATGTATGTAATGTTGGATGGATTTTAGTACTTAATGTTGGAAAGAAAAGAAAATAATGGGAGAATAGAAAAAATAAGGAGAAAATAAAAATAAAAAATAAAAAGAAAAATGAGAAAATAAAAAAGAAGGAAAAGTAGAAAATAAAAATTAAAAAGAAGAAAATATATAATATTTTTCTTATGGACACAAAAGAGAACACATTCAAACCAAAAAAAAATCTAAAAGAAAAGAAAAGGAATGGAAAAGAGGAAAAAATGGCAAACCTGAAAAAGAAAAAAAAAGTATGGATGGAAATAAAAAGGGTAGGCACATAATTAATGAGAAAAATAGAACTTTTATTTGTAAATCAAGCCTAAAAGTAGTCTAAGTTTATAGTTTTCTCTAATTATAAATACACCAAACCTTAATTGGGCATAGATAGAAAAACTTTAGTTACCATTGGTAATGGTTTAATAATTTTTCATTCTAAAAAATTAATAATTTATTCATGCCAAATATTAATTATTGTACTTAAGCACAAAAGTTTTTGACCAATTTCTCTATAATTTAAATTCATATGCTTAATTTGTGAAATCTCTATATGAATTTTACAGATTTACATTATTTAATTTAAAATTATGAATATTGAATACTATAAATGATGAATAAATAGATATTCAATAATAAATTAAAACTTAAATCTTTGAATACAAATAAAATGTTAAAAAATTACAAGATTGGATTTTTCTAATCTAAATATTTTTTTTGGATAAAAAATCTAAATTTTAGTTTAATGATATTTGTTGATTGAAAATTTTTATATAGATAGCTCAATTAGGTTTAACACCACATCAATTGGGATGTCTAGGGCTTGAGGCATCCCTCACTCCAAATTATATTATGGACCCCTATTCATGTTGCAACATGGATCAGTGGACCATTACACTTGTAATGACCTCTAGTCCATATAATTATCCCCTCCCACCTAAGGAATCCCTTGAAATAACTTGTGAGGGTCCACCAATTGATGAGTGTAGTGGCGCATTAGGATTAAATATGTATCCCCTCCCCCTATTAACTATTGTAATTATTTCAAAGAAAAAAAACTACTAGTAATTTCATTTCAAAAGGAAAAAAAACTACTAGTAATTTATTCTAAATATAATAAATTCCACCGAAAAGCTACTACTAATAATAACAATTTATGAGATGTAGTTAATCAGCATCCCTCAAGATTAAAGGAAAGAAGTACAATTCCTCACATACTATCTATTAGATACTTGAAACATTAGGTCCTTAGCTTCAAGCCACTATCTATATAAAAGTATAACATGGAGGCTTATGCTAACACAATAAATAGATCAAGATTTGAATGGCGATACTTGGGCACGTGGGGATGCTAATAATACTATTTCTCTCAATGTCTTTTATTTGGTTTTCGTGGCGAAATATGAGCTCCCCTATTATCAAATGGCCTATTGTTGGGATGTTTCCAGGGCTTTTGATCAGTGTATATCATATCCATGATTTTGTGACCTCTGCTCTTATACGAAGTGGTGGCACGTTTCTATACCAGG
Organism: Mallotus nudiflorus; assembly: GCA_947683625.1. NCBI lineage: Eukaryota > Viridiplantae > Streptophyta > Magnoliopsida > Malpighiales > Euphorbiaceae > Mallotus > Mallotus nudiflorus. The sequence continues at coordinate 5,614,633 of CANTUR010000283.1, read as the reverse complement.
GCATTTCCAAGAACTGTCTTGTAACAAGTGATCCTATGATTGTTCACTACACTTTGAGCAAGAACTTTATCAACTACCAAAAAGGAGCTGAGTTCAAAGAGATATTTGAAGCACTTGAAGATGGAATTTTCAATGCTGACTTAGATAGTTGGAGATTTCAAAGGAAAGCAATTCACTTTTTGCTGAAACACAAGAGCTTTGAGATGGTTGTAAAGAGAACTATAGAGCTAAAGATATTAAAAGGCCTGCTCTTGGTTTTAGAGAATGCCTCACAACTAGGACGTGAAGTAGACATGCAAGATGTGTTTCAACGATTCACTTTTGATAGTATTTGCATGTTGGTTTTAAGCTTTGATCCTGAGTGTCTTTCAGTCAAATTCCCACAAGTTCCTTTTGAGAAGGCATTTGATGCATTAGAGGAGGTGATATTTTATCGAAACATTGTGCCCATTAGCATTTGGAAGTTGCAAAGGTGGCTTCAAATTGGCCAAGAGAAGAAGATGAAAAAGGCTTGGGAAACCTTTGACCATTTTGTAGCGCAGTGCATTTCAAGAAAGAGAGAGCAACTACTAGGCCAAAAAAGGAGCACATCACTAGAAGAAGAGAATTATGACTTACTAACATACTTCTTGCTAGAAGACAATAATATAAGAGGAGAAGAAATAGACGGTATTTTCACCAATTCAAACAAATTCCTCAGAGACATGACATTTAATCTCTTGTTAGCAGGGAGAGACACGATTGGTGCTAGTCTTTGCTGGCTTTTGTGGCTTGTTGCAACACACCCAGATGTGGAAAATAAGATTCTAGAGGAGATTAAGGAACATTTAGGTGAAAATACAGGTGAAAAATGGAGGCTTTTCAATTTCAAGGAGCTAAGCAAACTAGTTTATCTGCATGCAGTTGTATGTGAGACACTTCGGCTATATCCACCAGTTCCTTTTGAGATCAAAATGCCAGTTGAATCAGACATTCTTCCTAGTGGGCACCATGTAACTAAAGACATGAAGATTTTCTACTCATTTTACTCAATGGGAAGGATGGAGGATATATGGGGTAAAGATTGCTTAGAATTCAAGCCAGAGAGGTGGATTTCACAAAAAGGGAGAATCAAACATGTACCTTCTTACATGTTCACAGCATTCAACGCTGGACCAAGGACTTGTTTAGGTAAGGATTTCGCGTTTTTGGAAATGAAATTAGTTGCCTCTGCTATTATATGGAATTATCATGTCCATGTGGTTGAAGAACACCCTATTAGTCCAAGTTTGTCTTTGATACTTTATATGAAAAATGGTCTCAAGGTAAGAGTTTGTAAAAGATCATATGCTTCTTGATGGATTCTTGAAGCGAAAGGCAAAGTTAGTGAACTCGGGTGAAATTCATTTCAAGAATCTATCATCAATCTTATCTAGCTATTGTTCTACTATTATTATGTTCTCTCCAAATTAATTTGGATGCCTAATAATCTATGTAAAATAGTTATGCTTTAAGTTTCTAAGTTTATAGTTCACTTCGGATAGGATTTAAGTTGCATATCTTTTAATTTAATTTAAAGATTTCACTTCTAATTTTATTGAGATGCATTTATTGAAATAATGTAAATCTATGATGCACAGATGCTTAAATCAATAGGCATTTTTTCATGTTCATGTCCCTGTTTCTCCATGTTCAAGCTACCTAAAATACTTTAATTAGAAGTCATTCTCCATGTTTGTATTTTCATTTTCTATGTTCCTATATCCATATCCATGCTACTCATGTTTGTATTTTCATTTTCTACCTAAAATACTTTAATTAGAACTCTTTTATATATATATATATATATATATATATATATATATATATATATATATATATATATATATATAACTCTTTTATATGATAAATAAAATTTTGTCTAATAATTTACATTAATTTTTTAACAAACTTATATTAATCAATGTGGTATAAAAGCCAGTAAAAATTAAAATTATTATTATTACTACTACAACTACTTGAGAGCGAGCATAGAAATTTGAATTCAGCACCTCACTAGCAAATATTACCATAGCAACCAAATTGATAGATGGGGCTCAACAACAGCCATACTAACATATTTTCAACAAATTTGAATTTGGCAAGTCACTAGCGACTGTTACTAAAGCCTAATTGGTAGATGGAGGTCAACAACAATGATGATAATATAGCACTATGATGGCTCCATTCTTACTAAAGGTACTAACATATTAATATAAATAACATAACACTATGATGGCTCCATTTTTACCAAATATATATATATATATATATATATATATATATATATATATATATATATATGGCATGTAAATAAGGATGTACATATTTATGTGGAGTGATAATTGTATTCCATATTAATATGGTATCTAATGTATATATAAGGATGTATATAGCCTTATCAATATATACAACAAATTAAAAAACCTTATTTCCTATTCTTTCTTGTATTATGCTTTACATGGTATCAAAGTAGCCTATTGAAATTATATCTTACCAACATTCTTAGAAATCTACAACTATGACTTAAAATACCTCCATTATTCTATATGGATCTCAAACTGTTGTTCAAACTTTACAAGATAATTCTTGCTTCCTAGCAATAATCGTTATAGATGATACAAATTTCACACTATGGTTATAGCTTATTGAGATGCAAATTACAACCCAAAACAAATATGGCTTTCTCTATGGGGCAACTCCAAAATCACCTATAAGGGACAAAGCCTTGGATGTTTGGCTTATTGACAACTAAGTGAGGATTTAGGTCATTGACTCAATGAGTCCAACTTTAATACATAGATTTATTCACCTTCAAACAACAAAAACCTTTTATGATGGCTCAGATGAAACATAACAATTTGAATTAAATTTTAGGTCATTCACTACTCACGAAAAGGGTAGACCCTTGCCTATATACTATAGTGAACTTATTGGCATACTTTAAGATATTGATGCTCGGACTAAAACTCATATTCAAGGTGTCAATGGAGTTGTATCACTCCCTAAGACCATGACTCAACTTTGAACACATATTGTTTTGCCAATCCTAACTAGGAATTCAATAATGCTTGGAGTGAAATACGGAAGGATCCACCTATTGATTTTAAATCATGTTATACTTATGTACATAGGGATTATAACTAGTGATACATAGTGGATGAAAAAAAAAGCTATGCCAAATAATTCAATGCTTTTGGTAAAGCAAACTCGTCAACCATTGAAAGAAAAAACACTAAGTAAGACCAACACATATACATGTATACATTGTGGTGAGAATGGACACTCCAAAGAATGCCGCTATGAAATTGTTGGTTATATGGAATGGTGGAATTTTACTAAACAAATGGAATTTAATTTCCCTAATTTAATTTCACTATTGTTATAGTGGAATTTTAATTTCCGTCACTAAAAATAGGGACAGAAGTTGCTTTCCATTGCTACATTTTGGTGACATAAATGAAAATTCCATCACTTATTTTAGCAATGGATTTTCATTTCCATCACTAAGTTTAGCAACAAATTGTCTTTTTCTTTCTGTCGCTAAAAAATAGTGACGAGTGTTTTACCAAAAGTTTATCAATGAATTTTTCAGTTTTAGCAATGGAAAATCCCATCGTTAAATCGTTATGTTCTTGTAATGAATCTTACATAAAATTAATTAAGTCAGGATAAACAAGCTATTAAGTAACCTTAGTCTTTCTTTTTACCTTATCTCATGTAATCCACACAATATTCCAATCTTTTGTTTAGATTGACTAATTGGTTAATTATACATAAAATGTAATATGTTTATATTTCATTACAACTGAGCTGCCAAAATTTTTAATAAAAGAAGAAGATATATTTTTATTATAATAAATATGATATTATACTATTTTTAGGTTAAATAGGAGAGAAAAAATAATTTTATTGAAAAAGAAGATAAATGTTTTAGATGAAATAGAAGACAAAGTTTTTGGTGGAATAAAAAAAAAGAATATTTCAAATGGAATGCATTTAGAATGTTTTTGAAGAGAGGTATTTTAAATGGAATAGAAGGTAAGGAAATGTTATTATTGAATTGATGAATTTTTATAAATTTATTAAGAAAAAATTGAAAAATTTAAAAACATTAATGGTTTTATCCATAAAATTTTATAATGAACACTGAGATATAAGGTGGGACACTTGCTAACATTTAGATTTAATGATTTTGGAGTTTAGGATTTAAAAGATATATCTAGATTGGTGTTATTAAAAGTTTGAGACTTTTCATAATTTTAAGAAAATATTGCAATTTAATAAAATTTTGACAATTTTAACAATTTTAACACACATTTATTTATTTGGCCAAATATTTGACTTTAATCATAAAAGATTACACTTACTCTTAATAAATACTCTTAATAAATAATCAAATTTATAAAAATATTGACATTGTAACAAAACCTAACCCTATAGAATTTAAGATCCCTTATTATCCCTTGATCAAGTTTTGTGACTATACTAACGCAGATGTTGAAATTTTTTATTGTTAGTGGAATGTATTTCCTTTTTTTTTTTTTTAACATTTTTTCAATTATTAGATGTATGTAATGTTAGAAAATGGTATTGTTGGAAAGGAATGAAAATAATGGGAGAATAGAAAAGACAAGGGAAAATAAAAATAAAAAAGAAAAAGAAAAATGAGAAAATAAAAAAGGAGGAAAAGTAGAAAATAAAAATTAAAAGGAAGACAATATATATAATATTTTTCTCATGGACACAAAAGAGAACTCATTCAAACAAAAAAAAAAAATGGAATGGTAAACGAGGAAAAAATGGCAAAATTGAAAAAGAAAAAAAAAGTATGGATGAAAATAAAAATGGTAGGCACGTAATGAGAAAAATAAAACTTTTATTTATAAATCAAACCCAAAAGTAGTCTAACTTTATAATTTTCTCTAATTATAAATACACCAAACCTTACTTGGGCTTAGATAGATGAAACTTTAGTGATAATTAGTAATGGATTAATAATTTTTCATTCTAAAATATTAATAATTTATTCATGACAAATATTAATTACTGTGCTTAAGCATAAAAGTTTTTTTTTATCAATTTCTCTATAATTTAAATTCATATGCTTGATTTGTGAAATCTCTATATGAAGTTTACAGATTTACATTATTTAATTTAAAATTATGAATATGGAATACTATAAATGATGAATAAATAGATATTCAATAATAAATTAAAAGTTAAATCTTAGAATACAAATAAAATATTAAAAAAATTACAAGATTGGATTTTTCTAATCTAAATATTAATTTGATGTTATTTGTTGATTGAAAAATTATATATATATAGCTCAATTAGGTTTAACGCCACATTGAATGGGATGTCCAGGGCTTGAGGCACCCCTCATTGCAAATTATATCATGGATCCATCCGTATTGCAAGGAATATTGTATAATTATTTAAATAAAAAAATTTATTAAAATAACAATAAATTAAATTTTGTAATATTGAATTGCTATACAAAAAAAGGTTTATCATTTTTTAAAATTAAATAATAAAAAATCATATTTTAATTCTAAATAGATTAATTAATATCTATATTATTTACATTATATAATTTTAGTTTAACAAGTATTATCCGACACCACTAAAATAATAAAAAATTCAACTAAAATAAAAAGTAATTATTGTGATTATGTAATAACTCGAATATTTTAAATTATTTATATAAATATTGAGGTTTTCAATGATATTAATTATCTTTATTTTATGTTGTTATTATTGATATATTAAATTGTATATTTAAATGCTAAATTTAAAATTCTATTGAGAATTATTCATATTATTATTTTTACATCGTTTTATTTTTATGTACATACATTATTATTTTAATTATCATAATATATATATATATATATATATATGCAATATTATTATTTATAGCATTATTTTAACTAGGGTTATTATTTTATTGTAGTTATATGTATATATACATGGATGACGTATATATATTTATTTTGGGACTTGTACTTGGTATATATGTAAATGTACATATATATATTTATGGATAATTTTACCATATATGCAAGTGTGTGGTTGAGAAAAATCTTTGTATTATTATTATTATTATATTTGAGCATAGTGGTAAAATGTCCCATTTTCAGTCCATAAAACCCCTTTCCCCTGTTGTCCCGTTCTTCTTGCCCTCTTCCTACTATCTTTCTTCCTTTTTCCAGCAACCTTCAGCTTCTTCTTCCCTTCCTTGCTGTCCTTGCACAACAACCTTCTCCTTTTCCTTCTCGTGCAAAGACCAGAAAAGTAGCAACAAGGAACAGTAGCAGCAACAGCGTGAAGACATTAGCAGCAGCAGAAGATCAGTAACAATAGCAGCTCTAGTTCCTTTAGCAGCCCTTCCTTGCACCTGATTTTCAGTTGTAGGTGACTTTTAGGTTAGTTAGTTAGAATTGTTGTAGTTGGTCTTGGTGGTTAGGTAGTTGATTTTAGTTAGTTGTTAGGTTGATTTTTAGTTGTTTTAAGTTGTTAGTTATGTAATAACCCGAATATTTTTTTTAAACTATATTTTTATATATATAAATATTGAGAATTTTTAATATTATTATTTTTACATCATTTTTTTTATTTTCTGCACTTACCTTATTATTTAATTGTCCAAATGTTTATTTATAGCATTATTTTACTAGAGTTAATATTATTATTATTTATAGTATTATTTTAACTAATGTTAGTATTATTATTATTGTTGTATATATATATATATATATTACCTACCACTACTTTAACTACCTAATATATTAGTTTTTAGACCAAAGAGTTGGTAAAAAACATCCAAACGAGTCAACAAAATTTTTCCCCCTTCCTTACTATTTTCTTCTCTTCTTCCTTTGTCACTTTCTCCTTTTCTACATGCATTAGACCATCCCTTCTTCCCATCAGTTGCTTCTTCTCTTTCTTGTTGTCTGAATCGAAGTCATCACACTGCCCTTCCTCTTTCCCCGCGCGAGAAGACAATAGCAGCAACATGCAGAGATAGCAAGAAGCAGCAACAGGTCTGGCAGCGTGAGGCAGCAGCAGATCAGTAGCTCTAGTTCCTTCAACAGCTCTTCTCTACATCTGAATTTCTATTGTAAGTAAGTTTTAAGTTAGTTAGTTAGAATTGTTGTAGTTGATTTCAGTTAGTTGTTAGGTTGATCTTAGTTAGTTTTTAGGTTGATTTTTAGTTGTTTAGGGCTGTTGTTAGTTGATTTTGTGTTGTTTTAATATTTTTGTTGATTTTTATTATATTTACTAATTACCCAGAATTTTATATTGATTATGTAGTTAATTTTTGGGTTGATCTATACTTATATTAGTGGATCCAAATTATTTGGGGTTAATTTTGGTTAAGAGTATATCAAAATTGATTTAGATTAATTAAATTGATTTTTATGGAATTTTTGTATATTTATTTAGGTATTTTAAGTTTTATGTATATTTTGTTAATGTGATTAATTAATCATTTTTGGTTGAATATTTGAGTTAATTAGTGTTAGTATATTATGTTAGCAATTTTAGTAGTGATAAAAAAATTTTTGATAACTTATTTAATTTTTTTAGAAATTATTATTATTATGTGAATTTTGAAATAATAGGTAAATGGTATGTTTTTGTTGATATTATAATTAAATACTATGTTTTAGTTAATTTTGAGATAAAATGTGGTATTAAAATAATTTTATAAGTTATTTATTATTTTTAGTTAATTAATACTAACTATTTTTGAAAATTTATTTAAAATTTAATTATTTATTGTTTTGTCGTTTAAATGAGTTTTTAATTAATATTATAGTATATTTAAACTATTTGGGCAATTATAATTTGAATTTGACTATATTATGTTGAATATTTGGAAAGTTGGATTTTTACTAATATTATATTATTAATTGAAATATTATTAAATTATGGTGGAAAATAATTTTATTGAGTGTTTTAAAAATTTAATAAATTATATTATGATTTATTATTAATTTTTATAGTTTTTGATGATTTACTATATTAATATTTAGTATTTGCTTATTTATATTTTTGTGAAACTCGGTTGGGAATTGTAGAGTTTGGAATCCCAACCCGAGGTGTTGTGCTATTGTGAAATTTTGAAATGTGTTTACTTGCAGGGTTGACTCTACTTCAGTAGAGGGATATCCGTTTTACAAAGAAAACTTTATCGAATTTTCGGTAGATTTCTCATAATACGTGACACTAGGTCAATCCTAAAATTGTTATTATGAATTCAAATCGAGTCTTCCTTAGAAACTCTAGAAGTTAGGTTTCTATTTTTTGATTGTCGTTTTCCTTTTCTGTTTTTTAGCCGCCCCTCTAGTTGCGTCTACCAGTCGAGGTCAGACACGACGTGCTAGAGGAGCGCCTTTATCCTGTAAGTTAATATTTGATTTGAGTGTCAGATTTTTAATTTAAACCATATTAAAATCTTATGAATTTAATTTTATGATATTCTAGTTGGCATTCTTCATATGGTTTTGCATGATTTAATTTATAGTTGATTTATTTTACTTTTATTTTCATTGTTTTATTTATTTTCTTTTATTTTTATATAAACCACAGTAGAACAAACTACCTGATGGGTTTCATCAGGACCATGTGTGCATCAGTAAAATATGATTATTATTTAATTATATTACTGGGGCCGATGGTCTAGTGATGTTTCGCTCTTGGACATCGCCAGTAGTATAATATTTGTTTATTTAATAAATACTGGGGTCGAATATCTAGTGATGCTTTGCTCTCGGACACTGCCAGTATAAATTGGATTATTATTTATTAAATTACTGGGGCCAATGGTCTGGTGATGCTTTGCTCTCAAACACTACCAGTGATATTGGATTAAGTGTTGTGACTACGGCTGTGTATCCTGGTGATGCTTTGCTCTCGAGATCCAGTAGTCTTGGATATCAGTGGGTCGTATGACTGTTAAAAATTTATAAATCGGATTGTATCAAAATTTTATACTGAAATGTTTTAAAAAGACATTTAAATATTTATTTCTTCCCTTTTAAAGATGAATTTATTATACGTATATCAAATGGTTTGAATAAATTATATTATATTATATTTCTATAAAAATTTATTTTTAATGAGATTTTCAAACTGCATTCATTTCTTTATTAACTTACTCAGTGAGGTCTGACTCCCCTCAACTTAGGAGTTTGGAAGCTTTTTGTTAGGCCTACTTCTCTTCGCCGTGTAGCTTCGTCACTGGCTATTCTACGTAGGTCTACTTAGTTGTGTTGTATTTATATACGTGTATCGCAGTAGAGAAAATTGTATAACTGCATACTTTATTTGGGGTTTCATGTATTTATAATTTATGTACTGAGATATTATTTGTATAACTGATGTTTATTTATGTTATGCACTGATATTATGGGTTAAATTATATTGAGAAAAATCAGTTTGATAATGTGCATTGTGATTTAATTATTTATTGAAAGGTTTCAAAGTTTAAACATTCCGCATTTTTTTAAGGCTTACTAGGGATTTCAATAGCTTTATGCTTTCCCATTCCCTAGTGCCAGTCACGTGCCCCTAGGTTCGGGTCTTGACAAGTTAGTTGGTTTAGTTGATTTTGTGTTGATTTTTATTATATTTGTTTGTCACGACCCAAAACAGGGGCCATGACCGGTGCTAGGGAACGGGAATTCTTTCGAATCCGGAACCCGTAACAAGCCTAAAAATAAAATAAACATGCAATAGTAATAATAATAACACAATTAAATAAAATACTGTGCAGCGAAATAAAATCATAAATATAGAAATAATAATCCACCACTAGGGAATTTAAATCAAATTCTCATCTCATATATAAATGAACTCTTTAATACAAATCTAGTTCAAATTCTTAAAATACATAATTCACACAAATATAATACATAAAACCCATAATTAATTTACAACTATTGCAGTGTCTAGATTATAAAATAAAACTCAAGACTCAGATAAGCAGTTTACATAAAGAAGCCGGGGCGGAAGAAATCCGGCGTATAGGCCTGCTACTGAGGTCTGAAGAAGATGACTCTCTTGAAAAATGGTCAACAGAGGGGAGTCAGACCTCACTGAGTGAATTACTATAATATATATACATGCATACTAAATGACAATGCATGCAATTAACAGTATATATCTAATATGTATATATACAGGCAAATACACACAGATGCAATAAAATCATTTTATATATTTTTATTGAAATTCATAGTTTATGAAGGATTAAATAGAACCCTATAATATCGCAACCTCAAACAGTGTTAGACAACACTCTAGCCATACAGGCTCACTTATTCCAATATATGATCACTTGATCCATTGGACAGTAGACTGGCCCCGAGACACTAAGTCAACCGAGCTCCAGCAGTTTGACTGTCAGTGTGATTGGCCCCGAGACACTTGGTCAACCGAGCTCCAGCAATCACACTCCCAAATCACATCACACATCAGATAAATCAATTCCAATCAATATTCTCAAACTGGTTAGTAATATAGCCTAAATGCTATAAGCGTACCGATACGTACTCGGTCCTAGTGTTGTCCACTAGGTAGCACGTTCTATTGATATCCTTCATTAATAAATATAAAACATTCATTCAAAAATAAATGATGCATGAATTTAAATAAAATAATAATATAAACCATATATATATTGGAAATATACCAAAAGTAAACCAGGTATATTTCGAGTATATATACATCAAATAAACCCAATATAATTACAACATAAACTAGAACTATACTTAAACACATTTTTAAACCTAATTTATTAGCAAAACATGCATATAATTCAAAATATACCGAAAATAAACCAAAAATAAACTAAAAATAAATTTAAGTAATAATCACACCATTTATGCATATTTAATCAAAATAAAACATAAATTTCTAAATCATGCACCCTAAACATATATATATATATATATATATATATATATATAATAGCAACTCACACTTAGTGCGTTCCTCAAGATAGGTCCGACAGGCCTGGTCCACTAGGCCTCGGTCTCGGCGTAACTAAATAGACAAAAATAATAAACATCAGAATGAACCTAACGGAAAATCCTAGAAACGTGATCTAGAATATTAGACACAGAAACAGAATTAGGGTTTGACCGGACATCATGTTTTACGAGAATTCTACTGAAAATTCGGTAGAACCTCCCCTGTAAAATGGACATCTCTCTACTCAAAGAGTAGAGCCGGCCTTGCAAAGAAATACACTTCGAAAAACAAACACAGAAACATATCCACAACCCCTCGATCGGACTCCAAACTACAGTCTACCAACCGGGATCCACAATCACAGAACAATTATGAAAATACCAAAAATACCCTTATATCATAAAAATACATTTAATAAGTAGAAATTACATAATTAACCCTAAACACATTAAAAATCGATAAAAACTCATTTTATTAGAAAAATCGTATATTATATATATAATTGAAAATAATTCACGAAAAATAGTTTTAAATAATTAAAAATACTAAATAATTTGTAGAAATCATTTTTATACCTTAAATAACTATTAAAACCAATTTAATTACATTTTTAGTCAATTTAGGGTAAAATTACCAAAATACCCCTATATATATAAATATACTAAAATTACTTCAAAAATTCACCAAAAATAGTATAATTATCCAAAAATTAATTTTCTCAACATATTAATCAATAATATCACTAATTAAACTCAATTAACTAATTAATTTCAATTAAAAACACAATTAACCCTATTTTCCAAGAATTACATAAACTAATTAAATTCAAAATAAATACATAGAAATTCATAAAAATTCCAAATAAATTTCTATAATTCATTTCAACACCTATATTTATCATAAAAAAAAATTTCATAATTTATTTAATTATTTTTCGAAAATTAGAAAATAATATTAAAATATTCAAAAATACCCAAAAATCAAAATAATCTCCAAAAATTCACACATGTAGATTAAGCTAAGGGGAACAACATTTGTGAACGAATTTTTCATGAATCAATCAAATTAAAGTTCAAAAAAATCAAGAACCCTAATACGCCGAAATTGCAAAATTGAAACCTAAGCAAATCAAGACCATTTTAAGTGAAAAAAAGCTTGGAATCACACTCACCGGAGCTGAAGGAGAAGAAAGAGACTGGCGGTGTCAAAAATGCTGGCCTGAAACGTCGTGAACGACGGTGGCTCAAGTTTCGGCTTCCCGAGCTGATTCCGGCCAAATCACATCGGAATAGGGCGCTGCTGGTGGCGAGGAAGGCTGGAGAAGGAGGTGGCACGCCGGTAGGCACACCGACGGTAAGAAAACGGCATGACAGACGGTGGAACGGCGATGGAGGCAATCAGGGAAGAAGGAGGAAGAGTCGGGGGCAGAATTGTAATTTTGCCAAAATTTTTGCTTTTAACAATATTTTATGTATATATATATACTTACACTATATATTAAAATAATATAAATTCACACACATTAATTATACACCACACACATATAATTTAATATTTTAATAATTTAATACACCTAAAAATAATTAAATAATATTAAAACAAGTTAATAAATAAAAAAATATTAGGGTAATTAATTAAACCCTAAATAATTAAATAAATACACATATATACGTTATTTAGTATTTTAAAAATATGTATGAGTTCATGCAAGTCCGGAAATCTATTTAAAATAATTAATAGTAAAGTATTTACGTGAAAATTTTCCTGAAAATGAAAGTCTCGGGAAATTTTACGTAAAACACTTAAAATAATAATAAACAATTAAAATTAGCTTTAATTAAATAACAAACTCATAAAAATTTCATAAATATATACAAAAATTATTAACACTGCATATCCCGATGCAATATAAAAATATTTAAAAATACGGGATATTACGTTGTTAATTATGCAGAAATTTTATTTTATTATTTGGTTAATTTTGGGTTGATCTAAAAATATATATTAGTTGATCTAAATTATTTGGGGTTGATTTTGGTTAAGGGTATATAAAAAATAATTTAGATTAATGTCTCGACTCGAACCCGAGGGCACGTGACTGGCACTAGGGAATGGGAAGGCATAAGGCCTCCGAAACCCGTAGTAAGCCTTAAAGAAAAGATAAACAACACCTTACAATTTAAAACTTTATTTTAAAATAGAACACATTATCAAACTGATTTTTCTCATAAATAAACTAAATCAGATGCTCAAATAAAATATGCTTCGGCATTACATATTATAAATCAAACTTAAATCCTTATACATAAGCGAGGTTCATACTAATAGATTACACAAACATACTTAAACCATATAATTCTTAGTACATATACTACTGCAGTATCCTAGAACAATACAACAGTACAACTTACAATGACCTACATAAAATAGCTGGGGATGAAGAAATCTGGCGTGGAGGTAGTCTGAGGTCGAACTCCCAAGCTCCTGAAAAAAATAAATTGAGGGGAATCAGACCTCACTGAGTAAGTCAATAAAAGAGCTGTACGGTTTGAAAACCTTTTTGAAAACTATATAGTAATAGTGAAAATAATTTATAATGTAAAGGTATAGCTTTTAAAAAATCTCGGTAGAACCCTAAACCCAAGAATCTAAATGGCCAACCGGGCCTACTTATTCCAATTAGACTGCCGGTCCCCGAGAGCAAAGGCATCAACCGAGGCACCAAGTCACAGTCGTTCACTTAATCCAAATATATGGTACTGGCGGTCCCCGAGAGCAAAGGCATCGACCGAGGCACCCATCCCAGTCCATTATTAACCTTACAATCACTGGCGGTCCCCGAGAGTATAGGCTTCCACCGAGGCACCCGTCCCAGTTCAACAATCACCAATCATATATATTTTGGATCCATCTCTCAATCTCTACCATGTGCACATAGTCTTGGTGAAGCCCACCAGATAGCCCGTTCTACCAAAATTTCTCAAAATGCGTTTTAAACCTTAAATAACAACATTAAATTAAATAAATCATATAATCAATATTAAAAATATGAGCGCACGCATTCATTAATTAAAACACACGCACAGATCATTCTATCAACTTACAAGATGAATGCGAAGGCTGACGACCACACGTCTGCCTCAGTCTTACGGCTTCTGCTCCGATATGCTCTAGAAAGAAATAATAAATCGATTTTTAAAACATGACTATGGAATTGAAATCATAAATCAACAAAATGGTAAAATGATAGGCTGACTCAAGGAAGACCGGACAAGACACGATAGACAAGAAAAAGCCTAATTAACGGTAGAAATTCATAATGAATATCACGCTTTACGAGAAAATATACTGAAATTTCGGTAGAGTTTCCTTTGTAAAACGGACATCTCTCTACCAAAGGTAGAGCCAAACCTGCATAGAAAATGCACTTCTAATAACCACACACATACACACTCGAGTCGGGCTCCCAAAACTACACTTAGCCCCGACCGAGATTATAACTCAAAATAACATCAAGAAATGTTATCATTTATTTCCAAAATACATATTACACATACATATATACTAAAAATATAAAATTTCAATTAAAAATTAAACAACTCCATTTGCATTCATTATCAAAATATAATTAAAGCCTAAATTAAAACCATTATACTCAACTTTTATTACCAAAATAATGTATTATAAATATATATATATAATATTTGGAATTAATACTCAAAATTAACACTACTTAATTAAAAATATCAATTAATTTATAAAAATTGTCTAAACCTCTTAAATAATGATAAAACTAACTAAAATATATATTTAACTATAATTAGCGTAAAATTACATTTTACCCCTAAATACATAATTTACATAATGTATTATTAGTACAAAAAAATTCCTTAAAATTATTTAATCATCTAAAATTATTTTCTCAAAATTAAACTTCTTAATATAATTAAAACATAAAATCAACTAATAATTTCTTTTAAAAATAAATAAATATATAATTCAACCTACTATTCACATTTGACATAAACTCAAAATATTTATAAAAATAGTTTAAAAATCACAAAAATTGTAATTTGAGTTCTAAAATTAATAACATTTAATAATAATCTCAATTATTAAAATTTCAAAATTTTTAACAATAATTTTGAAATTAACATAAATATTAATTAAACACCAAAAATTCATAAAAACTTCTAATTAATCACCAAAATTCCTAAAACCTTAAAAACAACCCAAATATTACAAATATATAATCTTAATTACTCTAATTTCACTAATTAAACCAAAGAAAAATCCAATAAATTCAAATAAAAATTAAATAAAATTATACAAAAATTCTGTAAATTAAGGAAAAATTCAGAAAATACATAAAAATTTATAATTAACATTAATTAAACTAATTACTACTTAAATCCAACTAACAACTAACTAGACCAACTAATTACCAAGAAAAATCACCTAAAATTCTGCATAACTCAAAAATCCACCATAATTCCATAAAAGAATTCAAGACTAACATAATCATCAATAACAATTACAGCATGACCTAAGATCTACCGAAACTTCAAAAAAAATTGAGAAGAAAAGGAAAGAACGAGGGTTGTCACTCACCACCCGTTGGACAGAACAGAGGAAGGGGAAGGAGACCTGCTGCCACCCGGAAAATGGGAAGGATAGAGGCAGTACAGGCGGGGCAAAAGGCAGTGACAGGCAGAGGGACGAAGCTGGTAAGAGGGTGCTGTCGCGCGTGTAGGGAGAGAGCTTGCTGTCTGGCGAGGAAAGAAGAAGAAGAAGAAGAAGAAGAAGAAAAAGAAGAACAGCAGCAGCAGCGAGGCCTGGGAGCTTCGGTTTCACGGTTGAGATGGAGTCCTGGTGGTGGAGGAAGCAAGACAAGGAGAGATGGGGCGGTGGATGGCGGGTAGGGGAAGAAAATGGGGAGGGTGAGGGATATTTTCTCTCTTTCTCGGTGAGGCTTCTATATATATATATATATATATATATATATATATATATATGTACATGCATGTAGTATATATTATATATATCTATATATCCATATAATCTCACTTATATCCCTACATATATCATAGAAATTTAAAATAAAAAAATTTTAGAACAAATTTTTAACATAAATACTTATAAATTAACTAACTAGATAATTAGAATTATGTAATAGAAATGTAAATTTATTTATCACTAACAAAATACGGTAATTACTTAGTTAAATGAAAGCGTGAGGTATTATAGTCTCCCCTCCTTATATGAATTCGTCCCCCCGAATTCAAGAAAAGAAAGAAAAGAAGAATTACAAGGCTAAGAAGGAAAGAGATATGGGAAAGAAACTCGCATCTCAGCTTCAGTTTCCCAAGTGCAATCCTCAACGAAATGGTTACTCCAAAGTACCTTCACCATCGGTATCTCCTTAGTCCGTAACTGTCGGACTTGGCGATCCACAATCGCCATTGGGTACTCCTCATAAGTCAGATCGTCGCTAAGCTCTACGACTTGAGGTTGCAACACATGAGACGGATCAGGGACGTATTTCCTCAGCATGGATACATGAAATACAGGATGAATTCTCGACAGTTCTGGTGGTAACACCAACCTATACGCCACTTCACCCACTCTAGACCGAATCTCAAACGGTCCAATGTATCTAGGAGCTAGCTTACCCTTCTTGCCAAATCTCATAACTCCTTTCATTGGAGACACCTTCAGGAACACCATGTCTCCAACCATGAAGGATACATCCTTCCTCCTAGGGTCAGCGTAGCTCTTCTGTCTGTTGAAAGCTGTCTTCAATCGCTGCTGTATAATGGGGACTTTCTTTGAAGTGATCTGCACTAACTCTGGACCCATTAATTGCCTTTCACCAATCTCCCAACAGAATGGTGATCTACACTTTCTACCATATAGTGCCTCATACGAAGCCATCTCAATGCTAGCATGATAGCTGTTATTGTAAGCAAACTCAATCAGTGGCAAGTGTGAATCCCACTGTCCTCCAAAATCCATTACACACATCCTCAACATATCTTCTAACGTCTGGATGGTCCTCTCTGACTGACCATCTGTCTGAGGGTGGAAGGCCGTACTGAAATCCAATTTGGTACCTAAGGCCTTGTGTAACTCTTACCAAAAGACTAAGGTGAATGTGGCTCTTCTATCTGACACTATGCTCACAGGTACTCCATGTAGACAAACAATCCTATTGACATAAAGTCTTGCCAGTCTATCAGTAGAGTACGTCTTCTTTATTGGCAGAAAGTGCACTGACTTGGTTAGCTTATCAACAATCACCCAAATAGCGTCATAACTTCCAGTAGTCCGAGGTAGCCTAGTCATAAAATCCATGGCTATCATATCTCATTTCCATTCAGGAATTGGCATAGGTTGCAACAACCCCGAGGGTCTCTGATGTTTAAGCTTTACTTGCTGGCAAGTTAGGCACTTAGATACAAACTCTGTAATATCCCTCTTCATTCCATTCCACCAATATGTATCCTTCAAGTTATGATACATCTTGGTAGAACATGGATGAACACCACATGTAGAAAAATGTGCTTCTTTCATAATCTCCTTCCTCAAGTCATCAACATCTGGCACACAAATCCTAGTGCCTAATCGCAACACACCTTCTCTGTCAATCATAAAGTCATGTGATTGCCCTTGTTGCACTTTATACATAATTCTCTGCAGCTGTGGGTCTCTACTCTGAGCTGCCTTAACCCGATCCAAGTATACTGATCGTACATTGAATTGAGCTAAAAGGCACTTTCGGGTAACTTTCATCTGCAACCCCTGATCAATCAGCCCATGCAACTCCTTGATAATGGGCCTTCTCTCTGAGCTAATATGTGCAAGACTACCCGCTGATTTTCTACTCAAGGCATCCGCGATAAAATTCGCTTTGCCTGGATGGTATAAAATGGAACAATCATAATCCTTAAGGAGTTCTATCCATCTTCTCTGCTTTAGATTTAAGTCCCTCTGCTGAAAAATATATTTCAAGCTCTTGTGATCAGTGTATATCTCACATGTCACCCCATACAAGTAATGCCTCCATATTTTCAAAGCAAACACCACAGCTGCCATCTCCAAGTCGTGAGTAGGATAGTTTTGCTCGTGCTTCTTCAACTGCCTCGAAGCATAAGCAATCACTTGGCCATTTTGCATTAACACACAGCCTAATCCTACTATGGAAGCATCACAATACACTGTATACCCTTCATTTCCATAGGGCAAAGTTAGAATTGGAGCCGACGTCAACAAGTCCTTTAATAACTGGAAGTGCTCTTCGCATTTGTCTGTCCATATAAACTTAGCACTCTTTTGGGTCAACCTTATCAAAGGTGCAGCAATTTTAGAGAAGTCTTTCATAAATCTTCTGTAATAACCTGCTAGACCCAGGAAACTCTGTACCTCTCTAACTATAGTCTGCCTCGGCCACTGTGTAATAGCCTCTATCTTCTTAGGGTCCACCTATATGGCATCTCTAGAAACCACGTGGCCTAGAAATGCCACTTGACACAACCAGAACTCGTACGTTGAGAATTTGGCATACAACCTATGCTCCCTTAAAGTCTGAAGCACCCTTCTCAGATGCATAACATGCTCAGCCTCACTCTTGGAATAAACCAAGATATCATCAATGAAACCTATTACATACTGGTCCAAGTATGGCCTAAACACCCGATTCATCAAGTCCATAAAGGCTACTGGAGTATTAGTCAACCCAAAGGACATTACTAAGAACTCATAATGGCCATATCTTGTTCGAAAGGCTATCTTGGGCTCATCACCTCTTCTGATCCTCAACCGATGATACCTTGGAAGCATGTAGCACTTTGAAGCTGATCAAACAGGTTATCGATCCTTGGAAGTGGATACTTGTTCTTGATGGTTACCTTATTCAACTACCTATAATCGATACAAAGTCGAAGGCTACCATCTTTCTTCTTCACAAATAACATCGGAGCACCCCAAGGCGATGTAATGGGTCTGATGAAACCCTTATCAAGCAACTCCTGCAACTGCTCCTTCAGCTCCTGTAATTCTGCTGGTGCCATTCTGTAGGGTGGCATAGAAATAGGATCTGTACCAGGTATGATATCGATACAGAACTTTATCTCTCTGTCTGGTGGTAATCCTGGTAATTCTTCAGGAAAGACATCTAAAAATTCACACACCACTGGCACCTGTTCAATCGCCCCATTCACTTGATCAACATCTCTTACCACTGCCAAGTAACCCTGACAACCCCTTCTAAGCATCTTCCGGGCTGTAATGGCAGAAATGAGATTACGAGGCATAGAGCTCTTTTCACCTTTGAAACAGAATTCTTCTTCATTTGGAATTCTGAACACCACTTATTTCTCTCGGAAACTCACAAAGGCATAATACCTCGACAACCAATCCATACCCAAAATGATGTTGAATTCCAACACATCAAGCAACACCAAGTCCACTAATAATTCTCTACCATCAACTAACACCGGGCACGAAGGAAAGAAGACATTTGTCTCCAACTCATCACTAAGAGGAGTCGACACAGATAGAGGAAAGGACAACCAGGAAGGCTGCCACTCGATTCTCGAAGCGAACATAGGAGAAATAAATGAATGCGAAGAACCAGGATCAAACAATACTTTAGCATCACATGCACAGACTGAGAGAATACCTGCTACCATTGCATTCAAAGTCTGAGCATCCTATGGTGTCAAGGTGAATACTTAAGCCTAGCCACGACCTGCCTGCTGAGATGTCGAGGGCTGCACAAACCCGCGACCACTAGGCCTACCAACTGAACCTCGACCCTATTGACCCTTTAGCTGAGGCAGTCTCTGCTGTGGCTGTACTGGTGCTCTATAATGTTGGGGCATTGGATAGTAGGGCTGAGCCACTGATGAAGATGAACCCTGAGCATACTGTGGCTGGTATCCGGAGTGAGGACAAGCTCTGGCAAGATAACCAACCTGTCCACATCTAAAGCAAGTGCCCGACAACAGCTGACATGGGCCTTGATGGAATCGTCCACAACTCATGCAAGCACTAGCTCCAGACCCAGAACTACTCTACCCGGAACTCTGCCTACTACTACTGCTGCTGACTCCAGTACTGAATCTATGACCTCTTCCACTCCTCCTATTCGTGGCATAACCATGGCGACCAACTCGGTGGGTCCTAGACCTCCTACCACCCTGCTGTGAACTACCCGCAGCCTGCTAACTCGAACTACCAATGTGAAATGTTGGCTGCTGATATCTGGGAGCTACACCAAATCCACTACCCCCAACCATATAGGGATCTATCATGGTGCCCTGGCAGATATGTCGCCTCTCAATCAAACGGGCCTCCTTAATCACACTCTCTAGGGTATGATCCTCGGTATGCATACCAATAAAAGCGGGTCCCAATCCAGTAACATACAGCTCCACTGCTCTGTAAGGGTCCCTCCTGATATCCTCTGCATGTCGGGACAGCCTATTAAACTCTCTGGTATAGTCCTCCACTGACCTATCCCCTTTACTGATGTGGAGCAACTGCCACTTGTAGGCATCTCTAGTGGTTGGAGGACGGAAAAATCTCAAGAAGCGGTCCTTAAACTCTGGCCAAGTCAGCTCATGCCTAGATGGCTGAATCGACTGTATAAACCAGTCATGAGCTGCCGCCTGAACTAATAAGTCCACTATCATAATCCTTTGATAATCCATGTATCCCGTCCTGGTACGTGCCTCAATAGCATTAATGAAGTCTAAGGCATCACCCGTACCGTCAAAAGAAACTCTACCGATCCGGGAGTAAAGAAGTGCTGCCTCAGTATCTGTCATCCCCTGATTCCTCTGCTGTAGCATCTACTGTACAAGGGGCATCGCCTGATTCAGTGCTGTAAGACCTTGATTAATCCCTGCCAGTCCAGCTGCAAAGGCTATGGGGTCAACGACTGAGGCTTCAGGCTCGACTGGCTGCTGATCAGGAATCTTAGCTGCAGCTACCCTGGCTCGACCTCTGCCTCTGCCTCTGCCCCTATGAAGTGGAGCAGGAGGGGGAGCCTCATCGTGCACAGATTTCTCATCAAGTCTAAGGGTCGGATTGGCATCGGGGTCAGTACACACACGCCTCATTTTGAAAAAGACAAGGAAAAATTGAATTCAAAATAGGGTAAGAATATTTAACGCAACGCAGAATTAGAAACAAGAAAATCTCAAAGACAATTACCAACCCTAAAGTTGCAGTAGTTACATAGAAAGACAAACATGGACAATTAATCAAACTTAAGCTCTGATACCAACTTTGTCACGACCCGAACCTGAGGGCACGTGATCGACACTAGGGAATAGGAAGGCATAAGGCCCCCAAAACCCGTAGTAAGCCTTAAAGAAAAGATAAACAACACCTTACAATTTAAAACTTTATTTTAAAATAGAAAAAATTATCAAACTGATTTTTCTCATAAATAAACTAAATAAGATGCTCAAATAAAATATGCTTCGGCGTTACATATTATAAATCAAACTTAAATCCTTATACATAAGCGAGGTTCATAATAATAGATTACACAAACATACTTAAACCATATAATTCTTAGTAATATACTACTGCAACATCCTAGAACAATACAACAATACAGCTTACAATGACCTACATAAAATATCCGGAGATGAAGAAATCTGGCGTGGAGGTAGTCTGAGGTCGAACTCCCAAGCTCTTGAAAAAAATAAATTAAGGGGAATCAGACCTCATTGAGTAAGTCAATAAAAGAGCTGTACGGTTTGAAAACCTTTTTGAAAACTATATAATTATAGTGAAAATAATTTATAATGTAAAGGTATAGCTTTTGAAAAATCTCGGTAGAACCCTAAACCCAAGAATCTAAATGGCCAATCGGGCCCACTTGTTCCAATCAGACTGTCGGTCCCCGAGAGCAAAGGCATCAACCGAGGCACCAAGTCATAGTCGTTCACTTAATCCAAATATATGGTACTGGCGGTCTCCGAGAGCAAAGGCATCGATCGAGGCACCCATCCCAGTCCATTATTAACTTTACAATCACTAGCGGTCCTCGAGAGCATAGGCTTCCATCGAGGCACCTGTCCAAATTTAACATTCACCAATCATATATATTTCAGATCCATCTCTCAATCTCTAGCATGTGCACATAGTCCTAGTGAAGCCCACCAGATAGCCCATTCTACCAAAATTTCTCAAAATCGATTTTAAATAAATAAAATGCGTTTTAAACCTTAAATAATAGCATTAAATTAAATAAATCATATAATCAATATTAAAAATATGGTCGCACGCATTCGTTAATTAAAACACATGCACAAATCATTCTATCGACTTACAAGATGAATGCGAAGGCTGACGACCACGCGTTTGCCTCAGTCTCACGGCTTTTACTCCGATATGCTCTGGAAAGAAATAATAAATCGATTTTTAAAACATGACTATGGAATTGAAATCATAAATCAACAAAATGGTAAAATGATAGGCTGACTCGAGGAAGACCGGACAAGACATGATAGATAGGAAAAAGCCTAATTAACGGTAGAAATTCATAACGAATATCACGCTTTATGAGAAAATCTACAGAAATTTTGGCAGAGTCTCCTCTGTAAAATGGACATCTCTTTACCAAAGGTAGAGCCAAACCTGCATAGAAAATACACTTCTAATAACCACAGACATACACACTCGAGTCGGGCTCCCAAAACTACACTTAGCCCTGACCTAGATCACAACTCAAAATAACATCAAGAAATGTTATCATTTATTTCCAAAATACATATTACACATACATATATACTAAAAATATAAAATCTCAATTAAAAATTAAACAACTCCATTTGCGTTCATTATCAAAATATAATTAAAGCCTAAATTAAAACCATTATACTCAACTTTTATTACCAAAATAATGTATTATAAATATATATATATATATAATATTTGCAATTAATACTCAAAATTAACACTACTTAATTAAAATTATCAATTAATTTATAAAAATTGTCTAAACCTCTTAAATAATGATAAAACTAACTAAAATATATATTTAACTATAATTAGCGTAAAATTACATTTTTACCCCTAAATACATAATTTACATAATGTATTATTAGTACAAAAAAATTCCTTAAAATTATTTAATCATCTAAAATTATTTTCTCAAAATTAAACTTCTTAATATAATTAAAACATAAAATCAACTAATAATTTCTTTTAAAAATAAATAAATATATAATTCAACCTACTATTCACATTTGACATAAACTCAAAATATTTATAAAAATAGTTTAAAAATCACAAAAATTATAATTTGAGTTCTAAAATTAATAACATTTAATAATAACTTCAATTATTAAAATTTCAAAATTTTTAACAATAATTTTGAAATTAACATAAATATTAATTAAACACCCAAAATTCATAAAAACTTCTAATTAATCACCAAAATTCCTAAAACCTTAAAAACAACCCAAACATTACAAATATATAATCTTAATTACTCTAATTTCACTAATTAAACCAAAGAAAAATCCAATAAATTCAAATAAAAATTAAATAAAATTATACAAAAATTCTATAAATTAAGGAAAAATTCAGAAAATGCATAAAAATTTATAATTAACATTAATTAAACTAATCACTACTTAAATCCAACTAACAACTAACTAGACCAACTAATTACCAAGAAAAATCACCTAAAATTTTGCATAACTTAAAAATCCACCATAATTCCATAAAAGAATTCAAGACTAACATAATCATCAATAACAATTACAGCATGACCTAAGATCTACCGAAACTTCAAAAAAAATTGAGAAGAAAAGGAAAGAACGAGGGCTGTCACTCACCACCCGCTGGACAGAACAGAGGAAGGGGAAGGAGACCTGCTGCCATCAGAAAATGGGAAGGATAGAGGCAGCACAGGCGGGGCAGAAGGCAGTGACAAGTGGAGGGATGAAGCTGGCAGGAGGGTGCTGTCGCGCGCGCAGGGAGAGAGCTTGCTATCTGGAGAGGAAAGAAGAAGAAGAAGAACAACAGCAGCAGCGAGGCCTGGGAGCTTCGGTTTCACGGCTGAGATGGAGTCTTGGTGGTGGAGGAAGTGGGACAAGGAGAGATGGGGCGGTGGATGGCGGGCAGGGGAAGAAAATGGGGAGGGTGAGGGATATTTTCTCTCTTTCTCGGTGAGGCTTCTGTATACATATATATATATATATATATATATATATATATATATATATATATATATATATATATATGTACATGCATGTAGTATATATTATATATATCTATATATCGATGTAATCTCACTTATATCCCTATATATATCATAGAAATTTAAAATAACAAATTTTTAGAATAAATTTTTAACATAAATACTTATAAATTAACTAACTAGATAATTAGAATTGTGTAATAGAAATGTAAATTTATTTATCACTAACAAAATACGGTAATTACTTAGTTAAATGAAAGCGTGAGGTATTATAGTCTCCCCTCTATATATGAATTCGTCCCCGAATTCAAGAAAAGGAAAAAAAGAAGAATTACAAAGATAAGAAGGAAAGAGATACGGGAAAGAAACTCGCATCTAAGCTTCAGTTTCCTAAGTGCAATCCTCAATGGAATGGTTACTCCAAAGTACCTTCACCATCAGTATCTCCTTAGTCCATAACTGTCGGACTTGGCGATCCACAATTGCCACTGGGTACTCCTCATAAGTCAGATTGTCGCTAAGCTCTACGACTTGAGGTTGCAACACATGAGACAGATCAGGAACGTATTTCCTCAGCATGGATACATGAAATACAGGATGAATTCTCGACAATTCTGGTGGTAACACCAGCCTATACGCCACTTCACCCACTCTAGACTAAATCTCAAACGGTCCAATGTATCTAGGAGCTAGCTTACCCTTTTTTCCAAATCTCATAACTCCTTTTATTGGAGACACCTTCAGGAACACCATGTCTCCAACCATGAAGGATACATCCTTCCTCCTAGGGTCAGCGTAGCTCTTCTATCTGCTGAAAGCTGTCTTCAATCGCTGCTGTATAATGGGGACTTTCTCTGAAGTGATCTGCACCAACTCTGGACCCATTAATTGCCTTTCACCAATCTCCCAACAGAATGGTGATCTACACTTTCTACCATACAGTGCCTCATACGGAGCCAGTTTGAATATTTAAATTGAGAAAAAATCAGTTTGATAATGTGTATTGTGATTTAATTATTTATTGTAAGGTTTCAAAGTTTAAATATTTTGCATTTTTCTTTTAAGGCTTACTACGAGTTTTGGTAGTTTTATACTTTTTCATTCCCTAGTGCTGGTCCCGTGTCCCTGGGTTTGGGTCGTGATAGATTATCATAATTTTTTTTAGGACAATGATGAGCTATATAAAATCTCAATTCGACTGCTTAGTTTAAATTTAAATAGAGAAGTAAAATTAAAATTAATTAAATTTAAGAAATTAATTGAAGTATAAAACTTCAATATTTATTTATTCTTGACAATTAAAATGAAAATACATTATCATACATACCAATACTAATTTTAATTTTGTAAATAAAAATAAATAAATAAATAAATAATTTATTTAGAATATTTATGTCTTTTTGTGAAACTCAAAAAAATAAATTATTTGACTATGGTTTAATATTCAATAATTAATATATAGATTAACTTTTAAAAAAATTTGTCAATGAAAAATAAATATTAAATTGAGAACATTTATATTATTTAAATTTTAAAAAATATCTAATAATGGAGTGTGATTAAAAATATATTATAAAAATAATCATTGAAATTGAGAATATTTGTGTCATTCATATTTTTGAAAACCTTAACGACCAAATGCCAATTTAAAATAGCATAAAATAGTAGAGTGCAAAAATTTTCACTCTAATAATTTAACCAAATACTAATTTATCAGTTATCCAGTATAAACTGTTATCTAACTGTAGACTAGCTCATGCAGACTGTAAATTGATACATATATTTTTTTATTTTATAATTGTGACATACATGTCATGACCCAAAACATGGGCCATGACCGGTGCTAGGGAACAGGAATTCTTTCGAATTCGGAACCCGTAGCAAGCCTAAAAATAAAATAAAACTTGCAATAATAACAATAACAATATTATATGCAGCGGAAATAAAAATCATAAATATAATAATAACATTCTCATCACTGGATTTAAATCAAATCTCATCTCATCACATATATATAAAATCTTTCAGTACAAATCCAGTTTCAATATAATACATCTCTTTAAATAAAATACTTGAAATCCCACATTTTAATTCACAACTACTGCAGTGTCTAGATTATAAAAATAAGACTCAAGTAAGTAGTTTACACAAAGAAGCCGGGACGGAAGAAATCCGGCATATCGACCTGCTACTGAGGTCTGAAGATGTTGACTCTCCTGAAAAATAGTCAACGGAGGGGAGTCAGACCTCACTGAGTGAATTACTATAATATATATACATACACACTAAATGATAATGCATACAGTCAACAGTATATATCTAATATATATATACAGGCAATTACACATAGATGCAATAAAATCATTTTTTATATATTTTATTTGAAAATCATCTTTTATGAAGGATCAAATAGAACCCTATGATATCGCAACCTCGGAAATAGTGTTAGACAACACTCTAGCCATACAGGCTTACTTATTCCAAATATATCCACTTATTCCATTTAGACAGTAGACTGGCCTCGAGACACTAAGTCAACCGAGCTCTAGCAGTCTGACTGCCAGTGTGATTGGCCCCGAGACACTTGGTCAATCGAACTCCAGCAATCACACCCAAATCACATCTCATATATCAAATAATCATAACCAATCAATATCCACAAATAAGTTAGTAATATAGCCTAAATACTATAGGCGTATCGGTACGTACTCGGTCCTAGTGCTGCCCACTAGGTAGCACGTTCTATTGATATCTTTCATCAATAAATATAAAACATTCATTTACAAAATAAATGAGGCATGAATTTCAATAAAATAACAACATAAACCATATATATACTAGAAATATACCAAAAGTAAACCAGGTATATTTCGAGTATATATATGTCAAATAAATTCAATCAAATTACAGTTTAAGCTAGAAATTTATTTAAAAAATATTTTAAATATAATTTATTAATAAGACATGCATATAATTTAATATATACCGAAAATACACCAAAAATATACTTAAATACAAATCACATTATTTATGCATTTTAATCAAAATAAAACATATATTTCTAAATCATGCATCCTAAAGCATATATATATAGTATAGTAACTCACCCTAGTGCGCTCCACGAGACAGGTCCGACGGGCTTGGTCCATTGGGCCTCGGTCTCGGTGCAACTAAACAAACAATAACGACAGACATTAGAATAAACCTAACAGAAAATCCTAGAATTCGATCTAGAGTATTAAACATAGAATCGATATCAGGGTTCGACCGGATATCACATTTTACGAGAATTCTACCAAAAATCCGATAGAACCTCCCCTGTAAAACGGACATCTCTCTACTCAAAAGAGTAGAGCCGACCCTGCAAAGAAACACACTTTGAAAAACAAGCTCAACACTCAACCACAACCCCTCGGTTGGACTCCAAACTACAGTCTACCGACCGGGTCCACAAACATAGAACAATTCCAGAAATACCAAAAATATCCTTACTACATAGAAATTCATTTTATAAGTAGAAATTACATAATTAACCTTAAAACACTGTAAAAACCGATAAAAACTCATTTTATTAGAAAAACCGTATATTATATATATAATTGAAAATAATTTACGAAAAATAGTTTTAATTAGTTAAAAATACCAAATAATTTGTAGAAATCATTTTTATACCTTAAATAACTATTAAAACCAATTAAATTACATTTTTAGCCAATTTAGGGTAAAATTACCAAAATACCCCTATATATATAAATATACTTAAATTACTTCAAAAATTCACCAAAAATTATACAATTATCAAAAATTAATTTTCTCAACATATTTATCAATAATATCAATAATTAAACTCAATTAACCAATTAATTTCAATTTAAAACACAATTAACCCTAATTTCCCAAATTTACATAAACTTCAATAATTCAAAATAAATACATAGAAATTCATAAAAAATCCAAATAAATTCCTATAATTCATTTCAACACCTAATTTAACCATAAAACACAATTTCATAATTTAAATAATTAATTTCGGAAAATTAGAAAATAATATTAAAATATTCAAAAATACCCAAAAATCCAAAAAATCTCCAAAAATTTCAAAAAAATTCATACATGTATATTAAGCTACTAGGATCAACATTTGTAAAGGGAGTTTTCATGAATCAATCAATTCGAAGCTCAAAAAAATTAAAAATCCTAATATAACCGAATTGGAAAATTCGAAACCTAAGCAATTCTAGACCATTTAAGCTCAAACCAAAGCTAGAATCACACTCACCGGATCTCAAGGAGAAGAAATAGATTGGAGGTTTCAAAAATGGTGGCCGGAATCGGCGTGATCGACGGTGGAAGGAAATTCGGCTTCTTCGACCAAAATCCACTTCCAAACGCCGGAAACGGCTACCACAAACGGCGAAAGAGGCTGGGAAAGGTGGTGGCACACCGGACGGCACTCCCACGGCAAGGGAACAGCACGGCAGCGACCGGAATGGCAAGGGAAGCAAATCGGGGAAGAAGGAGGCACTCGGGGGCAAAATGGTAATTTTCCAAAAAAACTTGATTTTTGACCTATTATATGTATATATGCATACTTTATACTATATATTAAAATAATATTAAATTACACACATTAAATATACACCACACACATAAAATTTAATATTTTAATAATTTATACTAAATAAAAATAATTAAATAACAATAAAACTAATAAATAATTAATAAAATATTAGGGTAATATTAAACCCTAATTAAATAAATAATTACATGTATACACGGTGTTTAATATTTTAAAAATA
This sequence comes from Mallotus nudiflorus, assembly GCA_947683625.1. NCBI lineage: Eukaryota > Viridiplantae > Streptophyta > Magnoliopsida > Malpighiales > Euphorbiaceae > Mallotus > Mallotus nudiflorus. Next base: position 5,585,605 of record CANTUR010000283.1, on the reverse strand, counting down.
CATATGAGTTAATGCAAGTCTGAAAATATATTTAAAATAATTAATAATAAATTATTTACGTAAAAATTTCCCCGAAAATGCAAGTCCCGAGAAAATTTTACGTAAAGCACTGTAAATAAGACACAGTAATTAAAATAGGTTTTAAATACATATCAACTCGTAAAAATATCGTAAGATATATACAAAAATTATTAACAATGCATATCCCGATACAGTGTAAAAATATTTAAAAACACGGGATATTACAATACAAATAGTAAATGAATTCAAATATAGCAAAATCTACATGAGGGCTATAAATTTTTACATATTTTATTAATTATTTTAAAATATAAAATAAAATAAATTTAAACAAAACTTATAAATTAATTAAGTAGTTTTTGAAAATTTAATTTTTTACTTTTAATTTTATACTATTAGTGAGGTGTGTATAAATATTGTAATTTTTATTTTTAAATTTATCTATATTTGGAATGTAATAGATTTTTTGGTCATGTTGATCAGTCCACGAATCAATGAAATTTAATATATATAAACATTTTAGGACCTACCTACATAAGCTACCAACAAACGCCAGTGTTACAATGCTATAACGAAAATAAAGTATATATATATATATATATATATATATATATGGGATCGCCGTGGATTTAAAATGATTGGTAGTAATTGAAAATAAAAAATATTAAAAAATTAACTGAGAAAAGAGAGAATAAAGATTGCTAGAGGTTTCTTAAGGATATTAGTTTATCGTAATTAAGCGATAAATTATTGAAAATTCCTGTTTGTTTGTAATGGCAAATCAAAGCATAGAACAAGAACAAAGGAGGATGGTCCTATAATCTTTTTTTTTTCATGCGTACATGGAGTATAGATCCATCCATACAACGTTAAAGTATAGGTCCATCCAATGATAACTTCTAAATTCTTAAACGACAATTGGAAACTGAATTGAGAATGCAAATCAAGCTAAGTTGAGGGTTTGAATGAAATATAAGATGATTGTTAATGAAACGAATGTGATGAGAGTATCAATGATATCAATAAGTACCGGTACATATGTTACTAAAAGATAGTAAGTTCATGTCGGAAACGTAATAGGATTCAATGAGTTAGCATAGGTGTCTGGAACACAGCCACCCACCATGTGAGATAAGATGTAAGACCATAAGTAGGTACGACATTTGAGAGGAAAATGTAATTTGGGCATAAAATTAAAAAAGCTTTGATTAAGATATGATATTTTGGGTTCATCCGAGCACAACCTATGGGACCAAGCGAGCATATTATGAATAAATAAATGTAATAACCTTTAGGGAGGTAATACTGCTAGCCACACAGATATCTGCTTATTCATATGGTGCAGTGTTCCAAAATTAATGCAAATATATCTAAGCTTGGTGGTGCTCTGGATGAAATCACAAAAGTTTTTTTTAATGTTTGATTAAACGCTATGATGAGCACCCTAAGTATGAGCTTGAGATGCTAAGATGACCAGATCGTATGTAAAGTTTGAAATGTGTATGATAATAAGAAAGTTACATGTGAAATAATGTTCAGACCTCTAATAATTATGAAGAGTACTATAAATCTTGCAAGAAATTATAAGATCATATTTTGCAACACATGTTGTGTAACATGAAAATCATATTGAAATTTTTTATTACAAATATCAATATTTGTTCAACAGCTAAAGAGCGTGGAACCGAAAATAATATCAAATTACTATGAATTAAGTTTTAACTTCAAATATTCAAGTTATTGCTAAATATTTATTTTGGTAGCATGACATGTGTTTAATTAATAATTTAATAACTTCAAATATTCAAGTTATTGCTAAATAATCTTTCTTGGTTACAATATTAATTTCAAATTTTTTACTACTGTGATTAGTTTATTGGAATCCTTTTGCAATGTTACTCTTGAATAGTCCTCATGTATTTCACTTCCTGTGTATTTTCTCTCAAAATATTCACCACTCATTTTATAAATTTTTTCAGAATAATAGGTTATTATGAGTTGTTGACTGGAAGATGTCTTGGTGTATTTCAATTGAAGTAAGTGGTGAGGAGTCTCACGAGTAACGCTATACTATAATATTTGTTATCGAAATGTTTTGTGTTTGAGCTGATTATATTTAATGGTTTGTAATTTGTGATTTATGTATATTTAAGAAGTAAAATAAGGAATGGTTATCTATAATCGTTATATGTAATGGTGAAGCAAATATTTATATGGTTTAAGTTGTAACAGTTTAGTGATTGGATGTGGCGGAAGTGATACCCTGCCACACTAATGTTCGAGTCAGGTGGGTCTGAATAGTGGCCATCTAGCAAGAGTATTAGTGGGATTAGGTGTTACACCTTTCTCATATTTCATTATTTACTTTTAAAATTTTACATGTAAAAGCGTTGCTTTTTTTAAAATTTATAAAATTTTCTTATTTTAATATACATCTTGTATACTATCTAAAATGCTCCAATGTTATTACATCTAAAATATATTCCCTTATCAAGGGACAAACAAAATTACAAAAAAGTTTTCACTCCTTATTATATAAAAATTAGATAATTTAATTATTTACTGATAAAAGTAATTAAATTAATTATAATATAATTTTAATTTGATTGAAAGTTTATTTCCTATTTTAATTAGGTTAACTTCTATCTTATCTCTAATAAAAATTAAAATAATTATAATTTAATTGAAAGTATGTTTCCTATTTTAATTAGGTTAATTTCTATCTTATCCCTAACAAAAATTGTAATATAATAGAAAATTTATTGTCTATTATAATTAGGTTAACTTTTATTTTATCTTTTATAAAAATTACACAAATAGAGCATATAAGTTGTTTGAAAGTATGTTTTCTATAAGAAAAGTAGTATAATTATCGTTTTTAGATTTTTTATAAAATTTAATAAAAAAGATTTAAAATTAAATTAACTAATATTTATCATTTAATTATTAGTTGAACTTAAAAAATTACATTAAATTAATTTTTAAGTAAATCAAAATATTAAAATTAAAAATATTGAAGAAATAAAGTGTCATAGCTTAAATAAAAAATTTATTAATATTGTAGTAAATTATAAATTAATGGGGTTGTGATATTTAAATTGTTATATAAAGAAAATATAAATTTTATTATTTTTTTCTTATCTTATAATTAATTATGACCATAATTTTTTTTTTTATAAAATTAGTTCTAGCCTAGAGAAAAATTAATTATAAAAAATATTGTAAATATTATATATTTATTTAAATAAAAAATTTATAAAATTTTTAATAAATTATAACTCTATTAAATTAATATCAATATAAATAAATAATAATAATATTATTTTAAAAATTATTATTTAATAATAATAATAATAATAAATTTAATTATTTATTTATAATATATTACAATTTGAATAAATTTTTTATTCACGTGTGAAATATATGATTATTGACTAATATATATATATATATATATATATATATATGCACGGTACTACATAAAATAATGAGATTTTTACCAAAAACACTTTTTTCCTTTTTTCGACTGAAATACTCACAGTTAGTATTAATCACAAAAAATGTCCATTTTAATTACATGATTGTCCCTTTTATTTACATGTGTTGCCCTTTTCTTTTACTTTATTTTTATATTTTTTCTTTATTTTTTCATTTTTATTCTCTTTATTTTTTCCTCTTTATTCATTTTTCTCTTTTTTTTTAAAAAAGTTTTTTTTCCTTTTTTCTTATTATTTTTTAATTTTTATTCTTTCCTCCATTTTTTTTTTTTTAAATTTTCTCTTTATTATTTTTTATTATTAAAAATGAGTAGTATGTATTGCTCTGTGAAAAACTTTTTTGTTTTTTATATATTTTGTTTATTTGTAATTTTGTTTATTGATTAGGGTATTGAAAATATTGATTTTGTTTCTTTTTCTACTCATTTTTGATGGTCTTAGTGGGTAAAATGTGAACGGTGTTTTCATATCCTTGCTCTAGAGTATACTGCAATTGCAATAATAATAATAATAATAATAATAATAAAAAATAGATAAACAAAAGAGAATACTTAGTCGTGAAGGGATTAAAGAGAAGGTAAAAACTAGAATGTGGCAATTGGTGATTCAGCGGGACAGCTTTGAGGATAAGAAGGATGAAGGAAAAAAAAAAAAAAAATCTTCGTTATCTGTTTTTCTTTCTCAGCAAACGTTCTTGGCAATGGCACACGCTTCTCTTCTCTACTCTATACCAAGCTCAATTCAATTAAACCCTTTTTCTCATCAATTCCCATCGTCAGACCATAGAACATCAAGATAGGATATGGATTTCAAAGTCCAATCTAGCTAGATGTAAGAGGTTCGCATAATACTCATCTACAAACCAGCAACTTCACGTTGTTTAAAAATCACTAATATATGGGTAAGTTAATTGATTTTGGTTCGGTTTTGAATAAGATTGTTATGTTTTCTGTTGTGTTTTGGTGCTCAATACCTTCCTAAACTTGTCCCTCTTGACTGTTGCAGTAAATAAAAGCTTAATTTTTTTTTTTTTGGAACGATGCTGCTCTTCATAGAGTTTCTATCCATAATGTTTAATTGATGAATTTCTTGGTTTAGCGAAAGTTTGAATTTAGAACTTTAGAGAACACACTAACTATTATCACATAGATAGGATATGCAGATGAAGAGTTGTCATCCAAGCTAATAATTGAGACAATTTATGAGTGGTGATAACTCGATTTTCTAAAAGAGAGTTAGTACTATACTGAGAGGATTATGAGTACCGAATGCTAACTTTTTTAGTCTCATATTCTTTTAGAATTACTTTATTAATTACTATTTTATTCTCTATTGACATGAAATTCATATTAAACCCTTGTTTACAATCAACTCTAAGGCAACTAATATTATGAAAAGCATATAAACAATGCAATCATTCCAACACATAATTCATAAGTTAGTCTAATTTACATTGATTTTAATTAGATGAGTTAAATCTACATATTTTAATTTACAATGAGCCTAAAAGCTAATGGGCGTCTAATTTTTTATTTAAATAAGTCTAAGCTTATTTATTTTAATTCTAAAAAAATGGACATAAATTTACAAATTATAAAGGTTATAATTTAGTGGGCCAAATTCGGGTTAATTACATTGATAGTATCCAAAATTATTACAATTTTTTATTAAAAGATCCGAATATTATTTTGTCACCTAAACCATTCTAAGTGTTCGCTTGAATTCCACAAAAGTGTCTCCTCAAACAAAATGCATCCTAATTGAATATGCAAAACAGTCTGCAGAACCTACTAACTAAAGAACAAAATGCATTTGCTTCATCTATATTTTACAAGGCCAAAATACATGTTTCATCTGCAGATGCATTTTGTGTAAGGAGACACTTTTGTGGGACCCAAGGAAACTCTTGAGAGGTTTTAAGTGATAAAATGAAATTCGGGTCTTTAAATGAGAATTTGTGATAATTTTCGGTACCATGGCTGTAATTAACCCGCCTAATTCTACATGTTTTAATTATAAAATGATTCTAAGTCTATAAGTTATGAAAAAGGGCTTAAGTTAATGGATTATGTCTAATTATTTTAATGGGTTTTTTCATAAATATCCAAAAACACAATCAAAACAATAAAAATACCTAAAACTTTCATTAATTACACGCTTGCCCGATAGCGTAAAAATAATTATGTGACTGCCCTTTTCTCCTTCTTCTTCAATCACATCTTTTCTTCTCTATTTTTCTCCTTCTTCTTATATTTCTATTTCTATTTCTATTTTCATCTTAATTCCCTTATTCAATCACAACATTCAGGTTCTTTCTTTTGAATATACTCTTCCATTTCAATGTTTTTTCTAGATCTAAATCTAGATTTAAGATTTTTAACAAATGTGATTTACTGTTATTAGGTTCGAAAGTGTTGATTATTTTATGCATGATATGCATAAAACTATTGATAATAAATTATTAACAACAAAAAGGAGAGCCTCTGATTTATAGCTTTATAGGTTTATTTTAAAGTTTTGTCTTTTACTTTTGACTTTTCTGTTTGGAATTTTGAATAGAGAAAAAAAAAAAGATTTTGAATGTTTATTTGCTATTGTTTGGTGGATTGAAATAAAAATATTACTTGTGCTTTAGGTTAATTAGTTGGATTTATGTTGCTTTGTGGGTCAAAGGTTCTCCATGGCTTGTTTTGGTTTTGTAGGTGCTGGTGGAGTTACTATACTTGTTTATTGTAGCAATAGTTTATATAGTGATCGTATATCCTATGGCTCTGCCTCTAAGATATTTTGTACATTCTATGCCATGTTCTGCACATTGTTATGTTTCTACTACATGGGTATGTTGCTAGTTACTCTGATGCTAAACATTCGAGTGGCTTTGATTCTATCGTCCTTTGCATACACAATGATGATTTTCTCTAGCTTCATCATAAAAAAGCCAGTAAGTTTTCTAATCAGTCAAGCCATAGTAACAATTCATTTATTTATAGCAGTTGTAAGGCAAAATTCACCATTAGCTTCAAATTTTTATAATACTTGCTATAGAACATTAATGTAGTGAAAATGGTATTTTGCAGCATATCCCAAAATGGTGGACTTGGTTGTACTCTAATGACACCTGTTAAGGATGTCAAGCATACATTGTATGCATGTGACTAATAAGTAATATATCCATTAAAATCAAATTTTAGTTCTTTAGTCAATATACATACAAGACTAATTATACAAATAGCACATAACACACACCACAAAGGCTTACAATGTCAAGAAATTCACATTTTTCCTTATGTTATTTATATATAAAACACTGGTCTTATTACAAAATATGAAAATTTACTAATCATGTTACATTCTATAAAACTGAAGACGACCTCCTAACATAATATTAGTGCAATTAATGCAAATGTTTCTTCAAGATAGACTATAGTTCTTCTAATTCTGAAAAATAATGCAAAGGAGTGAGCTTGCAACTCAGTAAATAAATAGCATAATATCCTATGAAAAATAACACATTTAAGCATGTAATATTACAAAGTATCGATCCATTCAATATTTAACTATGCATTTATAATATGTACATAGTCATAGTATCATAGTATTTTCTTTTAGATAGCAATGAATTTGTGAATTATATATATAAAATCACAACTTCTTTTCAATTATTCATGGATCCCCATATGCACGATTGGCCATAATTTGGTACCAAATATTTCCTTAGCCTTCTTCTGGCATTTTAAGGGGATTCCTTAACACACACAACATTTATCTCATTAACAAGTAACATTGTGTCCTCATACTCATCCAACCATATTTCCTATATTTAAATATACGTCACATATCACTCCATTAAATAAATAACATTCTCATAATACATAAGAACAATAATATACCCAATATATACCAAAAATATACCATATTTCAATATAGCAGTATCAATAGTGTAAATTCAAAAATACACCAAAAATTTTACATTATGAATATCAAAGTCATATTTTTCAGATTAATAGTACTATAAGTATAAATTAATTGGCAACTGATTTCACATCAGTTGGATATGTATAGAAAGAGAAACATTAAAAACAATCCATCATGGCCATTTTATTAAAAAAAACTAAGCTACAAAACATATTGCTCAAATTGACCATCAACAAAATTAAGTTTTCTCTATTTCTATCAATTTTGTAAGTAACATCTCCAAGTTTTTGTAGGATCAAATGGAACTCATTTGGAGTTATAAAAATCTAGATATGGCTTTAAAAACTATTTTGTTCTCATATAAATAGGACACCCAAATTCATCATTCACAAGTATAACCTCTTTCATATGTACAATCTCATCTAAAAAAAATCAACCATCAACACAATGATAAAAAAAATATCATATATCAATTATAACATGTATTTTCCCCTTAACCAACTAGCTTAACAAATAAATTTATAATTATTTATTTTAAGTGTTATTTTCACATAGAACATTAACTTATTCACTTACCTTTATTGCTTCCTTTCCTTTTCTTGTATTTACTTATATAACAGCTTCATTTCCATTTGGTTTAGCTAAAATAGATCATAATTCACTTGTTTTTAAACATCAAAAAATAATAAAACCTCATATAGCATGATAACATCACTAAACTACCTGAACTTGTGAAGTTGCCAACTATAACATATTTAATAGGGTGAATTTAAAAATTCACCAATAATTCTATACAATATATCTCAAAATGAAACTTTTCAGATCAACCCTATGTCTCTAGAGTAAATTAAAATTGATTTTTCTTTAATTAGAGGTGTATAGAGGAAGAACTCTGTGAAACAATCCACTTTACTCAGACCAACGATGGAAACCAAGCAATAAAATGTGTCCTTTTATTACACTAACAAAGAGTCTGAATCATATCAAGCGAAAGAAGGAATAGTTTTAGATAACTCTTCGAAGTTTTTATATCATCAAAGAAAACTTAATTGGAAGCTTTCTAGCTTGAGATATGATTAAAACAATATGAATGAAAAACTAGATCCTTAGAATCTAAATTTTGGATCTTATAAACCCTAATTTAATTCAACCAAAAATATTTAAATTACTTACCAAATATATATCTAAGGCTTTTTAAGATGAAGATTGTGGTCTAGAATAAATTTCTAAAGCTTCAATTTACTTTAAAAATTCAACTCTTTTTTTTTTAATTTTTTTAAGAAGAAGAAGATGAAGAAGGAGGAGGAAATGGAAGATAAGGATTATCTCCCTTTCTTCCTTCCTTTAATCCTTAAAATTTACATAAAACTCTTTTTTTTATAATAATAATAAAAATAACAATAATAACTACACCAATTTAAGCCCCTTTATTTTCGCTATTAACCAATTTAAACCTTTAACTTTCTAATTCTTGTTATGGACTTAATTGTAAACATTTATAATTTTTTTCTATTTAATATTGAAATTAATACCACACATATTATATGCAATTTTTTATGTCTATATGATATGCATGTTATGCAACTGCATTAGGTGGGCGTTACATTTTTCCCCACCTTAGGATATTTCGTCCCTAAAATTAAATGTGACTCACCAGTCTCAAAAAATAAGTGGGGGTATTAAATTCTCATGCCCTTTTCCACTTCCCATGTAGCTTCTTTTGGAGAATGCTGACTCTATTTAATCTTTACTATTGGAATTTCTTTATTACATAACTTCTTTATCTATTTATCAAGAATTTCAACTAGTTCTTCTTTATACTTTAAATCTTATGTTAACTGTATTTTTGACTCTTTTACTACATGGCTAGGATTATATCTATATCTTTTTAACATGGAAATATGGAACACATAATGTATCTGAGATAATTCTAGTGGTAGTGCTAATCTTTATGCTAAAGGACTAACTCTTTCCAATATCTCATAAGGGTCAATGTACCTAGGACTCAATTTTCCTTGCCTACCAAATCGTATGATGCCCATCTATGGTGATACTTTGAAGAACACTTTTTCACCCATATCATTCTCCATCTCTCTTTTATGCTCGTCCATATAACTCTTTTGTCTATCTTGTGCAACCTTTAAACACTTTTTGACTATTTGAATCTTGTCCACAGTTTCTTATATCAATTCAAGACCTTTTAATTGCTGCAACCCTTCCATATCCCAACAAATAGGAATTCTACATTTTTTTCCATATAAAGCTTTATAGGGAGTCATATCAATACTTGAATGATAACTGTTATTGTAAGCAAATTCAATTAAGGGACTCATCCAAGTTCCCTTTAAATTCAAGTATACAAGCTCTTAGCATATCTTATATTATTTGAATTGTCCTATTTGATTGTCCATTTGTCTATAGGGTGGAATGCTATATTGAAATGTACCTTTGTGTCACGACCCAAACCGGGAGTCATGACTGGCGCTAGGGAACGAGAATTCTTTTGAATTCAGAACCTGTAGCAAGCCTTAAAATAAAAACACAAGCAATAGTAAATAAAATACACTAGAATTAAAATTTTAATCAATATAAAATAAATACTCAAATATCATTTCATAAAATAAAAATATATTCATACAATATTCAGAGATAGGTCTCAAAACCAAAATATCATACTATTGATACAATACACTACTACCGCATTTTTCTAGATTACAATAAAAGTTCAGATAAATAAATTACATAGTCTAACAGGGGCTGAAGAAAACCGACGTAAAGTACTACTGGTGAGGTCTGAAGAAGATGAAGATCTTGTAAAAAAATATATTAAGGGGAGTTAGACTTTACTAAGTGAATTATTATAATATATATACATGCAACCTAAATTCATATACATTCAAGCGTCAATATTATATATATACACACACACACACACACATACACATTTTACACAAATGCTGAAATTCATTTTTATATATAATAAATGCATAAAATTATTTTAATTGAAGGACCGAAGCAAAACTCTAATAGTTCGCAACCTCGATAATAATAATCAATAGCCAACAGGCTTAACCAAAACTCAAAGTATTCATTTATCCAACTTAAGGTAGTAAACTAGCCCCGAATACACTAGGTCAACTGAGGATCTACAGTCAGCCTTTTCAATAACCAACATCTCAATAAAAATTTTCAAATTCTTAACTTAAATCTACCATACTATTGCGCAACAATCCTAGTGTAGCCCACTAGGTAGCACATTCTACTGTTATCCTTCAAATCAATCTTATAATTATTAAAAATAATTAAATGCATGATATAAACATGATAGCATTCATTCAAAGAGGAATATACCAATTATATACTGAAATTATACAAAAAATAGACTGAAAATATACTAAATGTATACTAAACATATACTAGATATATATGCCACAAATATACCCTAATAAACCATGAATATACTAGAAATATACTAGGTATATATTGAAAATTACAACATGCATATATATTGCATATATATCGAAATATACCAAAAATATAATAAATCATTTAATGAAATAAATCATATTTAGACATATAATAAAAATGTTAAAATCCTTATTCATGCATCCTATATGCAATGCATAAATAGAATAATAACTCATAAGTTTGCATTCCTCAAGATTGACTTGACGGGCCTGGTCTGCTAAATCTCGGTCTCGGTGCAATTAGAAAAATAAATAATAATAAAATTAGAATATATTCCTAATGTAACTTCTTAGAATTCTAAGAAAGACTCGATCTAAAAATTAAAACTCAATTAAAACCAGAGACTCAGGATCAACCCAATGTCACGTTTTACGAGAATTCTACTGAAAAATTGATAGAGTTTCCTCTGTAAAATGGACATCTTTCTACTGAAAAGTAAAGCCGATCCTGCAAGAAAACACACTTCTAAATTCAAAAAGCTCAACACCTCGGGTTGGGACCTCGAACTACATAAATTCCCAACTGAGGTTCACAATTCACCACAAATCAACATTAAATAATAAATATAATACAAATCATTAAAATCCATAAATATCCATAAAATACCAAAATATAATATATTTAAACATAAAAAACATTTAATATAATTATTTTCACATTAACTAAATAAAATCTCAAATAAATTATATAATATTAATAACAAGCCGATTTTTCAATTATTTAACATAAAATAGAAAAATTCACAATTAATTACTTAAATAGTCCAAATATATATTAAAAGTAGTTAAAAACTTATTTAATCACAAAAATAGTATATAAAATTATTATTTGAATATATTTTCAAAAATTAGTATTAATTAGTTAAAAATAGTAAATAATTCGTAAAAATTATTTTAATACCATTTATTATTCCAAAATTATTTAAAACATTTTATTTAACTATAATTTCAATAAAAACACATAATTTACCTATAAATTCAAAATTCACATAATACAAAAATATTATTAAAAAATTATACAAAATTTCTAAAAATTATTTTTCTTACTTCCAAAATTAATAACTTAAATTAAAAATACTAATTTAACCAAATTTCCATCCAAAATAAATAAATAACATAATTAATAAAATTCATTTTTTAATTATTAAAATATTCAAAAATACTCATAATACAAAAAAAATTAACAAAAAATATATTTAGGGAGCTTAAGTTGCATATAACAACATTTCTTAAGGGAATTCTCAAGAATTAAACAAGAACAAGCTTAAAAAAATAAAACATAAAAATGGACATAAACTTAGATTGAAGATAACTCACAGACTAGTTGGTTTAAGCTCAAACAGAGCTTGGAAATGGAGTCCTTGTAGCTCCAGGAGACCGAATAGTCCAAGATCACGAGCTTTAGTGGCCGAAACCATTGCCAGCATCCAGGGAGCTCTCTCAGCTGCTGCTGCTGTCCAGGCGATTTCTAGCGTGCTAGAGGTGCACTGATAGTAGCGAAGGGAAAGAGAGGAAGAGGGAAGGTGATGGCTAAGAGTGTTGGTGGCAGTTGGCAGTCCGGCGTGGGTGAGGAGTTGTTGGAAGTTGTGCAAAAACAGGGAAAAATAGGAAAAAAAAGAGGAGAAAAAGAAAAGAAAAGGAGAAAGGGAGAATTAACAAAAATAACTCAAAAATTATGACCCCCATTATTATTATTATTATTGTTGTTGTTGTTGTTGTTGTTGTTGTTGTTCTTATTATTCAACACTTTGTCCATTAATGTAATATCCTGAGTTTTTATATAATTTTAAACCGTATCAGGATATGCAGTGTTAATAATTTTTATACATATTTATGATATTTTTATGAGTTTGTTATTTATTAAAACTAATTTTAATTATTTTATATTATTTTAAATTCTTTACGTAAAATTTTTTCGGGAATTTTATTTTCAGGAAAATTAAAATGTAAATAATTTAATATTAATTATTTTAAATAGTTTTAGGAATTTGCATAAACTCGTATATAATTTTAAATTAGGGTTTAATTAATTTTTATTATTTAGTTTTAATAGTAATTTATTAATTATATATGTGTATATATTATTAAAATATGTGTGTGGTGTATATTTAATGTGTGTGAGATTATATATTATTATAATATATAGCATAGATATATATATATATATATATATATATATATATATATATACATAATTATTTATCAAAAAACTAGAGTTCAACTTATTTACAACTTTGTCATTTTCTTCTTCCTCTCCTTCCCGATTGTTTCTTCATGCGATCCGGCCACTGCAACTTGATTTTCTTATCGTCGATGTGCCTCTCGGCTTGCCACCACCACCTCCAGCCTTTCCCGATGCCTAAAGCCTCTTTCTCCGGCGTGTTTGGCCGAATTTTTCCAAGAGAAGCCGAAATTCATTTCACCGTCGATTATGCCAATTCCGGCCACCATTTTCCACACCTCCAGACTCTATCTTCGCCTTGAGTTCTGGTGAGTGTGATTCCAAGCTTTGTTTCACTTAAAATGATCTAGATTACCCTAGGTTTTGATTTTTCATTTTCGGCCTATTAGGGTTCTTGAATTTTTTGAGCTTCAATTGGATTGATTCAAGAAAACTCCCTTCACAAACTTTGATCCTTGTAGCTTATTCTATACTCTGGAATTTTTGGAATTTATTTTGATTTTTGGGAATTTTTGATTATTTTATTAATATTTTGTAATTTTCTAAAATTAATTAATTAAATTATGAAATTGTGTTTTATGGTAATTATAGGTGTTGAAATGAATTTTAGAAATTTATTGGTAATTTTTGTGAATTTTATATAATTATTTGGAATTTATTAAGTTTATGTAATTTTGGAAAAATTAGGTTAATTATGTGTGTTATTGAAATTAATTGGTTAATTGAGTATATTTATTAATATTATTGAGTTATATGTTGAGAAAATTAATTTTGAGTAATTATACTATTTTTGGTGAATTTTTGATTAATTTTAGTGAATTTACGAAACTAAGGGTATTTTGGTAATTTGACACCAAATTGGCTTAAAATGTAATTAAATTGGTTTTAATAGTTATTTAAGGTATAAAAATTATTTATAAAAATTATTTAGTATTTTTAACTAATTAAAACTAATTTTTGTAAATTATTTTTAAATTATATATAATATACGATTTTCCTAAATAAATGGATTTTTATCGATTTTTAGTAAGTTTTAGGGTTAATTATGTAATTTGGATTTATAAAATATATTTTGGTCAATATTTATGAATTTATTGAGAATTACCGACTTTTAATAATATTTTATTAAAATTAGGTTTTTGTGTATTTATCAGTTAAATAAATATTTTTAACGTTTGAATATTTAAATTTGCTATATTTTGAGTATTGAAGGGTATTTTGGTATTTTTGGTATTTTTCGGTATTTCTGTAATTATTCTGTGAATTGTGAACCTCAGTCGGTGAATTGTAGCTTGGAGTCCGACCGAGGGGTTGTGAATTGTGTTATTTCGAAGTGTGTTTCTTTGTAGGATCGGTTCTACTCTTTGAGTAGAGAGATATCCGTTTTACAGGGGAGGTTCTGCCTGATTTTTGGTAGAATTCTTGTAAAACGTGATATCCGGTTGAACTTTGATTCTAATTCTGTGTCTAGTATTCTAGATCGAGTTTCTAAGAATTTTCGTTAGATTTATTCTGATTTTCTGCTATCGTTTGTTTGTTTAGTTGCTCTGAGACCGAGGCCTAGTGGATCAGGCCTGTCGGACCCATCTCAAGGAGTGCAATAACAGTGAGTTGTTATTTTATATATATATGTTTTAGGGTGCATGTTTTAGAAATGTATGGTTTATTTTAATAAAGTATGCATAAATGATTTAAGTATTACTTAGGTTTACTTTTGGTATATTTTTGGTATATTTTGGTATATTTTAAATTATATGCATGTTTTATTAAATATTTACACTTAAAATGTTTTTAAGTATATTTCTAGTTTATTTTGTAACTATATTGGATTTATTTGACGTATATATACTCGAAATTTACATGGTTTACTTTTGGTATATTTCTAGTATATATATGGTTTATGTTGTTATTTTATTGAAATTCATGCATCATTTAATTATGAATGTATGTTTTATATTATAAATGAAGGATATCAATAGAACGTGCTACCTAGTGGGCAGCACTAGTGTAATATCCCGTGTTTTTAAAATATTTTTACATTGTACCGGGATATACAGTGTCAATAATTTTTGTATATATATTACGATATTTTTATGAGTTGTTATGTATTTTAAACCTATTTTAATTACTGTCTATTATTTTCAGTGTTTTACGTAAAATTTTCCCGAGACTTGCATTTTCGGGGAAATTTTCACGTAAACAATGTATTATTAATTATTTTAAATGTATTTACGGACTTGCATGAACTCATACATATTTTTAAATTATTAAATAAAGCCTGTGTGTGTATAATTATTTAATTAGGATTTATTATTACCCTAATATTTTATTAAGTATTTATTTGTTTTATTGTTATTTAATTAATTTTATTTAGTATAAAGTATTAAAATATTAATATTTTATGTGTGTGGTGTATATTTGATGTGTGTAATTTAATATTATTTTAATATATAGTATAAAGTATATATATATACATATATTTGTCAAAAATCAAAAAGTTTGGAAAATTACCATTTTGCCCCCGACTTCTTCTTCTTCCTCCCGATTCTCCCTTCTCCATTTCCGGTCGCTGCTGTGCCGTTCCTTCACTGTGGGTGTGCCGTCCGGTGTGCCACCGTCTTCCCCGACCAATTTCGCCGCCTAAGGAGGCCGTTTCCGGCGTCTGGAGATCGATTTTGGCCGGAGAAGCCGAAAATCGATCCACCGTCGATCACGTCGATTCCGGCCACCGTTTTCGACACCGCCGATCTCTTTCTTCTCCTTGAGCTCCGGTGAGTGTGATTATAGCTTTGTTTTGAGCTAAAATGGTCTAGAATTGCTTAGGTTTCGATTTTGTCAATTTCGGCCTATTAGGGTTTTTTATTTTTTTGAGCTTTGAATTGGATGATTCATGGAAGCTTCCTTCACAAATGTTGTTCCTAGTAGCTTAATCTACATGTATGAATTTTTGTAGAATTTTTGGAGATTTTTTGGATTTTTGGGTATTTTTGAATATTTTAATATTATTTTCTAATTTTCGGAAATTAATTATTTAAATTATGAAATTGGAGTTTATGGTTGAATTAGGTGTTGAAATGAATTATAGGAATTTATTTGGAATTTTTATGAATTTCTAAGTATTTATTTTGAATTATTAAAGTTTATGGAATTTTGGAAAAATTAGGTTAAATGTGTTTTAAATTGAATTTAATTGGTTAATTGAGTTTAATAATTAATATTATTGATAAATATGTTGAGAAAATTAATTTTGGGTAATTGTATGATTTTTGGTGAATTTTTAAAGTAATTTAAGTATATTTATATATATAGGGGTATTTTGGTAATTTTACCCTAAATTGTCTAAAAATGTAATTTAATTGGTTTTAATAGTTATTTAAGGTATAAAAATGATTTCTACAAAATATTTAGTATTTTTAATTAATTAAAACTATTTTTCATGAATTATTTTCAATTATATATATAATATACGGTTTTTCTAATAAAATGAGTTTTAATCGGTTTTTATAGTGTTTCAAGGTCAATTATATAATTTTTACCTATGAGATGTATTACTATGTTGTGAGGATATTTTTGTTATATCTGGAATTGTTCTGTGTTTATGGACCTCGGTCGGTAGACTGTAGTTGGAGTCCGACCGAGGGGTTGTGGTTGAGTGTTGAGCTTGTATTTCGAAGTGTATTTCTTGCAGGGTCGGCTCTACTCTTTTGAGTAGAGAGATGTCCTTTTTACAGGGGAGGTTTTGCCGGATTTTCGGTAGAATTCTCGTAAAACGTGATATCCAGTCGAACCCTAATTTCTGATTATGTGTTTAATACTCTAGATTGAATTCTAGGATTTCTGTTAGGTTTATTCTAATGTCAGTTATTCATTTCTTGTTTAGTTGCGCCGAGACTGAGGGCTAGTGGACCAGGCCCGTCGGACCTGTCTCGTGGAGCGCATTAGGTGAGTTACTATATTATATATATATGCTTAGGATGCATGATTTAGAAATGCATGTTTTATGTTGATTAAATATGCATAAATAATTTGATTATTTCTTAAGTTTACATTAAGTATATTTTTGGTCTATTTTTGGTATATAATAAATTATATGCATATTTTGTGAATAAAATATATTTAAAATGTTTTTAAATATATTTCCGGCTTAATTTATAATTTGATTGAATGTATTTGATATATATATACTCGAAATATACCTGGTTTATGTTTGGTATATTTCCGGTATATATATGGTTTATATTGTTGTTTTATTTAAATTCATGCATCATTAATTGTGAATGAATGTTTTATATTTATTAATGAAGGATATCAATAGAACGTGTTACCTAGTGGGCAGCACTAGGACCGAGTACGTACCGGTACGCCTATAGCTTTAGGCTATAATACTAACTTATTTGTGGATATTGATTTGATTATGATTATTGATAGGTGTGAGATGTGGTTTAGGTGTGATTGCTGGAGCTCGGTTGACCAAGTGTCTCGGGGCCAATCACACTGGCAGTCAGACTGCTGGAGCTCGGTTGACTTAGTGTCTCGGGGCCAGTCTACTGTCCAAATGGATTAAGTGGATATATTGGAATAAGTGAGCCTGTATGGCCAGAGTGTTGTTTAACACTATTTTCTGAGGTTGCGATATTCTAGGGTTCTATGTGATCCTTCATAAAAGATGATTTTCAATAAAACATATAAAAATGATTTTCTGCATTTGTGTGTATTTGCCTGTATATATATTAGATATATATACTGTTGATTGTATGCATTATCATTTAGTGTGTATGTATATATATTATAGTAATTCACTCAGTGAGGTCTGACTCCCCTCCGTTGACTATTTTTCAGGAGAGTCAACTTCCTCAGACCTCAGTAGCAGGTCGATACGCCGGATTTCTTCCGCCCCGGCTTCTTTATGTAAATTATATACTTGAGTCTTATTTATTTTATCTAGACACTGCAGTAGTTGTGAATTAAAGTATTGGATTTCATGTACTTTATTTTAAAGAGATGTACTACATTGAAACTGGATTTGTATTAAAGATTATACATTTATGTGATGAGATGAGTTTTGAATTAATCCAGTTGATATGAATGATATTATGATATTATGATTTTTATTTTCCGCTGCATATTATATTGTTATTGTTATTATGGCATGATTTATTTTATTTTTAGGCTTGCTACGGGTTCCAGACTCGAAAGAATTCCCGTTCCCTAGCGCCGGTCATGGCCCCTGTTTTGGGTCATGACAAAGTTGGTATCAGAGCGGAGTTCTATGTCAGGGCTTAGTTATGTGAGTTGTGGCCCTAGTTTTAAAGTTGTGTTTTCTGTTGGACTACTGCAGTGTATTAGGTTCGAGTATGTCTTGATAAGTATTCTTTGTTGTAGTTTTCAGTGTTATTCTTCCGTTGTCTGTTTTGTCTGAATCTTTCCGTTTGTCTTTTCAGAATGAGGAGGCGAGCGCGTGTCGCTCCACCGGTCATTGAGGCCGAGGATGATGAGTCTTTTCAGGATGAGGTTTTACCTCCTGAGCAGCCAGTTAGACGTAGAGGTCGTGGCAGAGGTAGACCTCGAGGAGCGGTAGGTCGCCGTAGGCAGAGAGAGTTACAGGACGAGGAGCCTGTTGAGCCTGAGTTTGATGTTCCTGTTCCTCCAGTTGTTCAGCCTGTTCAGCCTGCCTATTAGCAGGGTATGTCTGACCCTGAGGCAGCTTTATTCTATGCCCGAGTTGGCAGGATTGCATTTGATGGTACTTCTGATCCTTTAGATTTTCTACATGCGATTGAGACTAGGACTCGGACTGCTCATATCGAGTACCAGAGGATCATGATCGTTGAGTTGTCTGTTGAGGGACCAGCCTTAGATTGGTTCATTCAGATGATCCAGCCTTATATGATGACGATGACATGGGCTCAGTTTCGAGAGCGATTCATGAGGAGATTTTGTCCAGAGCCTCTTCGTTTGAGTTATCGTCTCCGTTTGACTAGTATTTCTCGTGGAGATCGATCTGTAGAGGAGTATACCCGAGAGTTTCTTCGTTTGGGTAGATATGTTGAGGATCTGATACGAGATCAGTATTTCGCTGTTACTACGTATGTTACTGGTTTGGGTTCAGCTTTTGCTGGTATGCCTACAGCAGGTCTTACTCTCGAGTCTGTGATTGAGCTAGCTAAGGAGATTGAGCTGAGATTAGTTAGGCAGGGAGCGATGCTTGATTATTACCAGTTGGGAGTTCAGTCGAGTGGATCACAGGCTACTCCATATTCGAGTTTTCATGTTGGTTCGAGTAGTCAGCAGCGAGGTTCGACTCAGCAGAGTCAGAGACAGCAGCAACGAGTGCATCGGAGCAGTAGACATGGCCGTGGAGGTCAGCGTAGATCATTCAGATTTGGGTCAGGTGCTTCGAGCAGTAGTAGTGGTCGTAGTTCTGGATCAGCGGCCAGTGTTTGTCAGACTTGTGGTAGAGTCCATCAGGGACCGTGTTATCTGACACCGTTGACATGTTTCAGATGCGGGCAGACAGGACATTTTGCCAGATCGTGTCCTTATTATGGGTATCAGCAGCAGCAGATTCCGCGATTCCCACAGCAGTCGATTGCTAGTGCAGCACCCGTGCCATTTCAGTTACCACCAGCCCAGCATCAGAGTTCCACTCAGTTTGTTCCACAGCAGAGTCGTGGTAGAGGTACTAGAGGAGGTGCCAGAGGTGTTGGCCAGGCTTCTACCAGTCAGCAGGGAGGTCGAGGTCAGGCCAGAGTCTTCCATCTGACTCAGCAGGATGCTTAGGCATCTAATGCAGTCGTGGCAGGTATTGTTTCTGTTTGTTACCTGGATGCATGGGTTTTGTTTGATCCGGGTGCCACGCATTCGTTTGTTTCTCCTGTTTTTGCTTCTAAATCTTGTTGGCAAGCTTCGAGGATGGCTTTTCCTTTGTCTGTTGCCACTCCTCTGAGCGATTCCTTGGACGCCGATATTGTTCTTTCTGGTTGTCCAGTTCTCGTGGGAGATAGAGAATTACTCGCTGATTTGATTTTGTTGGATGTGATGGAGTTTGATGTTATTTTGGAAATGGATTGGTTATCTCAGCACTTTGCCGTGGTAGATTGTAGGAATAAGGAGGTGACTTTTAGAATTCCTAGTGAAGTAGAGTTTAAGTTTGTTGGTGATAGGAGTTCAGCACCTCAGAATCTTATTTCTGCTATTTCAGCTAGGAAGTTATTGAGGAAAGGTTGTCAGGGGTTTTTGGCATTGGTTAGGGATACGTCAGTGGAGAAGTTGTCACTCACAGATGTTCCTGTTGCTTGTGAGTTTCCTGATGTTTTTCCCGAGGAGTTGCCAGGTTTACCACCTCATAGAGAGATTGAGTTTTGTATAGATGTGGTACCAGATAATACTCCTATATCTATGCCACCTTATCGTATGGCTCCTGCAGAGTTGAGAGAGTTGAAGGAGCAGTTGCAAGAGTTGTTGGATAAAGGTTTCATCAGACCTAGTGTTTCTCCTTGGGGTGCACCAGTCCTGTTTGTGAAGAAGAAGGATGGTACCCTGAGACTGTGCATTGACTACAGAGAGCTTAATAAGGTGATGGTGAAGAACAAGTATCCTCTTCCGAGGATAGATGACTTGTTTGATCAGCTACAGGGTGCACAGTTCTTTTCTAAGGTTGACTTGAGGTCGGGTTATCATCAGTTGCGGATTAGTGAGGTCGATGTTCCTAAGACAGCGTTCCGCACTCATTATGGTCATTATGAGTTTCTGGTGATGTCTTTTGGTTTGACTAATGCACCAGCAGCTTTTATGGACCTGATGAACCGAGTATTCAGACCGTATGTGGATCAGTTTGTAGTAGTCTTCATTGATGATATACTGGTATATTCGAGGAGTATGGAAGAGCATGTATATCATTTGAGGATTGTACTACATACATTGAGAGATCATCAGCTTTATGCTAAATTCTCGAAGTGTGATTTCTGGATGGAGAGTGTTTCTTTTCTTGGACACGTAGTGTCTAAAGAAGGTATTCAGGTTGATCCACAGAAGGTTGAGGCAGTATCTGAGTGGCCTAGACCTACTTCTGTTACAGAGATTCGGAGTTTTCTGGGTTTAGCCGGGTATTATAGGCGGTTTGTGCAGGATTTTTCCAGGATTGTAGCCCCTATGACTCGCTTGACTCAGAAGAATGTTAGATTTGAGTGGTCAGAAGCTTGTGAGAATAGTTTTCAGTTATTGAAAGAGAAGTTGACCACAGCGCCAGTATTAGCTTTGCCTAATAGTGTAGATAAGTTCACAGTTTACTGTGATGCTTCTAGAATTGGTCTTGGTTGTGTGTTGATGCAGAATGGAAAGGTGATAGCCTATGCTTCGAGGTAGTTGAAGAAGCATGAGCAGAACTATCCTACACATGACCTAGAGATGGCTGCAGTGATCTTTGCTTTGAAGATCTGGAGACATTATTTGTACGGGGTGACTTGTGAGATATTTACTGATCACAAGAGCCTTAAGTACATTTTCCAGTAGTGAGATTTGAATTTGAGGCAGAGAAGATGGTTGGAATTGTTGAAGGATTATGATTGCGAGATTCTTTACCATCCGGGTAAAGCTAATGTTGTAGCAGATGCCTTGAGTAGGAAGTCCTCAGGTAGTCTTGCTCACATCGGTGTTGAGAGGAGACCATTGATCCAGGAGTTGCATCTGTTAGTGGATCAAGGTCTGATGATGAAGATTAGTAGATCAGGTGGACTGTTAGCTCAATTTAAAGTACGATCTGTACTAAGGGATAGGATTAAAGCAGCTCAGAGCCGAGATCCTATTCTGGAAGAGCTTGCAGAGAATGTCAGAGCAGGGAAGTTCACTGATTTCACACTCGATGATGATGGTGTGTTGTGGATCAGTGGTAGATTGTGTGTTCCTGATGTGGATGATTTGAGAGAATAGATCCTAGAGGAAGCACATTCTACAGCCTACAGCGTTCATCTAGGTGTTACTAAGATGTACCACAGTATCAGAGATCTATACTGGTGGGATGGATTGAAGAAGGATGTTGCTGATTATGTTGCTAAGTGCTTGACGTGTCAACAAGTGAAAGCCTAACATCAGAAGCCTTCTGGGAAGCTTCAGCCTCTTCCTATTCCCGAGTGGAAGTGGGAAAGGATAGCTATGGATTTTGTGGTCGGTTTACCTCGTTCGAAGGATGGATACGACTCCATCTGGGTGATTGTAGACAGGTTGACGAAGTCTGCACATTTTTTTGCCTGTGAAAGCCACATATTCAGTTGCTAGATTGGCGAAGTTGTATGTGAAGCATATTGTGTGCCTTCATGGAGTACCTGTGTCCATTGTGTCAGATAGAGGTTCAGTGTTTACTTCTCATTTTTGGCAGAAGTTGCAGGAAGCGATGGGCACTAGGTTGGATTTCAGTACTGCTTTTCATCCTCAGACAGATGGTCAGTCTGAGAGGACGATCCAGACACTGGAAGATATGTTGAGGATGTGTGTCTTGGATTTGGGAGGTAGCTGGGATGATTATTTGTCGCTTGTTGAGTTTGCATATAATAACAGCTATCATAGCAGTATTGGCATGACACCATACAAGGCGTTGTATGGAAGGAAGTGTAGATCCCCGTTGAGTTGGGATGAGATTGGTGAGAGAGTTTTGACTGGACCAGAGATGGTTCAGGATGCTGCAGAGAAAGTCACCGTGATCAAGCGCAGACTAGAGACTGCAGTTAGCAGACAGAAGAGTTATGTAGATCCTAGGCGCAGAGATGTGAAGTTTCAGGTTGGAGATTTCATTTTTCTGAAGGTATCTCCGATGAAGGGTGTGATGAGATTTGGCAGGAAGGGTAAGTTAGCACCGAGATACATTGGACCATTTGAGATTCTGGAGAGAGTTGGCACTGTTGCATATCAGTTGGATTTGCCTCCGAGTATGTCACAGGTGCATCCAGTATTTCATATCTCGATGTTGAGGAAGTATATCTCAGACCCTTCACACGTATTACAGCCTGACAGTGTGGAAGTGAGTGAAGATTTGACGTTTGTGGAAGAACCTGTGGCGATCGTTGATTATCAAGTTCGACAGTTGAGATCGAAGCAGATTCCGATGGTCAAGGTTCTATGGCGTAGCGACAGAGTTGAAGAGCATACGTGGGAGACTGAAGCTGAGATGCGAGCTTCTTACCCGTATCTCTTTCCTTCTTGATCTTTTCTTTTTAGAATTCGGGGACGAATTCTTGTAAGGGGGGGAGACTGTAATATCCCGTGTTTTTAAAATATTTTTACACTGTACCGGGATATACAGTGTCAATAATTTTTGTATATATATTACGATATTTTTATGAGTTGTTATATATTTTAAACCTATTTTAATTACTGTCTATTATTTTCAGTGTTTTACGTAAAATTTTCCTGAGACTTGCATTTTCGGGGAAATTTTCACGTAAACAATGTATTATTAATTATTTTAAATGTATTTACGGACTTGCATGAACTCATACATATTTTTAAATTATTAAATAAAGCCTGTGTGTGTATAATTATTTAATTAGGGTTTATTATTACCCTAATATTTTATTAAGTATTTATTTGTTTTATTGTTATTTAATTAATTTTATTTAGTATAAAGTATTAAAATATTAATATTTTATGTGTGTGGTGTATATTTGATGTGTGTAATTTAATATTATTTTAATATATAGTATAAAGTATATATATATACATATATTTGTCAAAAATCAAAAAGTTTGGAAAATTACCATTTTGCCCCCGACTTCTTCTTCTTCCTCCCGATTCTCCCTTCTCCATTTCCGATCGCTGCTGTGCCGTTCCTTCACTGTGGGTGTGCCGTCCGGTGTGCCACCGTCTTCCCCGACCAATTTCGCCGCCTGAGGAGGCCGTTTCCGACGTCTGGAGATCGATTTTGGCCGGAGAAGCCGAAAATCGATCCACCGTCGATCACGTCGATTCCGGCCACCGTTTTCGACACCGCCGATCTCTTTCTTCTCCTTGAGCTCCGGTGAGTGTGATTCTAGCTTTGGTTTGAGCTAAAATGGTCTAGAATTGCTTAGGTTTCGATTTTGTCAATTTCAGCCTATTAGGGTTTTTGATTTTTTTGAGCTTTGAATTGGATGATTCATGGAAACTTCCTTCACAAATGTTGTTCCTAGTAGCTTAATCTACATGTATGAATTTTTGTAGAATTTTTGGAGATTTTTTGGATTTTTGGGTATTTTTGAATATTTTAATATTATTTTCTAATTTTCGGAAATTAATTATTTAAATTATGAAATTGGAGTTTATGGTTGAATTAGGTGTTGAAATGAATTATAGGAATTTATTTGGAATTTTTATGAATTTCTAAGTATTTATTTTGAATTATTAAAGTTTATGGAATTTTGGAAAAATTAGGTTAAATGTGTTTTAAATTGAATTTAATTGGTTAATTGAGTTTAATTATTAATATTATTGATAAATATGTTGAGAAAATTAATTTTGGGTAATTGTATAATTTTTGGTGAATTTTTAAAGTAATTTAAGTATATTTATATATATAGGGGTATTTTGGTAATTTTACCCTAAATTGTCTAAAAATGTAATTTAATTGGTTTTAATAGTTATTTAAGGTATAAAAATGATTTCTACAAAATATTTAGTATTTTTAACTAATTAAAACTATTTTTCGTGAATTATTTTCAATTATATATATAATATACGGTTTTTCTAATAAAATGAGTTTTAATCGGTTTTTATAGTGTTTCAAGGTCAATTATGTAATTTTTACCTATGAGATGTATTACTATGTTGTGAGGATATTTTTGTTATATCTGGAATTGTTCTGTGTTTGTGGACCCCGGTCGGTAGACTGTAGTTGGAGTCCGACCGAGGGGTTGTGGTTGAGTGTTGAGCTTGTATTTCGAAGTGTATTTCTTGCAGGGTCGGCTCTACTCTTTTGAGTAGAGAGATGTCCGTTTTATAGGGGAGGTTTTGCCGGATTTTCGATAGAATTCTCGTAAAACGTGATATCCAGTCGAACCCTAATTTTCGATTCTGTGTTTAATACTCTAGATTGAATTCTAGGATTTCTGTTAGGTTTATTCTAATGTCAGTTATTCATTTCTTGTTTAGTTGCGTCGAGACTGAGGGCCAGTGGACCAGGCCCGTCGGACCTGTCTCGTGGAGCGCATTAGGTGAGTTACTATATTATATATATATGCTTAGGATGCATGATTTAGAAATGCATGTTTTATGTTGATTAAATATGCATAAATAATTTGATTATTTCTTAAGTTTACATTAAGTATATTTTTGGTTTATTTTTGGTATATAATAAATTATATGCATATTTTGTGAATAAAATATATTTAAAATGTTTTTAAATATATTTCCGGCTTAATTTATAATTTGATTGAATGTATTTGATATATATATATACTCGAAATATACCTGGTTTATGTTTGGTATATTTCCGGTATATATATGGTTTATATTGTTGTTTTATTTAAATTCATGCATCATTAATTGTGAATGAATGTTTTATATTTATTAATGAAGGATATCAATAGAACGTGCTGCCTAGTGGGCAGCACTAGGACCGAGTACGTACCGGTACGCCTATAGCTTTAGGCTATAATACTAACTTATTTGTGGATATTGATTTGATTATGATTATTGATAGGTGTGAGATGTGGTTTAGGTGTGATTGCTGGAGCTCGGTTGACCAAGTGTCTCGGGGCCAATCACACTGGCAGTCAGACTGCTGGAGCTCGGTTGACTTAGTGTCTCGGGGCCAGTCTACTGTCCAAATGGATTAAGTGGATATATTGGAATAAGTGAGCCTGTATGGCCAGAGTGTTGTTTAACACTATTTTCTGAGGTTGCGATATTCTAGGGTTCTATGTGATCCTTCATAAAAGATGATTTTCAATAAAACATATAAAAATGATTTTCTGCATTTGTGTGTATTTGCCTGTATATATATTAGATATATATATACTGTTGATTGTATGCATTATCATTTAGTGTGTATGTATATATATTATAGTAATTCACTCAGTGAGGTCTGACTCCCCTCCGTTGACTATTTTTCAGGAGAGTCAACTTCCTCAGACCTCAGTAGCAGGTCGATACGCCGGATTTCTTCCGCCCCGGCTTCTTTATGTAAATTATATACTTGAGTCTTATTTATTTTATCTAGACACTGCAGTAGTTGTGAATTAAAGTATTGGATTTCATGTACTTTATTTTAAAGAGATGTACTACATTGAAACTGGATTTGTATTAAAGATTATACATTTATGTGATGAGATGAGTTTTGAATTAATCCAGTTGATATGGATGATATTATGATATTATGATTTTTATTTTCCGCTGCATATTATATTGTTACTGTTATTATGGCATGATTTATTTTATTTTTAGGCTTGCTACGGGTTCCGGACTCGAAAGAATTCCCGTTCCCTAGCGCTGGTCATGGCCCCTGTTTTGGGTCGTGATAACTAGGACCGAGTACGTACTGGTACGATGATAGCATTTAGGCTATATTACTAACCTAATTGTGGTTATTGATCATATTGATTTGACTTGATGTGTGATATGATTTGGGAGTGTGATTGCTAAAGCTCGATTGACTTAGTGTCTCGGGGTCAGTCACACTAACAGTCAGCTCGGTTGACTTAGTATCTCGGGGCCAGTCTACTGTCCAAATAGAACAAGTGAATATATTTGGAATAAGTGAGCATGTATGGCTAGCGTGTTGTCTAATAATGTTTAAGGTTGCGATTTTCTAGGGTTCTATTTGATCCTTCATAAGCAGTGATTTTTAGTAAAAATATATATATATATATATATATATATATATATATATATATATATATATATAATGATTTTGTTGCATCTGCGTGTATCTGCTTGTATATATACTTATTATATATATATATACTATTGACTGTGTGCATTGCCATTTAGTATGCATGTATATATATTATAACAATTCACTTAGTGAGGTCTGACTCCCCTCCGTTGACTATTTTTCAGGAGAGCCATCGTCTTCAGACCTCAGTAGCAAACGCATACGCCGGATTTCTTTCGCCCCGGCTTCACTATGTAAATTGCTTATCTGAGCCTTACTTTATAATCTGGACACTGCAGTAGTTGTAAACAGTTATGGGGTTTATGTATTATATTTGTGTGAGTTATGTATTTCAAATATTTGAACCGGAATTTGTATTAAAAGTTTATTTATATATAAGATGAGTTGTTTTATTTAATTTCTTTTGGTGGATTATTATTTCAATATTTATGATTTTATTTCCGCTGCAGAATACTTTATTTATATTATTATTATTATTATTATTATTATTATTATTATTATTATTATTATTATTATTATTATTATTATTATTATTATTGCATATTTTATTTTATTTTAAAGTTTGCTACGGGTTCCGGATTCGAAAGAATTCCCATTCCCTAACACCGGTCATGACCCCTATTTTGGGTCGTGACAATTAATAACACCGTATTTGTTAGAAAAGACACAAAATCACCCATTTCAATACTTTATTAATGTTATTCTTCTTCTTCTTCTTATGTTAAAAAAGACACAAAATCACCCATTTCAATAGTTTATTAATGTTACTTACTTCTTCTTTTTCTTCTTCTTCTTCTTCTTTTTCTTCTTCTTATTATTATTATATATAAAAAAATATTATAAACAAAATATAAGTTGTTGTTGTTGTTATTGTTGTTGTTGTTGTTCTTATTATTATTATTATTATTATTATTATTATTATTATTATTATTATTATATATAAAACAATATCATAAACAAAATATAAGTTGTTGTTGTTGTTATTGCTGTTGTTGTTGTTGTTGTTCTTCTTCTTCTTCTTCTTCTTCTTCTTCTTCTTCTTATTATTATTATTATTATTATTATTATTATTATTATTATTATTATTATTATTATTATTATTATTATTATTATTATTATTATTATTATTATTATTATTATTATTATTATTATTATTATATATAAAACAATATCATAAACAAAATATAAACCAAAAATCAACAAAAATAAATCAGATGTAAAAAAAAACTACAGTAGCATGCTTAATACTTTGTCCACTAATAACACTAGATTGGTTAGAAAGGCACACAAAATCACCCTTGTCAATAGCCTATTCAAAAAAAGAAAAAAAAATCAATCATAAAAAAATACAAAAAATAAAAAGAACATGCATCTCCACTCAAACCACAAACAACTTTTATAGTAGAATCAACTCTCTTGTGTGGAACTTTGGTGGTGTTGGTGCTGACTCCATATATTGGATGCATCTTCTTTTGAATTTGCAATTCCTGAAGACCTATTGAAGTTAGTTTCAGTGCAATGATTGTACAAAAAATGCAAAGTCAGAGGTATCGTTAACCATCTTATACTGAGAGTGTATTATATTACTAATTGAAGAGCTGACTTCCACACTTAAATCCAAGGAGAACTCGCAAAATAAAACTTATGGAAATTGAGTGTAAATGGATCGAATTCTGAGTATTAAAACAATCTTTAAGTTATTGATGTGCTTTTCTTCCTTATCCAAGTATTCCCTCCCCTTTCTCATATTACTTAATGTGGATATTGTTGGAAAGGTCATTTGGGTACTCTTACTCTTTTAGAGCACTGGAGTAAATAGAGCAGCTTTTGATGTCCCATGTCTTTCTTATATTACTCAACGTGGATATTGTTGGGGGGTTCATGTTGGTACTTTTACTCATTTTTTAGCATTGGAGTAGATTATAAGTGCCTTTTTATGTCTGCTCTTATTTTGATTCTCCTTTTAGTATTCACCCACCTTTCTTATATTATTTAGCATGGATATCATAAAAGGATTTTGTACTAGTACTCATTTAAAGTATAAAAATAGATTATATGTACATTTATTATTTAAAAGATTGAATTGATACTCAATCCAACTAATTTATACTTTAGGTCCATAAATTTTATTTTTATGTATTCTTCCCCTTATTCGAGTGCAAATCGAGCATTAGATCAGTTAGAATTTAGAAACTCTCATCACAGAGTCATTAACTAAACATTTGAATTCTGTGAGGCTAATAAAAGAAAGCCTTTAAGATCAAAGTTCATGAGATAATTTTTTACACATAATCTCATGAATGGATGAATTTACTTTCAATTTATGAATTTTTATATTGAAGTTTTACTTTATTGCAAAATCTGAAAAGATAGAGTTGTGTTACTTCCCTTGAGTATTTATCAAGGTGTTTGTCACATGGGATGATATTATGATGTGCGATTGGCGTTTGCTATCTTGCCTATTTTGTTGTTATATTGGTTCTTTCCTTTTTTTTCATTTTCTTTTATTTCCCAACACAAAATTCCACAAGTTATTGGGATATGTTTGCAGGCAAAGAAATTTTATAGAATGCAACGTTATTATTTTGCACTCTTCCTTTTTTATTATGGTGATAATGTCTCTGATCACAAGAGTAATGATATTCTGCCATTGAGGTTATGGTCTAGGGCTGAGTTTATCTTTTTATCACTCTTATTGATGCTATGACAAAGGGCCTCATTCCTCTTCCTAATATTCCTTATAAAAAAAGGTTTAAGAATTAGAGGTTTTATTTTATGATCAAGAGGATTTTCTAAGTGCATTTGTCTCAAGCTTTAAGTGCATTCTTTCCTTTTTAGGGCCAATGTGTGTATCATTGGTATGCTAGACTTTCTCATTGTCACATTCCATACCCTATACTGGTCTCGATATTATGGATTTTTGCTTTAACTGGTTATGATTTGAGAGAGGCTATCTAGGGATTTATTATTGCATATTTGCTTGAGTATTCTTGTAGCTATCAAAGGTACATTTAACACTGTCTTTTGCCTTTATAGTTTATAGGAGTAGCTTCTCTTCTTACTAAGGCTCTATATGATTTTCCAAATGATGCTCTAGATGAGGTTATGTAAATGAATGCTAAGGCTGAGCCTCCTATCTAGCTTCTTAAGGTTGCTCGAGATGAGGCTTATTGATAGTGTCTTTACTCCTTCAGATGCTTCACATGTGAGTATCATCAATCATTTACTTGCATGAACTACAACACCAATACTAATGTTAGTAAAATTTACATTTCAGGTCCCTTAAACATAAGTACAATGTCTGTATGACCTTGCCTTATCTTGGACTATTTACTATATAGGTTACAGACAACTATTAATAAATACTTCACAATAAGTATATATAAATGTATGCATGATATACATGACATGCATGATTCTAACTACTATTATATGGAGTAGAGTTGTGCTCATAGCTTTGAGCATGAGAACGATGCACTTTGTTAGTAACTTGCAGATTTGAGCATTGAATGCTTCAATATTGGTACTTCAAGTGCTAGAGCTTCTTATACGGCTCCTCAAACAGATAATTAGACTAGCAGGTGGAGTCCATGGCATGACACTGGAGCTCATGATTGATTGATGCACTATTAAAATTTTCTTTTGCTTCTGCTTTTACTATATGATAACAGATTTACCCGTATGCTTGTAGTTTACTTCTTTTTGCCCTTAGAATTCTTATGTTGACTTTTATGTTTTAGTGTTCATCTTCAGTCTTTGAATATAGATTTTTTTGTTTTACCTAAACCTATTTGTAATTTTACCCTCATTATTACACAATTACCCTAGTTTATGATAGTTTTCTTTTACGGATTTGGTGATACTAGGATCATGGAGAATCAAGTCAATCTCATGCCTATCATTTTGACTGAATTCATTAATATTATTATGGCAATCTTCTTTTTCTTTAGGTGTGAAACCAAACTCTTTTACTTTTTACTTTTTCTATTTATTTTCATTCCTTTACTTTTGCTCAAGTTAGCCTCTCGAGTTTTCAACTTAGCAGGTTTGCCCTAACTTTTGCCTAAGCTACCCTTGTAGGTTTTTAACTTAGCAAGTTGAATTTTTTTTTTTTGGTTATGAGAGAATCTTAGTTTGCTCAATGCTCCTATTGATCCTTTGTCTTACCAACCCTATTAGTTGTAATCTCATGAATTAAAGATGCAAAAGGAGTGGGTGAGCTAACTAAAGGGAGTTCTTAATATTGAAATCAACTAGACTTGCTCTTAGTGGAGGTTAGAGTTTATGACCATTGACTTGTGTAATCATTATGTTCCTTTGCTCGAGTTACATGCTTTAGTCTTTTTTCTTCATCACATCTCTACCATTAATATGATAATTCCTAATTCATCATCATTGTCCCTATTGATTTTAAGGGTTTTCCTTTGAGGTAAGATTTTCTAAATAAGGTGAAGGATTTGTTGGTTTGGAGGACTTTTGAGCACAATATAAGGCTTGCTACTAATGTCATGATTGAGGATAGCTATAAGGCATGGGTTGCAATTCTAGCTACAAAATCATTTAGATTCTCGAGATATAAGAGGACACTAGACTTACATAAAAATCATAGAGGGCTAATAAGAAAAGACAATGCAACTAAAATAATGATCTAATATATCTAATGTTTTTTAGCTTTCATTATGTTTCGTCTTTCCATTTAGATTCTTATGCGATATGGTAAAGATGAATATACACTATTATAACAAAATTTCAAATTCAACTTTATTCATTCATTACGAAAAAATTGAGTACAGTCATTACATCACATGATACAACTCCTATTTATCAATTAGTCCTTCTAAATTTTCTAAATGTATATTTTTCTCTCACTTTTATTTTGCTCGACTGTCCTTTTATGGGATTTGTAATCAGCTCAATACTTTTTTTTTCCTCAAATTTTCCTCTCTTTAGAAGTTGTATCATATGATATAGGAATATTCTTTGAATTTGTATTTGTGCCCATGCTAAATGAATTTAATTAGATTAAATTTATGTTAGACATATAGATGCGATCAATATCATAATGCATAGTACCATCAAGATGCAAATTACATAAATAAGAAAAATAAAAATTCATATTTTCAATCATTAAAACCAAAAAGTTCTCAAGAAATTAAAATGTTATTTAAAGAAAACATTAATGAGATTATTTTCAATTCTAAATGCTAAGGATGCTAGGTCTCGTGATGGCTCTCCTTTAAGTGGCATACATAGTAGCTATTCTCACATTTCCTTAATGACTTCCTCAATCACCTCTTCCTCAATCCTTCTCTGTAGATAGCTAAGAGCTATGGTCTTTTTAATCTTTTTCGCATCTTTAAAGGCATCAGGAGATTTCTTAATAGGCTGCACACTTAGATCTTTAAAGGAATTTAACACTTCCTCTTTATTAATTCCTAAATTAATCATCATTGTGTATGGAGGAGGTACATTATAGTTTGGGAATGGATTATTTCTGGAGGTTAGATTTTTTGGGTCTATGATTCTTTCAGCATCTATGAGATTTTGGATT
Organism: Mallotus nudiflorus; assembly: GCA_947683625.1. Lineage (NCBI taxonomy): Eukaryota > Viridiplantae > Streptophyta > Magnoliopsida > Malpighiales > Euphorbiaceae > Mallotus > Mallotus nudiflorus. The sequence continues at coordinate 5,553,111 of CANTUR010000283.1, read as the reverse complement.
TCGTGTTTGAGGCGAATACATGTATCTATGGAATATCCAATGGCTTAGTGGAAGTTGTAGTAGCTATTTTAGTCATATCCTAGGCTATTTAGGATTAATGGTTTTAAGTTGATTAAAGGTCAAAGTAAACTCTTTTGAATTAAATGCTCCACGACTTTTAATAAAGGTAAGTTAAAGTTTAAGAATCTCTTTATCTTTTACACTACATGGATTTCCATGACTCAATTAGTGTTATTTTATTGAGTGCCCCAATTTGGTATTTTCTCCCTCCAGCACTTCTGATATTATTCTTCTTCTCATTCTTAATCTCTTATACTTGTAAACCATCATCATACAGGGTCTATAAAATTCTTAGGATTCATCCTCTGTAATCTCTTAACCAGATTAGTTGATAGATTCCTAAATATCATCCTCACGTGATTCTTCTCAACTAGTTTATTCTTCATTAGCCTTGCCTTATTCATGAACCTTATTAAGAAGTCTAAAAATGATTCGTTAAGCTTTTGCTTAGTCAGCTCCAAGTCCCTGATAGACACCTCTAACTTAATATTATACTTATATTGCATTAGAAAAGCTGTGTATAATTATTTTTAATAAGTTCGAATGGACTTCTCTAGCCCATAGTATCAGTTCATGGCTATGCCTTCTAAAGACAACACAAATAGTCTAGTGACCATTAATAAATGAGCTTTAAAAGTACTCATGGCAATTGAATACTAGCTTAGATGTATTCTTGGATCTCCTATACCATTAAATTTATACAGTTGAGGCATTTTGAACTTTTCTGGTAGTTTGTCCCCTTCAATAAACATCATGTCATTAAAATCAAATGTTTAACCCATACCTTGCCCTCCTTATAAGCTCTTCTATCTTGGACATCTTTTAAGTCAATGCTTGTATCTGCTTAGACTCAAGTTCTTAAACCAGCTTAAATGACTTCCTTTGCTATTTGCAATGTGTAATCTTTAACATCTCAAGCTTTATCTCCATAGTAAGGACAGTTGTAGTAGTATTTAAAGGTTGACCTTTAACATTACTGTTATTAGCAGGAACAACAGTATATGGGATAATAGCAGCAGGTAGAACAACAACAATAATAGGTGGAATGGCAACAATAGGTGGGATAGTTACAGCAGGTGGGAAAGCTACGACAGGTGGGATTGTAGTAGTAACAGGAGGTGTTGTTTCCATGCCAGGGGTAGTGCTAGCCCAATTAGAGCCTATCTCAGTTCATCTTGCATCACAACCCTTATATCGTCTATTAGTGCACTCTTAACATCTTCCAAGGTCTATTTTCCTTCGTGTTGTTCCATCTTTTCAATTGCATGACTAGTTAGGGTTGGCAGTGCCTTTAATGGGACTCTTCTTTAAACTATGAAATATCTCTTTTGCTATGTAATTTGGACTTGAAGTGGTGCTCTCTAGTTTTCCATCTATCCATTTCTAAACACAGGAAGACTCGAATGAATATATGATGACTGTAAAATAAGGTATTAGTATGATGCATAAGATGCATGTATACATGTATGCATGATGCATATACTATGTAAGGTCAAGTAGCAAAGTCAGGAATAAACTACATAAGTCCTTCCAACCTTATTCCTCCTACACATGATTTAATAGTGAGTCTCTTTTCTTAGGATATTTTTTGTTTTGGCCTCAATATCAATAGGGGTTATCAAGAACTGGCATGCATGCCAAATCTTTTAAAGTAATAAAAAACATAGAAATAACATTTCTAGGTATAAAATAAAGTCCAATATCTATTAGTCCATATGGGCTTCTAAAGTACGGGCTCGGGCTTTTATAAATAGAAGTACCTTATAGCAACATACACAAGTAATATATGTAATCCTAGGGGAAGTTACTAGGCCGCTACATGAACTTGATCTAGTGGAAAATGTTAAGGTTCCTTTAGTGAGATGCTCCCCTTAAGGACTTGAGTTATAGGTTAAGGTCAGATGGGTCCAACATCTTTTGCTCACTTGAGAATAAGTGCCCCCCTTAAGGACTTAGGTTACAAGCCATAGTCAGATTATCCTGGCACATATTCTTAGATCAAGTAAAGGCTAAGAATTATGGTTAGCCAATTTACAATCTTAGGAAGCTAGTGGAATTAAAGGACAATAAGCCAATGCCATTGGCTAATAGGGACATGCAAAAATGAATACAAGAATAAAATAATAAATAATAAAATAATTCTAAAGAATACAAGCAGAATCAATATCTCTTATTCCCAGTGGAATTGCCACTGTAGATGGTGGGGGTTTTGTGCATGTCTAAGTTTTTAGCAACCATGACATTGTTTGAGTTTAGGACTTTAGGGAACACACTAATCGCTATCATATAGATAGGACATGGAGATGAAGAGTCACCATCCAACGTAATAATTGGGTCAAATTATGAGTGGTGGTAACTTGATTCTCTAAAAGAGAGTAGAACCACACCGAGAGAATTCTGGGTATAAAATACAAACTTCTTTTAGTATCATGTTCTTTTAGAATTACTTTATTAATTACTATTTTATGCTCTATTTACATGGAATTCATATTAAACCCTTATTTACAATCAACTCCAAGACAACTAATCTTATGAAAAGCATCTAAACAATGCAATCATTCAAACTCATAATCCCTAAGTTAGTCTAATTTACATTGATTTTAATTAGATGGGCTAAATTTACATGTTTTAATTTATAAGTGAGCCCAAAAACTAATGGGCATAATTTTCTATTTAATTTTTATTTAAATGAGTGTAAGTCTATTTATTTTAATTCTAAAAAAAGGGGTCTAAGTCTACAAATTATGAAGGTTATAATTTATTGAGCATAATTCTATATGTTTTAATTCTAAAACGGTCCTAAGTCTACAAGCTATGAAAAGGGGCTTAAGTCAATTGACTATGTCTAATTATTTTAATTAAACTAAAGTGGGCCTATGTCTATATTAGCTAAATAGGCCTAAATTATTTCTAACCTAAATTTAATTAATTATGGCCCTAAAGTTCATTTTAATTAATTAATTAATCCTACACATATTAAATTATGGACCTATTTAATTAATTGGGCTAAGTAAAAGCTGAGCATAAATTCTAATTAAATTAGGGATTAATTACAAATATGGGACAAGTCAATGCCTCTCATTTCATTTATGGTGTGGCTCCTTCTTATCTTTCACTTTTGTTTTCTTTGTTTTCAATTATGTCATTGTTTTGGTCCATTTTTAAAACTTTTGGGTGTACTTCAGTGTTTGGAGTGTTTTTTTCCTTTTTTTAAGAATTTTTTTCTGTAATTTTTTTTACTTACTTATTATTCTCGAAGTCATTTTTAATTTAAGTTTTGTCTGTATTTATTTTATTTGTATATTTTAAATAATTTAATTTTATATTCTAAATAATAATTTTTTTAAAATGTTGAAATTTACTATTATTTAGAATATAGAAATTACGCTAATTACACAAAAGCTTACCCATAGTCATCAATAATTATTTTTTTCATAATTATTTAGAATTTAGAAATTAAACTAATTAAAGTAAAAATTACCCATAATATTCAATAATTATTTTTTTCAATAAAAATAGCAAAAAAAAAAAAAGAAATATATCAAATAAATTAATTTTCTTATTATTGATTCAAATAAAAGTAAAAAAAAACATATTTATGATCTTAATTTTATTATTAATGATGAAAAAATTGAAAAAGAACAAACATCAACAATTGTAATTTTTTGTTGCTTTTGTTATTTCAGTTGTTGCTTTCAATTGTTTTTGTTGTTTATCTTTATTTATTTTTGTTAAAAATAAAAAATAACAACAAAAAAAATTATTATTTTTATCATTAATACTAATAAAAGTAAAAATTTTATTTATGGCCTTAATTTTATCACTAATAATGGAAAAATAATTTAAAAAAAATAAAAAATCAACAACGGACAATCAACATAAAATTTTGTTGTTTTGTTGTTTCAATTGTTGTTTTTAGTTTTTTTTTTTTTTTTTTTTTTGGTTTGTTGATTTTTGTTGAATTTTTTTTGGCTTTTTTTTTGTTGATGTTACAAATACATTACAAAGATTTGTAAACTTGTTACATATTGATAATCAATAAATATCAAATAATTTTTTTTATAAAAAAGAAGTTGTTAGACATTTTAATAAACGAATTAAAGTAAAAAATAAAATAAAATCCTTATTCTTTAAGAATATAAAAGGAGAAAATTTTGTTAGTTATTGTAGTTACAACAGTTGAAGATATTTATTACTTAGTTTAACAACAATTGAAAATATTTAGTTCATAATTATTCACTTGAAAAAAAAAGGTCTTAATAGAAAAAAATATTGAGCAAAAAAAAAAAAAGCAAATGTTGAGAATAAAATAAAAATAGTACCTTAAAAGTAAAAAAAAGTTAAGCAAAATAAAGATGAGAAAAAAAGATGAAGACATTAGAAAAGAAAAGTTGAGAAAAAAAATAAAAATATAGTACTATAAAAATAGGAAAACATTTAGCAAAAAAATGTTGAGAAAAAAAATAAAGAAAAAAATAGATGAGAACAGTAAAAAAAATATTGAACAAAAAAATCTTGAAAAAAATAAATAAAAACAGTATGAAGTGAAAAAAATTGAGAAAAAAGAGAAAACAAATAAAATGTTGAAAAAAAATTTTAGAGTAAAAAAATTGAAAAATTCAGTAAAAAGGAAAAAAAACCGTGGGAAAAAAGTGACAATCCTAAAATAAATGTGGCATAAACTATATTTGAAAGAAAAAAAGTTAAAAAAGTTACCTTTGAATGTTTTTAAAGTCAATGACATTTTTGAAATTTTTTTAGTTTTTGGTATATTTATGTAAAGAACCCTTAAATTAATGATTTAAATCTAAAAAAAATAAATATGGACCTAGTAATTATTTACTAACCTAAAATAATTAAATACAAAAGTGGGTCTAAATTAATAAAACAAATAAAAAAAGACCAAACATAAATAATAACAAATAAATAAAAACCCTAATATATTCTCCTAATTCTAATTAGATTTAAAAACCCTAATTCTAATTAATTTAGAGGGGAAACCTAATTAAAGTCTACGCCACATTAATTTTAATTGAATTTTACAAAGTGAAACTCTAATTACTAACCAATTAATTAAAATAAAACACACAACACATAAGATTTCGTTATTGCCACTGTTGGAGCTATTATAATGATCTAAATAAAATAAAATAAAAATTAGAAAACCCTAAAAAATAAATTAATTAAATACAAAACCTTAAAAGTAAAATAAAATAAAATAAAATAAAATAAAAAAACTACAAAAGATTAAACATGTTGTTATTGATTCCATGACTTTGGTTATGGATTTTCTCCATGTCACTTTGGTTATGGATTTTCTCCATGTATGATATTCTTTCCCAATATTTTCATCATGTAACTTCATCAATCATGAAAGAAACAAAAATAAACAAAGAAAAATAATTAGAATACATTTAAACTATTTAATAGAAATACAAAAAGAAATAAAATCAAAATCAAAAGAAGAAAGAGTTGATGAAGATGTTTGGATGTATTATTGATTCCCCTCATAAGTTAATCACAATTGATGAAAAGTCTATCACTTTTGTGTTGTCCACAAGTTTTAGTTTTTGTTTGATTTGATTCAAACTAAAAATAAAATACGTGAAAAAATAAAAAAGAGGAGAGAGTGTTTTGGCTCATAGCCAAAATCAGAAAAGGTAGAGAAAAAGAATTAAAAGCTAAGAGCTTCCTCCTTTTGTGAAATTTTTTTTAGAGGGAAATAAAATAATAAAATAAAAATTAAAACTAAAACTAAATCTAATTCTAACAATTTGATAAGTGTATATTATTAGGAATTATCATAAAACTAGTTGTGCATGCAGACTTTAAATAATATATACATTTTAATATAATTATTATGTAATTTTAATAAAATTAAAACTACAAATTAATTAAATATAAAAGTTAAAATTTAGAAAGTTGTTATAACAATTTTATTTAAGAATGCTTTTATTAAAAGTGTGTGTATATATATGTGTATAGTAATAATAATAATTGGAGACATACAATAAGAAATAAAAAATAATTGATAAGTTACACATTTTTACTCATGTTAAATAAAAAGAAAATTATGTTTTTATTGACATATTCTTACAAAAAAAGTTTTGCCAGCTTACTATTATTTTATAGCTTAATTAAATTGTTTAGTTTTTATAAGAAAATTAGAAACAAATAGCTATATGTTTTATTATTGTTGTAGCTAAAAAATTTATAATAGCAGAGTATTTAATTTTTATTTTGAATTTAGTGAAAAATTTTAGAGAATATATTTTACATTTATTTTCAGCAAATATAAGGTTATTATATTTATCACAATTACATGGTTATAGCGATTAACGGTGGCAATTATAGCAATTATATCTTGTAAATCGTATTATTTAATTCGATTGGTTTAGTTTATAAATAAATCCCTACACTCATGGTTTATATCCTTTAGATTACACCATGATGATTGGTCTCTATATTTCAGCATTATTTTGTAGTAATATTATTTAGCAATTGTTTTGGGGACAACGCTTGGTGTACATATAGCCTTGGGGGCATACACCGAATTGTTTACCTTTTAAGGGCAACTCTGTGCATGTGTATGATCAAAAATTATATGAATATGGGCTGCTCAACGTCATCATGCGTTGAATGTGTTACCATTTAGCATAATCTTTTAGCTATATATTTTATGAATGTATGAAGTGTCTTTTTATGATCGTTCTTCAGCTTATATGATAATTGAGTTAGCAAAATTTTATGCTATTTTATAATATGATAATTTATATTAAATCTTATATTTACTACAATACATGTATGCATAATTAGAAGTTTTATAGCTATTACCAAGATAATTTTTTAAATTCAAATTTATTAATAGAAAATAGTATTTGTTCCCTCTTGTTATATCTTTGCCCACTCATTGAGTATTTTTATATTCACCTCCCACATTTAAATTTTTATAAATCTTGGGAGAACCAACAATAGTCTCATAGAACGAGTCTCATCACTTGTTTAATACAACTCTGCTACTTTACCTTTTTGGTAATAGCTTAGTATGAAAGGAATAATTTTTGGGAGTTAGTTCAAAAGATGCTTGCTTTTAAGAAGGCAAGAAAAGAAGAATTAAAGCAAGAGCAAAAGAATAAGAAATTTAGTTTAAGTCCCTCGTAAGGTTACAAAAATGAACAAGTAAATAAAAGAGCTAATACATTTCAATCTCAACCTGAATATAGTGGTAGTAGTAAAGGTTGACATATGAGTACAGGACAATAAGGTAGTCAATCTCGCATTAGTTAAAGCTTCGTGAGGCAATCAGTGGGTAGCTTTACAAGTGCCCAAAGGCAAGCACGTGGTGCTAATCCAGAGCATAATCATAGAAGATACACATACCCATAATGCTTTAATTGTGGTAAGTTTCATCAAGGGGAATGTAGAAAGAGAACTTTTGGTTGTCATGAATGTGGAGATTTGAGATATATTAAAAGAGATTGTCCCTTACTAGTGCATACCAGTAGCATAGGACATAAGTCTGCAGCATTTGGGAGTCGTTTTTGGCGGTGGCACAAGCTTCTCTTCTCTACTCCATACCAAGCTCAATTCATTCAAACCCTTTTTCTCATCAATTCCCATAGTCAAACCATAGGTCATCAAGATAGGATATGGACTTCAAAGTCCAAGCTAGAGAGCCGTAAGAGGTTTGCATAAAACTCATCTACAAACCAGCAAATTCACGTTGTTCAAAAATCATAAATATATGGGTAAGTTAATTAATTCTGGTTCGGTTCTGAGAAAGATTGTTATGTTTCTTTTATATTTGGTGCTAAAGACCTTCCTAAACTTGTTCCTCTTGACTGTTGAAGTAAAGACATCATAAAAGCTTAATTTGTTTTAGAACGGTGTTGCTCTTCATAGAGTTTCTGTCCATAATGTTTAATTGATGAATTTCTTAGTTTACCAAAAGTTTTAGTCCAATTGGAAACTAAATATTGAATTTGTTTCAGTAATGATTGATGAATTTTAAGTAGGATATGTTATCCAGTAAACTTAGACTCTTCGTTCAACTGTTACTTCAAAAACTAGAATTGTAAGGTAACTAATCTAGTTAACAATATAATTAAATAATGGGAGGAGTCTTAAAACTGTATAACTGATTTTATTAATGAAAAAACAAGACTATAATTTTGAATAATAATTTTATAAAATAAATGAAAATAAAATAATAAATAATATATAAATACATAAAATAATGAATGAGTAAATAAACTAAAGTTTAATACGATAAACTTCTTAAAGAATTAATTTGAAGATATATATGATTGAGGTATTTTTTAGAACCTCTATTGTTATTTGAGTGAAGTTAGAAAGAAAATTTAGAATCTTATTATACCTTTATTAAATTTAATTTTAGGAACCAACTCGACCGCAGTTATAAGGCATAGGCTCAGTCCACCTAGTTAAATTCTTATGGTTACAAGTGAGTAGTTAATTATATAGCAAGGTTTTAAATTTATATTGCATATAGATATACATATTATTATGTTGCTTAACATATTCATTATTTTATATAAATTGACATATTCTTATAAATATGTTTCGCGAGCTTATTATTATTATTATTATTATTATTATTATTATTATTATTATATAGTTTAATTAAATTGCTTAGCTTTTATAAGAAAATTAAAGTAAAAATAAAATAAAATCCTTATTTTTAAAGAATATAAAAGGAGAAAATTTTATTATTTATTGTAGTTACAACAGTTGAAGATATTTTATTGTTTGGTTTAACAACAATTGATATTTAGTTAATAATTATTCATTTGAAAAAAAAGGTGTTAATAGATAAAATTATTGAGAAAAAAAAAAATCAAATGTTGAGAATAAAATGAAAACTGTACTTTAAAAATTAAAAAAAATATTGAGCAAAAAAAAGTTGAGAAAAAAAGATGAAGATAATAGAAAAAAAAAGATAAATATAGTACTATAAAAATAAAAAAACAATTAGCAAAAAAAATGTTGAGAAAAAAATGAAGACAGTAGAAAAAAATGTTGAAAAAAAAAGATAAAGACAGTAAAATAATATTGAGAAAAAATAAATGAAAATAGTATAAAACAAAAAAAAATTGTTGAAAAAAAAGAGAAAACAAATAAATTGTTGAAAAAAAAGTAAAAAGTAAAAAAAATTGAAAAAATCAATAAAAAGGAAAAAAAATGTTGGAAAAAAAAGGACAATTCTAAAATAAGAGTGGCAAGAGAAGTGAGCTATATTTGAAAAAAAAAAGTTACAAAAGTTAATTTTGAAAGTTTTTAAAGTCAACGATATTTTTGAATTTTTTTTTATTTTTTGTATATTTATGTGAAGAACCCATAAATTAATGATTTAAATCTAGTAAAATAAATATGGACCTATTAATTATTTACAAACCAAAAATAATTAAATAAAAAAAGGGCCTAAAATAATAAAACAATAAAAAAGCCCAAGCATAAATAATAACAAATAAATAAAAGCCCTAATCTATTCTCCTAATTCTAATTAGATTTGAAAACCCTACTTCCAATTAGATTTTAAAACCCTAATTCTAATTAATTTAGAGGGAAACCTAATTAAAGTCTATGCCACATTAATTTTAATTGAATTTTATAAAGTGAAACCCTAATTACTAACTAATTAATTAAAATACAACTTACAACACACACAATTTCACTATTGCCACAGTTGGGGCTATTACAATGATCTAAAGAAAATAAAATAAAAATTAGAAAACCCTAAAAAATAAATTAATTAAATACAAAACCTTAAAAATAAAATAAAATAAAATAAACAAAACTATGTAAGATTAAACAGGTTGTTCTTGATTCCACGACTTTGGTTATGGATTTTCTCCATGGATGGCTTTGGTTATGAATTTTCTCCATGTATGATATTCTTTCACAGTGTGTTCATCATGTAGCTCTATAAATCATGAAAAGAAACAAAAATAAACAAAGAAAAATAAATTAGAATAGATTTAAACTACTTAATAGAAATAAATTCAAAATAAAAAAAGAAATAAAATCAAAATCAAAAGAAGAAAGAGTTGATGAAGATGTTTGGATGCAGTATTGATTCCCCTCAGAAAGTAATTACAATTGATGGAAAGACTATCACTTTTATGTTGTCTGTGAGTTTTAGTTTTTATTTGATTTGATTCAAATTAAAAAAAATACGTGAAAAAATAAAGAAGAGTGGAGAGTGTTTTGACTTATGGCCAAAATCAGAAAAGGTAGAGAAAAAAATTTAAAAGCCAAGAGCTTCCCCTTTTGTGATTTTTTTTAAAGGGAAATAAAATAATAAAAATAAAACTAAAACTAAATCTAATCCTAATAATTTCATAAGTGTAGATTATTAGGTATTATCATAAAACTAGTTGTGAATTCCAACGTTGCGTGCACTTTAAATAATATACATATTTTAATATAATCATTAAGTAATGTTAATAAAATTAAAATTACTAATTAATTAAATATAAAAGTTAAAATTTAGAAAGTTATTATAACATTTTTCTTGAATAATGTTTTATTAAAAGTACGTGTGTGTGTATATATATATAATTTAATATGTATAGTAATAATAATAATAATTGGAGAAATAAAACAAAAAATAAAAAATAATTGATAAGTTATGCATTTTTACTTGCATTAAATAAAAAGAAAATTATTTTTTATTGAATAAAAGGTGGATGTTTTAATTAGAATAAAAGACATAATTTATAATGAAAAAGAAAAGTAGTTTTTCTAGATGTATAATTAAAATGTTTTATATTAAATAAAACATATGTATTTTAAAATAAAATTTTTTATAAAGAGAAAAAGGTAACTAAATAAATTAAAAATAAATATATTACATTAATTTTATTTTCTTTATTTTTTACTGTCATTATTTTTAAATATAATATAATTTATTTTGTGACTATTAAATTATTATTGGAGTATAATAGTTAAGAAAATTCCTAAAAATAGAATTTCAAATGGTTTAGGAAAAATTATTAAGTGAGTTGAGATTAAATATATATATATATATATATATTATATAAAAACTTTTAGAATTTGAATAGTATTAAAATATATATAATAGTATTTTAATTAAAAATAATAATATTAAAAAACAATAATAAATATTTTATTTTTAATAAAAATCATGATTTTTAAGAATTGACACATTATAATATATATATATATATATATATATATATATTTGTATAAAAAAAAGCAAAAAGAAAAAGAAAAAAAATAAATTGCGAATTGGCATGGCCTAATTCGCGCGAGTGTCGGCCACTTAAGGCCGTATTAGGGCATTAGGCCCATTTGGCTTTTTGGCCCATTTTATTTATTTTTTATTTTTTATTTTTCAATCATTTTTGTTTGAAAATTTACTTATTATTATTATATTTTATTTTCTTTGTAATTTTTTATATATTTTTTATTTTTTAAATAAAATTTAAAAATAGATCCTAAAAAAATTAAAAAATTTGTTCAAAACCAATAAATCAAATCCAATGAAACTAATTTCATAATCAATTCTTATTATTGAGTCATCTATTGCATTCAAACTCAAATCATCTAGAAATTGATCGCTTATACTTATTATGCCTTTACTAAATTTAAGTTTAGTAACCAACTTGACCACAACTATAGGACATAGGTCGAGTCCACCCAGTTAAATTCTTGTGGTTACAATTACATATCAGTGGTTAATTATATAGCAAGGTTTTAAATTTATATTGCATATAGATATACTTATTATTAGGTTCCTTAACATGTTCATATTCTTTTTATATAAATTGACATATTCTTACAAAAAAAGTTTTGCCACCTTATTATTATTTTATAGCTTAATTAAATTGCTTAGCTTTTATAAGAAAATCATAAACAAATAGCTATATGTTTATTATTGTTGTAGCTAAAACAATTTATGACAGCAGAGTATTTAATTTTTATTTTGAATTTAGTGAATAATTTTAGTGAGTATATTTTACATTTACTTTCAGCAAATATAAGATTATTAAATTTATTGCAATTACATGGTTATAGCAATTAACGGTGACAATTGTAGCAATTATATCTTGTAAATAGCATTGTTTATTTTGATTGGTTTAGCTTATAAATAAATCCCTACACTCATGGTATATATCCTTTAGATTACACCATGATGACTAATGTCTATATTTCAACATTATTTTCTAGCAATATTATTTAGCAACTATCTTAGGGACAACGCTTGGTCTATATGTAGCCTTGGGGGTGTACATTGAGTTGTTTACCTTTTAGGGGCAGTTTTGTGCACGCGTATGACCAACAATTAAATGAACATGGGCTGCTCAATGTCATCATGTGCCCAATGTGTCACCATTTAACATAATCTTTCAGTTATATATTTTATGAGTGTATGGAGTGACTTTTTATGATCGTTCTTCAGCTTATATGATAATTAAGTTAGCAAAATTTTATGCTATTTTATAATATAATAATTTATATTAAATCTTATATTTACTACAATACATATATGCATAATTAGAGGTTTTTTAGATATTACCAAGATAATTTTTTAAATGTAATTTATTAATAGAAAATAGTATTTGTTCCCTTTTATTATATGTTTGTCCACTCACTAAGTATTTTTATACTCACCCCTCACATTTAAATTTTTATAAATCTTGAGAGAACATGTTATAACCCGAAATTTTTATAAATTATTAAATTAAAATTATGGGATTTGCAGTGTTAATAAATATTTTATCAATTTATGATATTTGATTATTCGTGAAACTAAATTTAAAATTTTTACTTCGAATATTATTATTATTATTATTATTATTATTATTATTATTATTATTATTATTATTATTATTATTATTATTTTGGAATTAATTAGTTTTAATTAATATTTGATCATTAGTATTCATGTAACTTTATTAAATTTAAAGTGTATATATATATATATATATATATATATATATATGTGTGTGTGTGTGTGTGTGTGTGTGTGTGTGTGGGAGAGAATAATTGAGAGTAGATATTTTAATTTATAAATATTATATTTTTTCCTTTATATATATAAAAAAGGGGGACAATATAATTTTTTTCGGATTCTTCTTCTTCTTCTTCTTCTTCTTCTTCTCTATTCTTTTTCTCTTTCTTTCTTCCAACATAGCCACCCCTGGAACCCACGCTGACCACCACCACCACCACCCATGTTGCTGTTGAAGCTACCATCTCACCACGCCTGACGTCGCCAGTAGCTCGCCATTGCTGATCACCACCTCCTCTCTTCTTTTTCTCGATTTCTTCTCTTCGCAGAATTGCTTGGGAGCACGTCGGCAAAGATTTCAATTGTCTCAGGCCGAGCTTGATAGCTTGATCTCTTTCTCTCCTCTTAGGTTTCATTTCTCTCAAGGTAATTCATCCAATCATCACTGATTTCCATTTCAATTTTAAGAAATTTGTTCTAGGTTTCAATTTTCAATTTTTGTTAATTGATTTTAATTTGGTTATTTTATGTTAAATTGACTTAAGATTATTGAAATTGGTATTATAAGCTTCCCAAATCTGTAATTAGATTTAATTTTGGAGATGATTTTTGAAATAACAATATTCCGGGGCTCAAAGTTACTGTTCCGGTACAATCCCGAGACTAGAAAATATTTTATATTTTTAATAAATTTTACTAATTATTTTGAGAAAGTTTCATGAAGGAAGTTTGTTGAAATTATGCACTGAATTTTTGTTATGAATTTTTGAATGTTTATACCAAAATTAATTTTTTGGAAAAATAATTATAAATTAGTGATTTTTATTATTTTAAGTAAATTATTGGTTATTATGATGTTTTAGGCAGATTTTGAGTAATAATAGTATTAAAATAATTTTTATAATTTATTTCTTATTTTTAACCAATTTATATTAATTTTTGAAAATAATAGAATAATAAACTTATTTTTTTTTTTTAAGCTTAAATAAGTTATTTGTTAATTTTTTGATATATTTAGGTAATTTAAATAGTCATTAGCAATTAATGTTAATTTAATTTTAAAATTTGAATTAAGTATGCTATTGTTAAAATTTAAATATAAACTAGAATTTTACTATTTATTGGAAAATAAATATGTTTTATGTTTTGTTATAAAAATAAATGAATTTAAGGTATTTAAATGAGATTTTATGTTTTTTAGAGATTTTAAAGAAAATTATATCATATTATTATTTCTGTGAATTGTGGTTCTCGGTTGGACATTTAATATAGTTTGGGGTCCCAACATGAGACTGTGTGATTGTATGAATATTCAAAGTGTGTTTTCATGCAGGAACGACTCTAATTTTAATAGAGAGATGTCCGTTTTACATAAGAGATAATGCTGAAGTTTTGATAGATTTTTCGTAAAATGTAACATCGACTTGTGTCAAATTTCTAGTTTTAGTTAACTTTGTGTCTTTGGTCGATTTAGTTTCGTCAGTTCTATAGTTTTCATAATTTTTGAGAATTTTCATGAACATATTTATTTTATTTTATGAACATATTTTAAATAAATATGATTTATTTTAGAGAACTCCATGATTCGAACTGTAGCACTTGGACAGTAGAGAACGCATTGCTCGGCACGCTTAACCTGTGAGTTAATTTTATAAAATGTGTGTTGTGTGTGTTTTCATTATATCTCGAGTAATTATAAAATAATAAAGAAATAATTATATAATTGATTTATGAATAGATACATATTGCCATATGCATTATCATTTCTTCTATACTTGTGAGTAGTAATTAAAAGCATGTTTAAAGGAAAATTATTTCGTTATGTTTTATTTAATTATTATTTAATCATTTAATTATTCATTATTTAATGATTTATCTACCTTATTTATTTAATTATTTATAATTTAAATCGATTTGGAGATAATGGTAGAACATGCTACATAATGGGTGTCATTAGAACCACGTGCGCATGGGTAAAATCTTAGTATATGCTTAAAATGTGAAATAGGCTTGGTGGAGTGTGTGTTCTCGGGTAAGAGTAAATGGTTAGAGCTCGGTGGAGCTAGTACTTGCTCTCGGGACATTAATATGAATAAGTGCAATGACTATGGAAGTAACTCGGTTGAGTTTGCTCTCGGGATAGTAGTCACTTGGATTAAAGAGAGTCAAAAGGCTATTAGATTAATGGTTTAGGTGTTCTCCCAAGCATTCCGTCAAAATAATTATGTTATATATTTTCTTATAGGGATTTTATATTAAATTGATTTAAGAGTTATAAATAGATTTTATTTATATATTTTCGTAAAAAGTAAATGATTTTAATGATTATAATTATTTTATTTACTCTTATTTTAAAAGAGGTTTTAACAAATGGTTTTATAAATTAGTATGCATTTTATAGAATTAATTCACTCAGTGAGGTTTGATTTCTCTCAACTTATTTTTTTCAGGACCTCACAGTCAGCTTCCTAGTGTTCCTTATTTACACTGGATTCATTCTTCACTAGCTACACTATGTATGTTTGATTGATATAGTATTGTATAATTAAATTCTAGACATGCAGTAGTTATCTATGAAACTTATGTTATTTGTATTTTGACTTGAAATGTTGTTGTATTTGAAGAATATTATTATATGTATTTGGTATTATGTTTTTATTATTGGTTTATTATTAAGTGTATTGTTTTTATTTTATAAAAAAATTTTAAGACTTACTATGGATTTCGGATACTTTATGTATTCTCATTCCCTAATAAAGATCACGTACCTTTCTGTTCGGGTCATGACAGAACCAATAGTAGTCTCATAGAACAAGTCTTGTCACTTGTTTAATACTAAGTATCTAGAAGAGGTTTTCCAATCAACTCAGCTAGTTTACACTTTTGGTTGTACATAATGCTTGCCTATTAGTATAAATAGATAGACCTATAAACTAGCCTAGAAGCTAGTAGTTTTTGTAAGGAACTTAGTATATAAGTGTTGAATAGTGTTTCAAGTTTGCTTGAATATTTAAGGCTTGTAGTATGTTTAATTCCTTTTTAGCTTAATCATTAGTTAGCTACTAGCAAGTCATGCTTGCTCATTAACTAACGGAGTAAGTGTAACAATTGTTGGTATCAGAGCATAGGTTTAGGTTTAATAGCTTATGTTGAATGTTGTCTCTTAAAGAGATTATTAAGTCTAGATGTGTTTGTTTTTTTGTTTTGTTTTTAAGGGATTATGCCACCTAGGCCTAGAGGTTGTAGAGGTCATGGTGGCAACCATGGCTGAGTTATTAGGCTTACACATATTGGCCAACCTTATAAGAATCCTCTGAATCATCCTCAAGGAATGGATGATGTGTCTATCAATGGAGAAGAATATGTTGACTCCATGTTTGATGATGTTGCATTAGGAGCATACCCAACTGCTACGCCTCCATAATATGTTCCTCCAACTTCGGCTAACCCACCATTAGTTACACCTAATCCACCTCCAGCTCAATTAATACCTCCTTTTGAAGTTGATGCTAGTATAGAAGCCACACGACTGTTATAGCTACTCGAGATCAGTATCGTGATCCTTGGATGATTGTAGATCGTGCATATCGATTAGGTGCATATGAGCTTGAGGGATCCATAGATAGAATTGTAGATGAGTGGTTAAAGAAGTTAGAAAAGGCTTTTGTCATTCTAGGTTTAACAAAAGTCAAGAAAGCCCAAATTGTACATGGGTTTGTGGAGGGTATAGCAGATGATTGGTTAACTAGGATACATTGTATTCATGGTGAGGGACTAACATGGGGTATATTTGTTACTAAGTTCCATAAGGAATACTTAACTGGTAGCTATAAAAAGAGTACGCATGAAGCATTCTTTAAGCTAAATCAAGGTAGTTTATTAGTTAGAGAGTGTGCAGATTGATTTAAGGATCTTTATCGCTTTGTTGAAGATATTATGCTATAAAAACAAATTAAATGTGATAGATTTCAAAGTGGATTACAAGCTTATATGCGCTAGGTATGAAGGGAATAATTTTTGGGAGTTAGTTTAAAAGACGCTTGCTTTTAAGATGGCAAGAAAAGAAGAATTAGAGCAAGAGCAAAAGAATAAGAAATTTAGTTTAAGCCCTGGAAGGTTACAAAAATGAACAAGTAAGTAAAAGAGCTAATACATTTCAACCTCAACCTGAACATAGTGGTAGTAGTAAAGGTTGACATATGAGTATAGGACAATAAGGCAGTTAACCTCTGATTAGTTAAAGCTTCGTGAGGCAATTAGTCGGTAGCTTTACAAGTGCCTAAAGGCAAGCTCGTGGTGCTAATCCAGAGCATAATCATAGAAGATACACATACCCATAATGCTTTAATTGTGGTAAGTTTCATCAAGGGGAATGTAGAAGAGAACTTTTGGTTGTCATGAATGTGGAGATTTGAGATATATTAAAAGAGATTGTCCCTTACTAGTGCATACCAGTAGCATAGGACATAAGACTGTAGCATTTGGGAGTCATTTTTGGCGGTGGCACAAGCTTCTCTTCCCTACTCCATACCAAGCTTAATTCATTCAGACCCTTTTTCTCATCAATTCCTATAGTCAAACCATAGATCATCAAGAGAGGATATGGATTTCAATGTCTAAGCTAGAGAGCTATAAGAGGTTTGCATAAATCTCATCTACAAACCTGCAAATTCACGTTATTCAAAAATCACAAATATATGGGTAAGTTAATTAATTTTGGTTCGGTTCTGAGAAAGATTGATATGTTTCTTTTATATTTTGGTGCTAAAGACCTTCCTAAACTTGTTCCTCTTGACTATTGAAGTCAAGACATCATAAGAGCTTAATTTGTTTTAGAACGGTGTTTCTCTTCATAGAGTTTATGTCCATAATGTTTAATTGATGAATTTCTTAGTTTAGTAAAAGTTTTAGTCCAATTGGTTAACCTGGGTAAAAGAACATAAGCTAAAATTTAAGAGGGGGAACCTAAATATTGAATTTGTTTCAGTAATGATTGATGAATTTTAAGTAGGATATGTTATCCAGTAAACTTAGACTCTTCGTTCAACTGTTACTTCAAAAACTAGAATTGTAAGGTAACTAATCTACTTAACAATGTAATTAAACAATGGGAGGAGTCTTAAAACTGTATAACTGATTTTATTAATGTAAAAACAAGACTATAATTTTGAATAAGAATTTTATAAAATAAATGAAAATAAAATAATAAATAATATATAAATACATAAAATAATGAATGAGTAAATAAACTAAAGTTTAGTACGACAAACTTCTTAAAGAATTAATTTGAAGATATATATGATTGAGGTATTTTTTTAGAACCTCTATTGTTATTTGAGTAAATTAAGATATAAAATTTAGAATCTTATTATGCCTTTATTAAATATAATTTTAGGAACCAACTTGACTACAGTTATAGGGCATAGGCTCAGTCCACCTAGTTAAATTCTTTTGGTTACAAGTGAGTAGTTAACTATAGGTTTTAAATTTATATTGCATATAGATATACATATTATTATGTTCCTTAACGTATTATTTATTTTATATAAATTTACATATTCTTACAAATAAATTTCTCCAGCTTATTATTATTATTATATAGCTTAATTAAATTGCTTATCTTTTATAAGAAAATCGGGAACAATAACTATATGTTTATTATTGTTGTAGCTAAAATGATTTATGATAGCATAGTATTTAATTTATATTTTGAATTCAGTGAATAATTTTAGCGAGTATATTTTATATTTATTTTCAGCAAATATAATGTTATTATATTTATTGCAATTACATGGTTATAGTGATTAACAGTGGCAATTATAGCAATTATATCTTGTAAATAGCAATGTTTATTTTGATTGTTTTAGTTTATTAATAAATCCTTACAATCATGGTATATATCCTTTAGATTACACCATGATGATTGGTCTCTATATTTCAGCATTATTTTCTAGCAATATTATTTAGCAACTGTCTTAGAGACAACATTTGGTGTGTTTGCCTTTTAAGGGTAGCCCTGCGAATCTGAATGACTAGCAATTATATACACATGGGCTTATTAGCGTCATCATGAGCCCAATGTGTCAGCATTTAACATAATCTTTAGGCTATACATTTTATGACTGTATGGAGTGTCTTTTTATGATCGTTCTTCAGCTTATATGATAATTGAGTTAGCAAAATTGTATACTATTTTATTTTATGATAATTTATATTGAATCTTAGCTTTACAACAATACATATATGTATAATTAGAGGTTTTATTACTATTATCAACATAATTTCTTAAATGCAAATTTATTAATAGAAAATAATATTTGTTCCCACTTTTTATATCTCTACCCACTCACTGAGTATTTTTATACTCACTCCTTACATTTAAATTTTTACAGATCTTGGGAGAACCAAAAGTAGTCTCATAAAACAAGTCTTGTCGCTTATTTAATACTCAATGTCTAGAAGAGGTTGTGCCAATAAAGTCAGCTACTTTACCTTTTTGGTTGTACATAATACTTGCCTATTAGTATAATAGATAGGCCTGTAAACTAGCCTAGAAGCTAGTAGTTCTTGTGAGGAACTTAGTATAAATGTTAAATAGTATCTAAAGTTTAATTGAACATTGAAGGCTTGTAGTATGTTTTATTCCTTTTTAGCTTAAGCATTAACTAGTTACTAGCAAGTCACACTTGCTCATTAGCTAGCTGAGTGGGTGTGATAGGTGTTGATGTGGTATATATTGTGATTATTTTTTGTAATTTATATTTTTTTCTTTTTGGTTTCAAATTTAATTTTGTATTCGAAGGATGTTGAAGATGATTTTGTTAGTGCTCCTCCATAGAAAAGTGAGTACAAACCTACCTATATCTTAAAGTTTCATTTTGTTATTGTATAGAAAACTGAAAATAGACTAAAAGTGGACAAAAAATATACTATAACTTAAAGCTAAACATTTTCTTCAGAATTAAGCAAGTTGTAATCATTGTAATAGAAAATTTTTAGAGAAATGGATATGTTTTAAAGTTTTTTTGGTGTTATTGAGTCATAAGAGGATGCTGTCATTTTATGTTGCGTTTATAATTTGATATCATTTAATTCGATTTTTTAGGATTTTGATACTTTTTTGTTTTAATTTGATATTGCTTTGATTTTTTTGGTTTCTAATACTTTTTTGTTTTATTAATGACAATGTAATTGTATCACAAAGTTTCTTTTTGTATGTTTATTGTATTTTTGCAATCTTTATTTTATGTCCAAATATTCCTTATTATTTTGAATTTCTTTAAATATGTTTTTAGTTAATTTTTTATTCATTTTTTCTGTTTTATTTTTATTTTTGGTTTTGAAGAATGTATATAAGATTTTTGGATATGTTATGTATTTATTACATAATATTGTAGAGGCAATTACTCAAATCCACAAAATAAATTATTAACCTTTGCATAATCAATCCCTCACTTTTGACTTTAACAAATAATTTGAGTGCTAATGATTATGCTCAAGTGTGTATTAGCATTGGATCATCAAGCTCTAAGTTCAAAATTATCTTGGTATTTAATTCTTTGTGTGTGTTGGTTGTGTGGTAGAGGTTAGGCTTCTACTTCATTTAATTCTTGGGATAGATGAGAAGGAAAGTGAGGTTACTCTCTAAAAGGAATTGGTTGAAGTGTTGTCCATAAAAACACTTAGGTTTGTGGTTTTGGTTAGACTTAAGGCTTGTTGAAAAAGCTCTTTGTTTTATGGTTTAGAGTTGAGTCTTAAAACTCTTCTATCACAATCTTGTTAATAAGATTGGTGTGGTGATTGAAAGTCCTAACTTGAGGATAAGTTATGTGGAGACGTAGATTCGTTTGTGAATTAAACTCTTTAAATTTTTGTGTTTGATTCTTTACTTTTTTAATCACTTTTTAATTCTTATTTAATTCTTTAATTTTTTTAAAATTTTGAATAGCCCTATTCACCCCCCTTTAGGGCAATTATAATTGGTATTAGAGCTTGTGTTCTAGGTGCTTAATTGCTAGAATCCAAGATTATGGAGAGTGAATCTCTAAATTTTTCATCTCTTAAACCTTTTTTTGATATAAGTGATTATCGTCATTGAAAGTTCAAAATGGAGTTGTATTTGGATAGTGATCCCATTAGACTTTGATATGTTATTCTAATGGGTTGGGAACGTCCTAAAGTCACAATTGATGGTGTAGAAACTAAGCTTGCAAGAAGTCAATGAAGCAATAGGCAAAAAAAAAAAAGAAAATTACAAGAACAAGAAGGTAATAATTACTCTACTTTCCTCTATGTCAAGAGAAGGTGGCAAAGTTTAACATTATCAATCTGCAAAAGAAGTGTAGGAGACACTTAAGAACTACTATGAAGGAAATGTGTAAGTGAGAAGAAAATGTGTAAGTGAGAAGTAAGAAGGTTAAACTCCACATGTATGAGTATAAACTCTTTAAGATGAAGCCTTAAGAATCAATAACTGAATGATAGATTGCCTCAGTGCTCCTCTCACCACTTTAAGGAAACTTGGAATGCATTTTTCCAAGAAAGAAATGAACAACAAGATTCTACAAATCCTACCTAAGAAGGATTGGGAATATAGGGTCACTTCAATTGAGGAAGCATAAGACCTCTAAAATCTCTCAACTGATGTGCTTATTGGAAAGCTCCTTACACATTAACTTACTGTCATGACCTGAATCCGAAGGTATGTGATGGCACTAGGGAATGGGAAATGCAAAAATGCATCTGAAACCCGTAGTAAGCCTTAAGAATTTTTTGCAAATTAAAAATAATTTTAGAATAGTAAACCATACATAAATCCATTAATATCAATATATAATGCTTATAAAATAAATCAATATTTCCAATATAATAGTATCTCAAAAATCACAAATACCAGTAAAACAAGTCTGATAAATAACTACTACGATATCTAGAATTCAATTACATCATACACAAGTTAATTAAACATACATAAAGTAGCCAGTGAAGAAGAAACCTGGAACAAACAGTGACTATTGGTAGACTGATAGTGAGGTCTTGAAAAAAAATAGATTGAGGGGAATCAAACCTCACTGAGTAAATCAATTTTATGAAATGCATGTTGGTTTTAAAACATTTTGTTAAACACTTTTTAAAATAAAATAAAATCAATGTAAATGTAAATGTAAATATTAAAATCATTAAATTTTCTCAAATATTTTTAATAAACAAAATACCTTTTAAAATCTCAATTCAGTTTAATATAAATTTTAATTAGCTAAAAATAAGAAATAAATTATGAAAATTAATTTAATACTATTATTATTCAAAATTTGTCTAAAACATAATAATTAACAATAAATTTACTTAAAATACAAATATTACCTATTTATAATTATTTTTCCAAAAATTCTATTTTGGCATAGACTTTCAAAAATTCATAATTAAAAATCTATACATAATTTCACTAAACTTTATTCACAAAGATTAATCAACATAATATATAGAATTTAATAAAAATATGTTCACTTTCCAAGTCTAGAATAGTACCATGAACAGTACCTAAGACATGGAATAATGACCAAAACTTAACTTCCTTGAAAATTTGCAAACTATACATCAAATGAAAGCTCTCAGTCTTAATTTAACTAATCTAAACTCAATTTGACATGAATCAACCAAATTCAAGCCAAATTTCACAAATTAAATAAAAAATCCTAGAATTAATTTCTCAAAATTGAAGTCCTTACAGGTTATAGAACTTGAAATTGATTTAGGGGAACAACTACCTAAAAGGAGAGGATCGTTTTGCACCCACTAGCAAGCACCATTGCCACCTTAATCGGCTATGGCAAGCTCTCCCCCAAAATGGCTGTACCAAATAGAGAGAGAGAGAGAATGATGGTGGTGGTGGCAGTGGCTTTAGGAGGAAAAGAAGAAGAAAGTGAAGATGAAAAAGAAAAAGGAAAAGAAGAGAAAAGAAAAAAAATTGCCATTTTTTAATTAAAAAAGGTACCATAGTACTATTAAAAATAAATTATATATATATATATATATATATATATATATATATATATATATATATATATATATATATATATATACTTTTTAACAATTAATTAGAAAATAACACTTACTAAAAATTACACAAGTATTACTAATCTTATAATAATTAACACTAATTAATTAAAATAATAATTAAACTTAATAACCCACATTTAATATTAATAATTAAAAAAACTCAGGTCTTCACTCTTACTATCAAACAAAGAAGAGATAAGAGGGATGAGGAAGAAAAGAAGAAAAAAGGGATAGCATTGAAGGCCATTCAAGTGGTTAGTGAAGATGAAAGCTTGGTGGACTCTAGTGATGAAGATGATGAGATAGCCATGATCATTAGAGGGTTCAAGAAATTCTTGAAAAGAAAAAGCTGCTCAAGGTAAAGAGACAATAAGAAGTATGATAAGTATGAGAGCAAGAAGAGCAAAGAAGTTACTTGCTATGAGTGCAAGAAACCTAATCATATTAAAAATGAGTGCCTCAAGCTCAATTTTAAGAACAAGGAAGTAAAGGACAAGAAGAAGGCCTTTAAAGATTTATGGGATGATTCCTCTGAATAAAAAAAGAAAAGGAACAATAAGAAGTGACCAACATTTGCTTAATGGCTCTTGAAGAAAAAAATGAGGTACCATCTCCTTTTCATTCTTCTTCTGATAATGATGATGATGATGATGAGAGCTCTATTGTGAGCAAAATCATACTTAAATGTAAAAGCTTACTCTCTAAGAACAAGCTTTATAAGCATAAGCTATCTAGCTTGACCAAGGAATTGAAATACTGAAAAAATATTTTTTCTAAACTTGTTAAATCAAATGAGGAACTTGTTAATGACTTAAAATCTTCAAATTCCTTAGAGGATCAAATGAAGAAAGTTATTGATGAAAATCTCAAGCTTTCTAAAGAGGTGTTAGAATTGAAGGATTCCATTTCTAAATTCAAAAGAGGAAAGGAGTCTTTAAATACTCTACTTGACTCTTAAAAACTCCATGAGAATACTTATGGAATTGGATATACAAATAGAATGCCTTCATTCTCATCATCATCTCATATTAAATTTGTTAAGACTTCATGTGATTATACTCCTTCTACTTCTAAACCTTTATTAAGGAAAACCCTACCAATCAAAGAATTTAGACATAACTCAATATATTTTCTATAACTTTTTCTAGACTTGGCAGTGGTAATGCGTAGCAATTAATCAGTAAAAATTTTGGTTAAAGCAAGATGTTTTCCCATCTCTCCACACCATAACATAAATAATTCTAATTTTCTAATATTATTGTGACTTTCACCTTTAGTAAGAACATAATAAGACATGAAACAATGCAAATATTTATACATAAATTAATTCATACTTGAACTCTGATCAACTTTGGGTTGAAATTGATTCTCCCCCTATTAGTTCTTTCCAAGCATTATGTTCCATAAATAAAATTTCACCCTTATACATATAGTGTTCTATAGTAAGTAGTTTCAGGGCTTCACCTAATTGCTCATCTATGAATGCATTCTCATCATCCTGAAGTCTAAAGGACAGTAAGTAGTCCTTTTTTTTCTTAGAGTTGATAGAAACCCAAGAGTTAACATAGGAGAAGTTAACTCATAAAGCTCACAAACTCTCTTAATCCTATTTTATCAAGCAATTCTTTCATTTTCTCTTCATGCCCTAGTTCTTTCACACATTCCCAATAAAAAATATGAGTTGAAAGAATTGGGTGAGATTTTAGGACTAAGTATCCTTCTTTATGCTCTTTTATTTATAGCGAGGAGAACATTATTTCTTATGGGGTCCATTTTGCTTTAACCATTATCTTTGAACACTTTTTTTTCTGCTTTAGGAGTTTCCCTTATGATAACTACTATTCCAGTGGGGATCGAAAAGAGTCTGTTGCTTATTTTAAATGCCACTTAAAATGAGAAAATGATTAATGATGATAATGATATGAGATGAGAGTTTAAAAGTGAAAGATTAGTGGTTCACAGTGAGATCTTGAAGGAAGTAAAAAAATTAGGTTAAAACAAAGAAGAAAAGTTTGTGAGTGGTGTAAGGAAGAAGAAAGAAAAAAAAAAGAAACATTAATCGCTAACCCTAAATGCGTCATTGGTAATAAAAGATACGTCATTGCCAATGACAGATTCCTTTTTACCCATTATTAAAACATATCCGATCATAACTGATGATGTAAAGAATCATGATCATGACAAAACCATTATACTCAGATTAAGTCATCACAAAGGTAATGACAATGGTCATGAAAACTCTTTGTCCAGAAATATTAAAAATATAAAAACTAATGACTGAAGAGTTGTAGCTAGTGATGAGATCATTATAATCGTGAAAATCATTACACCAGTTACAATTTTAATAAAAACATGATTTTATTTTGGAAAATAAAATATTTACCACCAATAACCAAGCTATAATGATTATGATGAAACCTCATAATTTCTAAAAATAAAACTTTGAACCTGGGTTGAGCTATTTTCAACACAATAAGGATTAATTTAATGTTGCATCACAATCAATCAAAGTACATAAATATAAAAAATTAATCACTTAAGGTTCCAATAATGGATTATTTCACGACCTAAGACAGGGGCCATGATCGGCGCTAGGGAACGAAAATTCTTTCGAATTCGAAACCTGTAGCAAGCCTTAAAAATAAAATAAAACATGCAATAATAATATAAATAAAATAACTCACAGCAGAAATAAAATTCATAAATAAATAAAATAATAACCTATCAATAGAATTAAATGAACAATCTCATCTCATATATAAATATCTTTAAATACATATCTCAGTTCAATCTTTAAAATACATAACTCATATAAACATGATACATAAGTCCCACAACCGACTACAACGTGTCTAGATTATAAAATAAAATCAAGTAAGTAGTTTATATAGTGAAGTCGGGGCGGAAGAAATCCAGCGTATGGGTTGCTACTGAGGTTTGAAGACGTAGACTCTCCTGAAAAATAATCAACAGAGGGGAGTCAGACCTCACTGAGTGAATTGTTATAATATATATTCATGCATACTAAATGACAATGCACACATTCAATAGTATATATAATAAATATATATACAAGTAAAATCACACAGATGCAGTAAAATCATTTATATAAATATTAAGAAATACATCCATATATGAAGGATCAAATAGAACCCTAGAAAATCGCAACCTCAAAACAGTGTTAGACAACACTCTAGCTATACAGGCTCACTTATTCCAAATAATTTTAGTTATTCCATTTGGACAATAGACTGGCCTCGAGACACTAAGTCAATCGAGCTCCAGCAGTCTGACTGTCAGTGTAATTGGTCCCGAGACACTTGGTCAACCAAGCTACAACAATCACACTTCCAAATCACATCTCACATCAAATAATTCAATCGAAAATAGATGCTCTGGACGTTGAAAATGGTTGACAAGGGAGGTGGCATGCCGTGAGGCACACCGATGGGAAGAGAACGGCGTAGGAGTGGCCGGATTCGAGAAGAAGACGATCGGGAGGGAGAGGGAGTAGTTGATGACAATGTTGTAAATAACTCAAACTTTATTTTAGTTAATAATATTTTATGTATATATGTATATATATATATCTAAATTTTATTATTTTAATATATAAATTAATACACACAATAAATATCCACCACACACTTTAATAATAATATATATACACATATACATATATACAAACATTTAATTAATTACTATTAAAACTATATATTATAATGTAATTTAATTAAATAACCCTAATTTTAATTTAAATGGATGTACGTTTATGTATTTTATTGACACTTTAAATCATGCATGAACTCATGCAAATTCATAAAATCGTTTAAAATAATTAATATTTAATTATTTACGTCTTAATTTCCCCAAAAATAAAATTCTTGGA
This sequence comes from Mallotus nudiflorus, assembly GCA_947683625.1. Classification (NCBI taxonomy): domain Eukaryota; kingdom Viridiplantae; phylum Streptophyta; class Magnoliopsida; order Malpighiales; family Euphorbiaceae; genus Mallotus; species Mallotus nudiflorus. The sequence goes on along the minus strand of CANTUR010000283.1, from coordinate 5,526,106 downwards.
AAATTTTACGTAAATAATATAAAATAATTAAAAATGACATTAATAAACAACAAACTCATTAAATAATCATAAATATATATATAAATTATTAACACTGCATATCCCGATGTAGTTTAAAATTATTTAAAAACTCAGGATATTACAGTCTTCCCCCCTTACAAGAATTCATCCCCGAATTCCAGAAAAAGAAAATTACAAAAATCAGGAAGGGAAGAGATATGGGTAAGAAGCTCGCATCTCAGCTTCAGTCTCCCACGTATGCTCCTCAACTCTGTTGCTATGCCATAGAACCTTGACCATTGGAATCTATTTCGAATGCAACTATCGAACTTGAAAATCAATGATCGCCACAGGTTCTTCCATAAATGTAAGATCTTCGTTCACTTCTACGCTGTCGGGCTACAACACATGTGAACAGTTTGAGATGTACTTCCTCAGCATCAAGATATGAAATACTGGGTGCACTTGAGACATACTCAGAGGCAAAGCCAATCGATATACAATAGTGCCAACTCTTTCTAAAATCTTGAACGGTCCGATATATCTCGGTGTTAACTTACCCTTCCTGCTAAATCTCATAACACCCTTCATCAGAGACACCTTCAGAAAAATAAAGTCTACAACCTGAAACTCTATATCTCTGCGCTTAGGATCTGCATAGCTCTTCTGCCTGCTAACTACGGTCTCTAGTCTGTGCTTAATCACGGCGACTTTCTCTACAGCATCCTGAACCATCTCAAGTCCCGTCAAAACTCTCCCGCCAATCTCATCTCAACTCAAAGGGGATCTACACTTTCTTCCATACAGTGCCTTATATGGTGCCATGCCAATACTGCTATGGTAGTTGTTATTATATGCAAACTCTATGAGTGGCAAATGATTATCCTAGCTACCTCTCAAATCCAAAACACACATCCTCAACATATCTTCTAGTGTCTGGATCGTCCTCTCAGACTGACCATCTGTCTGAGGATGAAAAGTAGTACTTAAGTCCAATATAGTGCCCATCGCTTCCTGCAACATCTACCAAAAATGAGAGGTAAACACTGAACCTCTATCTGACACAATAGACACAGGTACTCCATGAAGGCACACAATATGCTTCACATATAGCTTCGCCAATCTAGCTACAGAATAAGTGGCTTTCATAGACAAGAAATGTGCAGACTTAGTCAACCTATCTACAATCACCCAGATAGAATCGTATCCATCCTTAGAATAAGGTAAACCAACCACAAAATCCATAGCTATCCTTTCCCACTTCCACTCGGGAATAGGAAGAGGCTGAAGCTTCCCAGAAGGCTTCTAATGTTTAGCTTTCACTTGCTGACACGTCAAGCACTTAACAATATAATCAGCGACATCCTTCTTCAGTCCGTCCTACCAATATAAATCTCTGATACTGTGGTACATCTTAGTGACACTCAGATGTACGCTGTAGACTATAGAATGTGCTTCCTCTAGAATTTCTTCTCTTAAATTATCCATATCAGGAACACATAATCTACCACCGATCCACAATACACCATCATCATCGAGTGTGAAATCAGTGAACTTCCCTACACAGACATTCTCCGCAAGCTCTTCTAGAATAGGATCTCGGCTTTAAGCTACCTTAATCCTATCTCTCAATACAGATCGCACCTTAAATTGAGCTAGCAGTCCACCTGACCTACTAAGCTTCATCATCAGACCTTGATCCACTAACCGATGCAACTCCTGGATCAACGGTCTCCTCTCAACACTGATATGAGCAAGACTGCTTGAGGACTTCCTACTCAAGGCATCCGCTACTACATTAGCCTTGCCCGGATGATATAAAATCTCACAGTCATAATCTTTCAATAATTCCAACCATCTCCTCTACCTCAGATTCAGATCTCTCTGCTGGAAAATGTACTTAAGGCTCTTGTGATCAGTAAAAATCTCACAAGTCACCCTGTATAAATAGTGTCTCCAGATCTTGAGAGCAAAGATCACTGCAGCCATCTCTAGGTCATGTGTAGGATAGTTTTGCTCATGCTTCTTCAACTGTCTTAAAGCATAGGCTATCACCCTACCATTCTGCATCAACACACAACCAAGGCCAACTCTAGAGGCATCACAATAAATTGTGAACTTGTCTACACCATTAGGCAAAGCTAACACTGGAGCTGTGGTCAACTTCTCCTTCAACAATTGAAAACTGTTCTCACAAGCTTTAGACCACTCAAATCTTACATTCTTCTGAGTCAAGCAAGTCATAGGGGCTGCAATTATGGAAAAATCCTATACAAACCTTCTATAGTACTTGACTAAACCCAAAAAACTCCAAATCTCTATAACAGAAGTTGGTCTGGGCCACTCAGACACTGCCTCAATCTTTTGTGGATCAACCTGGATACCTTCTTTAGACACCACATGTCCAAGAAAAGAAACACTCTCCATCCAGAAATCACACTTCGAGAATTTAACATAAAGCTGATGTTCTCTCAGTGTCTGTAGTACAGTCCTCAAGTGATATACATGCTTCTCCATACTCCTTAAATATACTAGTATATCATTGATGAAGACTACCATAAACTAATCCATATATGGTCTGGATACCCTGTTCATCAGGTCCATAAAAGCTATTAGTGTGTTAGTCAAGCCAAAAGACATCAACAGAAACTCATAATGGCTATATCGAGTGTGGAATGCCATTTTAGGAACATCGACTTCACTTATCTGCAACTGATGATAACCCGACCTTATATCAATCTTAGAAAAGAACTGTGCAACCTGTAACTGATCAAACAAGTCATCTATCCTTGGGAGAGGATACTTGTTCTTCACCATCACCTTGTTAAGCTCTCTGTAATCAATGCACAGTCTCAGGGTACCATCCTTCTTCTTCACAAACAGGACTGGTGCACCCCAAGGAGAAACACTAGGTCTAATGAAACCCTTATCCAACAACTCTTGCAATTGCTCCTTCAACTCTTTCAAATCTGTAGGAGCCATTCTATAGGGTGGCATAGATATAGGAGTAGTACTTGGAACCACATCTATACAGAACTCAATCTCTCTGTGAGGTGGTAAACCTGGTAACTCCTAAGGAAAAACATCAGGAAACTCACAGGCAACAGGAACATCTTTGAGTGACAACTTCTCCACTGAAGTATCCCTAACTAATGCCAAATATCCTTGACAACCTTTCCTCAGCAACTTCCTAGCCGTAATAGCAGAAATAAGATTCTGAGGTGCTGAACTCCTATCACCCAAAAATTTAAATTCTTCTTCACCAGGAATTCTGAAAGTCACCTCTTTACTCTGACAATCTACCACGACATAGTGCTGTGATAACCAATCCATTCCCATAATAACATCAAACTCCATCACATTCAACATAATCAAATCAACGGATAATTCTTTATCTCCCACGAGAACTGGACAACCAGAAAGAACAACATTAGTGTCCAAAGAATTACTTAAAGGAGTGGCAACAGATAAAGGAAAAGCCATCCTCGAAGCTTGCCAACAAGACTTTGAAGTAAAAATAGGAGAAATGAACAAATGTGTGGCACCTGGATCAAATAAAACCCATGCATCCAGGTAACAGACGGAAATAATACCTGCCACGATTGCATTAAATGCCTGAGCATCTTGCTGAGTAAGATGGAAGACTCTAGCCTGTCCTCGACCTCCCTACTGGCTGGTAGAAGCCTGGCCAACACCTTTGGCACCTCTACCACGGCCCTGCTGGGGAACAAGCTGAGTGGAAATCTAATGTTGGGCTAGAGGCAATTGAAATGGAACGGGTGTAGCACTAGCAATCGACTGTTGTGGAAATCATGGAATTTGTGACTGTTGATACCCGAAATAAGGACACGATCTGGCATAATATCCTGTTTGCCCGTATCTAAAGCATGTCAACGATGTCATGTAACATGGTCCCTGATGGACTCTACCGCAGGTCTGGTAAACACTGGCAGCTGATCCAAAGCTATGTCCACTACTATTGCTCGAAGCACCTGACTCGAGTCTGAATGGTCTACGCTGACCTCCACGCCCATGTCTACTGCTCCGATTTACCTGATGCTATTGTCGCTGACTCTGCTGAGCTGGACCTCTCTACTGACTACTCGATCCAATATGAAAACTCAAATACACAGTAGTCTGAAATCCACCTGACTGAACACCCAGCTGGTAATAATCAGGCATCGCTCCCTGCCTGACTAGCCTCAGCTTAATCTCCTTGGCCAACTCAATAACTGACTTCAAAGTAAGGCCCGCTGTAGGCATACCAGCAAATGCAGAACCCAATCTAGTGACATAGGTAGTGACTGCGAAGTACTGGTCTCACATCAAATCCTCTGTATATCTATCCAGCCAGAGGAACTCTTGGGTGTACTCCTCAACAGATCGGTCACCGTAAGAAATACTGGTCAATCGGAGATAATAACTCATGCGAAGTGGCTCTAGGCAAAATCTCCTCATGAATCGCTCTCTGAATTGAGCCTAGGTCATCGTCATCATGTACGGCTAGATCATCTGAATGAACCAGTCCAGGGCTGGTCCCTCAATAGATAGCTCAATGATCATGATCTTCTGGTACTCGGTGTGAGCAGTCTGAGTCCTAGTCTCGATCGTATGCAGAAAGTCCAATGGATTAGACATCCCATCGAAGGCAATCCTGCTAACTCTGGCATAAAATAGAGCTGCCTCAGGGTCAGACATACCCTGCTGATAGGTAGGCTGAACAGGTGGAACTACTAGAGGTACAGGAACATCCTTAAACTCAGGCTCTACAGGCTCCTCATCCTATATCTCTCTCTATCTATGGCGACCTGCCGCTCCTCGAGGTCTACCTCTGCCATGACCTCTACATCTAACTGGCTGCTAAGGAGGTAAAACCTCATCTTGAAAGGACTCATCATCCTCGGCCTCAACGACTAGTGGAGCGACACGCGCTCGCCTCCTCATTCTAAAAAGATAAACAGAAGAGTTCGGACAAACAAACAAACAATGGAGGAATAACGTAGAAAACTAAATCAAGGAATACTCATCAAGACATACTCGAACGTAATGCACTGCAGTAGTTTCCAAGGAAAACATAATACTGAAAACTAGGGCTAAAATTCACACAACTAAAGCCTTGATACAAAACTCCGCTCTGATACCAACTTTTTCACGACCCAAGACAAGGGCCATGATCGACGCTAGGGAACGGGAATTCTTTCGAATCTAGAACCCGTAGGAAGCCTTAAAAATAAAATAAAACATGTAATAATAATATAAATAAAATAACTCGCAGCGGAAATAAAATTCATAAATAAATAAAATAATAATCCACCAATAGAATTAAATGAACAACCTCATCTCATATATAAATATCTTTAAATACATATCTCTATTCAATCTTTAAAATACATAACTCATATAAACATGATACATAAGTCCCATAACTGACTACAACTACTGCAGTGTCTAGATTATAAAATAAAATCAAGTAAGCAGTTTACATAGTGAAGCCGGGGCGGAAGAAATCCAGTGTATGGGTCTGCTACTGAGGTCTGAAGATGTAGACTCTCCTGAAAAATAATCTACAGAGGGGAGTCAGACCTCACTGAGTGAATTGTTATAATATATATACATGCATACAAAATGACAATGTGCACATTCAATAGTATATATAATAAATATATATACAAGCAAAATCACACAGATGCAGCAAAATCATTTTATATAAATATTAAGAAATACATTCGTATATGAAGGATCAAATAGAACCCTAGAAAATCGCAACCTCAAAACAGTGTTAGACAACACTCTAGCCATACAGGCTCACTTATTCCAAATAATTTCAGTTGTTCCATTTGGACAGTAGACTGGCCCCGAGATACTAAGTCAACCGAGCTCCAGCAGTCTGACTGTCAATGTGATTGGCCCCGAGACACTTGGTGAATTGAGCTCCAGCAATCACACTTCCAAATCACATCTCACATTAAATAATTCAATCTGATCATAATCCACAAATAGGTTAGTAATAAAGCCTAAATACGATCGACGTATCGGTACGTACTCGGTTCTAGTGCTGCCCACCAGGTAGCACGTTCTATTGATATCCTTCATTATTATATAAAACATACATTCATAAAATCAATGATGCATGATATTAAATAAAGTAGCAACATAAACCATACATATACTAGAAATATACCAAAAATAAACCAGGTATATTTCGAGTATATATACGTCAAATAAATTCAATTTATTTACAAAATAAACTAGAAATAAACCATTAATATACCTAAAAACATTTTAAGAATAATTTATTTATAAAAGATGCATATAATTTAAAATATACCAATAATATACCAAAAGTAAACCTAAGCAATAATTAACTTATTCATGCATAATTTATAAAATAAATCATACATTTCTAAAAACATGCATCCTAAAACATGTATATATAAAATAACAACTCATTGTTATTACGCTCCACGAGACGGGTCCGACGGGCCTAGTCCACTAGGCCTCGGTCTCGGCGCAACTGATCAAACAAATGACAACATGAAATTAGAATAAATCTAACGGAAATTCTAAAGACTCGATCTAGAATTTTAGACATAGAATTAGAATAGGAATTCGACTGGACATCATGTTTTACGATAATTCTACCAAAAATCCAACAGAACCCCCTTGTAAAACGGACATCTCTCTACTCAAAGAGTAGAGCCGGTCCTACAAAGAAACACACTTTAAGAATAAAAAAAATTCACAATTCCTCGGTCAGACTCCAAACTACAATTCACAGACCGAGGTCTACAATTCATGAAATAATACAGAACGTATGAAAAATACCAAAATGCCCTTCAATACTCAAAATATAGCAATTTAGATATTTAAACGCTCTAAATAATTATTTTACCAATAAATGCATAAAAACCCTAATTTTAAATAAAATATTATTAAAAATCAGTAATTCTCAATAAATTCATAAATATTGATCAAAATACATTTTATAAATCCAAATTACATAATTAACCCTAAAACTTACTAAAAATCCATAAAAACTCATTTATTTAGAAAAATCGTATATTATATATAATTTGAAAATAATTTACGAAAAATAGTTTTAATTAGTTAAAAATATTAAATCATTTGTAGAAATCATTTTTATACCTCAAATAACTATTAAAACCAATTTAATTATATTTTTAGCCAATTTAGTGCTAAATAACCAAAATACCCCTAATATATATAAATTCACTATAAATACTAAAAAATTCACCAAAAATAATATAATTACTCAAAAATTAATTTCTCAACATATAATTCAATAATATCAATAAATATACTCAATTAACCAATTAATTTCATTAAAACACATAATTAACCTAATTTCCCCAAAGTTACATAAACTAAATAAATTCAAAATAATTATATAAAATTCACAAAAATTACAAATAAATTTCTAAAATGCATTTCAACACCTATAAACACCATAAAACATAATTTCATAATTTAATTAATTAATTTTTGAAAATTAGAAAATATTAATAAAAAATTCACAAAAATCAAAATAATTCGTAAAAATTCTACAAAAATTCACAGAGCTAGATTGAACTACTAGGATCAATGTTTGTGAAGGAAGTTTGCATGAATCAACCAAATCGAAGCTTAAAAAAATCAAAATCCCTAAATGGCCGAAAATGATAAATCGAAATCTAGAGAAATCTAGACCATTTCAAGTGAAACAAAGCTTGGAAATCCACTCACCGGAGCTTAAGGAAGAGATTGAGACCATATGGGGGTTGAAATGGTGGCCGGAAAGTCGATGAACGACGTTGAGTGTGACTTTCGGCAACTTTAAAGAAATCCGGCCAAACTAATCGGAAATCGATGCTCTGGATGTCGGAAATGGTTGACAAGGGAGGCGGCACACCAAGAGGCACACCATCCGGAAGAGAATGGCATAGCAATGGCCGGATTCTGGAAGAAGACGATCGGGAGGGAGAGGAAGTAGTTGATGGTAATGTTGTAAATAACTCAAACTTTATTTTAGTTAATAATATTTTATGTATATATATATCTAACTTTTAATATTTTAATATATAAATTAATACACACAATAAATATTCACCACACACTTTAATAATAATATATATACACATATACATATATACACACATTTAATTAATTACTATTAAAACTATATATTATAATTTAATTTAATTAAATAACCCTAATTTTAATTTAAATGCATGTACGTATATGTATTTTATTGACACTTTAAAATCATGCAAATTCATAAAACCATTTAAAATAATTAATATTTAATTATTTACGTCTTAATTTCCCCGAAAATAAAATTCCTGGGAAAATTTTATGTAAATATCTTAAAATAATATAAAATAATTAAAAATGACTTTAATAAATAACAAACTCATTAAATAATCATAAATATATATAAAAATTATTAACACTGCATATTCCGATGCAGTTTAAAATTATTTAAAAACTCGAGATATTACAGATTATAATGACACAAACAAACATGTATCATAATTAATTTCCATCCAACATACCAATCTCTCTTTTGATGAAATTCATTCTTTCTTTGTAAAGAGATTTAGTAAATATATCCGTAAGTTGGTTTGTTATATCAATAAATTCTAATACAACATCACCTTTTTGCACATGTTCACATAAGAAATGATGAATAATGTCAATGTGCTTGCTCCTAGAATGTTGCATTGGGTTCTTGGACAAGTTTATTGCACTTGTATGAGCCAATCTAAAGTTCATGAGTTATTGTTTAATCAATGACACTTATGCATAACAATAATCCACGGCCACATAGTCCACTTCGCCAATGGACAATGCAACCGATTTTGTTTCATACTAGTTCAATAAATAAGAGAATTTCCTGGAAATTGACAAGTACTAGAGGTACTTTTCCTATTTAGTATACTCCTGGCATAGTCCGCATTTGAATAGGATACAAGATCAAATGAAGCACTTCTATTATGCTAAAGTCCTAAATGATACGTTCCAATAAAATATCTCAAAATTCTTTTGATTGCATTTAAATGAGACTCTTTAGGAAAAGATTGAAAATGAGCACACATGCACACAACAAACATAATATTGGGCCTACTTGTGGTAAGATAAAGAAGACTACTAATCATACCTCAGTATTTCTTTTAATTAATGCTCTTACCATTCTCATATTTATTAAGTTTGATGGTAGTGCACATAGGAGTCTTACTTGTCTTAGCTCCATCCATCCAAAATCTCTTGAGCAAGTCATGGTGTACTTTACTTGATTGATGAAGATTACATTTGTGCATTGCTTTATTTGCAATCCAAGGAAGAATTTAAGTTCTTATATCATACTCATTTTAAACTCACTCTTCAAGCACTTAGATAATTCTTCATATAAAATCTCATTAGTAGCACTAAATATAATGTCATCAGCATATATTTGTAGAATAAGAATATCATCTTTATGCTTTTTATCAAAAGATTAGTGTTAACTTTGCCTTTGGAAAATCCATTTTTCAAAAGAAATGCACTCAATCTTTCATACCAAGCTCTAAGAGCTTTCTTTAAACCATATAAAGCTTTTAATGATTTAAAAATATGAATAGGAAATTCATGTTGCTCAAAACCCGGAGGTTGTTCAATATAGACTTCTTTCTTAATAAAACCATTAAAAATGTACTTTTCATATCCATTTGGAAAAGTTTAAAATTCATGTATGATGCGTATACAAGTAATATTCTAATTGCTTATAATCTAGCAACCGGAGAAAATGTTTCATCATAATATATACTTTCCTCTTAATTATAGCCTGTAGCCACCAACATAGCCTTATTCCTAATAATTGCACCTAGCTCATCAAGTTTGTTTCTAAAAACCCACTTGGTGCTAATTATAAGATAATTCTTACGTGTAGGGACTAAAGTCCAAACCTTATTTCTCATAAATTGATTAAGTTCCTCTTATATTGCAAGAACCCAAATTTTATCATTTAAGGCCTCATTAACATTCATTGGCTCAATTTGAGAGATGAAGGCAAAACTATTTAAATGCTTAAAAGAGTGTCTAGTAGTTACCCCTTTTGTTGGCTCACCAATAATCAAATCCTTAGCATGGTCTTTCTTGAAATGCCATTCCTTAGGAAGATCATCATGAATAATTGAGGTTGTGGGAGCTACTTGCCCCTCTATAACTTCTTCCTTTTGAGTGTCCACCACATTTTGAGATGTCTCAATTAGAGGGGAAATATCTTGATCATTCTCCATTACTCATTGTTGATTTAACTCTTCAAGGATACCTACATCATAATCATTATAAAAAAAATAACCTTTCAAGGCTCAAAATGATTAGTCTCATCAAAGATAATATGCATAGATTCTTCTACAAGTAAAGTTCTTTTAGTAAAGACTGTATATGACTTACTAGAAGTTGCATAGCCAAAGAAGATTCCCTCATCGATTTTGGCATCAAAATTTCCAAGATTATTCTTGGTTTTCAATATAGCACTTGCATCTAGATACCTTTAGATATGAGATCTTAGGCTTTCTATCATTCTATAGTTCATAAAGAGTTTTATTTAAGATAGGCCTAATGAAAACTCTATTTGAAATGTAGCAAGCAGTATTGATGGCTTTGGCCTAAAAGTATTTAAGCAAATTACACTCTGAAGCATAGTTCTTGCCATCTCAACTAAAACTCTATTTTTCCTTTTAATAATACTATTTTATTGAGGTGTCCTAGGAGAAGAAATGCTATGAGAGATTCCCATTTCATTACAAAAGGTTTAGAAATAATCATTTTCAAATTCTTTTCTATGATCACTCCTTAAAGAAGTAATTTTAACATTTTTTCATTTTGAATTCTTTTTGTAGAATTTTAAAAGCTTCAAAGTTATCATCCTTATGAGCAAAAAAGAGAACCCAAGTGTATCTAGAGTAGTCATCAACCACAATATATACTTAGTGCTTACCATATAGGCTAGAAACTCTATAAGGACTAAACAAATCCATATACAACATTTTAAATAGAGTTCGGGAGGCTAATGGCATAATCAACTTTGCTTAGATCTCCAAGGAGCTCCATGCTAGCATGACCAAGTCTCATATACCACATCCAAATGTCATCCTTAATAGTAATAAAGCACTCAATACCTTGGTTAGTCAAAGAGCTTAGATTAATAATATAAACATTATTGACCTTTCACTATTGAAAATAACTTTGTTCTCTTCCATATAAGTTCCAAAGCATATCTTAGATTCAAAAGTCACTTTATTACCTTTATCACATAATTTACTAACACTAAATAAGTTGTGCTTTAAGCCATTAACCAAAAGAACATCTTTAATATAAGTAGAGTCTTTCTTACTAACTTAACCACTGCTTATAATCTTACCCTTGGCATTGTCACCAAATGTAACCTTGCCTCCTTTTTCATCTTTAAATGAGTGAAGAGGTTGGTTTTCCCGGTCATATGCCTTGAACATCTACTATCTACATGCCACTTTTCTTTACACATGTGGATTCCAAGCACACTATTGAACCTTGAGGGGTAAAACAATCATTTTTATAGTCACAAGTAATTAAGTAAAATTATATTTAATTTGTGTATTTGAGTGTTTATATTCAGGTTGATTAAAGTTGACATAATCAAATGTGATACAAGCATTGACAGACTCATCATGATTATGACAAAAGGGAAAATTGAAGATCAAATTTTTGTGGAAAAGGCTAAAGTCGATTTTGGTGAAAAATGATGGAAATCTATATTATAAGTGGTCACAAGTGAATTCCAATTATTAGAAAAAAATTTCTAGCAAAATTACAAAAATTAAATTTGCAATTTTTAAATTTTGGTTGAGACTAGTCATAACTAGTGTCATGATCATAATGACGATCATGACAGCCAACTCTAAAAGTCCATAAGAGCTGTCAACACTAGTGTCATGATCATGAATGCATAAAAATTCAAATTTCATTTTGGCACCTAACTGTCATTACCAATAATGAATTTTTCATGACCATGATGAATGTGCAGACCTACTTTTTTTAGGTAGTTCAAACGGCTCTATTTGTATTAAATGCACCTCTAATAACTCTTTTTCTCTTAGAAGGTTTAAATACTACCAAGAACAGAGCTGGAAGAGGTGAATAAAGTTGAGTAAACACATTTAGAGCAAACTTTGAGCAATTAATCTTGAATTTACTCTTCAACCACGTAAGTTCTTAACCTTTAATTTTTGTAAATTCCTTATATCTTAAGAGTGTTCTTGAGTGTGGGTTAGTGAGTGTTTAAAACCATTATTCAATAGCTTAATAGTGAGATTGAGTGAGTTGGGTTAGGGTTTTAATCGCTTATAAGCTAAAAGGATTGTTCTTAGTATTTCAGTTAGAGTGTGATCCTTTGAAAATAGTTGGGTTTGAGTGTGAGCTTTAAGAAAACACTTAGGTTGGAGTGTGAGCCTTGAAAAAAACTTAGGTTGGAGTGTAAGCCTTAGGAAAACACTTGGATAGCTTTAATCTAAGCTTTTTGTTAGCATAGGTGGTATGCCCTAGAGGCCAACCACATAATTAACATTATAAATTATCCCAAATGTTAAGAAAATAATATTCTATTATTTAAAGTGTTTATTTAATTAAATATTTATCCAATAGCATAATGTTAAATAAATTTATTATCAAGAGTTGATAATGTGAGCTAAAAATTTATTTAGTACATATGCTATAAAATTATTCATAGTTGATTAATTAATATTTGGGTAATATTAATTAAACTATTACCTCTATCTATTTTTCTTGATTAGTATATGATAGTAATAGTGGGAGGTAGTGAGTCTCATACTACTTGACATGAGATATAAGAATAAACATGTGGATACTCATATGATGGGTGGATGGAACATGATATTAGATTTGTGATTGTGTGAATATTCACTTATAATTAACAATCACAATCTAGGTCATAATGGTGCATATAGTCCTTTGAACTAAGGTAACATGATCATTTACATTAAAGTGGTTAGGGTTTATTACCACTTACATACTTGTGTTAATGATATATGAGTATATGACATATGGTGGCTCTAGTCGCTTAAGTGTAAGGATGAGTGTTTAGCCAAGATGAGATTCATTGGCTGGAGTGAACCAAGATAGGATCTTATGCTATCTAAGTTCTTTCTTGATCAATAAGTTCCTGGCCAGGACGAATATGACATGAACTAAAAGAGTTTCAGTGTTGGTTATATTTTATCAAGAATAGAACTTGAGATGAAGTCATATGATATAACTATTAAAGTTTGACTAAACCATGGCTCTAGGCTATATTAGGATATTCTAATGAAGGGATTTTAGTGCACGGTAATTATGACTAAAGGGTTCATGTAAATTAATACTTGCATTCATTTCTAATTGGGTAGTTGTGATATCGATGCTAGGGGTCACTCATAACTTATAAGAACTAAATGTGCATAAGTGGGATTTTCACATTCAGACTTGAAAAGGGTTTCAAATAATGTTAAGTGTTGATATTATCTTCTCATTACCAATTAGACGTGAACCTAGTAAGTCACACGTAAAAGAATTTCACCAAATCATCATTAATATTAATCTAATTATTGATTAAAGTGTTCAATCAAATAATTAAGATTAATGGAATTGGATTTATGCTTTAAGCAATGATTCTAGCATATTATGAAATCCAATTCAAGTAAAGGGTTTAATTATTAATTTATACTTAATTAATATGAGATATTAATTAAAGTATTAAATTAATAATATATATGTTGTTTTTATTTAGGCTTGGATTAATGGCACAAGAGTTTGGGCTTAGGAATAAAGACTTTTGGACCAAATATTAATCCAAAATAATGAGAAAGCTTATGAACCTAATCTTGGCCTATTTGTAAAATGGATTGGGTTTGCACCAAATGTTGGCCCAATTACCAAACCTATGTCCATATAAAATGATGTAGTCAAAATTGGCATATTTGGCACATTATCCTTAATGTGTAAAATGTTGACTTTAGTAAAAGAAAAGGTTAGGTTACATGTACTTATCATATTGATAAATGTGAGAGGATGAATTTAGACATTATACATAAGATGTATTTTCTACATTCTTCTTTGTACACTAGTGAGTTACTTATACAAATTGCATACTTACTATGTCAAGTTGCATGCTTGTGATGTCATTGATGATGAAAAAAGGTGTGTCTATGATGTCATGGATGATGTCAGGATGTTTGCTTATGATGTCATGGACGATGTCAAGAGGTGTGCTTATAATGTCTTGGATGATGTCAAGAGGTGTGCTTATGATGTCATGGATGATGTCAAGAGTTGTGCTTGTGATGTCATAAATGATGTCATGAGATGGTTGCTTTCTCTATATATATGGCCTAAGAAATTTACAAAGAATGTAGAGAGATACCAAAAATAGAAACAACATTTGGTAAACATAAACCCCAATGTTCTTGCAAGGAGATTAAATCAATGCAAGATTTGTAAGGGTCATTTGAGAGGGCACTTGCTACTAACCAAATCAAGCTAAGAAGGTGATTGCTAAAGCTTTGGTGTTTCAAGCTAGAGGCCTCACACTTAGGAGGCTAGAGCATATGATTCAAAGGTTGAACCTAACTACATCAAAGCTTATAGATAACTATTATAGTCTATATCAAACTTAGGAGTTTGTAAGTATTCTTAAACTTAGACTTCCTAGGTTGTTTTTTTACATACTGATGTGTAGTTTAGCTATGTGTAAAATGCAAAATGGGTCTATGGGAATGGAAATCTTCATGTGATGAAGGGTTATGCAAGTGAAATTTTTGAAATTTCACCCTATCTAAGGCATATGCTCACCACACTTGATTGTTGCATAATTGTTTCCATCACTTGTAAGGGTTTAATCTACACCTTGAAGTAGATTGATCGTGGATTAAAACTCTTAAATTATGGTTGAGGAGAGGATATAGGTTTGGAGGGCCAAACCTCTATACATTTCTTGTATTTTCTAGCTCATCTTAGTTATTTTATTATGCTTTAATTATGTTTTACTTGCTCTTTATGAAAAATAAAAAATTCCTCACTTAGCTCAAAAAGCCAATTCACCCCCCTCTTAGCACTTATGGAATTACACATACCTATAAGGAAATAATTCATCTCACTTTAGGGGTTAACATTGAAAGATTCATTATTTAAATAACCCAAATGAATATTTCTAATATAACATCTAGAATTTTTATGCCCTATCATACCATAATAATGACATCTAACATTTGGTGCATGTTCTTTCATTTTAAAACCACGAAAGCCATGAGAATAAGCATGATTGGGTTTCTTAAGCTTAAGTCCTCTTAAGCTCTTAGATATAGATTTGTTAGTTTTTTTACTATTAGATATTTTAGGTCCATTGGTTTTAAAACTAGATTTTTGGTAAACCTTAATGATTAAAGTACTTAGGCTTACAACTTTTGATGTACCAACATGAGCATTTTCAAAACTAGTACCACCTTTAGATTTCAAAGGAGTGAAAGTTATAGATATCATGCCATCAATAATTTTATTTCCTTTATTAAATCTAGAGATGGACTCCTTGAGATTGCCATTTTCATTTTCTAAAAAGATATTTTGTTCAATAACCTTTGCATTTTCATTAGCAATCCCAATTTTCTTAGAATTATTTTATTCAATGAATTGGTTAACTCTTTATCAAAGGATATTGATTTCTCAAGTTCTTCTTCTAGAGTTTTTACCACTTTTTTGAATAAATTAATTCTACATAAGTATTTATCATATTTATGCATCAACTTTTCACAAGCAAGTATCATCTCATCATTGGATTCAAAGTTTAAAGTTTCCTCATCATTTGAAGGTTCCTCCAAGGCTATGAAGAAAAGATTTGCAACTTCTCCATCGATGTTATCATTATTAAACTCACTAGAATCATCCCAACTTGCTTTAAGTGTTTGCTTCTTTTCCTTTTTAAACTTTCGATCTTTCTTGGAGGATTTCTTCAACTTTGGGCATTTTGATTTAATATGACCCGATTTGTTGCATCCATAGAAAATTACTTGATCCTTGTTGCTTGAGTTTGCTTCTTGAATCCTCTTCTCATCTTCATAATGAGATTTTTTTATTTTTCTTGAGATCATAACATACTCATCATCATCCTCACTTGAGTCACTATCACTACTATCTCTACTTGCTTTGAGAGTAATGCTTTTGTCCTTCTTGGCCTTCTTTTCCTCTACCACTTGATTTATTTTGATTTTATGGGTGAGAAACTTTCCTAGAAGTTCATCTGTTGGTAGGGGTGTGCATAATTGAGCCTACCTAAACACCCCGAGCTAAAATTGAACTAAACCTAGTAGGTTCGGTTTGAATTTCCATAAATTTGTAAGTTTTCGGTTGAAGCTGACCCAACTAAAAACCTAAACGTTATAATAAAGAATATATATTTTTTAATAAAATGTCACAAGATAGCTTGCATAATCAAGTGATAAAGGCATTTATGTTAATTATCTGAGGTTATAGGTTTGAATCCCACAACCTCCATTACTTTTTTAGTATCTAGAAAAAGAAAACTAATAAAAACACTTGAAGAAAAGCACATCTAGGATTCAAACTAAGGTGGCTAGGGAGAATGGATGCACACTAACACCATTTAACCACTAGTAACTTTTTATTTTTATGTATATATATATATATATATATATATATATATATTATTAGTAAGTTTTTGAATAATTGACTGAACTTGAAAATTCTCTTCGATCTTTGGTTTGGTTTTAACATTTAAGAAAAAATGAATCCTGACTCAAACTCACCCAATGCATACCCCTATTCGTAGGTAGAGTGGAAAGATCATTTGCTTTTTCAATGAAGGCTATCTTAGCTTTCCAAATATTTTGAGGCAAACTCACAATAATTTTGTTATGGACATTCTCATTAGAAAATTTCTTACCAAATTTCCTTATAAAGTTTATAAGAGTGATAAGCCTACAATACATATCACTAATTTTCTCACTAGGCTTCATCTCAATCAATTCATACTCTCTTCCAAGCATTTGTAATTTCTTGTTCTTTACTTGACTAGTGCCTTCATGCTTAGTCTTTAGATATTCCTAAATTTCTTTGGCTCACCTTAAATGCTCTATTACATTATATTCTTCCTTACTTAAGCCACAATAAAGAATAGTAATTGCTTTTCTATTTCTCAAGTTAGTTTTACATTGATATTGACCTTTTGCAATGATCAAATATAATCACCCTTATTTTGATCTTAACAAACCATATTTTTATTATCTAATGAGTTTAATTCAAGTGTGTATAAGTTAGGATATCTTTAGGAAGCAAAATCATGAAGAAAAACATAGTAGTTGCAACCATCACGAGCTCTATCCCAACCAGGACTTAGCTCGGGACTTCATTGCTCAAAATAAGGATTGGGATAGTGCTCATCCCAGATAAGGTCCTGATTGGAACACTACTCGGGATAAGAGTACCCCAATTAGGATCATTAAAAGTAGCTCGAGACCTTAATAATCAAGAAATAAAAATTTGAACAGTGCTCCTCCTGAGAACTCGTCCTAACTGAGACACCACCTAGGACATAGCCATCCTAAACGAGACTATATGCACCCAATCAAGACCTCAATGAGCAAAGACTAGAGATTTGGATAGTGCTCATCCCAAGCTCCATCTCGACAGGGATGACTCTCGTGACACTCATCACAAGTGGAATCCCGACCAAGACTAAGCATGTCTCTTTCAAAGCAATATTCTTTTCAAAGTGCAATGACTACTTTTATTGAACATCCTAACCAGGACTGAGGATATCTCGACCGGGGCTAAGCATGTTCCTGTAAAAACCTAAAATGTATTTAATGAAGCTTGTGAAGCTTAGGGATGACATTAATGGCTCTAATAAGCATATTTTTTATGCTAAAGTATAAAATCAACTGTTGGAACTTCATTTAACAAGTTACACACTTAGTGGTTGAACACTTTCCTTTAAGCCATTAAGCATTAAAATTTTCTTCTACTTTCTTTATAATTTATTAACTCTTATAAGAGTTTGTTGTATGGTAGAATAGGAACTCTTCTTCTTTTATTTTTTAGGGTTTTAGAAAGGAAAGTGAGGTTCTATTCTTATATGAAAGGTTGAAGTATTTGCCTATTGAAAATTCTTAGGAATTGGGTTAAAGAGTGACCTTAAACTCTTTATTGTAAGGTTAGAGTTGAGCCTAAAACTCAAGCTTGTAAATAATCAATATAAGTAAATAGATTGTGGTGATTCAAAAGTCATAACTTGGGAGATTTAGGTGGAGATATAGGTCTATTAATAAACCAAAATCCTTAAGTGATTGTGTTTTATCTTCTTCAATCTATAATCTTTCTTTAATTTTCTTAATTTCCTTTTAAATTCTAAAAAGCCCTATTCACCCCCCTCTAGGGAAATTACAATTGGTATATGAGCTTAACTTTTTAGTACTTAATTGCAAAAAGCAAAGATCATGGGGAGTGAATCTTTAAACTTTTCATCTCTTAAACCTTTCTTTGATGGTAGTGACTACCCATATTGGAAGTTTAAAATGGAATTGTACTTAGATATTGATCTTATTAGACATTAGGGTATTGTTATAAAGCGTTGGGAACCACCTAACGCTATAATTGATGGTGTAGAGACTACTTTTGCAAGAAGTTAATTGAACAAATGAGTAAAAAGAAGAAAACTACAAGAATAAGAAAGCCATCATAATCTTGCTAGCCTGTATGCAAAAGAAGAAGGTGGCAAAGCTAAACATTGCCAATCCACAAAAGAAGTAAAGGAGACACTTGAGAACCACTATGAAGGAAATGTGCAAATAAGAAGCAAGAAGGTTCAACTTCACATGTATGAGTATGAACTTTTCAAGATGAAGCCATAAGAATTAATAATTGAAATGAGAAATTTCCTCAATAAGATTCTAATAATCCTACTTACAAAGGATTAGGAATTTAGAGTCACTTCAATAAGGGAAGTTATAGATCTTTTAACTCTCTCAACTAATGTGGTCATTGTAAAGCTCTTTATAAATGAGCCCACTATAAAATAAAGAGGAGATGAAAGAGATGAGAAAGAAGAGAAGAAAAAAAGGGATTTCATTGAAGGTTATACAAGAAGCAAGTGAAGATGAAAGCTTGGTGGACTTTAGTAAAGATGATAGTGAGATAGCTATAATCATTAGAGTATTCAAGAAGCTCTTGAAAAGAAAAATCTTTTCAAGGTAAAAAGACAACAAGAAGTATGATGGCAAAATGAACAAAGAGGTCACTTGCTATGAATATAAGAAATTAAGACACATAAGAAGTGATTACCCTAAATTTAAATTTAAGAATAAGGGTGAAAAGGATAAGAAAAAGGCCTTCAAAGCTTCATGAGATGACTCCTTTGAATTGGAAAAGGAAGAGGAGCAACAAAAAATGGCCAACCTTTGATTTATAGCTCTTGAAGATAAAATTAAGGTACCTTTTACTTCTCATTCTTCTTGTGATGATGATAAGAGTTCTATTTGTATTGAAAGTGATAATACAAGTGCTATAAACCTTAGTGAAAATCCCATTCAACACTTTAGAACTAGCACATAAACATTAGACATCATTTTCTTAGAGATCATGTGCAATATGGTGATATCTTACTTGAATTTGTTGATACTAATCTTCACCAAACATCTCAATAAGGAGATATTAAATTTCATTAAGCATGACCTTGATATGATTGATGGTTCTAGCTTACATTGATCCCTATATATTAATAGCTAAATGTCTCACATTTATATGATTTCTTTTTTGCTAGATGAAAGACTATGTATTGAAATCAATTCACATGATTTGTTGGAGTGAAAGCTTGATTATAGTGAAAAATGTATTATGACTAAGCTATGTTCTTACTTGATTTCATACAAATTTGAAAATAGTTAGTATTGATTGCCTTATTTTAATGATGTGCTTCAACTTTTGAAATTTTATTATATTTCTTAATTTCTATTTTTGTTCTTCTTTGAAATCCTTTTTTTTATTTTTGCTAACCAATAATTAATTATTGAAGTAACTTTGATTAATCAATTATTTTAAAGTGGAAAAATTAATTTTTTCCTAAAAATGTCTTTTTATATGCATTATTGTGCATGAACAATGCCTTATTTGTGATTAAATATAAATTGCACTTAATTCCATTCGATTTAGTGTGTATATAGTTTGCAAGGACTAAATTACAATAATTTTTTGACTTACTTATGAACTTTTTAAAAGATCAAGGGTTATCATGAACAATCTCCCAACCGTTACTATTTTCCACTCAGTTTAGGATACCTGTTCATCATCTGGATAGTGCTCATCATGATTGTGATGGTGCTTGGGACATTTATGTCCTAATTAGGATAACTGATGTCCTGACCTAGACATCGATCCTAATAGCACTTGGAAACCTAAGTTTTTGCATTGATTAGTTACATTAATCCTAGTTAGAAATAGATTTTTATGCAATTTTTTTTACCAAAATTCAAATTTCCTCATGTTCCTCTTCCTTCTAAACCTTTATAAATACTCTCCTAATTCACCTTTATTTTTTACTCTTCTCCTTCACAATTTATTTTTATTATTCACTTCTTTCTTCCTTCTTTTCCTAATTAATTTTTCACAACCCAAACCCGAGAGTTATAATTGGCGCCAGGGAATAGGAATTCACATGAATTCGGAACTCGTAGCAAGCCTTAAAATAAAACACATACAAAATATACCATAAAAATACCACAAAATTAAAACTTTAAATAATATAAAAGAAATCTTCATATCATAACATAATAAAATATATTGATACAACTCTTCAAATACATAATCACTGTCTAATACAATATCAGGTACTACAACAAGAAGCACTACTATTGCAATGTTTACTAAAATATAAGAAAAGTAATAGTTCAATATTTACATAAGTCGGCTGGGGAGGAGAGATTCCGGTGAAGAAATCTAATATGGAGGTTTGAAGTACAAGATCCTGAAAAAAAAATATTTAGGGGGGGGGGGGGTTCAAAGCTTACTGAATGAATTATTATTATATACATACATATAACCTAATGACATAGATACTCAAGCATCAGTATAATAATATATCTATATTTATTTAATATACAAATGCATTTCATACAAATGCTCGAAATCCATTTTTATTATAAAAATAAATGCAGAAGAATTTTGGGTGGAGGATTGGAGTAGAATCCATAAATTTTTCAGCAATATCAATCATTGCAATTCTAGCCAACAAGTTTCCCATAACTCCAAAAATATCCTTTATCCAACTTTTTGGTAATGGACTAGCCCCAAGTACATAAAAGGTCAACCAAGGATCCGCAATCCCACTACCGGTTCTAACTGGCCCCTAGTACCCTATAGGTCAACCGAAAATCCACAGTCACACCCCTTTATCCATCATTCACCATAATCAGTATTTCCATATTAAAAATCAATCAAAGTTCAAAGCTTAATATCCAACGTACTATTGCGCAACAGTCCTAGTGTGAACCACTAGGTAACACGTTCTACAACTATCCTCCAAAATGTTATTTCATAATAAAATAATGAAATTTCATAATAAAACATGATAGCATACATTATTCACAAAAAATATTTTCAACTATATATATGAAAGCATATATATAAATATTAACAATAATAAATATCATTTAATGAAATAAAACATAATTAAATTTATATTTATTAAAAATATATGGATGCTGACAATATTTTCTGCATGCAATGTATACATATAATAATAACTCACATTACAACTATGCTCCTCTGTTCTTGTTCTACTGGCACGATCTGGTCTGCCTATCTTGCTATATAGCTACAAAAAATAATAATAATAAATAAATAATTAGAAACAAATTCCTAACTTTCTACTTCAAGAATTTATAAAAAAACAACTCGATATATGACACGATTCAACAAAAACTCAAAACCTATGACTAGCCCGATATTACGTTCTATGAGAATTCTACCAAAAATTCGATAGAGTCTCTTCTGTAAAATGGATATCTTTCTATTAAAAGTAGAGTCATTCCTACACATAAATACATTTCAAAAATTCATAGCACTCAAAATCTCAAGTTGGGCCCCCAAATTACAATTATTGCCGAACTGAGAACTAATTCATCAACAAAATCCAAAGTAATATAAATCTCAATAATTCACCAAAAATCATAAAATCTATATAAAAATATAATAATTTCTCAAATCACCAAAATATCTTATAAAAATATTAAAATCCTTTATTTTCCAAATAAATAATAAAATTTTAGTTTTTAAATAATATTTGCTAATAAAATCCATAAATGGAATAAAATTCTCATTTTGCAATTAAATTAGCATAAATTGCATATAATTATTAAAATAACTTATTAACATCACAAAAATAATAAAATGTCCATTTAAGCTCAAAAATAATAAATAAATTTATTATTCATATATTATTCCAAAATTATCACAAATTAATTAATAATTGGAAATAATAATAAAAATTATTTTTCATCCTTTTATTAATAAAAAAAATAGTCTAAAACAGAATAACTAACAACAATTTCAATTAAAATCAAATAATTTACTAAATTTCAATAATTTTCAAAAATACACATTTAGACATAAACTACAAAAATTCAATTAAATACTACAATTCAATCTATTTACATAATAAAAGCATGAAAGACATTCATTTCCAAAATAAATAATAAAATTCAATTTATAATTAAATTGCATTATTAAATTCATTTCTTCCAATTTTCAAAAATAAATAACATTAATTACAAATAATTACTTAAATTGCTCAAATATATAATAAAAATAACCAAAAAATCATTTAATCTTAAAAATAATAAATAAAATTAGTATTCAGAATTTTTTCCGAAAATTACTAATAATTAGCTAAAAATAGGAAATAATTCATAAAAATTATTTTAATACTATTTATTACTCAAAAATTATGCAAGACATAACAGTTAACAATAATTTCAATTAAAATATAAAAATTACTAATTTATACTAATATTTCCAAAAATTCATTTTTCACATAAACATTCAAAAAAAAATTAAAAAATTTCAGTACATAATTTTAATAAATTTCCTTAACAAAACTTGCTTAAAATAATTAGTAGAATTTATTAAAAATAAAATCTTCCTAAGCCCAAAACAATAACTCTCAGTTAGGAAATTCAAAATTTTTAGGAAAATAAATAAATATCATATCTAGATAGTTCATAACCCTAACAACAATTTATCTCAAAGCAATTTCATCTAATTAAATCAAATTAAGGCTCAATTTAACAATTTAATAAAAAATACCCAAAAATCAAATTATTCAAAATCGGGGTCATTGTCGGAGTTGTTCGAAAAAATAGAGTTGGGGCTTTAGAAGTCCGGAGGATAAGCTTCCAATTTGAGGCCGACATCAGCTCCCGTCGTCGCTGAAATTGCCTCTTGCAAGCCCAAGACCAAATTGGCACAGTGAGAAAAGAGAAGGAAGGAAGGAGGGAGAAGGTGTTTGTGGTTCAGGCGGCTTGGCGAAGTTGTGGTTATGGCTGGAGTGACGGCAGCAAGTGGGTGGTGGTGGTATGGTGATCCGACGATGAGGGAAGAAATAAAGCAACAACAACAACAACAACAAGGGGGAGGGGGGGGGGGGGAGGAGGGTTTTGTACTATGCTTTTTATAGAAAAAATATAATATAATATTTATTAAAATGTACAAAGTACAATTTAAATTAATATTTTTAAATTAAAATATCTTCTCTCACAAGTACATATAAATATATATATATTAAACTTAATAATCCACATAATATATTAAAAATATACTCTAATAATTATTAAATGCATTAAAGTATTCCAAATACACTAATTAAATAAAATATTAATTAAAACCGAACAATAATCTCATGAATAATTAAATAATAATTAACATTAATAAATCCCAAAATTTAATTTAACACTAATTAACTAAAATAATAATTACAACTCAATAATTCCTCCCAAATATTTATACACATACTCACTTAAATAATTACTTAACAATAAATTCCATAGAAATAATATTTAATTCAATAATCAAAATACGGGTTATAACAATCTTCTCCACTTACAAAAATTCGTCCTTAAATTTTAAATAAAAAGAACTGAATACAAGAATTCATTGAGGAAAGAGGTAACAGTAAGCCACTCGCATCTCAGCCTCGGTCTCCCATATATGCTCCTTCACGTTGTTGTTTCTCCACAACACTTTGACTATCGAAATTTGCTTCGAATGTAACTAGTGAACTTGACGATCAACAATCGCAACCGGTTCTTCCTCGTCATCAAATCTTCATTCACTTCCACGCTTTGGGGCTGTAACACATGCAAAGGATTCGAAATGTTTTTCCTAAGCATCGAGACATAAAACACTAAGTGCACTTGAAATAAATTTGGAGGTAAAGCCAACTGATATGCAACCATGTCAACTCTCTCTAAAACCTCAAAATGCCCTATATATCTTAGTGCCAACTCTCCTTTCTTATATCATCATCACAGTCACAATCAACTAGCTAATATGCTCAAGTATAAGTCAACTTATACTATTTATTAATAATCATCACCTATTTTCCTCAAACTCTATGTTTTCAACTATCAATACTAATAGCCTCTTCTAACTATTCTTCTAACTACGACATACTATATTAATTTCCTTGTTTATTCCTTCCAATGACCATATTTCTATACACCATGGTACATTTAATATTTATTTTCACAATTATGCTTATATCCACCAGTCATCCAAATCTTGTAATATATTTTAATTATATATCACAAATTCTAATACCATAAGGTTTAATGCTTCTTATTGTCAACAAAACCTGTCAAACTTGTACTCATCATTTAATATCCTAAATATTCAATTCATCAATTTTAAGTCTATTCGAAAATTCGTCTATCTTACTTCACTGTGCTACTTTGATGTACTACTTTATATATTCAGTTTATCATTCTCAAGGTAACTAGCATAATTTAAATGATACAATCACAGCTCAAACCTAAGGTTTTTGCTTAATCTCTAAAAATGTTAACTTATTTCTTACAATATAAACAATTAAATCCTCAAGTTAGCTTTTCTTATGACTACACCTTTAGTTTCTTAGGCTAAAGTAACTCCAATTAAAATTTTAAATTCGTAATTCTATTTTCTTACTCCACGCATTTACTTATACAATTATTATCTTATTGTATAACACCTCATATAATTTATAAATTATGCAAATACTATTGTATATTAATTTTTCTTACATGGTAAATTCATATGATTCACACTTACCCACAATGTTAGTGTCATATCTTTATAGAGTTGCACCCAATAATATATATATTCAAGTCTTTTTAATACATTTCACTTTATTATCATTAATTTCCATATTAACTCTTAAGATCAACCTCAACACAATTAATATGAAAAAGCTTATATCACTATGATTATGTTGATTGCAAACAGAATTATTAAATCAATTAGTTATACCTTTATGAGCTTATCATTATTGCTAACTTATCTACTAAATATGCTAACTTCCATAAAATTTCAATAGATCTACCATCAAAGCATTAATTGATTTTCTCATATTCTTAAGGTTTTTAATATTCCTTATTCCATCGTGTTATTATCATATCATCTCTCAATTAAACTAAATATCAAGTTTAAACTTACCTACACATTTATTTTCTATCCAGCCTTTCTCGTCTTTGCATTTTCCTTAGTGGAATAAATCTCCCTGAAACACTTATATAATTTCTCATAGAGTATCATTTCATTAGTTGATATGTAATTCAATCTCCATAGTTGTTATAATTCAACTCTTATATCATAAAATGGAATAATCACACTATTATACTATTGAATATAAATTTCATCATCTAAATAAAGTTCTAATAAAGTCGTCAATATCTACAATGTTCATAAACTATATTCAAATCCTAAATCCTCATATTTCATTATAATTCATAATTTATAGTCTCATAGGATATATATATATATATATATATATTCACATCTTTACCTATCATCCTTGTATCCTAAGATAGATTAAAATAATATGTGACTCCATTAATTATAAATCATATTCCTAATAAACACTAACTTCCGATGGACTAATTATTAGCTATAACTTTTATCGACTTGGAAACTATGATCTCTACCCATGCTTTTATCTCCAATTTTTATCATCATCCTAAAATCCAAAATTAAATAACTTTAATAATCTGTATCATTAAAGTTTTGATTTATCAACCAACTCTTCAAAACATTTTCATCACAACACTCAATCTTATCCATAATGTAAATCAAAACTAAGGAAAACATAGTTAATCACCTCTTATATGCACTTAAAGTTATATTCTAGAAATCCTTAGCAACTATGGGCATAGAATGTCTCACCTCCTACTCTCAGGAACCTAGAGTAGCATAATGTCGAGCTAACAAATCCATTTCCAAAATCATGCCTAAGTCAATAACACACTAAAGGAATGATTCCGTAAATAACTTCTAAATTTCAGTCCTTAGCTCGGATGCTAATTTATATATACGAAACTTAATCCTATAATATATAGTTATACCAGTCTCATTTTATACTATATCACATTTACAACATGACATGACAGATTAAAGAGTTCACATATGTTCTTCTCAACTGACCACTTTGTCTTGCTCTGCACAATAGTCCCCACGTGTAATTATCCCTCCTTGAAGATGGATAGAAGATTTTAGAAGTCACTCTTTAAACTCTAACTAGGTCACAGTAGTCACATAAAGATAATTTAACTGCGTGTACCAATCTTGTGACGTGGTCAAAACTGACAACTTCACCATTAATGAGTACAAACGTGCTACGTCCATGCTAAACATCTTTTGATTCCTTCATCAAACATATTCAAAACACTTATCATGCTTGCTTAAGCACTATAAAGCCCTCATCAATCCTGGCTATCCCAGCCATAGGTGCTTCAAGTTCCAATTCAAAAGTTGCATGCTCCACTTACGGTAAATGCTCTGGCCTCTAAGTTACAACTACCTCTGACATACCCTTAAGCTAGGAGTGGAATAGGAATAAAAACTAGAATTAAAACTTTAACTTAAAAGGATTGCTTATCTATACATACTGTCTTTGAAATACAAGTAGTTTGCGTTTACCTCATTTGAAAAGACGTGGAAACCAATAAGATTCAAAACATGGAATATACATGGAACTGACATACATGCAGAATTCCAAAAACAACAATGATAATAACAATTATCCTAATAGTTACATGGAAACCTATAAGCAAGGAAAACCTTTCAAGGACATAATAGAACCTAATTCGCTACAGTAGTCTTAAAGAAAACTCAACTCTACTAACCTAGGTCCACAATACTAAACTTTGTCACGACCCAAACTTAAGAGTCAGTATCGGCACTAGGGAATGTGAATTCACACGAATTCGGAACTTGTAGCAAGCCTTAAAATAAAAATATATACAAAACATACAACAAAAATACCACATAATTAAAAATTTAAATAATATAAAAGAAATCTTCATATTATAAGATAATAAAATATATTGATACAACTCTTCAAATACAAAATCACTATTTAATACAATATCAGGTACTACAACAAAAAGCACTACTACTGCATCATTTACCAAAATACAAGACAAGTAACAGTTCAATATTTACATAAGTCGGCTTGGGAGGAGAGAGTTTGGTGAAGAGATCTAATATGTAGGTTTAAAGTAAAAGATCTTGAAAAAAATATTTAAAGGGGGTTAGACCTCATTGAGTGAATTATTATTATATATATACACGTAACCTAAAGACATAGACACTCAAACATCAATATAATAATATATTTATATATTTTTAATGTATACATGCATTTCATACAGATGCTCGAAATCCATTTTTATTATAATAATAAATGCAGAAGAATTTTGGGTGGAGAATCGGAACAGAATCTCTAACTTGTTTCGCAACCTTAATAAGTGCAATTCACTAGCCAACAAGCTTTCCATAACTTTAAAAATATCTTTATCCAACTTTTTGGCAGTGGATTGGCCCCGAATACATAAAGGGTCAACTGATGATCCGCAATCCCACTACTGATGCTAATTGGCTCCGAGTACCCTACAGGTCAACTGAGAATCCGTAGTCACTCCCCTTTATCCATCATTCACCATAATCATTATTTCCACATTCGAAAATCAATCAAAGTTTAAAGCCTAATATCTAGTGTACTGTTGCACAACAGTCCTAGTGTGACCCACTAGGTGGTACGTTCTACAACTATCCTCCAAAACGTTGTTTCATAATAAAATAGTGAAAATTGATAATAAAACATAATAGCATACATTATTCAAAATAATATTCTCAATTATATATATGAAAGCATATATATAAATATTAACAAGAATATATATCATTTAATGAAATAAAGCATAATTAAATTCATATTTATTAAAAATATATGGATGTTCACAATATTTTCTATATGCAATGTATACATATAATAATAACTCACAGTACTACTGCGCTCCTCTGTTCCAATTCAGTTGGCTTGGTCTGGTCGGCCTAACTTGCGATACAGTTATGAAAAATAATAATAATAAATAAATAATTAGAAACAAATTTCTAATTTTATACTTCAAGAATTTCTAAAGAATGACTTGATCTATGACACGATTCGATAAAAACTCAAAACCTAGGACCAGCCCGATGTCAAGTTCTATGAGAATTCTATAAAAAATTCAGCAGTCTTTTTAGTAAAACGAACATCTCTCTACTAAAAGTAGAGCCCTTCTTGCATGCAAACACACTTCAAAAATTCACAGCACTCAAAATTTCAGGTTGGATCCCCGAACTACAATTATTGCCCAACTGATAACTAATTCATCAACAAAATCCAAAGTAATATAAATCTCAATAATTCACCAAAAATCATAAAAGCTATATAATAATATAATAATTTCTCAAATCACCAAAATATCTCATAAAAATATTAAAATCCTTTATTTTCCAAATAAATAATAAAATTTTAGTTTTTAAATAATATTTGCTAATAAAATACATAAATGGAATAAAATTCTCATTTTACAATTAAATTAGCATAAATTGCAAATAATTATTTTGAATCACTTATTAACATCACAAAAATAATAAAATGCCCATTTAAGCTCAAAAATAATAAATAAATTTATTATTCATATATTATTCCAAAATTATCACAAATTAATTAATAATTGGAAATAATAATAAAAATTATTTTCATACATTTACTAATCCAAAAATAGTCTAAAACAGAATAACTAACAACAATTTCAATTAAAATCAAATAATTTACTAAATTTCAATAATTTCCAAAAATACACATTTAGACATAAACTACAAAAATTCAATTAAATACCACAATTCAATCTATTTACATAATAAAAGCATAAAAGATGTTTATTTCCAAAATAAATAATAAAATTTGAATTTATAATTAAATTCCATTATTAAATTCATTTCTTCTAATTTTCAAAATTTAAATTGCTCAAATATATAATAAAAATAACCAAAAACTCATTTAAGCTTAAAAATAATAAATAAAATTATTATTCATAATTTTTTCTAGAAATTACTAATAATAAGCTTAAAATAGGAAATAATTCATAAAAATTATTTTAATACTATTTATTACTCAAAAATTATTCAAGATATAATAATTAACAATAATTTCAACTAAAATATAAAAATTACTAATTTATATTAATTTTTCCAAAATTTCATTTTTTTTTTACATAATCATTCAAAAATTTATAAAAAAAAATTCAGTACATAATTTTAATAAACTTCCTTAATGAAACTTGCTCAAAATAATTAGTAGAATTTATTAAAAATAAAATCTTGCTGAGCTTAGAATAGTGCCGGAACAATAACTCTGAGCCTAGAAATTCAAAATTTTTAGAAAAATAAATAAAAATCATAAATAGATAGTTCACAACCCAAACAACAATTTATCTCAAAGAAATTTCGTCTAATTAAATTACACTAAGGCTCAATTTAACAATTTAATAATGAAAATCCAAAAATCAAATTATTCAAAATCGGGGTCATTACTGGAGTTGTTCGGACGAATCAAATTGGGGCTTTAGAAGCCCAGAGGATGAGATTCCATTTGAGATGGACATTAGCTTTCGTCATCGCCAAAATCGCCTCCGGCAAGCCCAAAACCAAAGTAGCACCATGAGGAAAAAGAGAGAGAGAGAAGGAAGGAATGAGGGAGGAGGTGCTGGTGGTTTAGGCAACTCGGCGAAGTTGTGGTGATGGATGGAGCAATGACGACAGGTGAGTGGTGGTGGTATGGTGGTTCGACGGTGAGGGAAGAAATAAGGCATAAAGAGGAAGAAGAAGGCGGAGGAGGAGGGGGTTTGTACTGTACCTTTTTTTAATTTTTTTTAAAAAACTTTATAATATAATATTTATTTAAAATGCAAAGTACAATTTAAGTTAGCATTTTTAAATTAAAATATCTTCTCTCACAAGTACATATACATCAATATATATATATATATATATATATTCTAATAATCAATATTTTTATTAATACACTCACAAATATTAATAATTATTAAAACACTTATAAATTACTTAATTAACACCAATTGAATAAAATTATAATTAAACTTAATAATCCACATAATATATTAAAAATATACTCTAATAATTATTAAAGCATTAAAGTATTCCAAATACACTAATTAAATAAAATATTAATTAAAACCCAATAATAATCTCATGAATAATTAACACTAATAAATCATAAAATTTAATTTAACACTAATTAACTAAAATAATAATTAAAACTCTATAATTCCTCCCAAATATTTATACACATACTCACTTAAATAATTACTTAACAATAAATTCCATAGAAATAATATTCAATTCAATAATCAAAATGTGGTTTATAACAATTTTTTTTTCTTTTCACCATTACTTCAAAGAAGTCGTCCAAGACTCCTTCTTCTTCTTATGAGGCTTCCTCCAAAAAGGAGAAACCAAAGAAATCTCGTCCTCCTTTCTCTTACGCTTCACAAGACATCAAAAAGAGGCTTGCTCTCTTTCAAAAAAGGCTTCTCATCCCTTCAAGATTCAAGTGTGAATCCACACTTAAGGCCATTGGATGCTATAAAGAGGTTAAGGAACTTCTCCTTAAGGTCGGTTTGTATGAGTTTTCCTTCATTCCCTTGCCCTCCTACCTTTCTTTAATTGTTGAGTTTCTTTCTACCTTCACCCTTTGCTCCATTCAGTATGATGATGACAACCCCTATTTCTTAATCAAATTCAAGTTTGGTGGAAAAGAAAGGTTTATAACCAATCTTGAATTTAACACTCTCTTAGGCTTCTCAAGAGAGGGTCAGATTCATGTTCACTTAAATTGGCTTCCCCACACTTTGTAGACTAAAGTTCTAAGTCCTCAAGGCTCCTCAAACTTCTCTGTCAGTCACACTAAAGTTCCACTCCTTCAATCTAAGACCTTGTGGTATATTTACCATTTTCTCATATACTCCATCAATGCTAGAGCTCTTAGAAATCAAACACTCTCCCTTGATGACTTTTTTTATTCTAGATTGTCTTATTAACAATGAACTTATTACTTTGGGTCACTTTTGTAATGGAGGCTTCAGCTCATTAGTGATAGTTCCATCGGTGATATTTGTATTAAGGGGATTGTCAATAAGTTGGAAAAATTTTATGGCATTGATCTCAACAATTTTCCCTCTACCAAACCCATTCTTCTTTATGAAGCCTTAATAAAACATTATAAGAAATTATCCTTGGTTAACAACAAATGGGTGCGGAACCATGATTTGGCCCAAGCTTAAGCTTAAAGTGAAGATCTTGAAGACATCTTTAGGGACATAGAGCAATTTAAAGGACAAGAAGGAGGTAAAAAGGAGCTTGAAACTTAACCTCATAGTGCTCCTCAAAGAAAGAGGACTAGGAATAAAGGTGCCATCTCTCAAGGTTCTCAAGCCTTTGGTGATGAGCCCCAATGGGTGAGCCAATTTTTTTATCATATGAACTTCATGGAAACCAACTTTAGTGTGAGATTTGTTCAAGTTGATGAACATATAGCCTACCTCCAACATGATGTGCACTACTTGTATGAACAACAAGGCTACGCTTGCACCTATGCTCCTTTCACTCATCCTCCTCCTTATCCACTCAAGGCGATGCTCCTCATAAAGAATGATCTTTTCGTCTATGTGCTATATGTTTAGTTAGGATGTGTTTTGTGCTCTTTTTATGCCTTCTGCTTTGCTACATTTTTAGTTTATATTTATGTCTTTATCCATGTTCTTATTATGTCTTATTCTTTTAGTTTCCCTTAAGTTTATTTTTAGCTTATATGTTTTCCTCTTAGTTCATTGTACTTGCTCTTTTTCTTTAATGGAATGTTTTCTTTTTCTTATCTTTTTGCATTTTTCCAAATGGGGGACAAGTGTTTGATTTTTCCTAAATTTACTTTGAATAATAATTACACTATAATAATTACACTTATTGCAAATTCATTATCAATATCTTTATTAAACAATGGTGTATACATTAAGGAAGAGTAAAATTAAAAGTAAAATCACACATTGAAGGGCAGTTCAAAGATTCACACACTTACACTTTTAGTTATCCTTTCAAACTCAAAATAGGTTTGTCAAAGTCAAAAAAGGGGAGATTGTTGACCTTTTGCAATGATAAAACATAATCAACCTTCTTTTGATTTTAACAAACCATATTTTGATTATCTAATGAGTTTACTTTAAGTGTGTATAAGTTAGGATATCTTTGGGAAGCAAAATCATAAAGAAAAATATAATAGTTGCAACCATCATGAGCTTCATCCTGACCAAGACTTAGGTCGCGACTTCATCACTCAAGAATAAGGATTAGGATAGTGATCGTCCTAGACGAGGTCCTAACCTAGACACTACTCGAGATAAAAGTATCCTTATTAGGATCACTGGAAGCAATTTAGGACCTCAACAATTAAGAAAAAAAATTCAACCAATGCTCCTCTTGAGAACTCGTCCTAACTGAGACACCACTTGGGACATAGCCATCCCTAACTAAACTATATGCACCTAATCAAGACCTCAGTGAGTAAACACTAAAGATTTGGACAATGCTTATCTTGAGCTCTATTTTAATAGGGATAACACTCTGGACACTCATTATGAGTGGAATCCTGGCCGAGACAAAGCATGTCTCTTTCAAAATAACATTCTTGTTAGAGTGCAACTACTACTTTTATTGAACATTCTGACTAAGACTGAGGATATCTCAATCAGGACTGAGCATGTTCCTATAAAAACTTAAAATGCATTTAATGAAGCTTAAGAAGCTTAGGGATGACCTGGCTCCAATAACTATATTTTTTTATGTTGAAGTATAAAATCAATTGTTGGAACTTCATTTAACAAGTTACACACTTGGTGATTAAGCAGTTTCCTTTAAGCTTTCATTAAGCATTAAAATTCTCTTTTACTTTCTTTGTAATTTATTAGCTCTTGTGAGAGTTGGTTGTATGCTAGAATACAAACTCTTTTATTTTTTTGGATTTTAAAAAAAGAAGTGTGGTTTTATTCTTATGTGAAAGGTTGAAGGATTTGTCTATTGAATATACTTAAGAATTGGGTTGTAGAGTGATCCTAAACTCTTAATTGTAAGGTTAGAGTTAAGCATAAAACTCAAGCTTGTAAAAAAATTAATCTAAATGAATAAATATAGTGATTCAAAAATCCTAACTTGGGAGAGTTAATGGAGACATAGGTTTGTTGATAAACCAAACTCCTTAAGTGATTGTGTTCTATCTCCTTCAATCTATAATCCTTATTTGATTTTCTTAATTTCCTATTAAATTCTAAAAAGCCCTATTCACCCTCGCTCTAGGGTAATTACAATTGCTCATTACTCCATTCCTTTATAAGAATGATTACATCATTGCATTCAATAACTTTATTTGTTAGAGGACTCCAACCTTCTTCAATAATATCCTTATGCCTTTACTATCCAAAAACATTTCCATCTTATTTCTCCAATATGCATAATTGATACCATTAAAATGGAAGTCTTGTGTAGCTTGGACCATGGTTATCGATGGCGATAAGAACTTAACTTATAGAAGCCATTATCTTTTCTCCAAAATGGTTAAATCTTTAAAAATGGAGACTAAAGCTCTGATACCAAATGTAATTCCAAAAATTCTAAAAGGAGGGGTGAATTAGCTTTTTGAGCTAGATAAGAAATTTTTATTTTTCAATGAGGAACAAGATAAAAATAGAGTTGGAGCATAATGGAATGAAAAAGAAAAGTTATAAAAAGATAAAGAATTTATAGATGTTCGGCCCTCAAAACCTATATCCTCTCCTCAACCACTTGTTAAGAGTTTTAATCCACTACCAATCTACTTCAAGGTGTAGATCAAACCCTTACAAGCTTAAATCTAAGCTACCCAAGTGTTTTCCTAAGGCTCACACTCAAACCCAAGTGATAAGAACAATCCTCTTAGCTTACAAGTGTTTAAAACCTAATCTTAACTCACTCAATCTCACTATTGAGCTATTAAATGATTGTATTAAACACTCACTAGCTAATACTCAAGAACACTCTTAAGATAGCAAAAATTACAAAGAATTAAAGATGAAGGATTTAGGTGGTTGAAGATTAAATTCAAGAGTAAATGCTCAAAGATAGCTCTTAATGTGCGTGCTCAATTTCATTATATTCTTTAAGCTTATTTAGAAGTAGTATTTATACTTTCATAGAGAAAAAGAGTTGTTGGAGGTGCATTAAATACAAAAAGAGTTGTTTAACCACCAAAATAAAGAACTCTACAACTTTGTCATGACTCATGAAAAAGTCATCATTGGTCATAATAATTAGGGCGCCAAAGTAGAGTTTTGAATTCGCGCGTTTTCGTAAGTTGTAATGCTTATATCACTGGTAGTGACAATGAAGTTATGATCATAACACTAGTCATGATAAGCTTCTGAAAATTAAATTGAGATTTGATAAACAAACCTGGTCATCATTGCTCATGACATATTTTCATCACTCATGACGAGTAAGTCATGACTTCACTTTGCTCATGATGATGGCGGTGACACTGGCCATGAAAACTCTCAAGAATTTTTGAAATTTTACAAATTAAATCTCTGTAATTTTTCTTGAAAAAATTATTTTATGATTGGAATTTGTTTGTGACCACTTATAATGAAGATTCCCATCAAAATTGACCAAATATGACTTCAGCTTTTTATAAAAAATTCAATCTTTGATTTTGTACTTTAATCACCAGTTATGATGAGTCCATCACAACTCATGACAAGGTTACAAACTTAATAAAATCAAAGTGATGCCTTTTTATTGCTTAACTTGTGCAGTTATGATTATGATGGATTTATCGTAGCTTGTGTCTAGACTAGAATTTTGCAAATTTAATTAATCTAAATATAAACACTTAATCACACGGATTAAATCTAATCTTACTTAATTACTTATGACCATTAAACAATGATTGTTTTACCCCTTAAGGTTCAACATATTTAAATTAATATTATAATTTTCTATTATATAAATATTTTAAATTTATTATTAATTTACTAACATTTTATTTGAATTTTTAGAAAATTATTATTTTAATAAGTATTTTTATTCAAACATTTTAATAATTATTTTTATATATTTGTATGTTTTATATATAAATTTCAAATATTATATGTCAATATTTAAATTTGTGACCAATGTATAGGTGGTTTAACTAGATTCCCAATGAATCAAAATTCATTCCCTTTTTTTTTTTTTTGGTTAATAAGGATGTCATATGACCTAAATTTTGATGGACTACATAATAGGGGCAACCCTCTTCTTTTATCAAATATGACATAAATCAAACCCAACACCTCATGATACCCTAAGAGAGGAGTTAGCACTTAATTACTCCCTTATTAACAAAATTCATTCCTTAAATACAAGGAAAATGGTGATTCCCATTAATGAAGGAATCAATTCCCATTTTGGGTTATTTTCTCTCATGGTATGTAAATTTTTAACTAAATACCACTAAAGTATCCAACATTTTTTCATAATACAAAACTTTCTAACCTTTGATTTTGATCCCATAATAGTACCTAGAGCTATTTTTCTACCGGTGATGATGATGTGTATCGGTTCTACTGTCGATGATGGTTAACAAGCCTAACGAATTACTAGGTGGAGGGATTTGAGCAAAAACATACTCTGCCTCTAGAGAATTTTAAGATAACTTTAGAGAAGCAGTCGTTGAAAGATGAGTTGCAAGCACAAGCATCATGTACAGGCATTGCCCATGCTTTTTTTAATTGTACATGGTCGATTCTTAATTGTACATATAAGGATAAGAAAAAAAAATGCAAATTGTGGGTTTTGTAGCTATAAATAGATCATATGGCTCCAAGAGTTAGATTTTGAATTCGATCTTGAAAATGTATGTATTTTCAAGATTTTTTTTAATTGTATATATTTTAATTGTGTACATATACTTAGAGATTGAAGAGAGATGAAATCAGACAATGAACTCAAATTATCGGATTTGTTTTCTATTTTGAAGTGTATAAGAAACTAGATATATACAAATAGTATATGCATTGTATGCTATAATATAGTTGTTGTGTGTGTGTGTGTGTTTATATATATATATACACGCACACATTCAAGACATACATTTTGTAAAGATTAATTACTATAAAGATGTTTTTTATTATGTAGTTGAATTGTTTCATATTCGTATAATAAACCACAAATAAACCAAAAGTATTTGAAATTGAATAGTATAAAAACTACGTTTCCTTTAGGAAATGAGGGATGAGATTTTTTTTTGTTTTATTTGTATATAGTTTATTTGTACACATTAATAGTGTACACTTAGAGATAAAAGAGAGATGAGATTTGACAATGAGCTCAAATTATTAAAAAAAAAATTAATGTTTTGAAGTGCATAAGAAGACAAAAAATACTAGTAGTATACTTATTATATATTATAATAAAGTTGTTCATGTATATTTAATTTTTATATATTTTTTATTATCTATCTTATGAATTTTGGTGTTTAAATATAGAAAGCATATATTGTCTTTAAGACGTACAATTTGTAGAAATTAATTGTTTAGGATGATTTCTTTGATTATGTATTTTAATTGTTTCATATTTGTATAATATACCAAAGTATACTCATCGTATACTATAATATAATTATTGTTTATATATTTGTATTTTTTTTAGAAGATTTATTTGTGTATGATTATATTAATTTTCTTATTTGAATATATACATTATATATCGTATTTAAGAAAGAAAGTTTGAAAAATATTTTGTATATAGTTAAAGATTTTTGAATAAAAATATTAGAGATTTTTTCATTTGTCAAAAATAAATTAAAAAAATATATGCAAAATAAACCAAATATAAATGAAAGATATTTAATGTTTTGTTGTTGACTAAATTGTGCAACTTTATTTGGTGTAAGAAGGTCATCAGCGTTTCTTCCACAATAGACAACTACAAACAATGCGATCAATTTTATAAATTAATTAAAATTTATTCCATTTTATTAATTTTTATTTTTATTCAAAATTTATAAACATGAACATTCAAAATACACATATTTTTTACTTTTATTTTTAAAATTAAATATAAGCCATTAAATTAATTTTTAATAAGGTGTCAATTGTCTAGCATAGAGTGGAGGAAATTTGGATTTGAGAGGAGCCACTCCCTTAGAAAAGTTTTGATCTATTGTTTTTTTTTTTTTTTCATATTAATTGCATTGACAAAACTTTTTTATATATATTTGATTTCTTCTTTCTTTTTTTTTTTTTTTTTTTTTTAACAATAGAACGCATAAAAAGTATAACAAAATATAAACATTCAACGTTGTAGATCATTTGTTATATAAGAAAATATCATATGATCATTTCACAATATCAACCAAAAAAAATTAATATTATTATTATTGTTGTTGTTGCAGCAGTTGCTACTACACAAATACATACATACATGTATGTGTATATAAACATGTATGTATGTATGTATATATACATAAATGTATGTATGTGCAACAACAACAGCAACAATAATAATAACAACAACAATAATAATTATTATTATTATTGTTGATGATGTTGTTGTTGTTGCTGCTACACATATACATACATACATACATACATATATAAATATATATATATATATATATATATATATATATATATATATATATATAACCCAAAGGTCATAATAGGGGTTAAAAAACGAGAATTCATATAAATTTAAAACTCGTAGCAAGCCTAAAACATTAAATTCATACAAAATATAATCATAAATTTACTTTAGAATTAAAAAAAATTAAATCTTAAAAAGCCATCCATTGATAATTTCATAATAAAATATTTAAACATAAATGTTATAACCTGATTTTTTAAAAAATTACTTAATTAATTTTACGAAATGTAGTGTTAATAAATATCTTAAAATTTTATATATTATGGCTATTGTGTATAATTTAATTTTAGTGTTGTATATTATTATTTATTTATCTATTAATATTATTATTGTTATTATTTGTGAATAGTATTAAATTATTTTATTTTAAATATTTTAATTTATAGTGATGGATTTAATTTAAAAGTAATTACTTAATTCAAATTATTATTATTATTATTATTATTATTATTATTATTATTATATTTTAGATTTTTGTGTATTGATGTATTTTGTCTTTTCCTAACTAATTATTAAAAAAAAATAAGACATTAAATTTTTTGGGTTTCTTTGCTCTCCCCTCTCTTTTTCTTTTTCCTTTCTTTTTTTTCTTCTTCTCTGGTCTCTGCAGCGCCTCCCACACCACTGTCAGCCACCACCAACCACCACCAAGCTTCACCAACTTCACCTCTCCTCTTCCCTTCCTTCCCGCTGTCATCAGCCAGCTTCACCTTCCTTATCACCGATGAGAAATAGAAAAGCAGCAGCAATAACATTAGCGTTGAATCCGACGACGAGAGCTCATGTTTCAGGGCTCGATCAACTCCTCTTGGTCCAAGCAACCTCAATCTCAAGTCATTTTAAGATTAGAATGTCCGGTTAGTGAATTTTGCTCAAGTTTTAGTTTAGGTCAACTTGAGTTTTTTTTTTTAGCTTGATTTTGAGTGATTCATGCTTAGTTCCTTTAGAAATGTTGCTATATACATCTAGAGCGACTCAAATATATTTTTGTTTGATTTTTTTGAATTAATTGGAATTTTTGTGTTTTGGTTTTCCGACGAGTCGCTATTCCGATGACCTCATCAGAAAATTTTTATATTTTTAATAAATTTTTTAAATCATTTTGATTATAGTTTTTGAAGAAAGTATATTTAAATTGTGTTCAGATTATTTGTTACAAATTTTTGAAAGTTTATGTGAAAATTGAATTTTTGGAAAAATTAGTAAATTTTGTATTTTAATTGAATTTATTGTAAATTAGTGTGTTTTGAATAATTTTTGAATAATAAATAGTATTAAAATAATTTTTACGGATTATTTAATATTTGTAGCTAATTATTAATAATTTTTGAGATTATATTTAAATAATAACTTATTTATTATTTTTATGATGAAAATGGATTTTTACCTATTTTTATTATATAATTGAGTAATTTAAGCAATTAATTGTACTTTATGCTATTTAACTTCAAGTATTTGAAAAATGTAATTTTACTAATATTATTTAACTCTATTTGAGATTTTATTAAATTAATTTGAAAATAAATTATCTTTAATGTTTTTGTTATTCAAATAAATTTTATTGTGGTATTTTATTGATTTTTATGGATTTTAATGATTTTTAATATTTATTATTATCTTATTGGCTTTTTGTATATTTTGGTTCTCGGTTAGGCTAATTATGTAGTTCGGGGGCCCAACCCGAGAAGTTGTGCTTTTGTGAATTTTGAAGTGTGTTTGCGTGCAGGATCGACTATACTTTTAGTAGAGACATTCATTTTACAGAGGAGACTCTACCGAATTTTCAATAGAATTCTTGCAAAACGTGACATCGGGTCAATCATGAGTTTTTTATTATTGGTCAAGTCATGTCCTAGATTGAGTCACTATTTAGAATTTCTAGAAGTATAAAATTAGGAGTTCGATTCTAATAATATTATTATTTATTTATTTTCTATTTTTGCACTAAGACCGAGCCTACTGAACCAAGCCAGTCTATCTCTTTTAAAGGACCGCACAATTGTGAGTTATTATCTTATATATGCATTGCATGTAGGATACATAATTATGAGCATCCATATTTTTATAATGTATTTAAATATGAATTATTTTACTAAATGATTATGTATATGTTGATATATTTTTTGTATATATGTGACATATATGTTTGGTGTAGTTTTGGTATATATTCGGTATATTTTTGATATATACTCAGCATATATTTGGTATATCTTTCATATATATTCAATATATCTTTGATATATATTTAGTATATGTTTGGTATATAATTGATATATATTTTTTAAAAATGGATGTTGTCATGTTTAAATTATGCATTTTATTATTTTTAATAATTATACAATTTATTCAAAGGATAATAGTAGAATGTGCTACCTAGTGGGCTGTGCTAGGATTATGTATGTACTAGTGTGTTAGACTTTAGGGTTGATATCATGAGATTATTTGATTATTGAGAATTATGGTGAGAGAGTGGTGTGATTACGGGAGCTCGATTGACCTAGTGTCTCAGGGCCAATCACACTGATAGTGAGACTGTAAGAGCTAGGTTGACTTAGTGTCTCAGGGCCAGTCTACTATCCAAAAATGGAAAAGATAAATATTTTAGAATTAAGTGAGTCTGTTGGCTAGTGAGATTCAATGATTGAGATTGCATAACATTTTAGGGTTTTGCTCTTATCTTGCACCTAAAATAAATTTTTCTGCATATATTATTATATAAAAGTGGATTTTAGTATCTGTGTGATATATATATATACACACTAATGCTTGACTGTATATGACTTTAGGTTGCATGTATGTATATTATAATAATTCACTCAGTGAGGTCTGACTCCCCTCAACATTTTTTTTCAGGATCTACTGGATCAGACCTTCCTCGTAGTACAATTCACCGGACTCTTTCCTCCTTGGTTGATTTATGTAAATACTGAACTGTTGTCTTCTTATATTTTAGTAATAACTGCAGTAGTAGTGTTATTATATTAGTAGTGTATTGTATTATTGGAAACCTTGTACCCGAATATTGTACGAAGATATTTTACTGTGTTATAAAATAAAGATTTGCTTTTATATTAAATAAAGTTTTAATTCTAGCATATTTTTATATTAGCATTTCATGTCTTTTTATTTTTAGACTTGCTATGGGTTCCAGATTCAAAATAATTCTCATTCCTTAGTGCCGGTCGTGACTCCTTGGTTTGGGTTGTGACAATAAAACCCAAGGATATAACATTTATCAAGGTTACCATAGCATATACTACAAGAATATACTACTAATGTAGTGTCTATAAAGTGTAAAGGAATGGTAGTTTAAAATTTACATAAGTCAGCCGATGAAGAATGGGTATGGCAAAGAGGACTACTATGAGAGGCCTGTAGAGAGAAATCCTTAAAAAATAATTGAGGCGAATCAGACCACACTAAGTGAATTATCATTATATATATGCATGCAACCTAATGGTACAAGCAACCAAGCATCATAATAATATTTATTTTATATTTATATTTATTTAGTTTATACACATTCCATGCAAATGCTCAAACATATTATCACATCAATACAACTAAATGCAAATGGATATAGATGGACAAAGCTTGGAGGATCGGAGCAGAACCTTAAGATATATGTAACCTCAATTAATGTACCTCACTAGCCA
The DNA here is from genome assembly GCA_947683625.1 of Mallotus nudiflorus. Classification (NCBI taxonomy): domain Eukaryota; kingdom Viridiplantae; phylum Streptophyta; class Magnoliopsida; order Malpighiales; family Euphorbiaceae; genus Mallotus; species Mallotus nudiflorus. The sequence continues at coordinate 5,484,068 of CANTUR010000283.1, read as the reverse complement.
TTAGGCATTCTTGAATTCAAAATAATATTTCTCTTCTAATTTAGCAATGGACTAACTCCAAGACCCTGAAAGGTCGACCAAGCTATCGGTATGACTGGCCCTGAGACCCTGAAAGGTCAACCTCATTGTTGCAGCCATACCCCCTCTATATAAAAAATATCTCAATAAATCATTTAAATATATATCCATATCATATCATCTCTTATCAAATCAAAATTCATATCCTATCGTCTAGCATACCGGTGCGTACACAGTCCTAGTGTAGTCCACTAGGTAGCATGTTCTACTACGATCCTCCAAAAATATCGCATCATAATAACAAAAATCATATCGATATATATAAATAACATCCAGGTCAAGAACACAATATTCACATTCATATATATAAATATATAAAGGTTTAATGTAGCATAGCATACTCATTTCACATTAACAACAAAATATATGGATGCTGGGTAAGAATTTCTATATACAATGCATACATATAATAATAACTAACAGGTTGAACGTGCTCCTTGATGATGACTCGATTAGCCCTATCCTTTTGGCATAGCTCCTGGTGTGGCTATAGGAAAAATAATAAAGATAAATAGAATTAATATCCTAACCTTATACCTTCTAAATATCTAAGGAAGAGACTCCATTTAAAATACAATACTAATTAACTAAATAACTAACACATATCGATGTCACGTTTTGGGAGAAATTTGCCAAAAATTCTGCAGTCTCCTCTATAAAATGGATATTTCTCTACTAAAAGTAGAGTCATTCTTACACAAACAACATTTTTATACTCTCCATAATCCAATAACTCAAGTTGAGCCCCTAAACTACAATTTATGCCCAACCGAGTACCAATATAGATGTACATATAAAAATAATACAATTTATCAAAACTAATAACATATCATAAAATTTAATTAAGCTATTATAATTTAATTTATTTAAATAGTTGAGACATAAAGGAAATTCATTTTCAAACGTTTAATAAAATCCTCATTTAACATAACTTAAATCACAATTTAATACAATTAAAAATTGTAAAACTACCTTTAAACTTTCATAACTAAAATTTTTCTAAATATAAATGAGCTACTTAAATAATCCAAATATATAATAAAAATATCAAAGAACCCATTTGCACTTTTTAGAATAATAATAATTATTTTTCAAAATTATTTTCGATTAATTAAAAATTGCAATTTACTTATAAAATTGCTTTCATACTTTTATTATTTAAAATCAGTCTTAAATATGTTAAATAACTACAAATTTAATTAAAACTAAATAAACCATAAAATATAAATTTTCTCAAAAATTTATATGTATATTTACACATAATCCTATCAAAAATTATATCTCAAATTCTACAAATAATTTCATAAACTCCCTTTATAAAGATTAATCTACACAATTTATAGTATTTATAAAAAATATAAAACCACTCGGATCCGGAACAACAACCCAAACCTCAAAACTTGGAAATTTGAAAAAAAATAAAAAAAATATGAAAAATATATCAATAGAAAGATCTCAACTCAAATTTCACTTTTCATAACTACCACCAAGCCTAATTTTTACTCAATTAAGAGAAATTAGCCAAGAAGCCTAAAAAAAATTTACTTCAAATTGAGGTGGTTGCCAGTAAGGATTGGTTCAATTGATGGAGGGAAAATGTTGCCGAGAGGGAGACAAGTCCAATGAGACCAACAGTGATGGCTGGTGACACCGAAGGCGACGATAATGACTCTTTTTCTCTTTGGCTTGTCAAAAAATGGAAAAGGGAAAGAGAAAAAAATGGCTGGCCGAAAAGGGGACCTGTTGGCAATGTCCGACTGGTGGTGGTGGTGGCCACCAGTGGTGATGATGGCTAGTGCAGAGTTGGTGGCTGTCGGTGAGGGAGGGAAGGAAGAAAGAATAAAAGAAAAGGTAGAAAAAGAAGAAGAAGAAGAAAATTTTTTATTATAACGTAAATATAATATGAAAAGAGTCCTAGAGGGGGGTTAATAGGACTATTAAATAAAAATGAAATTAAAAGAATTCTTTACAAGATTTGAATGGAAGTTGAGAAGGAAGAATGAAGAACACAAAAATTTAAGGAGTTCAAATTGAACAACAATCATATGTCTTCACCTAACTTATCCCCAAGTTAGGATTTTCGATCATCTACAATTTTATTAATAATACTGAGATTACATAAGAGTTTTATGGCTCACTCTTATAACCTTACAACTTGAGTTTTCAAGGCTCACTCAAAAATCCAAAACCTAAGTGTTTCAATGGACAACACTTAAACTAATTCCTTTATAAATAAATCTCACTTCCCTTCTAATCTAACGCAAGATTTAAGATGAAGAGAAATTCAATTTCTAACACACAACCAACTCTCACAAGAGTTATACAAACAAAGAATTATTTAAGAGAATTTGAGAGCTCAATGAATGAGTAAGAAAGAATGAATGATAAATAAGTTTCTTAACTTCCATTCAGCTCTAGAGGTGTTTATATAGATAAAAACTCAAAAATATAGCTATTGGAGATGCAAATAATGTGTCCAAAATCTATATTTTGAATCATTGAAAGTGATGCTATCAAACAGCTATTCATGGATTGAAACCGTGATTGGCTACTCAAGACGTTTTAATTTGCCCACACTTTCTTCATAAAAGTTGTAGATATTTGAATTATCTTTCCATATCATTTTAAATAACTTAAATTGGACTTATTTAAATTAATATATGTTCAAAATACTAAGAGTTATGCAATCTGAGATGTAAACTACTGTCAGACAGCTATACCCAAGTTGAAGTCATCATTTGCTATTGAAGAAGTTTGAATTTTCCCATCCTTTCTTCATAAAATTTTTAGATATTTAAATTATATTTTCATATCATTTTAAATAATCTAAATTTTACTTCTGTAACTCAAGATATGTTGAAAATACTAAGAGCTATGCAATCTGAGATACAGACTACTATTAGATAGCTATACCCAAGTTGAAGCCATGATTTTCTATTAAATAATTTTTACTTTGCCTATACTTTCTTCATTAAAGTTATATATATTTGACTTATCTTTTTGTATCATTTTAAATCACCTAAATTGGACTTCTATAACTCAAGATATGTTCAAAATACTAAGAGTTGTGCAATCTGAAATGCATACTACTGTCAGACAGCTATACACAAGTTGAAGCCATGATTTGCTATTGAAGAAGTTTTAATTTGCCCATATTTTCTTCATGAAATTTTTAGATATTTGACTTATCTTTTCATATCATTTTAATCACTTCAATTGGACTTCTTTAGCTCAAGATATGTCTAAAATACTAAGAGTTATGCAATTTGAAATGGCAGCTACACATGTGGATTTCGACTTAATATTTGCATACCCAAATAAACTCAGATTTTGATAAGAAAGCCTAATTTAGAAAGCTTAAAATATCTAATTTCAATGCAAAGAAGATATCTTTCTCATTATAAATTTCTATGGATGTCAAAAGCCTCCTTGAATCTCGGAGGTCAAATCAGCCCAAGATAATCATACTTCATTTTAACTTCCAATGGAGTCCTAACTTATACACACTTAAAAAAACAAATTAAATGCTCAAAATTAAGTTTTTTAAGATCAAAATTAAGATTAATTATTGTTGAGGTCAACAATCTCTCCCTTTTTTATTTTAACAAACTTATTTTGAGTTTGATAAAAAATAATACAAAGTAAAGTGTATGATAATATTTGTAATAATAATAATATCAAATGAAATAAAATATATTTCTTTATTTCTCCCCCTATGAACATGGATATGATAAGAAATATAAATTTATAGATTATTCCCCTTGACAGAAAAATAAAAATAATATAAAATATAGCATGAGGGATAAAAATATGGCATTCTTATGACAAATGTATTAAAAATATAAAATATGATAACATGATCATTTAAATAAATGTTAAGCGATGTGATGAAATAATTTCAAACATATATGCATATAGTGCTACTAAAATGCATCACTTCCTATAGGAACAAAGCAAAGATACATAAAATCTTTATAAAAATATTCATGTCTTATCAAAGATCAAAACAATTCCTAAGAAGATATTAATGTCTTATCAAAGATAAAAACAATTCCTAAGAAGAAATTATACATGAATTATGCATGTATAAACATAATAATAAAATAGTATACACATGTATAGTAATGAATAACAAACTCAAATATATTTCTCCCCCTTAGTTAAAAACAAAAAGAAAAGAGAGAGATATAAAGGGAAAATGAAAACAAAAATACTCAAAATCTTTCTAAAATCTATATCATACATAATAAAGTAAGGAAAATAAGGCCTTTTTTCATATAAGATGTATGACAAAATTAGCCATAATGTTATTATGCATGCAAAAATTTAAAAAAATTTCTCCCCCTATATCAAACAAAAATATAAAATGTCACTAACATAAACACATTTGTTAAGGGAGTTTTAAAATTAAAAACAAATTAAGTACACATGTTAAAAAAATTAACTAGGTACACATGCAAACTCAAATTATCTCTCCTCCTTTGAAAAAAAGCAAAAGGAAAAAAAAAGATAAACTAAATATAAGCTAACGATTTTAAGATCAAAATCAAAATATTTATCAATCAAAGTAATCAATAAGCACAACATGATTTCATATGAAAATAGTTCAACCATCAATTAAACATAAAATCAAGATAAACTACAACCATCAATCATGCCCAGTCATGTTTAATGGAATTTAATCTCTCTTCATTGAGAGGTTTGGTGAAGATATCTACAAGTTGATTATTTGTATCAACAAATTCAAGTGAGATATCACCAATTTGAACATGATCATGCAAGAAATGATGTCTAATGTCTATATGCTTAGTTCTAGAATGCTGAATGGGATTTTTGCTAAGGTTAATAGCACTTCTATTGTCATATTTAATTGGAATGTGATCAAGTTTTACACCATAGTCTAACAACTGTTGTTTTTGCCACAAAACTTATCAACAACAAAGACTTGCTGCAATATATTTAGCTTCAACAGTGGACAAGGCAACCAAAACTTGTTTCTTGCTAAAATAAGAAACTAAATATTGTCCTAAAACTTGACAAGTTTTGAAAGTGCTTTTTCTATCTAGTGAACTACTAGTAAAGTCTGCATCAGAATAACTAATCAAGTCAAAGGATGAACTCCTGGGATACCAAAGTCCTAAACGCATTATACCACAAAGATATTTGAAAATTCTTTTGATAGCGTTCAAATGAGACTCTTTAGGAGTTTATTGAAATCTAGCATATAAGAAAGTAGCAAACATAATATCGGGTCTACTAGTAGTTAAATAAAGAAGAGATTCAATCATACCTCTAAATTTCTTTTCATCAACCGGTTTGCCATTCTCATCTTTGTTAAGTTTGGTTGTGGTGCTCATTGGAGTTTTACTTATCTCAGCTCCATCCATGCCAAATTTCTTAAGAATGTGTCTTGCATACTTGGTTTGATTGATGAAAATCCCATTTTTGCATTGCTTAATTTGTAGTCCAAGAAAGAATTTGAGTTCACCCATCATACTCATCTCAAATTCTCTTTGCATTAAATTAGAGAATTCCTCACACAAGCAATGATTAGTAACACCAGATATAATGTCATCAACATATATTTAAATAATTAATAAATCATGCTTGGATTTCTTTATGAAAATAGTTGTATAAACTTTTCCTTTAGAGAAACCTTTCTTTAATAAGAAGTTGCTCAATCTTTCATACTAAGCTCTAAGAGCTTATTTCAATCCATATAATGCTTTTGAAAGTTTAAACACATGATTTGGAGAGTTAAAATTTTTAAAACCTAGAGGTTGTTCAACATACACCTCTTCTTCAATAAAACCATTTAAAAATGCACTTTTAACATCCATTTGATAAATTTTAAAATCCATGAATGATGCAAATGCAAGTAGCATCATAATAGCTTCTAACCTTGCAATAGGGCCAAAGGTTTCATTTAATCAATGCCTTCCTCTTTATTATAACCTTTAGCTACTAGTCTAGCTTTGTTCCTAATTATGACACCTAGTTCATTCATCTTATTTCTAAACACTCATTTGGTGCATATAATAGGATGATATTTAGGTCTAGGAACCAAGGTCCAAACCTTGTTTCTTTTAAACTAATTTAACTCTTCTTGCATAGCAAGGACCCAAAATTCATCACACAAAGCATCATCAATATTTTTGGGTTCAATTTGAGAAATGAAGGCTAAATTAACAATAGACTTTAATTGAGATCTAGTAGTTACCACTTTTGTAGTGTCACATATAATGAGGTCTTAAGGGTGAGCTTTCTTGAATTGCCAATCCTTTAGAAGTTCATCCTTTAAGGTAGGTTGAGATGTCTCCTCATTTTCCTCCTTGCTTGGATCTTCAAGTTCCAAAGGTTTACTAGAATTTCCTTCTTCTGTTTCCACAATCTCATTGTCACCTACAAGATCATCAACACTACAAACATTCTTTCTAGGATCAAGGGAGTTTGATTCATCAAATACCACATGCATTAACTCTTCAACTACTAGAGTTCTTTTATTAAAGACTCTATATGCTTTACTATAAGTAGAATAGCCTAGGAAAATTCCTTTATCAGCTTTAGAATTAAATTTCCCAAGATTATCCTTGGTGTTCAATATAAAGCACTTATATCCAAATATTCTTAGATATGAGATTTTAGGTTTTCTATTGTTGCATATCTTATAAGATGTTTTATTTAAAGTTGGTCTTTTGAAAAATAAATTTGAGATATAACAAGATGTGTTAATGGCTTCCACCTAAAACTATAGAGGCAAATTATACTCATGAAGCATTGTTCTAACCATTTCTAAAGGAGTTCTATTTTTCCTTTCAACTACCTCATTTTGTTGAGGAGTTCTAGAAGATGAAAATGTATTAAAAATACCATTTTTATTACAATATTTTTTGAAAAATTCATTTTCAAATTCGGTTCCATGATCACTTCTAATAGAAGAAATATAGAAGCCTTTTTCTTTTTTAACTCTTTTTGCAAACTTTTCAAAAGCTTTAAATGCATCATTCTTATGAGCAAGGAAACATACCTATGTAAATCTAGAGTAATCATCAACCAAAACATATGCATAATGCATTCCATCGAGACTAGCAACTCTAGTTGGTCCAAATAAATCCATATGTATAAGTTCAAGTGGCCTAGAGGTGGAAATTACATTTTTTGGCTTAAATGAGGACTTGGATTGTTTTCCCTTTTAGCAAGCATCACAAGGGTTATCCTTAGTGAATTCAAGCTTAGGAAAAATCAATCACAAGTTAATTTTTACAAAGATATTTTAAAAGCTCAAAATTTGCATGTCATAACCTTCTATGCCATGTCCATATGTCATGGGAGATAAACACTAAGAATTTTATGTCTTTGTTATCAATTTTATTAAAATAAATGACATAAACATTATCTACTCTTTCACCATTAAAAATAATTTTATTTTGATTAAGACTACTAACAAAGCAATTTTTAGGATAGAAAGTTACTTTATTTCCCATATCACATAATTGACATATACTAAGCAAATTATGTTTAAGACTGTCAACAAAAAACACATGGTGTATAGATAAGGATTGAGGATTACCTATTTCTCCAATGACAATAATTTTTCCTTTTGCATTATCTCCGAAAGTAACGTGTCCTCCATCCTTAGCATCAAGTTTATTGAATTGCTCTTTGTCTCCTGTCATGTGCCTTGAACATCCACTATGGAGATACCACTTGCTTTTTGTTCTTATGGATTTCAAGCACATCCCATTTTCATTTTCCAGGCCATGAAGCAATGATTGGCCACTTCTTATTGTTCCTCTTCCTCTTCGAATTCGAAGGAATCATCCCAAGTAGCTTTGAATGCCTTCTTCTTATCTTTTGCTCCCTTGTTCTTGAATTTGAGTTTGGGACACTCACTTTTAATATGTCCCAATTTCTTGCATTTATAGTAAGCAACCTCCTTAGTTTTCTTCTTCCCATCTCCTTTGAACTTCTTATTGAAGTCCCTTATTCTTAAGAAGTTTTTCTTTCTCAAAAAATTCTTGAAGGTCCTAGTGAGCATGGCAATGTCACCATTTTCATCACTAGAATCTTTGATACTTTCCTTTTCATTATCTTCTTGAAGAGATTTTAGAGCAATGCTCTTTTTCTTTTCTTCTTTCTCATTTTATTCTTCACCTCTTTGCTTGATAGTGAGCTCATGTGTTAAGAGCTTACCAATTAGCACATCGATTGATTAAGTGGAGAGGTCTTGAGCTTCCTCAGTTGAAGTAACATGAGATTCCCAATCCTTCTTAGGTAGGATTCTTAGAATCTAATTGTTTACCTCTTCCTTAGATAAATGTTTTCCAAGTTTTTTTTAGGGTTATGAGGAGAGCATTGAGACAGTTTATCATCTCCATTATTGATTCATGAGGCTTCATTTTGAAGAGTTCATATTCATACATATGAACTTAAACCTCTTTGCTTCTTACTTGAATGTTCCCTTCATAATGGTTTTCTAAGCTCTCTTACATTTCTTTGGCTGACATACAATATTGAAGCTTGCCTCCTTCTTCTCTTGTCATTAAAGAGACTAGAGTAATCATAGCTTTTTAATTTTTTTGATTTTCTTCCTTTTAATCAATACTCCATTGGCTTCTTATAAGAGTAGTTACCATACCATCAATGATAGTTGTAGGTGGTTCCCACCCTCTTAGGATAATGTCCCAAAGTTTGATGGAATCACAATTAAGATATAATTCCATTTTGAATTTCTAATATGGATAGTCACTACCATCAAAGAATGGTCTAAGAGAAGAGATGTTTTGTGATTCACTCCCTATGATCTTGTATTCTAGTAATGAAGTACCTAGAATTCAAGCTCTGATACCAATTGAAAATGTTTATAGGTCATACCCGACCTATATCACCTTTTAATGGTACCTATCAAACTAGTTGGCCATTGTCTCCACTAATGCGCCAACACCAATGAGCGGAGAGCCCTGCTTCGATGACACATTCACAAGTGAGAGTTCTTAATGGTGCTCTACCCTAATCAATGGTAAGGGACAACTAGCTTTGATACTAATTGAAAAGAGTCCTAGAGGTGGGGGTGATTAAGACTATCAAATAAAAATAAGAAATTAAAAGAATTCTTTGCAAGATTTGAATGGAAGTTGAGAAAGAAGAATGAAGAACACAAAAAATTAAGAATTTTGGATTCAACAGTAATCCCACATCTCCACTTAACTTCTCCCCAATTTAGGATTTTCAATCCCCCATAATCTTATTCACAAGATTGAGATTACACAAGAGTTTTATGACTCACTCTTATAACCTTACAACTTGAGTTTTCAAGGCTCACTCAAAAAACCAAAACCCAAGTGTCTCAATGGACAAAACTTAAGCCAATTCCTTTAGAAATAAATCTCACTTCCCTTCTAATCTAACCTAAGATTTAAGATGAAGAGAAATTCTATTTCTAACACACAACCAACTCTCACAAGAGTTATACAAACAAAGAATTGTTTAAGAGAATTTGAGAGCTCAATGAATGCTTAAGAAAGAATGAATGATAAATAAGTTTTTTAACTTCTATTCAGCTCTAGAGGTGTTTACATAGATAAAAACACAAAAATATAGCTGTTGGAGGTGGTAATAATGTGTCCAATGTCTATATTTTGAATCATTAAAAGTGATGATGTTAGACAACTATTCTTGGATTGAAATCGTGATTGGCTACCTAAAACTCTTAATTTTTCCAACATTTTCTTCATAAAAGCTATAGATATTTGAATTAGATTTCTATATAATTTTGAATCACCTAAATTGGACTTCTGTAACTTAAGATATGTCCAAAATACTAAGAGTTATGCAATCTGAGATGCAGACTACTATTGGACAACTATACCCAATTTAAAGCCATGATTTTCTATTGAATAATTTTTAATTTGCCTATACTTTCTTCATTAACATTGTATAAATTTTACTTATCTTTTCATACCATTTTAAATCACCTAAATTGGACTTTTGTAACTCAAGATATGTCTAAAATATTAAAAGATATGCAATCTGAGATGCAGACTACTGTTAGACAACTATACCCACATTGAAGCCGTGACTTGCTATTGAAGAAGTTTAACTTTTCCCATAATTTCTTCATGAAATTTTTAGATATTTGACTTATTTTTCTATCATTTTAAATCACCTAAATTGGACTTCTTTAACTTAAGATATGTCCAAAATACTAAAAGCTATGCAATCTGAAATGCAGACTACTATCAGACAGCTATACACAAGTTGAAGCCGTGCTTTTCTATTGAAAAGTTTGAATTTGCCCATAATTTTTTCACGAAATTTTTATATATTTGACTTATATTTTCATATCATTTTGAATCACTTCAATTGGACTTATGTAGCTCAAGATATGTCTAAAATACTAAGAATTGTACAATTTGAAATGGTAGCTACATACATAGATTTTAACTTACTATTTGCATACCCAAATGAACTCAAATTTTGACAAGAAAGCCCAATTCATAAAGCTTAAAGTGTCTACTTCAAATATTAAGAACATAACTTTCTCATTATAAAACTCTAAGGATATCAAAGCCTCCTTGAATCTCAGAGGTCGAATCAGCCCAAGATAATCATACCTCATTTTAACTTCCAATGGAGTCCTAACTTATACACACTTAAACAAACAAATTACATACTCAAAATTAAGTTTTTTAAGATCAAAATTAAGATTGATTATTGCTAAGGTCAACATAATATATTTAAAATAAAGATTCCTCCCACTTATATATATATATATATATATATATATATATATATATATCATGCTCTTAAGACAATTATTATAATTAACTTAAATACTCATTTAACAATAATTTAATAAAAAAAATAATATTTGACACTTAAGAATCCATAATTGTAATGACATGTATTCTTAATTATTAAACTAAATATGAATTTTAAAGTGTTAAATATTATTTTTATGGAATTATTGTTAAATGAGTATTTTAGTAAATTTATTGATTATTAAGAGTACATTTTATCTATATGTATATTTATGTGTATAAATATTTGGGAGGAGTTTTATTATTATTATTATATATGTATATAACAAAATAAGGCTTTTTTTTTCTTTTTTTTCTTCTTCTTCCTCTCTCCATTCCTTCCCTACTTGACACCATTGCCACCCTCACTGCCAGCACCACCCAGCCACCATCGGATAGCCCCACGTCATCGCTCAGCTCCTCCTCCTTCCTCCTTCCTCCTTCTTCCTCCTCCTTTCTCTTTCCTTCTCAGTTTTCTTCTCCTTTGCCGAATTAGGAAGGAGCTTGCCGGCATCGACTCCAGCCACCCCTGGACGTGCCACCAGTGTCATTTGAATCCTCTCCTCTTGTGTTTTATTTCCCCCAAGTCAATTTGACAGGGTAACATTGGGAACAACTCCAATTTTGGGTAATTTGATTTTAAGGTTTTATGTTTAATTTGTTGAATTGAGTTTGAATTCAGTTAAATTGGATTATGTTGTAGTTATATGAAATGACATTGAGGTTGAGATCTTGCTAAATATGATTTTTATTTATTTTTCTATATTTTTGGAAATTTTTGGGCATTTGGTTACTGTTTATTTTATTGTTCTGAGCTCGGGAATTTTTTATATTTTTAATAAATTCTATTAATTAGGTAGAGTAAACTTTGTGAAGGAAGTTTTGTGAAATTCTTTATAGAATTTAAGTTCTAAATTTTTAAAAGTTATGTTTAAATATGTATTTTTGGAAAAATTATTAGAAATTAGTAAATTATTTCATTTTAATTAAATTATTGTTATTTATTCTGTTTTAGATTATTTTTGAATAATAAAATTATGAAAATTTTTTTATAATTAATTTTCAATTATTGGTTAATTAGAAGTAATTTTGGGGAAAATAAATGAATAATAAATTTATTTATTATTTTCAAGCTTAGATGAGTCTTGTATTATTTTTATGATATAATTGAGTGATTTTAATAGTTATTTATAATTAATGTTAATTTGGTTGTAAAAATGAAAATTTGATTTCCATTAGCGATATTTTATTTATAAACAAGAATTTTTATTATTTATTTGGAAATAAATTATTTTATGTTTTTATTATATGAATAAATTAAAATTTGGTGGTAAACTAAATTTTTGTGATATATTGGGATTTGAGAAAAAAATTATATTATTTTTATATGTGTTATTGTGCTCATTCTCGATTAAGCATAATGTGTAGTTTGGGGGTTCAACTCAAGATGTGGAGTTGTTGGTAGTATTGAAGTGCAGTTTTGTGTAGGAATGACTTTACTTTTAGTAGAAAGATGTTTGTTTTATAGAGGAGACTCTACTAAATTTTTAGTAGATTTCTCAAAAAATATGACATCAGGTTTGTGTTGAGTTTTGAGTTTTATTATATTCGTGTCTTAGATCGAGTTTTCCATAGAAATATAGAATGTTTAAGGTTAGGATTTTTAATCCTCATTATTTTTATTATTTTCCTATAGCCGCACTGAGAGTAAAGCCTTTAAGTAGGGGCCAATCGAGTCAGTATCGAGGAGCACATCCTAACTATGAGTTATTATTATATGTATGCATTGCATGTAGAAAATATTATTGGCATCCATATTTTGAATAAATATGAATTTTATTTTGTTATATTGCATTAAATGTTAATTGTTATTGTTATTATATATATGTTTTCATATATATAAAGGCATATGTTTATTTTAAGATGATTTTATCATTTTATTTTTGATATAATGTTTTGGATAGTCGTCGAATATGCTACTTAGTGGGCTACACTAAGACTATTGTGCAACAGTACCCTAATTGTTAGGTTATGACATGTTGATTGATATGATATTATATGGTCTAAGATACGGATAAATGATTATTGAAATTTGTACATAGAGAGTGGTATGGCTATGGGAGCTTGATTGACCTCTAGTGTCTTGGGGCTACTCATGCCGATAGAAGGACTACAATAGCTCAGTTGACCTTTCTATGTCTCGAGGCCAATCCACTACCAAATTGGAAAAGGAAATATTTTTTTATTCAAGAAAGTCTATTCATTAGTGAGGTATAGTAATTGAGGTTACAAAATTTGTAAGGTTCTGCTCCGATCCTCCACTTATTTTTTTACTTACTTCATTATTATGAAAAATTGCTTTGATCGTCTACATAAAAATGCGTGTATAAATTAAATAAATATAAATATAAATATATAAACATTATATTGGTGCTTGGTTGCTTGTATGCTTAGGTTGCATGCATATATATAATAATAATTGACTCATTAAGGTCTAATCCCACTTAATTATATTTTTTAGGATTCCTTTCTACAAACCTCCCCCATTTATCCTCTACGCCAGACCCTTTCTTCACCAGCTAATTTATGTAAATTTTAAACTATCACTTCCTTTGTATTTATTAGAAGCTGCAATAGTAGTATGTACCTATTGTAGTTTGTTATGTTGAGTTAACAATGGTTGTGTACTCGAATATTTGTAAAAATATTTTATTATGATATGATATGGAAAGATTTCTTATGCTTTAAAAAGTTTTAATTCTTTGGTATATTTATGATTGTGTTTGGTGTGAACTAATGTTTTAGGCTTGCTATGGGTTTTAGATTCATGCGAATTCTCATTCCCTAGCATTGGTCATGACTCCTAGGTTTGGGCCATGACAAAGTTGGTATCAGAGCCTAAGTTTAGTATTGTGTGACCTAGGTTAGTAGAGTTTGAGTTTTCTTTGAAACTATTGTAGCAATTAGGTTCAATTATATCCTTGAATAGTCTTCCTTGCTTTTAGATTTTCGTATAACTGTTAGGATATTTGTTGTTATATGAATCATATGTTTTCTTTTCTTTTCTTTCAGAATAAGGAGAGTTCAAGTAACTCCATTGATTACTAAAATTGAAGATGGAGAGTCTTACCAGGATAAGATTCTACCCCATGTGCCGCTAGCTAGGCACAAGGGTAAATGTAGAGGTAGACCTAGAGGCAACATTATTTTATGCCATAGTTAGCAGGATTTCTTTTGATGGGACTTCAGACTCGCTAGATTTTCTTCATATGATTGAGTCATGGACTCAGACTGCACATACTGAGTATTAGAGGATACTCATTGTCGAGTTATTAGTTGAGGGGCTAGCGTTGGATTGGTTTGTTCAGGTGATTTAGCCCCATATGACTACACTCACTTAGGCTCAGTTCAGAGAGCAGTTTATGAGACAATTTTGCCCAGAGCCGATGAGGATAAGTTATAGACTCCAGTTGACCAATATTTTAAGAGGTAATAGGTCAGTAAAGGAGTATACTAGAAAGTTTCTTAGATTATCAAAATATTTTGAGGATATGATGACGGACTTATACTTCACCATCACTACTTATGTCATTGGTTTGGGTTTTGAATTCATTGGGATGCCTACTACAATAGGCTTAACTCTTGAGTTAATGACTACGTTTGCCAAAGAGATTGAGCTCAGGCTTATCAAGCAAGGTGTTATGCTTGACTACTATTAGATTAGAGGTGCTGGAGCAAGAGGATAACAAGGTACTCCATATGCAACATTTCATATAGGCTTCAACAGTCAGCCCAAAGGATCTATTAAGCAGGGCTAGAGACCTCAACACAGGATTCATAGGAGTATCAGACATGGCCATAGTGGAGCTTGCAAACCTGTCAAATTTAGTTCAAGTTCTACTAGCAGTAGTAGTGGTCAGAGCTCAAGATATATAAGCATAGGATCTACAGCCAGTGCTTGTGAAACATATGGGAGAGTCCATTAGGGATAATGCTTTATGGCTCAAGAAGCATGTTTTAAATATGGTCAGACTGGGCATTTTGCTAGATCATGCCCTTATTCTAGTTTTCAACAGTAGTTCCCTTAATTGTCTTTATTTAGTGTAGCTCCAACTCAATTTCAGCCACCGCCATTTCAATACCCAAGAACCTCTCAGCTTTTAGCCTAGCTGGGGTGAGGTAGAGGAGGTAGAGGTAGTGTTAGAGGATATGGGCAAGCTTCTACTAGTCATCAGAGAGGTAAAGGATAGGCCAAAGTTTTCACTCTCACACAACATGATGCTTAGGCATCCAATGCAATGGTAGTAGGTACACACATTGTATGTTATCTTGATGCTAGAGTTTTGATTGATCCAAGTGCTACCCATTCCTTTGTATCTCCTTTTTTACTTCAAAATCGAGTTGGCAAGCTATGAGGATGGCAATTCCTTTATCGGTTACTACACATCTAAGTGATTTATTAGACATCAATGTTATTCTTCTTGGGTGTCCAGTGTTGGTAGGAGGCAAAGAGTTGCCAGTAGACTTGGTGTTACTAGATATGATGGACTTTGATGTAATCATGGGAATGGATTAGTTGTCTCAACATTATGCAACGATGGATTGTTATAGCAAAGAGGTAATTTTCAAAATTTTGGGTGGGTGATAAGAGTTCTACACCTCAGAATCTTATCTCCATTATTACATCAAGAAAGATAATGAGAAAAGGGTGTCAAGGATACTTAGCTTTGGTCAGGGATACAACAATATAACAGATATCCATCTCAGATGTTCTTGTACCATGTGAATTTCCTAATGAATTGCTAGGTTTACCACCTTATAGGGAGATAGAATTTTGCATTGATGTGGTTCTAAACACAACTCCTATCTCTATGCCACCTTATAGGATGGATCTTGCTGAGTTAAAACAGTTAAAGGAGCAGTTGTTAGAGTTATTGGATAAAGGTTTCATAAGACCCAACACTTCTCCTTGGGGTGTACTAGTCTTGTTTGTGAAGAAGAAGGATGGCACACTTAGACCGTGCATTGATTATAAAGAATTGAACAAGGTGATTATCAAGAATAAGTATCCCTTTCTGATGATAGATGATTTATTCGATAAGCTTCAGGGTGTACAGTTCTTCTCTAAGATTGACTTGAGGTCGAGATATCATCAGTTATGGATCAAAGAAGCTAACATTCCTAAAATGCCATTTTGTACTATATATGACCATGAGTTTATGGTGATGTCCTTCATATTAACTAATGCACCAACAAATTTTATGGATATGATGAATAAGATGTTCAAACCATTTATGGATCAGTTTGTAGTGGTATTCATTGATGATAAACTGGTGTATTCAAAGAGCATATGTATCGCTTGAGGACAATGCTACAGACACTAAAGGAGCATCAGCTTTATGCTAAGTTCTCAAAGTGTGATTTTTGGCTCGAAAGTATGGCATTCCTTAGGCATATAGTGTCTAAGGATAACATTCAAGTTGATCCACAAAAGATTGAGGCAGTATCTAAATGGCCTAGAACAACATCAATTATAGAGATTCATATTTTCATGGGTTTGGCAAGATATTATTGGAGGTTTATTTAGGATTTTTTAAGGATTGCAACACCTATGACCTACCTAACTCAGAAGAATGTGAAGTTCATATGGTCAGAAGCGTATAAGAATAGTTTTCAACTACTAAAGGAGAAGTTACTACAACCTCAGTGTTAACTTTACCTAATAGAGAAGATAAGTTCACCGTGTACTATGATGCTTCTAGAGTTGGCCTAGGTGTGTATTGATGTAGAATGGTAAGGTAGTGGCTTATACTTCCAAACAATTAAAGAAGCATGAGCATAACTATCCTACTCATAACCTAAAGATGGTCATCGTTATCTTTGCTCTCATGATTTGGAGGCATTATCTATATAGGGTGACATGCAAAATTTACACTAATCACAAAAGTCTAAAGTATATCTTTTAGTAAAGAGATATGAATCTCAGACAAAGAAGATAGCTAGAACTTTTGAAAGATTATGATTGTGATATCTTGTACCACCTAGGCAAGGCTAATGTGGTAGAAAATGCCTTGAGTAGGAAGTCCTTAGGTAGTCTTGCTTAATTAGTGTAGAAAGGAGACCTTTGATCCAAGAGATGCACAAGTTAATGGACCAAGGGTTGATGATGAAGATAACCAAGTCAAGAGGATTGTTAGGTCAGTTCAGAGTTAGATTGATATTAAGGGATAGGATCAAAGCAGCTCAGAGCTGAGATTCTGATTTGGTAGAGCTTATGCAGAGAGTCCATAAAGGAAAGTTCACTGATTTTAATCTCAATGATAAAGGTGTTCTATGGATTAGTAGAAGATTGTGTGTTCCTGATGTGGACAATTTAAGAGAAGAGATTTTGAAAGAAGCTCATTATGCAGCTTATAGTGTCCATTCTAATTCGACTAAGATGTACCACAATATAAAGGATCTTTATTAGTGGGATCAAATGAAGAAAGATGTAGCAGAGTTTGTTTCTAAGTGGTTGACATGTTAGCAAGTGAAAGTAGAGCATAAAAAACCTTCTAGAAAACTTCAGCCTCTTCCAATTCCTAAATGGAAATAGGAGAGAGTCACCATGGATTTTGTGACAGGGTTGCCTCATTTAGAGGGTGGATATGATTTCATATAGGTGATAATAGACAGGTTAACCAAATCAACTCACTTTTTGTCAGTTAAAGCTACTTATCCAGTGGATAAATTAGCTAAGTTATACATCAAGCATATTATGTGTCTTCATGGGGTGCCTATTTCTATTATTTTAGATAGAGGTTCAGTGTTTACCTCTCGATTTTGGCAAAATTTATAAGAAAAAATGGGTACCAGGCTCGATTTTAGTACTGCTTTTCATCCTAAGATGGATGGTCAATTTAAGAGAACGATCCAAACACTTGAAGATATGTTGAGAATGTGTGTAATAAATCTTAGAGGCAGTTAGGATGATATGCATTTGGTAGAGTTTTCTTATAACAACAACTACCATAACAGTAATGAGATGGCACCATATGAAGCTCTGTATGGAAGGAAATGTAGATCCCCTTTGTGTTGGAATGAAATTGGAGAAAGAGAGCTAACTAGACCATAAATTATTTAGGGTGCATCTGAGAAAGTTACTTTCATCATAAAAAGATTGAAAATGGCAGCTAGCAGGTAGAAGAGTTATGTAGACCTGAAGCGCAAAGATATGGAATTTGAAATTGGGGATTATGTATTTTTTAAGGTGTCACCAATGAAAGGTGTTATGAGAATTGGCAAGAAGGGAAAGTTGGCACTGAGGTACATAAGGCCTTTTGAGATTTTAAAGAGAGTTGGCATGGTTACATATAAGTTGGCTTTGCCTCCGAATTTTTCTCAAGTGCATCCAGTGTTCCATATTTCGATGCTCATGAAGTATATTTCAGATCCTTCATATGTATTGCAATCCTAGAGTGTGGAAGTGAATGAAGATTTGACGTATAAGGAAGAACCAATTATAATTGTTGACTATCAAGCTCGTCAGTTACATTCTAAATAGATTCTTATGGTCAAAGTCTTGTGGAGGAACAACAATATGGAAGAGCACACGTAGAAGACTTGGGCAGACATGCAGGTGGCATATCCATATCTTTTTCCTTGATGAAACTTTGTACTCCTTTCTATTTGTTAAAATTTAAGGATGAATTTTTATAAGAGGGGAAGATTGTAATGACCTGTATTTTTAATTATTAAATTAAATATGGATTTTAAAGTGTTAAATATTATTTTTATGGAATTATTGTTAAATGAGTATTCTAGTAAATTTATTGATTATTAAGAGTATATTTTATATATATGTATATTTATGTATATAAATATCTAGAAGGAGTTATTATTATTATTATTATTATTATTATTATTATTATTATTATTATTATTATTATTATATAAAAATATTTGGCTTCTTCTTTTCTTCTTCTTCTTCTTTTCTTCCAGCCTCCCTTCCTTCCCCACCCGACACCAACACCACCCTCACTGCCAGCACCACCCAGCCACCGCTGAACAGCCCCACATTACTGCTCAACTTCTCCTCCCTCCTCCTCCTCCTCCTTTCTCTTTCCTTCTCGATTTTTCTCTCCTTCGCCGGATTGGGAAAAAGCTCATCGACGTCAACTCCGGCTACCCCTATACGTGCTACTAGTGTCATTTGAATCCTCTCCTCCGGGGTTTCATTTCCCCCAAGTCAATTTGACTAAGTAACAACAGGAACAACTTCAATTTTGGGTATGATTTTAAAGTTTTATTTTTAATTTGTTGAATTAAGTTTGACTTCGGTTAAATTGGACTATGTTGTAGTTATATGAAATGACATTGAGATTGAGATCTTGCTAAATATTATTTTTATTTATTTTTTTATATTTTTGAAATTTTTTGGGCATTTGATTTCTATTTTGAGCTTGGGAAATTTTTATATTTTTAATAAATTCTATTAATTATGTAGAGTAAACTTTGTGAAGGAAGTTTTGTGAAATTCTTTATAGAATTTTAAGTTATGACTTTTTAAAAGTTATGTTTAAACATGTGTTTTTGAAAAAATTATTAGAAATTAGTAAATTATTTCATTTTAATTAAATTATTGTTATTTATTCTAATTTAGATTATTTTTAAAAATAAAAGTATGAAAAATATTTTTTTTATAATTAATTTTCAATTATTGGTTAATTAGAAGTAATTTTGGGGAAAATAAATGAATAATAAATTTATTTATTATTTTCCAGCTTAGATGAGTCTTTTATTATTTTTATGGTATAATTGAATGATTTTAATAATTATTTATAATTAATGTTAATTTGGTTGTGAATGAAAATTTGATTACCATTAGTGATATTTTATTTATAAACAAGAATTATTATTATTTATTTGGAAATAAATTCTTTTACATTTTTATTATATGAATAAATTAAATTTTGGTAGTAATATTATCATTATTATTATTATATAGGTAGAGTTTAGAGCGCGCCTAAGTGCTTGGCCACCACGGCTTTGTGTGGGCTTGAGGCCTACTAGGAAATACAAAATAGGTCATAAAGCCTACTTGGTGATGGAGTGGCCACCTGGATAAAAAATGAGACACACTGTACAATAACTGGATCCTATGGAGGTTCCTATAAGCCATCATCAGATATCGATTTGAAAACTAGGTATAGGCATTTGAATGTCCACCTAACCTTGCAGTTGGCCTTTGTTTATATTTTGTAATTTATTACCCTTAATTATTCAATGATTTCTTTGTTATCATACGGGTTACAAATTCCTTTAAAAAATTGTTGCATTTTATAATTAGGCCCGAATTTGCACATTGATTAGATTCATGCGACTAGTCCCAATATTCACCACGAATAGAAAAAAATTATAATTTACAATATACACTCCAAATCAAGTGGGAAAGGGATTAAGGATTACAATGCTTAGGGAAAATAAAAGTATAATAAACAGAAGATATACTAAAAATAAACTACTTTATTTAAGTAAAACCTCTCACGGACTAATTAATGGGATAAGTACTTGATGATTATAAATCACCAACGAATCCCTACAACAGGAAAAATGTTAATTCCTTAAAATACATAGAGATCTTACATAAAAATCCATAAAATTAACTTAAGAAACTATTAAGTAAGCAAAGGTGCAAAGCCACAAAAGGTAAATGTTAAACTTTGAGTTTGAACGATGTTGTGGGGATCATACGAAATAGACTTGAGTACTTAAGACCTATACATGCATGGGAATGCTACATAATACACAAAAATGAGACAAAATAGTATGAAACCCAATCAGAGAGGCGAACACCTGATGAATAGTCTCAAACTAGCAAATCTTTCATTTCAAGTAAAGATATACTATTAAAAACTAGCTAAATGCAAAATTGCACCTAACACTCAAGGAATCATAGTAACGGCAAGACACATTACAAATAATACACAAGGAAATAAATACACGAATTAGTAAACCGATAAACTAGAGATTGTGCAAACAAGTAAGGGGATCATTCAAATCTATATGTTAAGCTTGAAAAGAATTGATATAATAACAGAAGGATGAGCTTTCAAAATGTTAGCCCTTACAAATGAATAGAAATGTTGATCTTCTTTTTGAATGCAAGCTTCTTCCCTTCTCTTTCTCTCAAGAAAGTCAACCTCTAGGCTTTTCTCCTCTTAAAACCTTCTTGGTCACTTTTTCCCCCAAAGCTCCCTTTTCTCTCAAACTCCCCTCTTTTTAAGTCTTTTTTTTCCTAAAAAATGCCAAAAGTCCTTTTTTCTTTCTTTTTCTCCTTTTATTTACTCCCCTAGTCCATACCCCTACCACTATCCTCCATCATTGTATTTTCTAGCCTCTTTCTTCTCCCAAGGATTTCTTTTTCATACCAACGGTTGGGTTACATAGAAGGTGGGCCCACCAAGTTGGCTGTCATGGTCACCTCTGCATTTAATGTAGAGGCAAGTGGATACCATAGAGACAGCACCTCTACAATGAGGTGATTACCTCTTCAGCTACTACTATAGAGGCAATTGCCTCTGTTCTCTAGCTTGCCCTATACTGGGCCTAGGCAATTTGGACTAGTTTTGGAAGGATTATGGGCTTGTTTATAGGTTTCTAGCCCTCGGGCTCATTTTGGAGAAGATTTAGAGTTTCTTTCTTACATTCAAGTCTTACATTTCTCGTCATCAAGCTCTGTTGTAGGCCAAGGAAATCAAGTATCCGCAGTTTTCCCTCTATCATGGGCCGATCAAACCGGGTGTCTACAGTTTTTCCCCTGATTTTTTAAAAAACCAAATGCATGCAATGACAATTTTTTAAAAAATCACACTCAAAACATAACAAAAGAAAATGATAAACAACACACTTGGCTCTTGAGTTGCACTCGAGAGATGAATTCTTCAAGCTTGAAATGTGACCGTGTTCCTCGAGTTTTCTAGGCCCAATCAGCCACTCATTAATATTTGGTAACTTGTCTAAAAATGATAATCCTATGGTTTTCTTGGCCTAATACATTACTTAACTGAAAACCAGACTCTCAAGTTTTCCTAGCCCGATTGTCACTCAATTGAAGCACAGACTCTCAAGTGTTCCTGGCCTGATTCTCACTCAACTGACATAAAGACTCTCAAGCTTTCCTGGCTCGATTGTCACTCGACAAAGACTCTTAAGTTTTCTTGGCTCGATTGTCACTCGATAAAGACTCTCAAATTTTCTGGCCCGATACATCACTTAACTGAAAACTAGACTCTCAGGTTTTCTTAGCCTGATTATCACTCAACTAATGCACAGAATCTCAAATTTTCTTAGTCCGATTGTCACTCAATTGACATAAATACTCTCAAGTTTTCCTGGCTCGATTTTCACTCAACAAAGACTCTCAAGTTTCCCTAGCTCGATCGTTACTCAACTGAAGTATGAACTTTAGGGATACAACTTAAACGGTCCTTCCTTAGTCACGAGCTTCAGGGATACAACCTGAATAACCTTTCTTTTGATTATGAGCTTCAAGGATACAACTCGAACATCCTTTCTCAACTACGAGCTTTGGGGATACAACCTAAACAACCCTTACAATCCTTGGGTTTTATTGGCCTAATACATTTTTCAATTTAAAAATAAATTAACTAGAGTACTTTCATCTAACAACCTTGATTCTAAAGATGCATATGAGGAAATTCTTTCCATCATTATCACCATTTTTTATTTTTTATTTTTTTCAAAAGACCTAACTTAAATCGTCCTTTCCACTATAAAAATACACTTTTCTTTTCTCTTTCTTTTCTTTTTCTTTTTTTCCTCTCCTTTTTTCCTTCTCTTTTTTTCTTTTCCTTCTTCCTTCTCGTGCATGTACTCTTTCAAAAATGGATGATGAGAGGACACTACCCATGTCTGAATGGGACCGGATTCCCCTTTCTGTAAATGCCCCATGTAGCCTTGAATTTTCAAATGGAGATTTCATTCCCCTCTTGGTAGATTTGAGGAGCCATATTTATTCTTTGGCATCCGGAGAGGTTAGTTTTCAAATCTTTCTCATTTTCCTATAAATTGCATTAGGTTAGATTATATTTGTATCCATTTATCATTTATGATTGAAAATTGAATTAGATTGATCATGCATTTATGATTTTAAGATACAAAAAAAGAAAAGAAAAACCATTTGTTGTCATTTGTTACACAAAGGCAATCGCTTCTTCGTTGGGGCAATGACCTCTTTATGGAGCGATCGCCTCATGAAAAGATTCGATCACCTCTACGACAACATGCAAAGTATAGCCTCATGTGCAGGGGTGATCGCCTCTTTCATGAGGTGCTACGCCTCTGTGATAGGTTGAACCAAACCATTTTCAATTATTGGACCATGTTTACTTCAAAAATAACAAAATTAAGAGATATTTATTCAACTTCCCTGATTCTCATTCCTTCTCTTTTATAGCATGATGCACAGGAATTCAAGGGCACTAAAAAACTTCCATGGGGCCTGAGTTTTCTATAATGACTTGACTGACAACCAGAAGGAATTGATCCAAGACACTAGATTCGAGGATTTCATATTTTTGCTTCCTTTAGAGTAGGGTTGGTAGACTATCAGCCACTCCATATGCTGATGGAGAGGTGGTTTAACATGACACGCACCTTCCACCTTCCATTTGGGGAGCTCACTTTAGATCTCGTCTTTCTCACTACCATCACCGGGATCATGTATGATGGAGATCATGTTCCCCTTGACGTGAGTCTTCACTAGCTAACACTAGACAAGGTTGCCTACATTGAGTGTCTTCTAGGTATGGTCCTGGACATAAAAGGCACCCATACCTTTAAGCTTAATTCGATCTAAATCTTTTATACCCAGGATAGAGCTACGACAATGGTCACTCCTCGTGAGATAGACCAAGTTGTACAAGCTTTTCTAATTTACCTTCTCGACACCATTTTCTTTGCTAACACTGCCAGCTCGATAGATCTGATATTCATGTTGCCTCTCTAAGACTTGGATCAGGTGTCTTCATTTAATTGGGGCAGCTATGCCCTGGCCTTCTTGTACCAAAGCATGGGTGAGGTGGTCTGTGGGGCCAAGAGATTCTATAACTTTTGGAATGTTGTATTGGTAAGTTCCACGTCCCTCTCTTCTTGAGTCATTTCAACATTTGCTCACTAATATGTACTATCCCTCTTTCTTTTATAGATTTTAGACCTAGAGCTAGAGCTGCTCATTGATGTGTTATAAGTAGGGAATGATTTCCCCACCATCAGCAGGTGGGGTGGTAACTATGTTCTGAAGAGACATCTAGCCAAAGTACATATTCACCAACAATATCTGAACTCTCAGTTGAAGGATACGGTACCTACAATGCTCATATTACATGTTAGTAATTTTGAAAATTTTACCTACTTATCTATTGATACTTCCATTGTAGATTTAGAATGATTTATGGAGTCTTGAGGGTGGATGGAACATGGAGATGACTTGTTCCAGACCGTTAGCTCGGAGGAGGGTCATGCTTTATGATTTTCTCTCATTTTCAGGCTGTAGTAACCAGACCTACACCCTATGCTAGACCTTAAGTGTGAGAGAGAGAGCCTCTGAGATGTCGTATGGATTTGAGCAGAGAGGGGACTTTGACTGCGACTGAGGAGATGAGACGCCCCACCACCTTTAGCTCCTAGTTTATCACTAGTAGTTTTACTCACACCCCCAACTATTTAGCTCATTGATGGGTTCCTCCCAAGGAGTTATCTTGTCAGTCTTGAATTTAGACGAGGAGCTCACTAATGATGTAAAACTGCAAGCGCACAATATTGCCGAGTAGTATAAAAAATATCGTTCGCATGGGGACTCACTCTAATCACCTATTAACCTAATTCTTTATTGTCTAAGGCTTTCATATATGGAATTTTTAAAGAAAATTAAATAGCAATTAAATAAATTTATAAATAAAAATAAATTCTTAAAGTGAAGGAATAAACAATTAGTGAATGTAATGGTTAGGAATTGAATCTTTTTACAATCCTTAATTAACCTTAATTAATAAACCTACTAGTCTTGCAAATCCCTGGTAATTCTAATTTATTGATTAATCTCTCTCAAGTATCAACCAATTTTAATTCATAACCTTCAAATAAGAACATTGAATCCCAACTCTCGTTGTAAACTCAATCCCCTAAATCAAATTATAAATTTATTAACCCACACCTGATTAGAATTTAATTTATTTATGATATCTTTACCTATAAGCAATTTAAATCTATATTTATAGATCCACTAAGGGTTTGATCTCTTAACCTGAAACTTTAATTATAAGTAAGCTAATGGAGATATAGCATCAACATATAATAAGCACAATAAATATAGTTTTCAAGAACTAATAACTCCTTAATTAAAAGAAAAACTAATTCATGTTAAATCATCAATCCCTAACCAACACGAATTTAGCATAACATGTTGGAGAAATATCCAATAAAATTCTCAAAAAAAACCCATGGAAATTATAAGAATAAAGAAAGAGAGAAGAAAATAAAAAATAGAATTGTGTTCTTCAATCTTAGCTCTTGATTTCTCTTGAGCTTATCCTAATTTTTCTTGCACTTTCCAGTGTTGATTTCTCTTAAAAATCATCTCCAATTGATATGTAAGTGATTCCCTAAAATTTCCCTAAGATTCCTCCTTAAATAGGGAGTGTTTGATTGCCAAAATCATCCCAAATTGACCAACCTGCGACAATAGCATTTTTGTTACTGTCTTAACCAAGATTTATCAAACTTTCCTCCTCTGTGCTACTGCTATAACAGCTGACCATAGTCCCCTCTTTTACACTACAAATTCATCCATGCATCTTTAGTGTGATAGCAACTCATAGTAGCCTCCAAATTTAAGTCGAACACCCTCTAATCATCCTAACTGAGTCCTAATTCACCTACAAAGATAAAGAAACTAAGTAAGATTAAAAAATAACATTAACAAATTAATGAAAGCATAAAAAATACTTAATTACTCAAATAAAATACCTAAATAAATAATAAAATTACACACAAACAAATACCCCCCCCCCCCACACACACACACTTAAACTTTTTATTATCCTCAAACAAACAAATGAGAACACCTATCCTTATAATGAATTTAACACATTGACAGACTTTAACTTGTCCATCCCCCACAATCTTTGGTTAATACAAGACTTATAACTCAAAATTAAATTGATAACTTAAGATTACAGACATAAGTTTTACAAAGTGAAGAGCAAACTTAACTATTGAATTTTTGAAAATTTATAAGCTGGCAATCAAGAAAAACAAAAGTAAGAGATACTACTCACTCCACCGTTAGCAACCCTTAAATTATAACATATAAGAGATAGCAACACCAATTTTTTTTATGTGAGTGCATTTTATGCTTCATCTCGCATATTTTTTTCTCTTTCATAAGTCTTCTAACTCTTAATAATCCCCTACTGTTCTCGTACTACTAAGCATGGTTACCGTCAAGTGAGTCCTTTGGATACTCTTACTCCATTTAGAGCATTGGAGTATATTAGAGCATAAAAAGGATAGTAATTTAGATATAGCTCCTTATTAACATAGATTTATTTTCAATGAAGATACCATTTCATATGCTAGACTCAAGGATCAACTAAGCATAAAAAATTTGAGTATCACTTACAAGTACTCAACTATCAACTATACAAGTATCACTTTCCTTAACTATCAACTCACAAAATTCAATCACTCAAAAGTAAATAAGCATTAAGTTTATTAAATTTTCAAAAGTCCTTAACCAAAAATATCAACCTAACTTAAAATTCATAAATTAAGCATTAACAAAAGATTATGAAACATGTACAAGAAAAATATATTCAATGTGCTCTATTCATCATGAGGATATGTTGCAAAATTTTTAAGTATGTATATGCTAACATGAAAATAAATCTAAATCTAAAATTAAACATTAAACATTAAAAAAATAAATAAAAATAAAAATAATATAAATGAAATGCAAAATACATGCAAATGTACCCCACCCCCCCCCCCCCCCCACACACACACACACTTAATCTTCACATTGCCCTCAATGTGAAAACTAAGCAAGAAACACAAAAGACAAGCACATAGATGATAAGAAAAAGAAAATAAAAATAAATTAAGAACAATAGTAAGGTGAAAAGGACACTTCCCTCACTATGGTGGATGAGGTGATGAAGGAGGTGAAACCTGATAACCTGAGGCCATGAAGTAGCATTGGAGGTAATGTTCTTGAGTGACTTGCATGTGAGATAATGTATTAACAAGATTATGGAGTTCCTTAAATCTAGCATCCATACACATCTCCAAGGCACCAACTTGTGCTAAGACTTGTGACCATCTTACATTCTCCCCTACACCAACTGCTTGTGCATTATTCCCATCTACCATGTCCTCATCAACATTTGGTTCAGCAAATTCTTCAACATCGAATGCATTGATTAAATCCTGGCGATTAGAATTTCTCCTTAGCAAATAACATCAGCATGCATTGTACTCTCTTAATTCTATAGTGTCAATTATAATCTCAACATGACACAACAAAACATGGTTAAGAGTACCATGAGTCAAGGTAGCCATATGGCAAATAGAAGGGTTAGAAGCATGAAAATGCAATGTTAATGCGTTAATAATATAACCCATTGAAAGCAAAGCCTTACGGCTAGTAGCAACATGCAAAAGTGTGTGGAAAACATAATAAGTCCTGCAAACTCTAGCATTGGTATGCAAACACCACAACATAAAAAGCTCATGATGAGTACTTTTATTACTCTCATGTTTTCCAAAAATCACATAAGCTATGAACTTATGCATAATGAGATAACGATGGTTTATAATTAACCCATATGGGGATAAATGACCACCTAAATAATGAACTCCGCTTGTAAGCTCTTACCAAAATTCTTGCAATTTAAAATCAATGGAGGGCTCACACAGTCCAGTTTTATGAAAACCAAATACCTGAAATATGACATCATAATCTACTTGATGGCTATTGCTAAAAATTCTACATGAAAATTTCTTTGCATCTTTATCCACTTTCTTTAAGGTGGTGTAAAATTATCATACCAATTCTTTATAAATATCTACTTTAAGCCCAATGAATTTTTACATCCTAATTAATTACACATTACTAAAATATCATCTTTCAAACCAAGTCCAGTCAATGTGTCTTCATCAAAATACTTAGGAAGAATTAAATTTCTCTTAGATAGGGATTGAAATTTCTTACCTTCTTCATGAGAGTATATTGGGAATGGAGCTTGGTACTCACTTATAAAATCCTCTACATCATTGGAATAAATAGAAGCAACCCCCCCTTTTTCCCTTGCCCTTCTTTGCAACATGCTTGTCTCTTAACATGGTGAAAGTAAGAATTGAAGCAACTATGACATGAAAAAGAGAAAATAAATAATGGGATGTGACATTTTGTCTTTATCAATTTTTTTCCTCATCAATGATTGATGTTTATTACTATTATAATTTTTTTTCTTTCTTTTTGTTTCTTTGTGCAGGTTTGACTCAAGCAAAACACTTATGTGCAATGTGTGTAGTTTGTGGTCATATTTCACCTACATTTGATGTCTTAACTGCATCATTTAAAAAAAAAATTCTTCGCACTGTGACAGCAATTGAGAAAGCATATGTGTGTGTGTGTGTGTGTGTGTGTGTGTGTATATATATATATATATATAAGTTAAATTAAAGAAAAATAATGTAAACATGCTAAAAGTGATTAACACATAAATTAGCAACACATACATGTAATTAAAAGTAAATATGCCTACTAAAGGAACTAACAAAAAGAAAATACAAACACAAAATAAAAATCAAAGCATGAAAGAAAATATGGAAAATAATAAAAAATAAAAATAAAATGAAATAAATAAATGAAATATTATAGTTCTAAGTTAAGGTCGTTAGCTTAACCCCTGTGCGTTTCACTTTGGTGGGATTAATGCGAGAGACTCCCGCTCGTTGGGCATCAACCCTCTATGATAAATCTTGCACCTATGCCCATTTACTTTGAATGTCTCTCCTTTGGTGTTTTGTAACTCTAATGCTTCATGGAAATGAACTTAAGTTACTCGAAAGGGTCCACTCCATTTTGATTTTAGTTTACCTAAAAACTAACGTAATTAAGAGTTAAATAGCAATACAAAATCACCAACATTAAAGGTTTTATTGATAATATGTGCATCATGCCACTTTTTAGTTCTTTCTTTGAATAATTTTGCATTTTCATAAGCTTGATAATAAGTCGATTGCCTCATGGCTAGGTCAGTTTCTCCTTTTTTAGCTCCCAATTCTTTACCTCCAACCCTAATTTTAGACATTTCCACCTTAAACCTCCATTCTCTCTCACTGGTTACCCTTACAACTTGAATTATTACCCAAAAGAAGTCTTAAACTGCTACAAACAACATTGAAGAGCTTAGACAATACATCATAGGTCAAATTGGAGTTATTTCACTTGTTAGTCTTCAATTCACTTCATGCTAAAAGAATCAACTTCCCATCTCTTCATGCAGTAGCTTAGTTTTAGGATCCTCAAAAACACATTTTTTAGTTCAATACAGTTGAGATATGCCCTTACCAAAAGATTTTGAAGCCCTTATAGGTTGTCAAATGGATTCTTCTTGTCAACTTGCAACCCCTACGGTTGGAATCACAGACTCACATTCTATTCAATATCAAATGGCCCAGTTATTCATCTCACTACCTTTTTGGCTTAGAGGTTGCATTAGAACCCTTCCTCAAAGCTATCTCAAATATAGATATGGGAGAATTCTATTAGCCCCCGGATGGTGGCCCTTTGCTTGTATGCTTGATTCTTACTTGTCTCGCCATTTGGAAACTATAACTCGAAACTCCTCCATATTTTGGAGCAAGTGGAAGCAGGATTCAATCTATTTCCCCTCATTCTAGTAGAAACCATCATCAAACTAGATAACTTCATAAAGACCAAGTGATTTTTCGGAAGTCCATTCTTATTGGAGGTAAGCTTCTTATTCTCTAACTTTTATTTTCTGATTTGCTAGCATTTTTACTTACCCACCACTCCTACAGATGTTGTTCCATGAGAAGTTGAGACTACTTGAACATCCCCGAGACATAGCACTATATAAAGCTAAGCATTATTGAACCAAAAAGTTGTATCCCATATTAGAGAACATTCAGAGCTGGCTATCAACATTCCTTGATAGTCTGATCCGGTGGATGTGCCCATGGATTTGCTAGCAACATATGACTATTTGGACTTACACCTACTGCATTCCCGTTGCTAGCCTTAATTTCACCACCTTCTACAATCTTGCCCGTCTCTGCCACCAATATGGACAAAAGCAACTAATAGTAGAACTAGTGCATGAGTTTGAGCCTGGACCCCTCACCTATAACTTCTTGGATAACCTAGTGGCTACTTGGCCTCACATAATCATTTAATTGAATATAAATTACAATGGGGATCTGACCACCGATGATCATTACAAGGCATGGATTTAATTGCAACAGTAAAAAAAAGATGAGTTTATTATAAATAAAAGAACAATAGAATTACAAGCATTGATTACTCATGATGTTCAACAAAAGAGAAGAAAACAAAATTAGTTCATGAATTAAGTCATCATTTCTCTTTTATTAGATAGAGTTTTCCTTTTTAGTTAAACAATTTGTAATAGGCACTTAAGGCAATGTTTAACAATAATTAAAGCAATCTATTTCATTTAACCCAAGCACAATATGGATATACATTTATTCTTCTGACACATCTCATGTCATTAGTTAGCTTGCCATTATAAGTTTTCCAACTAACCATTTTCATCTCTCTCTCTCTCCTTTTGTATGTCCTTAACTTTTACCTGAATCACTTCTCTCGAGGTTTTCAATATAATAGTACTTTTTACTTTTTCATTTTTGTCCCTAACTTTTGCCTAAATAGCCTCTTGTCAAGGTTTTATCCTAGTAAGACTTCTTACAGAAAGTACTTCTTGAGCTTGTCTAGGTTAATAGGCTCTCAGAATTCATTTCCTTCAATATCAAATAGGATTGCACCACCCTTGGAGAATAACTTTTTCACCATATACGAGCCTTCCCAATTCGGCTTGAATTTCCTTCGTGGATCAATTATAATTGGCTTTATAAGCTTTATCACTAAGTATCCCTCTTTGATCTTTCCTAGCTTGATCTTCTTATTATAAGCATGGGCTATCCTCTTCTGATACACCTAAGAGTGATAGTGTAATATCCCGTGTTTTTTTAAAATATTTTTACACTGTACCGGGATATGCAGTGTCAATAATTTTGAATATATATGTGATATTTTTACAAGTTAATATGTATTTAAAACCTATTTTAATTACGGTGTATTATTTACAGTGTTTTACGTAAAATTTTCCCGGGACTTGCATTTTCGGGGAAATTTTCACGTAAACAATGTATTATTAATTATTTTAAATGTATTTACGGACTTGCATGAACTCATACATATTTTTAAATTATTAAATAAAGTCTGTGTGTGTATATTTATTTAATTAGGGTTATTAATTCCCTAATATTTTATTAAGTATTTAATTGTTTTAATTGTTATTTAATTAATTTTATTTGGTATAAATTATTAAAATATTAATATTTTAATGTGTGTGGTGTATATTTGATGTGTGTAATTTAATATTATTTTAATATAAAGTATAAAGTATATATACATATATACATATATACATCAAAAATCAAAAAGTTTGCAAAATTACCATTTTGCCCCCGACAGTTTTTCTTCTTCTTCTTCTTCTCCGATCGTTCCCCATCGCCATTCCGCCGCCTGCCGTGCCGTTCCTTCACCGTGGGTGTGCTGTCCGGTGTGCCACCATCTTCCCCGACCAGTTTCGCCGCCTGTGGAGGCCGTTTTCGGCGTCGGGAGAGTGATTTTGGCCGGAGAAGCCGAAAATCAACTCACCGTCGATCACGCCGATTCCGGCCACCGTTTTCGACACCGCTGGTCTCTTTCTTCTCCTTGAGCTCCGGTGAGTGTTATTCTAGCTTTGGTTTGAGCTAAAATGGTCTAGAATTGCTTAGTTTTCGATTTGTCAAATTCGGCCTATTAGGGTTTTCGATTTTTTTCGAATTGTTATTGATTGATTCATGCTTAATTCCTTCACAAATGTTGTTCCTAGTAGCTTAATCTACATGTATGAATTTTTGTAGAATTTTTGGAGATTGTTTGGATTTTTGGGTATTTTTGAATATTTTAATATTATTTTCTAATTTTCGGAAATTAATTATTTAAATTATGAAATTGGAGTTTATGGTTGAATTGGGTGTTGAAATGAATTATAGGAATTTATTTGGAATTTTTATGAATTTCTAAGTATTTATTTTGAATTATTGAAGTTTAGGTGATTTTGGAAAATTAGGTTAATTGTGTTTTTATTTGAATTTAATTGGTTAATTGGGTTTAATTATTAATATTATTGATAAATATGTTGAGAAAATTAATTTTGGGTAATTGTATGATTTTTGGTGAATTTTTGAAGTAATTTAAGTATATTTATATATATAGGGGTATTTTGGTAATTTTACCCTAAATTGTCTAAAAATGTAATTTAATTGGTTTTAATATTTATTTAAGGTATAAAAATGATTTCTAAAAATTATTTAGTATTTTTAACTAATTAAAACTATTTTTCGTAAATTATTTTCAATTATATATATAATATACGGTTTTTCTAATAAAATGAGTTTTAATCGGTTTTTATAGTGTTTCAAGGTCAATTATGTAATTTTTATTTATAAAATATATTTCTGTGATTTAAAGATATTTTCGGTATATCTGGAATATTATTCTGTGTTTGTGGACCCCGGTCGGTGGACTGTAGTTTGGAGTCCGACCGTGGGATTTTGATTGTGTTGAGCTCGTTTTTCGAAGTGTGTTTCTTTGCAGGGTCAGCTCTACTCTTTTGAGTAGAGAGATGTCCGTTTTACAGGGGAGGTTCTGTCGGATTTTCGGTAGAATTCTCGTAAAACGTGATGTCCAGTCGAACCCTAATTTTCGATTCTGTATTTAATACTCTAGATTGAATTCTAGGATTTCTGTTAGGTTTATTCTAATGTCGGTTATTTATTGCTTGTTTAGTTGCGCCGAGACCGAGGGCTAGTGGACCAGGCCCGTCGGACCTGTCTCGTGGAGCGCATTAGGTGAGTTACTATATTATATATATATATGCTTAGGATGCATGATTTAGAAAATGCATGTTTTATTTTGACTGAATATGCATAAATAATGTGATTATTATTCAAGTATATTTTTGGTATATAATAAATTATATATATGTTTTGTAAATAAAATATATTTAAAATGTTTTTAAATATATTTTTAGTTTAATTTATAATTTGATTGAATATATTTGATATATATATATACTCGAAATATACCTGGTTTACTTTTGGTATATTTTCGGTATATATATGGTTTATATTGTTGTTTCATTTATATTCATGCATCATGTATTTGTGAATGAATGTTTTATTATTTATTAATGAAGGATATCAATAGAACGTGCTACCTAGTGGGCAGCACTAGGACCGAGTACGTACCGGTACGCCTATAGTATTTAGGCTATATTACTAACTTATTTGTGGATATTGATTTGATTATGATTATTGATATGTGAGATGTGGTTTGGGTGTGATTGCTGGAGCTCGGTTGACCAAGTGTCTCGGGGCCAATCACACTGGCAGTCAGACTGCTGAAGCTCGGTTGACTTAGTGTCTCGGGGCCAGTCTACTGTCCAAATGGATTAAGTGGATATATTTTGGATTAAGTGAGCCTGTGTGGCTTGAGTGTTGTTTAACACTATTTTTTGAGGTTGCGATATTCTAGGGTTCTATGTGATCCTTCATAAATTGGGATTTTTCAGTAAAATATATAAAAATGATTTTTCTGTATTTGTGTGTATTTGCCTGTATATATATTAGATATATATATACTGTTGACTGTATGCATTATCACTTAGTGTGTATGTATATATATTATAGTAATTCACTCAGTGAGGTCTGACTCCCCTCCGTTGACTATTTTTCAGGAGAGTCAACTTCCTCAGACCTCAGTAGCAGGTCGATAC
Source organism: Mallotus nudiflorus (assembly GCA_947683625.1). NCBI lineage: Eukaryota > Viridiplantae > Streptophyta > Magnoliopsida > Malpighiales > Euphorbiaceae > Mallotus > Mallotus nudiflorus. Next base: position 5,450,035 of record CANTUR010000283.1, on the reverse strand, counting down.
GCCGGATTTCTTCCGCCCCGGCTTCTTTATGTAAATTGTCTACTTGAGTCTTATTTATTTTATCTAGACACTGCAGTAGTTGTGAATTACAGTATTGGATTTCATGTACTTTATTTTAAAGGAGATATATTATGTTAAAACTGGATTGTATTAAAAAGATTTTATGTATGGGATGAGATTTTTATTTAAATCCAGTTAATATGGATAATATAATGATATTATGATTTTTATTTCCGCTGCATATTATATTTTTATTGTTATTGTGGCATGCTTTATTTTATTTTTAGGCTTGCTACGGGTTCCGGATTCGAAAGAATTCCCGTTCCCTAGCGCCGGTCATGGCCCCTGTTTTGGGTCGTGACAGATAGATAGCTTTCATCCTCTTTTCATCCAACAATGTCAGTTGCGCCAATTGACTTTCCACCCATTGGTATTCAGGGATCTTGGACTCTAAAAGCACCCTTAGTGATTGAACCTCAACTTCTATTAGTAACATGACTTCGTACCTATATACCAAAGAATATGGAGTGGCCTTCATTGAAGTTCTAGTAGTAGTTTGGTACCCCCATAATGCAAACTATAAGTAATCTGCCCAATCTCGATAATTCTCCATCATCTTAGCCAGGATCTTCTTTACATTTTTATTTACAGCTTCCATTGCCCCATTTGCATGTGGCCTATATAGAGATTATCTATGGTGTTCAATTTTATAGTCTCTTAACAATGTAATCGTCTTTACCCAAAATTGAACACCATTATCAGTAACAAGGTGATGCGATAGCCCATATCTACAGATTGTATTCTTCTTAATAAACATTGACATTTTCTTTAAGCCGACCGTAGTATAGGACTCAGCCTCGACCTATTTGAAGAAATAGTCTATTACCACGATAATGTATTAATGACTGTTTGATGCCTCAGCCTTATTTCTCCTATGATATTGATTCCCTAAATTTCAAATGGCTAAGGAAAATTCATTCCCTGGAGCTTCATGGACGACAAATGGTTCACATCCCTATAAGTTTGATAATTGTGGTATTTCTTTACAAACTTGACACATTCTATTTCCATGGTAATCTAAATATAACCTTGATGAGCTATTTTCTTTACTAGAACTATCCCATTCATTGTGGCCCACACACCCCTTCATGAATTGCTTCCATAAGTTTTTGGGCTTCCTCTTTATCGACACGTCTTAAGTGGACATTTGTAAGCATTCTTTTATACAACATTCTATTATGGCTAATGAACTGCTAGGATAGCATTCGCAGAGACATCCTTTCTTTCTTTTGGCATCCTCAGGGAACTGTCCCATCTCTAAGTAATGCTGCAAATCATAAAACCAAGGCTTCTCAGCTATATCCATCGGTATTACCCTTATTTCTTCATAGCAAGGGGTTCGAGACTCTACTAATATTAGGGGCCTAAACTCTATTTGTTTTCTACTTTCCCACATAGAGGCTAGAGTACTTAGAGCATCAGCTATTTGGTTCTCTTCTCTCGGTAGATGAATAACTTCACACTGAGTAAAAGATGGTGAAATAGGATGCAAATAACCCCAATACGGATGCAACATGTCTTCCTTTACTTCCCACTTATTAGAAGCCTATTTTACTACCAAAATTGAATCTCTATATATAGTAACATCCTCTGCCCCCATACTATGCAATGCTACTAAACCGAAGATGCAAGCCTCAAACTCTACTTGATTATTTGTTACTTCGAATTTAAGCCTTTTGGCCATTGGGATCATTTCTCCTTTTAGAATGATCAGGATTATACCAATACCAGCCCCTTTGTTATTGACAGCTCCATCAAAGTACATTCTCTATCCCTGGACCTCTATTGCCCCTAAATGTTCGTTAGGAAATTCTAGCTCCTCCCATTTTTGCTCGTCGACTATTGGATTTTAAGCCAAGAAGTCTGCTACTGCCCTTTCCTTTACTACTTTTTTTACCACATAATCAATGTCAAATTCAATGTGCAGTAATAACCATTTGGCTAGCTTTCTTATGAATGAGGGAGTTTGTTGAAGGTATATGAAGGGATCATGTCTAGAAATCACCTGTACTTTGTAGGATTGGAAGTAATACTGGAGCTTTTTCATCGCCCAAATTACAGCCAAACACATTTTCTCTACAAGACTATAGTTGGCTTCATACGGGAGGAGCTTCTTACTCAAGTAATACACCATATGCTCAACCCTCTCTTCATTTTCTTAGGCTAGCATTGTCTATATTGCATCCTCTTCAATTACCAGATATAGGTTTAAGGTTTACCTGGCTTTAGTGGCTGTAGGACTAGAGGATTCATTAAATAAGTCTTAATGGCTTCAAAAGCTTGTTGACATTCGTTGTCCCATATCACAGACTAATTTTTCTTCAAAAGCTTAAAGATTGGCTTACAAATAGTAGTAAACTTAGCTATAAACCTGCGAATATACTAAAAATGCCCGATGAACCCTCTAACTTCTTTTTCATTCTTTGGTGCAAGCATTTCTTTAATTGTTTTTACCTTGTCCAAGTCTACTTCTATTCCCTTCTAACTGACAATATGTCCCAACAGCTTACCAAACATTACCTCAAAAATGCACTTCTTTAAATTTAGTTTGAGATTATACGTTTCTGCTCTTGCCAGGAACTTGTCTAAAGCCTTGAAGTGCCCCTTTCTGGTTGTAGACTTCACCATCATATCATCCATGTACACTTCTATCTCTTTGTGGATCATATCATGCAACAAAGTAGTTTCCATCCTCTGATAAGTAGCTCCTACATTTTTAATCCAAATGGCATTACCCGATAATAATAAATACCCCACTCAATGATGAATGATGTCTTTAGCTTATCTATTACTACCATCATGATCTAGGTATCCTTTGAGAACCCGTCCATGAAAGAGTACATTACACTAGAAGTCGCGCTATTGACCAATGTATTGATATGTGGTAGTGGGAAATCATCCTTTGGGTAAGCCTTGTTTAGGTCTCTTTAGACCACACACATTCTGAGCCTCCTATCCATTTTAGGGACTAGAACTATATTTGCCAACCATTAAGTGTCCTCTACCACATCTAGGAACTTCACCTTTAGCGCTTTTCGACCTCCTCTTTGACTAGAATTGCCCATTCTAGCCTCAGTCTATTCTTCTTCTGCTTGACTGATGATATATAATGTTTCTTTTATTTTTTCTCTCTCATCATGAGTTAGATCAAAAGCAAGCAATATATTTTTAGGGTTTTCATTTATGCCTAAATTAAATGATTTAGTTTGCATGGAATTAATGTCAAACATATGCATGAAATGATCACCACAAATAGAAAAACCATTAGGAAACACATCACACACATAAGCAAACTCAAACTTCATTGCATTCACTTTTAAAAAGAATAAATCATTAGTTTTAAACAAAAAAAGCAAGAGGAATATCAAAATCATCATAAAAGATGTCTATGATGGAATTAAGAATGTAATCCATCTCCTTGCTCTGATCATTAGCATCGTTCATCTCCAAAGTGGTTGTGTTCTCCTCAGATTCTTTCTCGACTGGTACCAGCTCTTCCATAGGGACTTTCTTAACAACAGCCTTCTTTATTCCATTCAGAAACTCAATAAAGATTTCAAACACTGGAATAACTTCCTTGGCCATCAAAAGAGGTTATGGAGTCCCATTATACGAGTACTTGGTGCCTTTTCTCATAAAGGTTTCCCACAAGTCTTTTCTCTCAATCATAGTCTCTTCCTTTTCTTTCCCAGACTGATTCTATATATCAATTTCTTCTTCAAAACCATCAATCCCTTCAAACCCTACCCCATTCTTTATAATGGGTATTTTATGCTCAATAAATCTAGAAGGTCTGCTTTAGTCCTTTCCCAATCCCATGCCAGGCATGAATCTCATCTTACGCATCATACTTAGAAATTTTTTGTCCATCTCATCTTCATAAATTATAAATACCTCAAAACTTGGGCTTAGAAGGATCTCTTTGGGTGCTTACTTTAAGGCAACCACAGCAGCCTCAGTCTCAATGGAGATGGTGACAACCTTGCCCTCATGTGGAAACTTGATTTTCTAATGGACAATGGAGGGCACACCACCCAATGGATGAAACCATGGCTTCTTAAAAAAATAGCAAAGGTCACATGAATATCAATCACATGCAAGTTAACCCAAGTCTCGATAGGCCCAATCCTATCCAATGCTCTAAATGTCCCCTCGATAAGCCTCTTTGTGTCATCATAGGCCTTGATGACTACCTCAAAAGGTTTTAAATCTACCACAGTCAATCCTAGCTTTGGCAAGATCTTCAATGAATACACATTAATAATAAAACCATTATCTACCATAACACAGCAAGTAATCTTTCCCTTTACTTCAGCCTTAATGAATAAGGCTTTATGGTGATCCCTCCCTTCTAAAGGTAAATCATTATCAGAAAACATTATGGTGCCTTGGGGGGTTTCTGTTAAGGAATTAGCCATATACTTAGGAGTACAACTTATGGAGATCCTTTTATGATCTAGTGCCAAGACTAATGCTTCCTAGTGGTCCCTGGAATGCATAAGAAACTCCCAAACACTAGTGATGGTTCCCTGGTCTTTCATCACTTCTTTCCTTTTTCATGTCTTCCCTATCTCTTATGATTTAGGCTTAGTAGTCTCAACCTCTTGCATTTTCTCCTTGACCTTTTTCATATATTGGTCTTATCTGCTTTGCTCATCATCCCATAAATCAACCTTCACTTCATCGTCATCATCGAAGCTCCATATATCCAATACATGCATAGCAAACTCAGTGGGTTATTTATTTTAGTTTGGGTCTTTTGGTTTAGGCTTTGGTGGATTAAGGATGGTGTTAACAAAAGAGTTCAAGACTTTTTTTCTATTAGGCCAGTGTTAATCATTAAAATGGGTGGGTTAGGTGGTGGCACATTTCGATAATTGGGCATAGGGTTGTTTTAGGTATTTGGTTTTCTTGTCTTGAGGTCAGTGATTTTACTCACATCAATTAAGTTTTGGATTTCATGCTTCAACTGGGCACAATTATTAATGTCATGTCCAATGGTCTGGTGCAATTTTCAGAAAAGTTTTGGATTGGCACCTAGCAAAGGTTGTTATGAAGGTAAGGGTTGTAATAGGTTTTTTTTTATTAACCTCTCAAGGACTTTGGATAAAGGCCGCCCCAAATTGGACAACCTTTAGGGTTGCCTAATAACATTAATTTATAGACTACTCCTTGGTCCTGATGGTATTGATTTGGACATTGCTGCTTGAACTAGCTCCCTCTTCTTCCCCCAAATCTCCCTCCAAAGAACCTTTTTTCCTGGGCTAAATTTGATTCTTTATAGACCCCGAATCTATATAACTCTTTAAAATTTTTGATTCCTAAGTCCCTCAGCTTCTTAGATAATATTAAAACACACCCTTTTATTGCCAACAATAGTTGGTTCGACTCGGCAAGCCTATGCCTCATTTGAGATAGTTTCCCTCTCTAACGAGTTAGATAATCAGTGAAGGACTTGTTAAACCTTTGCCTGGTGTTTTGCAAATCCCTTAAAGATACCTCTATTTGAACATTGAGGCTATATTATTTCACAAAAGCAGCACACAGTTCTTTTCAATCAAACTAAATGTGTGGCTCCAAAGTATAGTACCAATGGATTGATGCACCCTCCAATGACATGAGGAACTGCTTGATTATCTGAGCCTTAGTCTATTCTATAACTTTTATATAAGTCATATATTTCTTTAGTGTAAATGGGGGTCCTCAGTTTTGGAATACTTTTTCATGTCAGGGAATTTAAATTTCCTAAGCAGCAGATCGTCCTCCCTACCCAGATTCAAATCAATATAATCTAACGAAGCATTCATGCCCTTCTTCTTCATCATCATCTACATTTGACTCATAGCCTTGGTTATATTCTTGTCCCACTTAATTTATTCCACATCCTCAATCGGGTTCACATTCCTTTGGTTTGACTGATCAACCAATATTGTCACATCATCCCTTTCCTTTTCACTAATTGGAATTTTATCATCAAAATCAATTGGATTGGTTGGTTGTACCGGCTAATTTTCTCTGATTAACTTAGTTATCTCTCCTATCATCTCCCTCATTATGGACTGGATTTCAGCGAACATCTCCTTTTTTAATTGTGCCTTAAAAGCCTCAGGATCAAAACCTCCTACCATTCTATTTTTGGACTTCTAACTAAACGACCAGAACTAAACTAGACCCACTTGGATAAGCTTGAAGAATCTATACTGCTGCAAGACCATCAGTTAGAATTATGCATGACATGTATGCATGATATGCAGGTGCATTTTACTATTTAAGGAAAATATAAAAACAAGTAAGCACATTTAATATACACAACATAAAAATGTGAAGCTTCAAAAATGATGACCTTCGCCCTTATTTCTCCCACACGTGTTCAATGGTGAGTATCTTGTCTTAGAATTTTTAGCCTAGGTTTTAATTATCAACATGGGATAATAAAATTGATGTATATAATATAACTCTCAGAATGGAGCAAATAAGTAACAGATCCTCCAAATAAATCCAAAGTCCACCTTTAATGGGCCGAGAATGATATCAGGGTTTTACCTTGTCAAGATCCATTTAAATGGGCCAATATAGTCATAATAGGCCCATTTTAACAATACTTATTTTGAAATGGGCTGAGAATAAATGTGAAAGGCTCATCTTGACAAGGTCCATTTGTAATGGGCTAGGGTTTTATTTTAAAGGTCCATTAAGGGGCATAAAACATAAGCAATTGGGAAATTCCTATGGAAAATGGTAGGCCACTACAAGAGCTTGAGTCTTGGGTAGTAAGCTTAGGTTCTTGCAACGATATACATCCATATACATCTCCCCACCCAAGGGTCCATACAACGTGGATAGTACATGTCATGAGTGATGATAATCAAATATTCCACCACCAGGTTTAAATGAAATGTAGGTAGCAAAATACTGACTATTGTCATGTTAAAATAGGACTGAAATGCTCATTGTGTGCAAAGAGTATAGTGAAAGCAGTAGAAATGCAAAAGAAATCAAAGAATAATTAAAGATGATAAATCACAAAACACTTGGAATCTGTTTCTCTATCCCTAGTGGAGTCGCCACTATATGAGGTGGGGTTTAGCATGCACCCAAGTGTTTGGCAACCACAGCATTGTGCAGGCTCGAGGCCCACTAGGAAATACAAAATAGATCATAAAGCCTATTAGGAGATGGAGTCGCCACCCGGATGAAAGTCAGGACATGCTGTACAATAACTTGATCCCACGGAGGTTCCTAGAAGCCGTCGTTAGAGATCAAGTTTGGAAACTAGGTATGGGCATTTAAATGCCTACCCAACCTTGTAGTTGGCCTCTATTTATGTTTTGTAATTTATTACCCTTAATTATTCAATGATTTCTTTATTATCATACATATTACAAATTCCTTCAAACAATTATTACATTTTATAATTAGGCCCGGATTTGCATATTGATTAGATTCATGCAATTGGTACCAACATTCACCATAAATAGAATAAAAATTATAATTTACAACCACATATTCCAAATCAAGCGGGAAAGGGAATAAGGATTACAAAGCTTATGTAAAAATAAAAGTACAATAAATAAAAGATATACCAAAAATAAACTACTTGATTTAAGTAAAACCTTTCAAGGACTAATTAATGTGATAAGTACATAATGATTACAAACCTTCGATGAATCCCTATAATAGGTTCCTCAAAATACATAGAGATCTTACATAAAAATCGATAAAATCAACCCAAGAAACTATTAAGTAAGCAAAGGTATAAAGCCACAAAAGGTAAATGTTAAACTTTTAGTTTGAATGATGTTGTAGGGATCATACAAAACATACTTGAGTAGTTACGGCCTATACATGCATGGGAATGCTACATAATACATAAAAAATGAGACAAAGTCATATGAGACCCTATCAAAGTGGCGATCTCCTTATGGAAATGGGGCGATCACCTCTTATGAACAGTCTTAGACGACTCTCAAATCAGTAAATCGTTCATTTCAAGTAAAGATCTACTATTAAAAGCTAGCTAAATGCACAACTACACCTAACACTCAAGGAATCATAGTAACAGCAAGACACATTACAAATAATACATGAGGAAATAAATACATGAATTAATAAACTAGAGATTATGCAATCAAGTAAAGGGATCATGAAAATCTATATGTTAAGCTTAAAAAAAATTAAGATAATTACTGAAAAATGAGCTTTCAAAATGTTGGCCCTCAGAAATGAATGGAAATGTTGATCTTCTCCTTGAATGCAAGTTTCTTCCCTTCTCTTTCTCTTAAGTAAATCAACCTTTAGACTTTTCTCCTCTCAAAACCTTTTTGCTCCCTTTTTCCCCCAAAGCTCCCTTTTCTTTTAAACTCCCCTCTTTTCAAGTCCTTTTTTTCCTAAAATATGCCAAAAGTCCTTTTTTCTCTCTTTTTTCTCCTTTTATTCATACCCCTAGCCCATACGTCTATTACTATCTGATACTACCTAGAATGATCCCACCTAATTAAGGGTCCTTTACCCCCTAAATAGGGACACTTGGATCAGTAAGAAGGCAGAACTGTCCAGAATGAGGACTACCCCAAAGTGGAGTCCTAAGCATAAAAAGAACACTCTCCTACCAAGATTATGATTCATTATTCCACACGGAATCTGACTCCTTCCAGGTTTAAGTATTACTATATATAGAGCCCTACATCCCTTACAGGGGATCATCTCATTCTCACACATTCAAGCTATCTTACATTCTCCTTGCTTCTATTCTCTAACTTAGGCATCGAAGTGTTTATAGGGATCCTCCCCACCTCTCACCTTACCCTTTGTTCGTGCTTTACAGGATGACTAGCCCAAATGTTCCGGAAAGTAGTTATCAAGTGGTGCCGTCTATGGGGACTCCTTGGGAAAAGCCATTCATTTACTTGCTAAGCTAAAGACACTTTCACCATGACATCCAGTCCACCACCAGCCCAGATTCCTGAAGCCGTCACAATCCTTCTGCACTTATCCTTTTGACCGACCTTTCAGACCCTCTCCCAGCAATAATACTACCACCCACCTTGCAGCATGCTGGAGCCTCATTCGGACATATACCTTCACTTTCGAAGAACACCCTATGATACCCGTCCTTGGGCACAAATCTCCCATACTACACTCTGCTGCAACACTATCGATCGATATCTTCAATACCTTTGCCAAGTCTACCAGAAATGACAGCGATAACCACTCTAAACCTAAACACCATAACCCAAACACTTAGCTTTGATCAAATCGGCAGGGAAGCTATAATAAAAAATATTCAGGCACAGATAGCTTTGATGCAACAATAGCTAAATGCTATAGTATAGAGTGGGCACGCTAATCCGGCTCAAAATGATGATAACACCACACCCCGATAGGCCCCAGGGATGAGCATAGGGAAGGGTAAATCACCAGAAGGGGAGTCTAGCTCCACTATTTTGGCCCTTGATGATTCAAAATTAGCGTAGAAGGTTGAGGAAGCAATGTGCAGAGCCCAGACCAAGCTAGAAAGGAAGAGGAATGGGTTATGGATAGTAGAACTCCGTTTGTCAGCAACATAATTCAAACGGAGATTCCTAGAAAGTTCAGAATCCCGCAGCTCGATCAATACGATAGGACGGGAGACCCTATCAGTCATATATCGATGTTTCGGACCAAGATGCTGCTCCAGAATGTAAACGACAGAATCATGTACAGAGTCTTCCCAAGCACACTTGTAAAGAGCGCTCAAAAATGGTTTCACTGGCTCCCGGAGAATTCAATCACTTCTTTTAAAGACCTAGTGGAGCAATTTCGCATTAGATTCATCACTAATATTCCCCCTATAAAAAATAGCAATGACCTACGGATATGTCGATAGGAAGCTGACGAATCTCTACGAAGTTACCTTAATCATTTCAATAAAATAGCCATGCAGATTGAGCATCTTGTTGACCAAGTCACCATAGAAGCTTTGAAAAATGGCACTAGACTCGAAAAGCTAAAAGATAAAATAATGACTACGGAGCCGAGTACATTTGCAGAGGCGATGGCGATAGCGGTCCGAATGATAATAATGGACGAAGATAGGAGGATACGTCATCAAGGATGAACGGCCAAAACAAAGACAAGCAAGCTTCCCAAAGATGAATTTTCAAACTCTAACAGACAAATTTGGCAGGGAAGCAAACAGATATACACCCTTAAACAGCTCTGGATCCAAAATCCTCATGTGGGTCAGGCAGAATGAAGTGGGGATCACACCGGCCAAGAGAATCATCCCAAACCGGAGATTTACTTATGACAGAAGTCAGTACTATGAGTACCATCGAGAATATGAACATGACACAGAGGGATGCAGAGAATTGAAAAGCACCATAGAAAGACTGGTGCAGCTGGGAAAGCTTGATAATTTCACGAACACTCCGAGGAGAAGCGGAAACTCAAAAACTCAAGAACGGGATAGAGCTGAAACAAAGAAAGCCAGGAAAGAGCCGATTAGGATGATCAACATGATTATTGGGGGAGAAAACACTGGGAAAAAATTAAAGCGTAGTAGAGGAGAAAAATTGATACTTGGGAGCAGTGACATCGTTTTCCACTCGGAAGATGATTTGCATATACATCATCCCCATAGCGATGCCCTGGTGATAACTGCAGACATAAATAAATATCGGGTTAAAAGGCTACTGGTGGATAATGGGAGTGCTATCAACGTTTTATCTTGGAATGCTTACAAAGCTATGGGTGGCTCCATCACCAACCTGAAGGCCATCTAGAACCCCATCACTAGTTTCTATGGGGGAATAGTGCAACCAATGGGGATTATCGATCTGGATCTAGAATTTGGAAGTCAATATAATAAGGAAACAAAAGTCGTCCGAACTCCATTCAACATGGTAGACATACCACTAGCCTATAATGGGATTATAGGACAGCTAGCACTTTATGAAGCAGATGTAGTCACCAGCATCCGTTGCTTAACCATGAAAATTCTGGTCTTACTATCAAGGGAGATCAGCACATGGCCAGACAGTGCTATCAGATGGCCATGAAGCCTCTAGTGGAGGCTTTTCCTTTAGAGGCATGGGAGGTTGAAAAGCAAGGTGCTGACCCATAATCGGTGGAACATACGGAGACATTACGAATCATAGAAGGAAAGACCATGAAAATTGGTAACGCCCTCAACCGAAACCTCAGAGACAAAATAAAGGAAGTCCTTACCAGACACTAAGAGGATTTCACTTCTCAAGCCTTCGAAATCATCGGTGTGGACCCACGGGTTGCATGTCACTACCTAAATAATAAACCAGGAGCCAAGCCAGTAGCACAGAAGAAAAGAACCTTTGCCTATGAAAGACATAAGATCATTGCTGAGGAAACAATGAAGTTGTTTGTAGTCGGGTTCATTAAAGAGGTTACTCACCCGGAATGGATAGCCAATGTGGTGCTCGTCAAAAAAGCAAACGGGAAATACATAATGTGTGTAGACTACACCGACCTCAATCGGGCATGCCCTAAATACAGCTACCCATTACCCATAATTGACCAGCTCGTTGATTCCACCGCTGGTCACGGCTTATATAGTTTTGTGGACGCTATATAAGGTTATCACCAGATTCCAATGAAGGAAGAGGATCAGGAAAAAACGTCCTTTATCACTCATAAAGGGTTGTACTGTTATAAGGTGATGCCCTTCGAACTGAAAAATGTTGGAGCCACATACCAAAGAATGATGAACCAAGTCCTCCAAGACCAGATTGGAACAAGCATAGAAGTATATGTGGATGACATCATCATCAAGAGCAAACACCCGGAGCATCACCTAGCAGACGTGGATCGGGTCCTCCAGCTACTGAGCAAATCCAAGATCAAGTTGAATCCTGATAAATGCGTTTTCAGAGTCTAGGCAGGCAAGTTCCTAGGGTTCATAATATCTCACCAGGGCATTGAAGCCAACCTAGAAAAAATGGAAGCTATACTCAACATGAAGGCACCCAAGAACATCCATGATATATAAAATTTAAATGATAGAATCATCATACTGGGGTGTTTTATTTCTTGCTCGGCAAGGCGTTGTCTACCATTGTTCTGAGCTCTTAAAAATTTCAGGAAGTTTCAGTGGTCAGCTGATTGCTAGGCAGCATTTAAAGAAATTAAGAGATTCTTGTCTTCACCACCCTTACTCAGTCGGCCAATACTGAATGAGACCTTGTATTTGTACCTCTCTATTGGCCGAGAATGCATCGCTTCAGTATTAGTAAGGGAAGAAGGCAGCCAATAAAGCCCTATCTATTATGTCAGTAAGATGCTCCGAGGAGCTGAAGTTCAGTACCCTATGCTGGACAAGCTAGCCATGGTTGTGGCCCACGCTTCTCGAAAGCTTCGGCATTACTTCCAAGCTCACCATATTGTGGTCTGATCCCGTTTCCCGCTATGGAAAATATTTTAGAGACCAGAGACTTCAGGCAGGCTAGTGCAATGGTCGGTCTTACTTGATGAATTTAATATTGACTATGAGCCCCAGCAACAGATGAAAGCCCAGGCATTAGCAGATTTTGTTCAATAAATGGCTGCAGAAGACATAACCTTGACCAAAGCACCATAATGGAAGCTCTATGTTGACAGAGCATCCTCAGCTCAGGGTTCCGGTCCAGGAATAATCCTCAGAGGGCCAAATAAGGGTCATATCCAGTATGCAGTCTGAATAGAGTATAACACCACCAACAATACAGCAAAATATGAAGCGCTCATCACAGGTTTAAATTTGTCCACTGAAATCAGAGCTGAACACCTCCTCATACACTTGGATTCCCAACTAGTAGTCAACCAAGTCAGCAGAGTATTTCAAATCAAAGACAACTGCATTGCCAAGTACGTAGACAAAGCCAAGCGACTTTTGTAACACATCGAGCAAGACGGAGGCCACTGGAAGATCGTCCAGATTCCCAGGGCAAATAATAGTGAGGCTGACTACCTTGCTAAATCCGCAGCCAAGAACAGTCAAGCATTTAGGGATATGAAATTCGCCAAATCACTAACCAATCCCAGCACCGAGGATACTAAAGCTTTCGAAACATAGGTAGTCTCAGAATGGATGCAACCTATAATCCAATATCTTGAGCACGACATACTCCCAGAAGATAAGCTACAAGCTCAAAAGCTCAAGACCAAAGCAGCCCATGATTCTGTCCATCGAGGGGAGCTCTACCGAAAATCCCTGTCACACCTATGGTCGAAGTGTGTTTCCCCGAAGGAGGGAAATTACATACTCTGAGAAATCCATGAAGGAATCTATGGAGCACATGAGTCCCACTACTCGTTCACTAGAAAGGCACTACTCAAAGGGTATTACTGGCCCACCATGACCAAGGATGCCCAGTAGCTAACGCAATCATGTCCCGAGTGCCAGCACTATGCCCGACTTAATCACAAACCTTCTCTACCTCTACATCCCATCGGTAGCCCTTGGCCATTCGCCATGTGGGGAATGGACATCCTGGGTCCATTCCCTCCCTCTACCTCATAGAAAAAGTTCTTAATTGTGGCCATTGACCATTTTACCAAATGGGTAGAAGTAGAAGCAGTCCCAACCATCACAAAAGCCTAGATACAACACTTTTTCTGGAAGGAGATCATTTGCAGGTTCGGCATCCCCCACACTTTAATTACAGACAATGGCAAATAATTCGACAACCATAAATTCAGAAGTTTCTGCTCGGACCTTAGAATAAAGCTACGCTTCACCTCAGTAGCTCACCCGTAGATGAATAGACAAACCGAGGTCACAAACAGAATCCTCATGCAATGATTAAAGAAAAGACTCAATGACAAAAAGGGGAATTGGGTCGAAGAGCTGAATAACGTGATCTGGGCCTATAGAACCACACCCCGATCATCCACTGGCAAAACGCCATTCAGACTGACTTATGGCATGGACGCAGTAATTCCAATGGAGGTTGGGTCCCCAAGTTACTGGGTAAGCCAAGACCTTGATCACACCATCAACATCGTCGACGTATAGATATGCCTTGATGTGCTAGAAGAACGATGAGAATAGGCGGCAGCCACAGTTGAGGCACATCGGCAAAGAATAACTCGGTACCACCATCAGCGACATCGAATAGAGCAATTCAGGATGGGTGACTGGGTACTCAGAAGAGTAAATTTTGGCAAAGGCACCTCAAGAACTGGCAAGTTAAGTCCGAATTGGGAAGGTCTATGCCAGATCTCAGAATGCACAATAAAGGGGGCATACAGACTAAGAGAAAGAGGAGGCAAAGAATTACTAAGGTTTTGGAACTCAGACTCTCTTAGGAAATATTATCAGTAAACTTGTACTCAAATACCTGATCTGATTCAATAATAAAAGTATCTTCATTGATAATGGATGTCTTTACATGTGATTGGTTACAAAAAAAAAAAGAGATATATATAAACCTATACATATCTACTCTACTATTTGTTCACCTGGGCCCCCAAGCCCGGAAACTGAGGGGGAAGTAGCATCAGCAGCCTCTGGACGCTCAGTGGACCCAACTATAACAGCGGCCTCTTCAGACTCCCTTATAAAAAAGGAACTGGCTTTTCAATGGGCGTCCTCCTCTGCAGCAAGCCTGGCAAGGTCTGCTGGAGTTATCCGATCTAACACCCCTAAGTCCAATCCTAAGTCTTGGGAGAGCAAGATCCTTTTGCACTCAGCCCGGTATGCCTTGAGAAACCCCCTTACCATGCTTTGATACGCCTTCTTATCATTCACGCGAGATTTCTCAAGCTCCGCCAGCCTCCCCTAGAGCTCAGCAATCTGAAGATCCTGCTCCTCAATCCTCCTCGTCAACTAGGCCTGGCTATGTTCAAGCTCAGAAACCTTCTTCTGATTCGCCTCAGCATCAGATTTGGCCTCGGCATATATTGTCTGGCAATGCTCCAGAGCTGCCTTAGCGTTATCCAGCTTCTTCTTAAAATCTATAGATATTGTCCCCACCTCAGTTTCCTTTAAGTTGTACTGGCTCTTCAAGTAGAAGTACTGATCCTTCGCCAGCAACAAGGCCCGAGTCATCTGCTAAAAACAACCAGATAACTTAGACAAGAAGAAGTACAATAATTGTATCAAGTGGCAGAAACTATCTTACCTCCAACAATTGGCCAATCATAGAATTTAGCAACCCGTCTGGGCCCTCCTCCGACCAACATTGCATGTCATCAAGTAACTGTAGCGACTCAGCGTACTGGTCCCTTACTTGACTATTGGAGATGCTCGGGGGCTTCATCCTCTTCAATATCCAGCCCCTCATATTCGAACAACCAAATAATCGCGGGCGCTGGACATAAATCTCTTCATCCAGCCCCTCTGCATTGGACCTCGGGTCGATCAACCGTCTTTTCCTACGACCAACCCACTCCGGTCGCTCACTCTCCACCGGGGCTTTGCCCTTGGGGTCGACTAGAATAGATTTTGGAGCCATAGGAGCCTCAGATTTCGGAGAAGGAAAGACCCGAACCTCCTCTACTAGGGAAATCCCACCCGTAAAATTAAAAAAGTCAGCCATCTACAGATTGAAAAATAAGGCAAGTCAGAAGGATAGCTTAAAGCAAAATAAACATACCAGGGGCGTGGTCGCGACTCAGACAGACTCTCCACAGATACCTCCGGGATGCATCGTCTGCTGATTGAGCTTCGGTGAGTCTATCAAGATGTAGCCGCAAAACTAACTCCGTATCAGGATCGAAAAGTTTCGCTGGACGAGTCACTTTATGACACTCGTCCGACCACATCCTCCAGACATCCAAGAAGTCTGATTGATGCTCCACAATAAAAAAATGGTATTTCCACTTCTTGTGGAGATCCATAAGCTTAACAAAAAGTGTATGGTTGGGTACAGTCGACAGGGAGAATATCAGATCTCCCTTCTTCCTAGTCAGCCTATACAAATACCGGAGGACGTCTAGATCGGGATCCCTACCCTCTTCATGCATCAGCTGGATGAACCCGGTCAATATCCTATAACTATTCAGATGAAGCTGACCAGGCGTAATATTATTCCTATTAAAAAAGTCTTTGATAAAGGGATCTAAGGGAAATTTCAGACCCCCCTCTAACTGATTGAAATACACTACTAATCTACTTAGCCCCGATAAAGGGGTATGCACCCTAAACCTCCTATCTATAGTGTGGAGGGCATAATCGGTCGGGATACAGAACCGCCGTCGATACCACCCTAGCAATTTGCTATTTATGTTGGACACAAAGAGGTCAGAACTAATTTCTTCCCGGGGAGCCATAATAAGGAAAGGGAAAACACAATAGCAAAAAAAAAGGGCAAAAAGAGGAGGAAGAAAAGATGAAAAGAATCACCTGGTCACCTCAAGCAAGAACTATGGCGGGAAGAAATGGAAATAGCGGAGGCAGTAGAAACACAATAAAAAATAGAAAATAAAAAAGCAAAGAAAGCAAAATGTGCTAGTTAGTAAGCACGGCAGTATTTATAGAGACACGGAAAGACCTGGAAGCATGCCATTAACTGTGCTCATTATTACTGCATTCCTCCCTAGGCCACCAAGGGCCTTTTGGGAATAAAATAACCCATTAGGCGAGGAGTCGCGATAACGACGGTACAAGTATTTTGTTTACTGACATACGAAACGACGCATCAATCCCATGATTTCAAGAGTTGAAGTAAAACCACCACGTGTTGGCCCATACACATTTTCGACTGGGCCACTCCATCAAGCAACTCAAGAGGCATTTCAAGCATCACTCCCAGGCCATTCCGAGTATCTCGAGCATATAAGTCCAGTGACTGAAGCTGGCACCCTCAGGTCGCTTCTGTTGTACTGAGGTTTTGAGCATGTAAGCCTCGTGCTCCTGAGCCGAGCATTTAAGTCTCAAACACCTAAGTCTAGTAACTGAAGCTGGCACCCTCAGGTCGCTTCTATAGTACTGAGGTTCCGAGCATGTAAGCCTCGTGCCCTTGAGCCGAGCATCTAAGACTCAAACATCTAAGCCCAGTGACTGAAGCTAGCACCCTCAGGTCGCTTCCGTAGTACTGAGGATCCGAGCTTAAAAAGCCTTGCGTCCATGCACCGAGCATTAAAAATCCAGTGACGACTGGTTCCATCTTGTTCCCAAACGGACGGGTTAATCTATTGTGCTGCCCATACGCACCCGACAAGTACCCTAGCTCTACAGGTTACGGTTCTACGATGACCAACCACATACTCGGCACCAAGCTCTATTCATCGTGACTGAGGCTGGCCACCTCAACTCACCTGCGTCTTATCACCCTTGCGGGGGCATCTGCATCCTACCCGGACGGGACGAACATAAATATCCGAATACCCCAAGGGGGGGGACTCTTGATACTACCTAGAATGTTCCCACCTAATTAAGGGTCCTTTACCCCCTAAATAAGGACACTTGGATCAGTAAGAAGGCAGAACCATCCGCAATGAGGACAACCCCAAAGTGGAGTCCTAAGCATAAAAGGAACACTCTCCTACCAAGATTATGATTCACCACACGGAATCTGACTCCTTCCAAGTTTAAGTATTACTATATATAAAGCCCTACATCCCTCACAGGGGATCATCTCATTCTCACACATTCAAGCTATCTTACATTCTCCTTGCTTCTATTCTCTAACTTAGGCATCAGAGTGTTCGTGGGGATCCTCCCCACCTCTCACCTTGCCCTCTGTTTGTGCTTTGCAGGACGACTAGCCCAAGAGTTCCGAAAAGTAGTTATCACTATCCTCCGTCATTGCATTTTCTAGCCTCTTTCTTCTTGTAAGGATTTTTTTCAGACCAGAGACTAGGTTACAGAGGAGGTGAGCCTATCAAGTTGACTGTCATAGTCACCTCTACATTTAATGCGAAGGCAAGTGGCTGCCGTAGAGGCGATGCCTTTACAATGAGGCAATCACCTCTTCAGCTACTACCATAGAGGCAATCGCCTCTTCATATAGGTGTTTGCCTCTCTGGGTTGCCCTGTACTAAGCATGATGAGCCTAGGCAATTTAGACTAATTTTGTAGGAATTTTAGGCTTATTTATAGATTTCCAGCCCTCGGGCTCATTTTCGAGAAGATTTAGAGTTTCTTTCTTATGTTCAAGTTTTATATTTCTCGTCATCATATTTTATTGTGAGCCGAGCAAATCAAATATTCACAGTTCATCCTCTATTATGGGCTAATTGAAACAGGTATCTACAATATATATGTATATACCAATTTAAAAAGTTATCATTAAACAATTTTTTTCATTCATGTTAATCAGCTAAATTTAATTATATGAATCCAAGTGTTTGAAATATAACAGAATGCTCCAACCATAAACAGAATGCCCATTCCATTCTACATCGATGTCAAACTGTAAGCCATGTGAGATGTTGGTTCAGATACGTAATGCTGAATGATATTTCCCTGTGAAGAAACATGGCTTTGTAGGGCACTTTCTGCATTAAATTTTAAGGATAATGATTTTTATGGTTTACTATTACGTAAACAGGATCATCATTAGCACTGATTTTTCAAAAATATTTTCTTCCATTTAATTAGCTCTTTATTTGAAGGCACAAAAATAATTTTAAAATAAAATTTTTATTATGTTATAATGAATCGCGATGTCGCGGTATGCTACATCTATTTTCATTCTAAATTTTAAATACAAGGGGTCCTTGAAGTACAATTCCCAGGGAAAATTGGAAGCTTGATGCATGCAGCCTCCTTCAATGATCAATATTAAAAGTAGGCAGCATCAAAGTCATTTGCATGTTCTTACATGGTACCTATATCATTCATTAAGATAGTTGGTTAAAAATGAACTGTTCACGTGATCTGTACACGCCTTAATTATCCCATTATGAAATGTTCACGCTAATCTTGTTTTAGATTAAGCAGGAAGCAGTGAACTGAAAGTACAAAAATCATATACCTTGAAATTACATTAATGGAAATTGATTTACGTAAGTAATACTTCGTATTTATTAATTTATGGGCTGTTTTAATCATAGTCCAAAGGGGGAAAAAATGGACCACTTGGTGATATCTAAAGTTGTTTCAATCTGTCTAAAGAAATGGGTAAAAATGGTTTATTAGTCCTTTTTTTGAAAAAAAAAATCATTCTAAAATGTAAATATCAAATCATATTGTTAATTTATGGAATGAATCTTTCTTCCATTATCAATAATACTCATTATTTTTAAAAAAGTGTGATTCTTGTCTACATCTAAATTATTACACCAAACGATTAGATATTTGACTCATAAATTATGTACTTTATATTTAATTAATAGAATTTAAGACACATATTTTTGTATTTTACATCTAATTATTGGACATAATGCTTTAAATGTAGTTTAAAATTTCCCCAAGAATAATAAGGGGAAAAGCTTAGCATTTAGCAATATCACAGTTGATATTAAATGGCCATACCTGGGTGCTAGCTAATAGTGTTTCCCTCCACTGCTGTTCTTTGGTTTTGGTGATGGAATAGAAGATTTCTAATTGTCAATTGACCGATTGATGGGACGTTTCCAGGGCTTGTCAGCAACTAATTATACCGTATCCATTATTTTGTAACAAGTGCGTGTACAAAGGAGGAAACTTTTATATTAAATTTTAATTAATATAATCTGACTTGAATAGAAATTTTTTAAATAATTCATTTGATATAATTGTATATATTATAATTTAAAGTTAAAATATTATTTAAGAAAGGACAGTTCTTTCTAAATTAAATATGTGAGGAGGAGCTTGGTATTGTGACATAAACTATCTTATAACCAGTGATCCTACGATCCTCCCCTACAATCTAAGCAAGAATTTTGCTAGCTACCAAAAAAGGAGCCGAGTCCGAAGAGATTTTTTTTAGAATCGTTTTTGCTCCATTGAGATTATGAAAAGAATAATAGTGCGCCAATTTATTTTTTATTTGGTTCTTGCTGCCTTTGATGTTTTTGTTTGATATGAAAATTGATGGATATGCATAGTCTTTCTCAAAAAAAAAAAAAAAAAATTGAAATAAGTCAAAATAAGAGATGATGATGGTATGGCTTTTTGCCCAATTTCTTTAACATGTGATGCATAATATTGGATCAGCAACAAAAACAAATAAATAGTATTAACTCGATACATTATATTATATTACAATAATTTCATTTCATCAACTAACGTGGAATAATAAATAAATTATATTACAACATATTGTAAAAAAATAAAAACACAAATAATTATCCACATTCTTAATTTTATGAGCAAAAAGAAATATATCCGTTAACCCATCCTTTCTTCTTTTCATGTGATTTTTTTTTTCTTTTTAATCTTGGAATCCAATGACTGCTAGTTATGTTCACATTAATCTTGTTTTAGATTAAACAGGAACAGAATGCAGCGAAATGAAAGTACAAAAATCATATACATTTATTTATTTTTTTAAATATGCATAAATGGAAATTGACATAAGTAATAGTTTGTATATATTAATTTATCGGTACTCCTAATTGTATAGTAATAATTTTTTAATTATGCTATGTTTAAAAAATTAAAAAAAAAAACAGTAGCAGCAAATCAGGTAGAGATTTAGTGGTAATTTTTCTTTAATAGTATTTTAAGATATAGAATTTGAATTATATTACTGTTAATTGGTGAAATTAATTTTTATTTAATTTATAAGGGGAAAATTGTCTATTATTGTGTAATTTATAGAAGTATAAATTGTATGATTTTTTTATTAATAAAAAAATTTAAGAAAAAAACATTGAAACTTTAATCGTATAATCTTTTTATTAATTATTTTTTTCTAGGAATATTAAAAGAAAGAATGACATAGTAGAAGGCTGTACTATCCAAACTTTCATTTTTTAATAATTTGGGTACTAAATTCTGTTTTATAATTTTAGTTATCAAATTTTATCTAATTAAATCGATAAATCATTTGGCGAGATGACTAAAATAAAATATTTTAAAAATATTTGCTACTTCATTTTTCATCTTATTAAAATAGACTAATACTCATTAAATTTGATTTTCGTTTGGAAACTCATCAATTTCAAGTTATATCTTTTAATTAGTACTAAACCGTGCATTTAGATATTTATAATCCATCTAATCTTAATTTACTCTCAGGTCTGTAATATTTAAATAATAATATATTATATGTATTTAGTTTTAATTTAAATATAGCGTCCATTGGTAGCTTCTAAACTTTAATTTTCAAAAATAAAATATACTTTTAAATTCTTTAACTTTATTTTCTAAATAGATAAAAATTACTAATTTTATAAATTCAACTAGATTTTATCATTAATCTTTATAATTTTATTTTATTAATTTTTTAAGTTTTATAATTTTATTTTATTAATTTTTAAAATTTAAATGTACACATTTAATTGAAGAAATTAATTTTTTTGAAATTTATGTATATTAGTTTAAAACGTTTTAACGTATAAAATATAGCTAAGTTGTACATCTATATTCAAATTATTCAAAAGTTAAATATATGATTAAAATAAATTATTTATTTATACAATTAGAATTAATCAGGTTACACTTTTAATTTTAAAAGAATATTTTATATAAAAAATATAAATTGAAATTGACTACTCAAATTGAGATAAAATTAAAATTTGATATTTACATGTACATTTGATCCTATATTATTTTAAGTAATAAATATTCTTAAAATATTTTTCTTTAAATTTTGTCAGGTAATTAACCGATAAAATTTAATTAAAAGTTAGAGAACTAAAAATAATAAGTCAAAATTTAATTTTCAAACTATTTAAATAACACATTGTGAGTAGTCACTTTTTTTTAAAAGAATTTAAAATAGAAAAAATGATATGTTTTATTCTCAACTTTATGAAAATTATCAATTAAATATTATTTTAAAAATCATTTCAATTTACTTGTTCAATTTTATAAATTGTGTTAATTCTATCCAATTTTATTTAAAGGATCTAATTATATTTTAAAAAATTATTTTTAGATCCTTATAAAATAAATTTGACACTTACTCAATTTCTTCTTCTTTTTTAAGAAAATAATATTTGAAAAATATTTTCAAGTTTTAATTTTACTATTTTTTAAATTTAACTTTTTATGTATCAATTAAAAATAATTAGAAAAAATGATAACTTGTGAGTCAATTTATTATATAGATTAATATTAATAAAAATAAAAATTAATAAAGTAAGCATTTTTAACTATCACTACAAATAATTATAAAATTCTATTTTTTTCATATTTTCAAAAAAGATGAAATAATTTTTATATTCTTTTTTTTTTTTTATCCAAGGGAAAAGGGAGGTGGGTATCAAACATGATACCCATCATGATGTCCCTCAACTGATGGCCAAGCATGTGGAGCATAATTTTTATATTATTGACTAATATTTTTAATTTCTCAAAATTTTCTCTTGTTTTAAGCTAATAATTTTTTTTGCTTTAACCTCTACTAGGAAAATTTGTAAATAATGTGGTTGAGAGTTTAGAAGTAAATTTTAAAATAGTTAAAATTGTTAAATTTTTAGTAAAAATTAAAAATTTATGAAAAATATTTAGAAATTAATTTTAAAATTTATATAAGAGTGACGAGTGATAAAATTAGAATTTAAAAATATTTTTTGACATTTTATTTTTCTTATTTAAAAAAGAGGATAAAAAATTTAATAAGTGTCAAATTAATTTTATAGGATCTAACAATAATTTTTAAATTACAATTTAATTTTTTAATTAAAATTGTATAAAATGGAGAAAATTCATAAAGTTAAACTAGAATAACTTTCAAAATAGAATTTAATTAGTAATTAGTTGAAAAATTATGATAGAACTCATATTTTTCCTTTAAAATATGAAATTGAAATCATGTTGATTTGTGTAGTTCCGTACTCCATTATAAATAGCAACCATCATTGACGAAAAAAAAATAATAATAACAACAAGAGAGATTAAATGGCCATACTTGGGTATACAGGGCTGCTAATGGCGTTTTTCTCGACTGCTTTTCTTTGGTTTTGGTGGTGTAATAGAAGCTCTCCAATTATCAATTGGCCTGTTGTTGGGATGTTTCCAGGGCTTTTCACCAACTTACATCGCATCCATGATTATGTAACGAGTGTTATTGTACAAAGTGAGGGCACTTTTATGTTCCAAGGAGCTTGGTTCAGTGGCGTACACTATCTTGTAACCGGTGATCCTGCAATCGTCCACTACACTTTGAGCAAGAACTTTGCTAACTACCAAAAAGGAGCCGAGTTCAAAGAGATTTTTGAAGCTCTTGGAGATGGGATTTTCAATGCCGATTCAGATAGTTGGAGATTTCAAAGGAGAACCATTCACTTTTTGCTCAAACACAAGAGCTTTGAGATGGCTCTGAAGAGAACTATGGAGACAAAGATCTTAAAAGGCCTGTTCTTGGTTTTAGAGAGCGCCTCAGAACAAGGACGTGAAGTAGACATGCAAGACGTGTTTCAGAGATTCACTTTTGATAGTATTTGTATGCAGGTGTTAGGCTTCGATCCAAAATGTCTTTCTGTGGAATTCCCTCATGTTCCTTTCGAGAAGGCCTTTGATGCTATTGAGGAGGTGATATTTTACAGACACGTTGTGCCTGTGAGACTATGGAAGTTGCAAAGATGGCTTCAAATTGGTGAAGAGAAGAAGATGAAAAAAGCTTGGGAAACATTTGATCATTTTGTGAAGCAGTGCATTTCAAGAAAGAGAGAGCAGCTATTAGGCCAAACAAAGAACACAGTGCTGGAAGGAGAGAATTTCGACTTATTAACATACTTCTTGGTGGAAGATGATAATATAGGAGGAGGAGAGGTTGATGGTATCTTCACCAATTCCAACAAATTCCTCAGAGACATGACGTTTAATCTCTTGTTAGCCGGGAGAGACACCGTTGGTGCTGGTCTTTGCTGGTTCTTCTGGCTTGTTGCAACGCACCCAGATGTAGAGAAGAAAATTTTGGAAGAAATTAAGGAGCATTTGGGTGAAAACATAGGTGAAAAATGGAGGCTTTTCAATTTCGAGGAGCTAAGCAAACTAGTTTATGTTCATGCGGTTGTGTGTGAGACACTTCGGCTATATCCACCTGTTCCTTTTGAGGTCAAAGTGCCGGTTGAATCAGACATTCTTCCTGGAGGTCACCATGTTCCTAGAAACAAGAAGATTCTATACTCCCTGTACTCAATGGGAAGGATGGAAGAAATATGGGGTAAAGATTGCTTAGAATTCAAGCCAGAGAGGTGGATTTCACGAGGAAGAATCAAACATGTACCCTCTTACAAGTTCATAGCATTCAATGCTGGACCAAGGACATGTTTAGGAAAAGATTTGGGGTTTCTGGAAATGAAATTGGCTGCTTCAGCCATAATATGGAATTACTCCATTCAAGTGGTTAAAAATCAGCCTATTCGTCCAAGTTTGTCTCTCATACTTTACATGAAAAATGGTCTCAAGGTTAGAGTCACTAAAAGATCACATGCTTCTTGATTAATTCTTGAAGTGTGAAAATGTTGAAGAACTTGCAGTTGAATGCAGTCAGATAATTAGTTTGCATAAACTTCATACATATGTTGACTGCTTACCAATATTTTAGTTCCTTCACCATGTCTCTTACTGGACTATAGTTTATGTTTTTCTTTTCTTTTCTATTCTTTTCTTTTATATAATGATTATTGTGGCAACTTCTATTTGCAGACAACTATCTTTTTACTTCTTTATTTTTTTTTCAAATTACATTATTAAAAAATAAAAAATTATGTACACGTATAATTTATACACCTTAAATTTTAGATTTTAAAATAAATTTTTAAAAAATAAAAAAAATAAATTAATGTTAGAGACAATATTAAAATTACCCTTTAAATTTTTTTGTCCATTTGCGAGGCCAATATTGGCATTCCCTTTTATAAGATTATAATATATAGTTCAGAAAGAAAAAAGAAAATTCATAAGAAGCAGACATGTCAAATAATCTTACACCAACAAATCTACATCAAAATGAAAATAATTTTTTTTTAAAAAAAAAAAAGAAAGAGGGACTTACACTAAGTAATTATTGAGTGCAACCACCAACTAACATTGATACTCCCTTCGTTAATTGTTGAGTGCAACCACCAACTACAAGCCTGAAAGAAAGACCATCGTCACGAGAATAAAGGCAAAGGTTTATAAATATTCCCTTCGTCATATTCTAATTATCTTTTAAAAAAATAGAATTTATTTCACTTCAACTAACATTTTTAGATTATCAATAAAAAGTAAATTATTTTCTTCAATTTACTTATATTTTAATTTTAAAATAAATTTTTTATTGAAATAATTGTAATTTACATTAACTTTTAATTTTTTCTAAAAGATATTCATATAGTCATTTACACCTATAATTATATCTATTAAATATGATTTTTAATTTTTATAATATTAACTTAAATAATAATTAAAATGTAACGAAATGAGTATTTTTTTTTTTTATCATTGATTCAAGTCCATGTGAAATATACGTACTTTTTTTGTGGTTTGTGTAAAAGTAACAATTAAGGGCATTTAATTTTGGAATCGAAATAAATAAAAATAAAAATTTAAAGAAAATATTTGATTATACGGATAATAATAATAATAAGAATGAGAATTAAATACTATTTAATAATTAAATTTTTTTTGATAAAAAATATTTTTATAATTAAATTTTATATATATATAATTAATATTATAATTATTTTTATATATTAAAAATTAATATTATAATTATGTATTATAAAATATTTTTAGAATTTATAAAAATATTATTATAATTTTTTTAAAAAAAATTATAACAATTATTTATTTTTGATAAATATTTTTTATTCAAACATATATATATATATATTTTGTTTATAAATTTTAAAAATAAATGTTAATAATTAAATATTTAACTAATTTATAATTAATTTGACTTATTTTACAAGGGAATCAAAAGTTATTTCATAAAAATAAAAGGGAATGATGATTCTTATTGATTGAGGAATCACATTCTTATTTTTCATATTAATTTTAGCCAACCAAATACTGAAAATTGAAATCATCAAATCCAATTTACTTTCACATCCTTATTTTTACCAAATAAATAGACCCGATGTTTTTTTCCTCCGAAACACATTTATATTGAGAGATTCTTCTAAGCTCAATGAATAGGATAGAAATTTTTTTTATCACCCATTTTGTTTTATTAACACATAAATATAAATAATACCATTTAAGGTAATAATTTAAAATAAAAAGATGTTGGCTTAGTTTAAATTAGTATATTAAAATTATACTGATATTGATATTATATAGGAAAAAATAAATTCTTTTGAAGTATTTAGAAATTTTTATCTTAGAAATTCTTCAAGTTTTTATTTTTATTTTTATTTTTATCAAAATTAGTCTAATTGTAGTCTAATATGATTTCAAATGATTTTAAACATGTTAAATACTAAAAATTACCTATAAAATTATACAATTAAAATTAAAAATTATTATAAAATTAGAAAATTTTATTTTTAATTATATTATTTCTTTAAATTAAGTATTATTTTAGTTTATATAAATTTTGCATCTTAATATTAATATTAATTTATAAAATATGTTTATTTTATGAATTATAGGAATTAAATAAATTTAAAATGAAAATTTAAAAATTGAATAAAAAATAATATAAATTGAGGATATGAAAAGTTAATAATGTAATGCATTTGGTATTTATTGATGTGTCAATTTTTAGCTCCAAAAAGGACAAGACATGAAAATGACCTTTGCTACGTCATTATGGTCCACTCATGTGGTTGTAAATTTTGAAAATTTGTCCCGATGAGGTTGCTAGAAAGTCATCTATCGGGAAACTCCATTTTAATTGGTTGCATCTAATAATTAATTCCAACTCTAATACAGAAGCCAAGTTATTAATAACTGGCGTAAGGAATAGTTCAAGTAACATAAATTATTGGCATTTTATTAAGTAGACTATGATTCCAACTTTCTACGGCTCCATCTCAATAATCTCTTCTTCTCATTATATTCAAAATTAACGATTTATACTAATTTTAAAAAAGTTATTAATAACTATTAAAATCATTAATATGAGCTATTTTCATTTAAATGACAGTTTATGTTAGTTATGATGTATGCATTAGTCATATTAAATATTTATTGAAAAATATTTTTCCCTCTTATAATATTTTCTAAATCAAATTAAATTAGTTAAAATTTAATAAGTTATAGATTCATACTTTACAGCAAAAAAAAAATGGTCAAGTTCTTAGACTATTAAGAATTATTAAAGTAGTCTCGTGTTGTTATTGTAATGTCAAGATATCAGAGGGCACACGATCCCACCTAGCAATCAAAAAATTAAAAGAAAAAATTGTTACAGTAATTTCATATGTACACGCAAAATTTGTTTCTGTAGCAATATGAATCGATTATGCTTCAGTTGGCGTTCTTCTAAAGGTTGTAGATTCTATACTCCTTGTACTCAGTGAGAAGGATGGAAGAAATATGGGATAAAGATTGCTTAGAATTCGAGCCAGAGAGGTGGATTTCACAAGGAGGAAGAATCAAACATGTACCCTCTTACAAGTTCATAGCATTCAATGCTGGACCAAGGACTTGTTTAGGAAAAGATTTGGGGTTTCTGGAAATGAAATTGGTTGCTTCAGCCATTATATGGAATTACTCCATTCAAGTGGTTGAAAATCAGCCTATTAGTCCAAGTTTGTCTCTCATACTTAGCATTTTAATCTTACACCAATAAATCTTTTAATTTTTTTTTAGAAAAAGAAAATAAAGAGGGACTTAAACTGAGTAAGTATTGAGTGCGACTACCAACAACCAGAAGTCTGAAAGAAGGATCACATCATGAGAGTAGAGACAAAGGTTTACAAAGATATTTATATCATTGCCATGTGAGCTATACGTACTTTTTTGTCGTCTAAGTAAAAGTAACAATTAAGGAGAATTTAATTTGTATTTCGAAATTAGAATCCATATAAGAAAGGAAATAAAAATTAAAAAACGTTTTTGCCAATCTAGATCACCTCTCAACCCAACAACAATCATCTTCTTTAAAATAATTCCACCGCTTTACTGCATCATAAAAGCCATATTTTATCCCTTTAAATTAAAAAAATCAAAATGCTAAGTATTACTCGTACTCTATATTCCATGAGTTTTTTGGCAAGTTGTACATGATATATATGATTGTAAGAAAATAATTTATTAGTCTGCTTCTTCTTGATTAAATGGTGATTTCTCTTTTTTTCTTTTTTTTTCAACAATAGAAGAGAAATATATTAGATTAAAAACAGTACATAAAAGAGGTCAACCTATTTTGAAGAGTCATTATATCTGAAATACTTTTACAAATTAAAGGGTCATAATTAAGATAAAGCCTAATAACATATTTCATCAATATTAGGGTCGTAACTCTAGTTAGTTGAGAACAACCATACAGCAGCGGCAACGACAATTAGATGATGCACGACTTCAAGCCGAATCTGCTGGATCTGTCAATGTCTTGGACTAAACTAAAAGACTATGTCCAAACATTGAAGGGGATCCATAGAGGGATCATAACAAAGCCTTCGGACTGAGCTAATCGAGCTCCGGTGATCCATGGAGAGATCAAGTTCATCATCAAACACATAATTTTTAGAGGAAAAAACAAAAGCAAAACAAAGGACTATAGTCCTGAAAGTAATTTTTACTTTAAATTGGATGAGTTAAAATTTAGACAGCTCTAAATGCTGTTGATTTAAGTATAAAAAAATGACAGTTTTATTTAACTTTTTTTTTTTTACCAAATATAAGTATTGTTGTTAGATCAATTAATATTTTATTGATAATTTTTTTTAAAAAAAGTGCAAATTATAGTCATGCATGCCTTCAACCGAAATCCATAATATTCTTATTTTTGATCTACACATTATCCTATCTTTATTTGATTTGATATTTGCATGTTCATAATAATGACATTTTCATACATTGCACGGAATAGTTTATCTTTATTTGATTTGATATATCTTTGTGCGTGCGTGCGTAAAAGATCTCGTACAACAAGTAATAACCCAGATTTCCCTTTTTCCATCTGAAATCATCGCCCTCCTAAAAAAGCTTTTCAAGTTCTCCCACTTTCACCTCATGATCATATATATATATATATATATATTTAACATGCATAATCATGTCCATGAAATTAAATTAGCAAGTCCAAGCTACCCACTTTTTTTTTTTTTGGGTTTCCAGAGTTCAAATAGTACGCGGTGCCTAAAGATGCTTGCTCGCGTATATTTGAATTAATTTTATGGTTTGCCTCATCAAATTCTCATATAATAATGTAGTCTAATCTTTAAAGTTATTTATAAATTATATGTTTACCTTTATAATCGAAAATTTTTTTGAACCGTTATGGAGCTATATCTATATTAGGAATGACGATAAAATAGTCATAGGACCAATTAAAGAGAAAATATCTTTTTTGTGTCAACCAATATTGGGGTCAAACAATTAAAATAAAATATCTAACAACAGGCAATATTTAAAAATAAAAAATTTAATTTCATAAAATGGCAGATTTAAATTCTATAATTTAAAATGTCGTTGAAGCAAACAAGCAACTAAAAGAGAATAGGAAGTTGCTTCAGTCTGAAACAATGAATGCACAATAAAGATTATAAACAAGCAACCACCAATATCACCATCACCCTCACCCTCACCAACATCAACTCCATTACTACTACTGCTACCTCCCAACAATAAGATATCTTATTGTTATAGCAAAGAGGGAGGCTGTGTGACCGTGACATGGAGGAATTTGTGGTGCATAATCTTTTCAATGGCTGTAGAGAAGTACGGATTCAGGCTGCTGGCGAGGTTGCTAAGTTTAGCAGCAGTCAGCAAAAGCACAAGTTGGTCGAAATAGGAATTGTTTCGCCTTTAGTTTCGATGCTTTAGTCTCAAGATTATGAAGCCATTTCATCTACTCTCTACGCTTTGCTTAGCCTTACATTTGGCAGTGAACGGTATAGAGTACTTTTCTTGTGTGATTAGTAGGGAATAAAGATGTTCACAATTGATGAAGTATCTTTATTAATGTTTTGCAGGAACAAGAGCGTGATGGTGAAATCAGGATTAGTACCTGTGTTGTTAGAGCTCCTGCACTGCCAAAATGAGACGCTGTTATTGAGCTCGTAATAGCTGCTCTGTTTATCCCCTCTTCTTGTGCGGCAAACAAACTAGAAATTTCTTCTTTCGGTGCTATCCCACTAATTGTTGGGATCCTAAATGAAGACTCTAAAGATGATGATATCCCCACAAGCTGCATTGGCATGCAAGCCAAGCTCGATGCTATTGCAACTCTCCACAACCTCACAACCTGCCAGCAGATTGTTCCATCAGTTGTCTCCTTTGGAACAGTGTTTACATTGCTGCATAATTCACGGCTACGAGAAATCAAAGCATTTGGTTGGGAAAGCAATGGCACTGCTCGAAAGAACCATTATTTTATCAGATAACGCACTTCTTCAAACCGCCACGACAGGAGGGGCAATTAGAGCATTGGTTGAGAATATTGAAGAGGGTTCTACGCAATGTGAAGAGCACGCAGTGGTAATTCTCCTTCTAATATGCCAGAGTAGCAGAGATAAATACAGAGGATTGATTTTGAGGGAAGGTGTAATGCCAGGACTGCTTGAGTCGATCGTGGATGGAACATGGAGGGCTAAAGATACAGGTCAAGAACTGCTACTGCTCTTGAGAGACTATTCAGATTATGGCTCAAGAGGGAAAAAAAAAATCAAAGCATGAACTTGTAGAGGAGAATCTGCAGGAAAATGATGCAGAAAGATTGGAAACTATATGTATTTTCTTCTTATATATATATATATAAACTGACTTGCCTTGATTTGTTTAGAAAAAAAGAAAGACTTTTCAAAGAAGGGTCAGTCAACGAATTAATTCTCTTATAACTGATCTCAAACTATAGCAAGTGGAAAAGAAAGGAGGAAGTGCTTCTTACATTACACTACACACAACACATGTACATGGCTTGCCAAGCTGTCATAAGTATTCCTTCCTTTTATCTTTTTTATTGTTATCATTTTGATTTTATATGCATAGTGGGTGCGCTTCAACTTCCATTGATTTCTTTTTTTTTTTTGGAAATTTAGTTTCATTGAACAGAAACAACACCGATACAAGCCAAACTCCAAGACAGTACAAGAACAAAAGCAGGGCTATTCTAAACTCATACTACCAATAGCCTGGAGAGGAAGCTAACTGAGCAACCACTATAAAACACTAATCACAGGCAACAAGCCCAGATCGAAACAGACTAACAATAGGCAAAACAGAAATACATCAACACACAAGTCCATCAGCACTGGACAAAACAGAACACTAAACATGCAGGGCAGTATACTAACCCCAGACGCTCGCATCACTAAGACAACAAAATTAGAGAGATGAGACAATTGAAATTTTTTTTATTAATTTCCAAAACCAAAATATAAAGAAGTAGAGGCAGCAGCTGGTGGTGGATGGTGCTGTTACAAAGGCTACAGAGCAGTAGGGCCACAAACATAGAGGATATCATTACAAAACCAACATTACAAGACAATGTACTACAGCACACCTACTTCAAAAAAAAACCGTTGTTTCAGCTCTTGCATTGGCATGTATATGTATTTTCCACCTTTCACTTATTGCTGCACGTTTCCAACTTTTTTGAGTGCTGAACATACTTATGTACTATATGTATCGTTTTCCCTATAAGTGGCAGTTTCTCCTTACAAAAACCAAGGGCTGCTTTCTTCACATCCCCAGTGTTGCTTTCTTCATGTTCTTTTCTTCACATCTGTGCTGATCCAGAATTTCATCTCCGTTGTCAGACTGCAATCCCTCGCATCCTTCACTTGTTGCTAGAACCTCAACAGCAACAAGTGAAAAGAGTACCTTGGTTTGTCACGTAGACTGCAACATTGAACTCCTCAGCTATCTTTGTCAATCGGGAGAGCATCTGCGCTAACTTTTGCTGAAAAAGGAAACTGGATCATGTCAATGGAAAGACAAAATATTGTCCATATTTGTAGAAGATGACATTTCCATTATTGAGAAGCTCATTAAGTTCACCTGGCGCTCTGCAAGTTCTCCTCTTCCTGTGAAATCCACTCGAAACAGGGCAATCACTGAATCCACAATCTGAACAAGAAGCGAGTAAATATATCATCTCATCAGAACTCCTAACACTGTTGTGATAGGTTATCCCGTGAGCAAAAAAAGCTAACCACGAGTCTGAATGGCTCTTCAGACATTTTTGCAGCCGGGCCAAGAAGCAGGTTGTACTGATGCTCATATGCATATGCACTAGCGTAAATGATCTGCCACATCCAGACAAAGCAAGTTAAAATAGGCTTCTTCAGTAACTTGATGGTAAGAACAAAAGTTGACACTTACATTATCAAGGACAGCTCCTGGGTACATGCCAAATCTTTCAGCTATTGGAACAATCCTATCGGTATTGTTAAGAAAACAGAATGCAACCAAGTAGACATCATAGGAAGTTATTTTCTTGCAAATAAAAAGAGAACCAGAATATATCTCCGTTCCAGGCGTTAAGAAAAAAAGGCGACGGTTAGGATACAAAGTTCCTTCAGTATCAATGTTAGCAACCTTTCCATTCCCTCCTCGCATGTTGATAGGAAGCTGCAAAGGCAATAGAATTGTTCATTTTGCGAGGGCTAGCCCAATATTGTCTCTAATATTCATCTGAATGCCAATTATAATGCCGATAACATCAACTGCTTGCAAACAATAAATCCAATTTTTCTTAAAAGCGTGCAAAATCATGCTATATCTGATAGGCATCAAGGAGCAGTAGAGTGAGAGAGAAACCTGTGTAAAAAAACAGAGAGTATGAGCAAGCTGCGTTTTCCCAGATCTGGAGTAATAATGAAATTATCAGTAGAGATACCATAAGCGATAATAGCTGAAAACAATCAACACGAGCAACAATTACGGAAACAAATGTATCTCACCGGAATTCCTCAAAACCTTCAGTGATACATAGAGTTTCAATCCCACCTTTTTCAAATTAATCACAAAAACACATATCAATTCCACAGAAACAAATAACAATTTCCATCACATTACAGCAGTAACAGAAACCAGTATAATATACCTCCTAAGAGTTCATCAAGGGCTTCACTTCCCGTTGTGATGCGAATTACTGATTTCCTCTGCAATAGAAGGGAAAAAACAAAGATCAACACGCAGGTTTTTGTTTTTTTATTTTTTTGTTAACAAATGAAGCTATAATATTGGGTGCTTCCATCAGATTTTCAATCTCACAAAGATGGCCAGTTATAACTTACTCTGAGCAAAGCATCGCTTCCTGTTATATAACCAAAATTCTGAGAAACAAAAATAAAATAGAGAAAAAAAGTTAAATTCAATAAGAGCAAAAAAAAAACAAAAAGTTAAACTTATACATCATTTTGAAATTATCTTTAGGCTATGGTGAGATTTTTTTTTCTAATTCTAACCATTATCTGAGATTTTTTTTAGTTAGATCCAAGAAGGGCTTCGCAGCATCTTATCAACTTTAGCCTCAGATAATCCTTCGATTCCTGTCAGATTCTGAAAGAAAAAAGAAAAATCAACACATGCGCTATCAGATGACGCCACAAAAAACTTGAAGAATTAGAATTACATCATTTTGGAAATTGATTTTACCTTTTTTGTTTGCATCATCAAGCCATTGCAAGTATAGATCCCTGCATCTTGAAGTTTCTTCACATCTCCAGCATTGATTCCTTGAGCTATCACTAAAACAATTAAAAAAAACAACACGCAGTTAACAATTAACAGATTGATTTAAACAAGGTGAAATTTGCTATAGAAATCACGGAACAGAACATCAATTATCTCATGCACAGACAACATCTAAGCTATATTTCTAATCAAATCAACAATCGCCTACTGACAGATAACAACAGCAACAAACAAACAGAAACAAAGAATCGCATTCAACGTCTACGTCGCTAGCAAAATGAACAGAGAAAATCACTTAAAATTAGCAAAAAAAATGAGAAGAAATAGATTCCGCAGCTTACACTTATCAATAGCTTCGAACAAGTCCTCTTCGTCATCAATGTCTTCTCGTTCCACGAGCTGTAACTGACTCTGCTCTTCGGCTCTGAAGTGGTCTCCGACCGGTGTTGCAGCAGCAGCACTGAACACAAGGTAGATAATCAAAACGACAAGCAAGGCAAACGTCAACAGCACGCAAACGTCCTCTCTCCAAGAGTTCTGTTCCCATTGGATCGGCACAAATCTCCTCGCTGCTGTTCTAGCCCTTCTTCGAGCTTCATCATTTTCAGTAAAATGGCGAACATGCACCTTAGGTGCAGCTGGATAAATCCCTCTTCTTGCCATAAAGATTTGCCAAACAGATTTTGTCTGTGAACAAATATGGGAAACAGCGTGGGAAGTATTTATACGAAATTTCAAATAGCGCGCGCGTAGTAATTATTATTATTATTATTATTATTTGGAGGGTATTATTGTTAATTTTTGTCTTCTTAAATAGATATACAAAGATATTAACTTTACTAAAATAAATCAAATTTTTATAAAAATTTAAATAAACCCAAAAAAATTCTTTGGCACTAACTAAAAAATAATTTTTAAATGATTACAATTTATTTTCTGAAAATAATTGAAGTTTCTTAGTTAGTTACATGTAGAAT
The DNA here is from genome assembly GCA_947683625.1 of Mallotus nudiflorus. Classification (NCBI taxonomy): domain Eukaryota; kingdom Viridiplantae; phylum Streptophyta; class Magnoliopsida; order Malpighiales; family Euphorbiaceae; genus Mallotus; species Mallotus nudiflorus. The sequence continues at coordinate 5,415,223 of CANTUR010000283.1, read as the reverse complement.
ATTCAAATAAAAATACTATGAATTAAATTCTTCTTTTATAAATTTATTAAAAAAAATTTCTTTATTTATAAATTTAGCTTTCTTTATTTTTATATGTAATATAGATTGTGTAAAATTATATAAATAATAAAAATATTAATTATATATTAATTGTAACTCATATATATAGAGCACATAGCATATTGTAAATAAAAATTCTTATAAAATATTTATACATATACGTTATAAGTATTTAATAATTTATGTACTTTATTTAAATTTAATGTTAAATATTGTATCTCTCAAAATGACCAATGTAATAAGCATTATTTTATTTTTTTTAAGTCTATATAATTGATAAATATAAAAAAAAAATTCAACGTTTAAATTCCAAAATATAAAATAAAACAATCTTCATCAATTTGAAAACTTCTAAAAATAAATTAAAAATGATTTTTTCAATATATAAAAAATATTTATATTTTCTTAGTAACTTACACGTAAAAATTATATCTATACTATATATAAATCTTGTGAAATAAGTCCTTCTTATTTATTGTAATATCCCGAATTTTTAAATAATTTTAAACTGTATCAACATATGCAGTGTTAATAATTTTAATATATATATTTGATTATTTAATTAGTTTGTTATTTATTAAAGTTATTTTTTAAATATTTTAAGTTTTTTATGTAAAATTTTTCAGAAAATTTTATTTTTGAGAACATTAAAACCTAAATAAATAATTATTAATTATATTGGTCGGTTTTGTAAATTTACAAGAGTTCATGCACGGTTTTAATTGTCGTATTAAAATATATACATATACATGCATATATACACATTTAATAAAATTAGGGTTTATTTTTAATTAAATCTATATTATATAGTTTTAATAAATAATGTGTGTTATATATATGTATATGTATGTAAATATTAATATTTTAATATGTGGTGTATAAATATTTTGAATATAATAATAAAATATTATAATAATTAAAGTTACCTATATATATATATATATATATATATATATATATATATAATGAAAGTTTAGTTTATTTACAACTTTGTCATTCTTCTTCCCCAAACACTCCTGACGCATTTCTTCCTCCTCCACCACTGCAACTTCTGTTCTCATACCGGTGGAGTGCCTCTCAGCTATCCTCCTCCTTCCCAAGCTCCCTCCGTCGCCCTCTCTTTCTTTTTCCGGCTTCGTTTGGTCGTGAAAAGCCAAGGAGACTGAAAATCACCCCCATCGTCGATCACCGTGTTTCCGGCCACCAGTCTCTATCTCTTCCTTGAGCTCCAGTGAGTTTATTTCCAAGCTTGGTTTCACTTGAATTGGTCTAGATTTTCCTAGGTTTTCAATTTTCAATTTCGACCTATATGAGTTTTTGATTTTTTTTTTTTGAGCTTCGATTCTTATGATTCAAGCTAAATTCCTTCACAAAGATTGATCCTAGTAGCTTAATCTACATCTTGTAATTTTTATGGAATTTTTTGGAATTATTTTAATTTTTGTGAATTTTTTATTATTTTATTAATATTTTCTAATTTTCGTAAATTAATTAATTAAATTATGAAATTGTGATTTATGGTATTTATAGGTATTAAAATGAATTTGAGAAATTTATTTGTAATTTTTATGATTTTTGTATAATTATTATGAATTTATTTAGTTTAGGTGATTTTTAGAAAATTAGGTTAATTAAGTATTTTGTTGAAATTAATTGGTTAATTGAGTATAATTATTAATTTTATTGAATTATATGTTGAGAAATTAATTTTTGAGTAATTATATTATTTTTAGTGAATTTTTGTATAATTTTTTTATATTATGTGAATTTATATATAACTAGGGGTATTTTGGTAATTTGATAATAAATTGGTTAAAAATTAAATTAAAATGGTTTTAATAGTTATTTGAGGTATAAAAATGATTTTTACAAATTTTTTAGTATTTTTAACTAATTAAAACTATTTTTCGTAAATTATTTTCAAATTATATATAATATACTATTTTTGTAAATAAATGAGTTTTTAATGATTTTTAATATGTTTTAGGGCTAATTATGTAATTTGGACTTATAAAATGAATTTTGGTTAATATTTATGAATTTATCGAGAATTATCGAATTTTAATAATATTTATTAAAATTAGGGTTTTATTGTAATTACCGGTTAAATAATTATTTTCAGTATTTTAAATATCTAATTTGCTATATTTTGGTATAATAAGGGTATTTTTAGTATTGTTGAAATTTAAATGTGCTCTGTGTTTACCTCATGAATTGTCACCTCGGTCGGTAGAATCAGTAGAATTGTAGTTTGGGAGTCCGACCGAGGGGTTGTGTGATTGTGTTTATTTTCAAAGTGTGTTTTATTGCAGGACCGACTCTACTTTCTGAGTAGAGAGATGTCCGTTTTACTTGTAAGGTTCTACCGAATTTTTAGTAGAATTCTCATAAAACGTGACATTCGGTCAAATCTCTATTCCTTGTCTATGTCCAGTATTCTAGATCAAGTCTCTAGAATTACGTTAGATTTATTATGATTTCGTATTGTCGTTGTTTGTTTAATTGCGCCGAGACCGAGGCCTAGTGGACCAGACCCATCTCGTGGAACGCACAACTGTGAGTTATTATTTTATATATACGTGTTTTAGGATTGCATGTTTTAGAAATGTATGTTTAAATTTTATGAATTTTGCATAAATGACTTAATAAATGCTTAGGTATATTTTAGTATATTTTTAGTATATTTTAAATCAAATGCATGTTTTATTATTGAATTATACTTAAAATGTTTTTAAGTATATTTATAGTTTATTTTATAATTAAAATTTAATTTATTCGACATATATATATACTTAAAATATACTTGGTTTACTTTTGGTATATTTCTAGTATATATATATAGTTTATATTGTTATTTTACTTAAAGGCATGCATCATTTATTTCATGAATGAATGGATTTATTTTGAATGAAGGATATCAATAGAACGTTCTACCTAGTGGGCAGCACCAGAACTGAGTACGTACGGTACGACGATAGACTGTAGGTTAAATTACTAACCTATTGTGGATATTGATTTGATTGATGTGAGATGTGATTTGTGAGTGTGATTGCTGGAGCTCGGTTGACCAAGTGTCTCGAGGCCAATCACATTAACAGTCAGACTGCTAGAGCACAGTTGACTTAATGTTTCAAGGCCAGTCTATTGTCCAAATGGAACAAGTGAATTTATTTGGAATAAGTGATCATGTATGGCTAGAGTGTTGTCTAACACTATTTAAGGTTGCGATCATTTAGGGTTCTATTTGATCCTTCATAAACGGATACTATTTTCAATATTTATATAAAATGATTTTGTGCATTTATGTGTATTTGCCTATATATATATTTATTATATATATACTCTATTAAGTGTCTACATTTGACATTTAGCTATGCATGTATATATATTATAACAATTCACTCAATGAAGTTTGACTTCCCTCCGTTGACTATTTTTCAGGAGAGTCTTTGTCTTCAGACCTCAGTAGCAGACCTTTACGCTGGATTTCTTCTGCCTCGGCTTTATTATGTAAACTGCTCACTTGATTTTATTTTATATTCTAGACACTGCAGTAGTTGTAGTCAAGTTGTGGGATTTATGTATTATGTTTGTAAGAGATTTGTATTTTAAAGAATTGAACAAAAAATATGTATTGAAGAATTATATATATTTGAAATGGACTCGTGTTATTAAAGAGTTGATGGGTTATTAATTTATTTATGAGATTTAAATTTCTACTGTAAAATATTTTATTCATTTTATTATTATTGAATGCTTTTATTTTATTTTTATAGGCTTGCTACGGGTTCCGAATTCGAAAGAATTCCCATTCCCTAGCGCCGGTCATGGCCCTTTATTTTGGGTCATGACAAAGTTGGTATCAGAGTGGAGTTCTGTGTCAGGGCCTTAGTTGTGTGGGTTTTGGCCCTAGTTTTTAGTGTTATGTTTTCTTTGAAACTACTGTAGTGAATTAGGTTCGAGTATGTCTTGATAAGTATTCTTTGATTTAGTTTTCTACGTTATCCTCCGTTGTTTATTTTGTCTGAATCATTCTATTTATTTTTTCAGAATGAGGAGGCGAGCGCATATCGCTCCACCGATCGTTGAGGCCGAGGATGATGAGTCCTTTCAGGATGAGGTTTTACCTCCTGAGCTATTAGTTAGACGTAGAGGTCATGGTAGAGGTAGAGCTTGAGGAGCGGTAGGTCATCATAAGTAGAGAGAGTTAAAGGATGAGGAGCTTGTAGAGCTATAGTTTGAGGATGTTCTTGTACCTTTAGTAGTTTAGCATGTTCAGCTTGCCTATCAAGACGGTATATCTGACCCTGAGGCAGCTCTGTTCTATGCTAGATTTGGCAGAATCGCTTTTGATGGGATGTCTGACCCTCTAGACTTTTTGCATGCAATCGAGACTAGGACTTGGACTGCTCACACCAAGTACTAGCGGATTATGATGGTTGAGCTTTCTGTTGAGGGACCAGCCCTGGACTAGTTTATTCAGATGATCCAGCCGTATATGATGACGATGACTTGGGCTCAGTTCAAAGAGCGATTCATGAGGAGATTCTGCCCAGAGCCACTTCGCATGATTTATCGACTCCGGTTGACCAGTATTTCTTATGGTGACAGATCTATTGAGGAGTATACTCAAGAGTTCCTCTGACTTGGTAGATATGCAAAGGATCTGATGTGAGACTAGTATTTCGCAATCACCACTTATGTCACCAGATTGGGTTCTGCATTTGCTGGTATGCCTATAGTGGGCCTTACTCTAGAGTCAATGATTGAGTTGGCCAAAGAGATTGAGCTGAGGCTAGTCAGGCAAGGAGCTATACCTGATTATTACCAGTTGGGTGTACAGTCATATAATATCCCGAGTTTTTAAATAATTTTAAACTGCATCGGGATATGTAGTGTTAATAATTTTTGTATATATTTGTGATTATTTTCATGAGTTTGATAATTACTAAGTTATTTTAATTATTTTAAATTCTTTACGTAAAATTTTCCCAGGAATATTATTTTCGGGGAAATTAAAACGTAAATAATTTAATATTAATTATTTTAAATAGTTTTACGAATTTACATGAGTCCATGCCCTATTTTAATTGTCGTATTAAAATATATACATATACATGTATGTATATACATATATTTAATAATTTTAGGGTTAATATTAATTAAGTAAATATTATATATTAAACATTTTTATTTAATTAATATGTATATGTATATATATATAAATGTGTATATGTATATAATATGGGGTGATATTTTGATATGTGGTGTATAATTAATTTTGAATATTATATTAATATATTATAATATTTAAAGTTATTATGAACTTAAAATAATTAAGAATAATTAAAATAACTTAGTAATTATCAAACTCATGAAAATAATCATAAATATATATAAAAAATTATTAACACTGCATATTCCGATGCAGTTTAAAATTATTTAAAAACTCGAGATATTACAGTCTTCCCCCTTTACAAGAATTTATCCCCGAATTCCAGAAAAGAATAATTACAAGATCAAGAAGGAAAGAGATATGGGTAAGAAGCTCACATCTCAGCTCCAGTCTCCCACGTATGCTCTTCAACTTTGTTGCTACGCCACAGAACCTTGACCATCGGAATCCGTTTCGATCGCAACTGTCGAACTTGGTAATCAACGATTGCCATAGGTTCTTCCATAAATGTCAAGTCTTCATTCACTTCTACGCTATCGGGTTGCAACACGTGTGAAGGGTCTGAGATATACTTCCTCAGCATCGAGATATAAAACATCGGATGCACTTGTGACATACTTAGAGGCAAAGCCAACCGATATGCAACAGTGCCTATTCTCTCCAGAATCTCAAACGGTCCGATATATCTCGGTGCCAACTTACCCTTACTGCCAAATCTCATAACACCCTTAATGGGAGACACCTTCAGAAAAATAAAGTCTCCAACTTGAAACTCCACATCTCTGCGCTTAGGATCCGCATAGCTCTTATACCTGCTAACTGTGGTCTCTAATCTATGCTTAATCACTGCGACTTTCTCTGCAGCATCCTGAACCATCTCAGGTCTAATCAAAGCTCTCTCCCCAATCTCATCTTAACAGATAGGGGATCTACATTTCCTTCTATACAACACCTTATACAGTGCCATTCCAATGCTGTTATGGTAGTTGTTATTATATGCAAACTCAACGAGTGGAAAATGATCATCCTAGCTACCTCCCAAATCCAGAACACACATTCTCAGCATATCTTTCAATGTCTAGATTGTCCTCTCAGACTGACCATCTATCTGAGGATGAAAAGCAGTACTGAAGTCAACATAGTGCCCATCGCTTCCTATAACTTCTGCCAAAAATGAGAGATAAAAACTGAACCTCTGTTTGACACAATGGACACAGGTACTCCATGAAGGCACATAATATGCTTCACATATAGCTTTGCCAATCTAGCTATAGAATAGGTGGCTTTCACAGGTAAGAGATGTGCAAATTTGTCAACCTGTCTACAATCACCCAAATGGAATCGTATCCATCCTTAGAACGAGGTAAACCAACCACAAAATCCATAGTTATCCTTTCCCACTTCCACTCGGGAATAGGAAAAGGCTGAAGCTTCTTAGAAGGCTTCTGATGTTTAGCTTTCACTTGCTGACAGGTCAGGCACTTAGCAACATAATCAGCAACATCCTTCTTTAGTCCATCCCACCAGTACAAATCTATGATACTGTGATACATCTTAGTGACACCCGGATGTACGCTATAGGCTATAGAATGTGCTTCCTCTAGGATCTCTTCTCTCAAATCATCCACATTAGGAACACACAATCTACCATTGATCCATAACACACCATCATCATCGAGTGTGAAGTCAGTGAACTTCCCTGCTCGAACATTCTCTGCAAGCTATTCTAGAATAGGATCTCGGCTCTGAGCTGCTTTAATCCTATCTCTCAATACAAATCGCACCTTAAATTGAGCTACCAGTCCACCTGACCTACTGATCTTCATCATCAGAGCTTGATCCACCAATAGATGTAACTCCTGGATCAATGGTCTCCTCTCAGCACTGATGTGAGCAAGACTGCCTGAGGACTTTCTACTCAAGGCATCTGCTACAATATTAGCCTTGCCCGGATGATATAATATCTCATAGTCATAATCTTTCAATAATTCCAACCATCTCCTCTGCCTCAGATTCATATCTCTCTGCTGGAAAATGTACTTAAGGCTCTTGTGATCAGTAAAAATCTCACAAGTCACCCCGTACAAATAGTGTCTCCAAATCTTGAGAGTAAAGATCACTGTAGCCATCTCTAGGTCATGTGTAGGATAGTTCTGCTCATGCATCTTCAACTGCCTCGAAAGCATAGGCTATCACCCTACCATTCTGCATCAACACACAATCAAGGTCAACTCTAGAGGCATCATAATAAATTGTGAACTTGTCCACACTATTAGGCAAAGCTAGCACTAGGGCTGTGGTTAATTTCTCCTTTAATAATTGAAAATTGTTCTCACAAGCTTCTGACCACTCAAATCTAACATTCTTCTGAGTCAAGCGAGTCATAGGGGCTACAATTCTAGAAAAATCCTGCACAAACAGCCTATAATACCCAGCTAAACTTAGAAAACTCCGAATCTCAGTAACAGAAGTCAGTCTAGGCCACTCAGACACTGCCTTAATCTTTTATGGATCAACCTAGATACCTTCTTTAGACATCACGTGTCCAAGAAAAGAAACACTCTCCATCCAGAAATCACACTTCGAGAATTTAGCATAAAGCTGATGATCTCTCAGTGTCTGCAATACAGTCCTTAAGTGATATACATGCTCCTCCATACTCCTCGAATACACCAGTATATCATTGATGAAGACTACTATAAATTGATCCACATACGGTCTGAATACCCTATTCATCAGGTCCATAAAAGTTGCTGGTGTATTAGTCAAACCAAAAGACATCACCAGAAACTCATAGTGGCCATATCGAGTGCGAAATGTCATTTTAGGAACATCAGCTTCACTGATCTGTAGCTGATGATAACCCGACCTCAGATCAATCTTGGAAAAGAATTGTGCACCCTGTAGCTGATTAAACAAATCATCTATCCTCAAAAGAGGATACTTGTTCTTCACTATCACCTTATTCAGCTCTCTGTAGTCAATGCACAGTCTCAGGGTACCATCATTCTTCTTCACAAACAGGATTGGTGCACCCCAAGGAGAAACATTGGGTCTAATGAAACCCTTATCCAATAACTCTTACAACAACTCCTTCAACTCTTTCAATTCTGCAGGAGCCATTCTGAAGGGTGGCATAGATATAGGAGTAGTACTTAGAACCACATCTATACAGAACTCAATCTCTCTGTGAGGTGGTAAACTTGACAACTCCTCAGGAAAAACATCAGGAAACTCATAGGCAACAGGAACATTTGTGAGTGACAACTTCTCCATTGAAGTATCCCTGACTAATGCCACATATCCTTGACATCATTTCCTCAACAACTTCCTAGCCATAATAGTAGAAATATGTAATATCCCGTAATTTTAAAAATATTTTTACACTGTACCGGGATATGCAGTGTCAGTGATTTTTGTATTTTATATGATATTTTTATGAGTTAATATGTATTTTAAACCTATTTTAATTACAGTCTATTATTTTCAGTATTTTACGTAAAATTTTCCCGGGACTTTCATTTTCGGGGAAATTTCCACGTAAACAATGTATTATTAATTATGTTAAATGTATTTACGGGTTTGCATGAACTCATACATATTTTTAAATTAATAAATAAAGCCTGTGTGTGTATATTTATTTAATTAGGGTTTATTATTACCCTAATATTTTATTATTTATTTATTATTATTTGATTATTTTATTTATTATTAAATTATTAAAATTTATTTTTTTTCTTTTTTCTTTTTTTTTTTTTTCTTTTCCTTTTTCTTTCTTTTTCTTTTCTTTTCTCTTTCCTTTTCTTTCTTTTTCTTTTTCTTCTTCTTCTTCTTTCTTCTCCCGTGGGTGCCGCCGGACCACCATTTTTGCCACCGTGGTTTCTCCCTCCTCCGGCCACCGTTTTCGACACCGCCGGTCTCTATCTTCTCCTTGAGCTCCGGTGAGTGTTATTCTAGCTTTTGTTTGAGCTAAAACGGTCTAGAATTGCTTAGGTTTTGAGTTGAAGTTTTCGGCCACTTTTGGTTTTCGATTTTTTTGAGCTTCAATTTGGATGATTCATGGAAACTTCCTTCACAAATGTTGTTCCTGGTAGTTTAATCTTCATGTATGAATTTTTGTAGAATTTTTGGAGGTTTTTTGGATTTTTGGGTATTTTTGAATATTTTAATATTATTTTCGAATTTTCGGAAATTAATTATTTAAATTATGAAATTGGAGTTTATGGTTGAATTAGGTGTTGAAATGAATTATAGGAATTTATTTGGAATTTTTATGAATTTCTAAGTATTTATTTTTAATTATTGAAGTTTAGGTGATTTTGTAAAATTAAGTTAATTGTGTTTTAAATTGAATTTAATTGGTTAATTGAGTTTAATTATTGATATTATTGATAAATATGTTGAGAAAATTAATTTTGGATAATTGTATGATTTTTGGTGAATTTTTGAAGTAAATTAGGTATATATATATATAGGGGTATTTTGGTAATTTTACCCTAAATTGTCTAAAAATGTAATTTAATTGGTTTTAATATTTATTTAAGGTATAAAAATGATTTCTACAAAATATTTGGTATTTTTAACTAATTAAAACTATTTTTCGTGAATTATTTTCAATTATATATATAATATACGGTTTTTCAAATAAAATGAGTTTTAATCGGTTTTTATAGTGTTTCAAGATTTATTATGTAATTTCTACGTATGAAATGTATTTTTATGATTTAAGGATATTTTTGGTATATTTGAATATATATTCTGTGTTTGTGGACCCCGGTCGACAGATTGTAGTCTGGAGTCCGACCGAGGGGTTGTGATTGTTTATGGTGTTATTTTCGAAGTGTATTTTCTTTGCAGGGTCGGCTCTACTCTTTTGAGTAGAGAGATGTCTGTTTTACAGGGGAGGTTCTGTCGGATTTCCGGTAGAATTCTCGTAAAACGTGATATCCAGTCGAACCCTAATTTTCGATTCTGTATTTAATACTCTAGATTGAATTCTAGGATTTCTGTTAGGGTTATTCTGATGTCGAGTAATTATTTCTTGTTTAGTTGCGCCGAGACCGAGGGTTAGTGGACCAGGCCCGTCGGACCCGTCTCGTGGAGCGCATTAGGTGAGTTACTATATTATATATATATGCTTAGGACGCATGATTTAGAAAATGCATGTTTTATTTTGACTGAATATGCATAAATAACATGATTTATATTCAAGTATATTTTTGGTATATTTTTGGTATATAATAAATTATATACATGTTTTATTAATAAAATATATTTAAAATGTTTTTAAATATATTTTTAGTTTAATTCATGATTTGATTGAATTTATTTGACGTATATATACTCAAAATATACTTGGTTTATGTTTGGTATATTTTCGGTATATATGGTTTATATTGCTATTTCATTTATATCCATGCATCATTTATTTTTGTGAATGAATGTTTTATTATTTATTACTGAAGGATATCAATAGAACGTGCTACCTAGTGGGCAGCACTAGGACCGAGTACGTACCGGTACGCCTATAGTATTTAGGATTTATTACTGACTATTTGTGGATATCGATTTGATTATGATTATTGATATGTGAGATGTGGTTTGGGTGTGATTGCTGGAGCTCGGTTGACCAAGTGTCTCGGGGCCAATCACACTGGCAGTCAGACTGCTGGAGCTCGGTTGACTTAGTGTCTCGGGGCCAGTCTACTGTCCATATGGATTAAGTGGATATATTTGGAATCAGTGAGCCTGTATGGCTAGAGTGTTGTTTAGCACTATTTTTCTGAGGTTACGATATTCTAGGGTTCTATGTGATCCTTCATAAACGTTGATTTTCAGACAAAATATATATAAAATGATTTTTCTGCATCTGTATGAACTTGCCTGTATATATACATATTACTCATATACTGTTGACTGTTTGCATTATCACTTAGAGTGTATGTATATATACTATAGTAATTCACTCAGTGAGGTCTGACTCCCCTCCGTTGACTATTTTTCAGGAGAGTCAACTTCCTCAGACCTCAGTAGCAGGTCGATACGCCGGATTTCTTCCGCCCCGGCTTCTTTATGTAAATTGTCTACTTGAGTCTTATTTATTTTATCTAGACACTGCAGTAGCTGTAAATTACAGTATTGGATTTTATGTACTTTATTTTAAAGAGATGTATTATGTTAAAACTGGATTTGTATAAAGATTATACATTTATGAGATTATATATGCGATGTGATGAGTTTTGAATTATATCCAGTTGAGATGGATGATATTGTAATATTTATGATATTTATGATTTTATTTTCCGCTGCACATATATATATTATATGGTTATTGTTATTGCATGATTTTTTTTTTATTTTTAGGCTTGCTACGGGTTCCGGATTCGAAAGAATTCCCGTTCCCTAGCGCCGGTCATGACTCCTGTTTTGGGTCGTGACAAAGTTGGTATCAGAGCGAAGTTCGTATCTGAGTGGAGTTCTGTGTCAGGGCTTAGTTATGTGAGTTGTGGCCCTAGTTTTAAAGTTGTGTTTTCTGTTGGACTACTGCAGTGTATTAGGTTCGAGTATGTCTTGATGAGTATTCCTTGCTGTAGTTTTCAGCGTTATTCCTCCGTTGTCTGTTTTGTCTGAATCTTTCCGTTTGTCTTTTCAGAATGAGGAGGCGAGCGCGTGTCGCTCCACCGGTCGTTGAGGCCGAGGATGATGAGTCTTTTCAGGACGAGGTTTTACCTCCTGAGCCGCCAGTTAGACGTAGAGGTCGTGGCAGGGGTAGACCTCGAGGAGCGGCAGGTCGCCGTAGGCAGAGAGAGTTACAGGACGAGGAGCCTGTTGAGCCTGATTTTGATATTCCTGTTCCTCCTGTTGTTCAGCCTACCTATCAGCAGGGTATGTCTGACCCTGAGGCAGCTTTGTTCTATGCCCGAGTTGGCAGGATTGCTTTTGATGGTACTTCTGATCCTTTAGATTTTCTGCATGCGATTGAGACTAGGACTCGGACTGCTCATACCGAGTACCAGAGGATCATGATCGTTGAGTTGTCTATCGAGGGACCAGCTTTGGATTGGTTTATTCAGATGATCCAGCCCTATATGATGACGATGACATGGGCTCAGTTTCGAGAGCGATTCATGAGGAGATTTTGTCCAGAGCCTCTTCGTTTGAGCTATCGTCTTCGATTGACCAGCATTTCTCGTGGAGATCGATCAGTAGAGGAGTATACCCGAGAGTTCCTTCGTCTGGGTAGATATGCTGAGGATCTGATGCGAGATCAGTATTTCGCTGTTACTACTTATGTTACTGGTTTGGGTTCAGCTTTTGCTGGTATGCCCACAGCAGGTCTTACTCTCGAGTCTGTGATTGAGCTAGCTAAGGAGATCGAGCTGAGGTTAGTTAGGCAGGGAGCGATGCCTGATTATTACCAGTTGGGAGTTCAGTCGAGTGGATTGCAGGCTACTCCGTATTCGAGTTTTCATGTTGGTTCGAGTAGTCAGCAGCGAGGTTCGACTCAGCAGAGTCAGAGACAGCAGCAGCGAGTGCATCGGAGCAGTAGACATGGTCGTGGAGGTCAGCGTAGATCGTTCAGATTTGGGTCAGGTGCTTCGAGCAGTAGCAGTGGTCGTAGTTCTGGATCAGCGGCCAGTGTTTGTCAGACTTGTGGTAGAGTCCATCAGGGACCGTGTTATCTGACACCGTTGACATGCTTCAGGTGCGGGCAGACAGGACATTTTGCCAGATCGTGTCCTTACCCCGGGTATCAGCAGCAGCAGATTCCGCGATTCCCACAGCAGTCAATTGCTAGTGCTGCACCTATGCCATTTCAGTTACCACCAGCTCAGCATCAGAGTTCTACTCAATTTGTTCCACAGCAGAGTCGTGGTAGAGGTACTAGAGGAGGTGCCAGAGGCGTTGGCCAGGCTTCTACCAGTCAGCAGGGAGGTCGAGGCCAGGCCAGAGTTTTTCATCTGACTCAGCAGGATGCTCAGGCATCTAATGCAGTCGTGGCAGGTATTCTTTCTGTTTGTTACCTGGATGCTTTGGTTTTGTTTGATCCGGGTGCCACGCATTCGTTTGTTTCTCCTGTTTTTGCTTCTAAATCTTGTTGGCAAGCTTCGAGGATGGCTTTTCCTTTGTCTGTTGCCACTCCTCTGAGCGATTCTTTGGACACCGATATTGTTCTTTCTGGTTGTCCAGTTCTCGTGGGAGATAGAGAATTACCCGCTGATTTGATTTTGTTGGATGTGATGGAGTTTGATGTTATTTTGGGAATGGATTGGTTGTCTCAGTACTATGCCGTGGTTGATTGCAGGAATAAGGAGGTGATTTTCAGAATTCCTGGTGAAGAAGATTTTAAGTTTGTTGGTGACAGGAGTTCAGCACCTCAGAATCTTATTTCTGTTATTTCAGCTAGGAAGTTGTTGAAGAAAGGTTGTCAGGGGTTTTTGGCATTGGTTAGGGATACGTCAGTGGAGAAGTTGTCACTCACAGATGTTCCTGTTGCTTGTGAGTTTCCTGATGTTTTTCCCGAGGAGTTGCCAGGTTTACCACCTCATAGAGAGATTGAGTTCTGTATTGATGTGGTTCCAGGTACTACTCCTATATCTATGACACCCTATCGTATGGCTCCTGCAGAGTTGAGAGAGTTGAAGGAGCAATTGCAAGAGTTGTTGGAGAAGGGTTTTATCAGACCTAGTGTTTCTCCTTGGGGTGCACCAGTCCTGTTTGTGAAGAAGAAGGATGGTACCCTGAGACTGTGCATTGACTACAGAGAGTTGAATAAGGTTGACTTGAGGTCGGGTTATCATCAGCTGCGGATCAGTGAAGCTGATATTCCTAAGACAGCGTTCCGCACTCGTTATGGTCATTATGAATTTCTGGTGATGTCTTTTGGTTTGACTAATGCACCAGCAGCTTTTATGGACCTGATGAACGGAGTATTCCGACCGTATGTGGATCAGTTTGTGGTAGTCTTCATTGATGATATACTGGTATATTCAAGGAGTATGGAAGAGCACGTATATCATTTGAGGATTGTACTACAGACACTGAGAGATCATCAGCTTTATGCTAAATTCTCGGAGTGTGATTTCTGGATGGAGAGTGTTTCTTTTCTTGGACACGTAGTGTCTAAAGAAGGTATTCAGGTTGATCCACAGAAGGTTGAGGCAGTATCTGAGTGGCCTAGACCTACTTCAGTTACTGAGATTCGGAGTTTTCTGGGTTTAGCCGGGTATTATAGGCGGTTTGTGCAGGATTTTTCCAGGATTGCAGCCCCTATGACTCGCTTGACTCAGAAGAATGTTAGATTCGAGTGGTCAGAAGCTTGTGAGAATAGTTTTCAGTTGTTGAAGGAAAAGTTGACCACAGCGCCAGTATTAGCTTTGCCTAATAGTGTGGATAAGTTCACAGTTTACTGTGATGCCTCTAGAATTGGTCTTGGTTGTGTGTTGATGCAGAATGGAAGGGTGATAGCCTATGCTTCGAGGCAGTTGAAGAAGCATGAGCAGAACTATCCCACACATGATCTTGAGATGGCTGCAGTGATCTTTGCTTTGAAGATTTGGAGACATTATTTGTACGGGGTGACTTGTGAGATATTTACTGATCACAAGAGCCTTAAGTACATTTTCCAGCAGCGAGATTTGAATTTGAGGCAGAGAAGATGGTTGGAACTGTTGAAGGATTATGATTGTGAGATTCTTTACCATCCGGGTAAAGCTAATGTGGTAGCAGATGCCTTGAGTAGGAAGTCCTCAGGTAGTCTTGCTCACATCGGTGTGGAGAGGAGACCATTGATCCAGGAATTGCATCTGATGGTGGATCAAGGTCTGATGATGAAGATCAGTAGATCAGGTGGACTGTTAGCTCAGTTTAAAGTACGATCTGTACTAAGGGATAGGATTAAAGCAGCTCAGAGCCGAGATCCTATTCTGGAAGAGCTTGCAGAGAATGTCAGAGCAGGGAAGTTCACTGATTTCACACTCGAGGATGATGGTGTGTTGTGGATCAGTGGTAGATTGTGTGTTCCTGATGTGGATGATTTGAGAGAAGAGATCCTAGAGGAAGCACATTCTACAGCTTACAGCGTTCATCCTGGTGTTACTAAGATGTACCACAGTATCAGAGATCTATACTGGTGGGATGGATTGAAGAAGGATGTTGCTGATTATGTTGCTAAGTGCTTGACGTGTCAGCAAGTGAAAGCCGAACATCAGAAGCCTTCTGGGAAGCTTCAGCCTCTTCCTATTCCCGAGTGGAAGTGGGAAAGGATAGCTATGGATTTTGTAGTCGGTTTACCTCGTTCGAAGGATGGATACGATTCCATCTGGGTGATTGTAGACAGATTGACGAAGTCTGCACATTTCTTGCCTGTGAAAGCCACATATTCAGTTGCTAGATTGGCGAAGTTGTATGTGAAGCATATTGTGTGCCTTCATGGAGTACCTGTGTCCATTGTGTCAGACAGAGGTTCGGTGTTTACTTCTCGTTTTTGGCAGAAGTTGCAGGAAGCGATGGGCACTAGGTTGGATTTCAGTACTGCTTTTCATCCTCAGACAGATGGCCAGTCTGAGAGGACGATCCAGACACTGGAAGATATGTTGAGGATGTGTGTCTTGGATTTGGGAGGTAGCTGGGATGATCATTTGTCGCTTGTTGAGTTTGCATATAATAACAGCTACCATAGCAGTATTGGCATGGCACCATATGAGGCATTGTATGGAAGGAAGTGTAGATCCCCATTGAGTTGGGATGAGATCGGTGAGAGACTTTTGACTGGACCAGAGATGGTTCAGGATGCTGCAGAGAAAGTCGCCGTGATCAAGCGCAGGTTAGAGACCGCAGTTAGCAGACAGAAGAGTTATGCGGATCCTAGGCGCAGAGATGTGGAGTTTCAGGTTGGAGATTTCGTTTTTCTGAAAGTATCTCCGATGAAGGGTGTGATGAGATTTGGTAGGAAGGGTAAGTTAGCACCGAGATACATTGGACCGTTTGAGATTCTGGAGAGAATTGGCACTGTTGCATATCGGTTGGATTTGCCTCCGAGTATGTCGCAGGTGCATCCAGTATTTCATATCTCGATGTTGAGGAAGTATATCTCAGATCCTTCACATGTGTTGCAACCAGACAGTGTGGAAGTGAGTGAAGATTTGACTTTTGTGGAAGAACCTGTGGCGATCGTTGATTTTCAAGTTCGACAGTTGCGATCGAAGCAGATTCCGATGGTCAAGGTTTTGTGGCGTAGCGACAGAGTTGAAGAGCATACGTGGGAGACTGAAGCTGAGATGCGAGCTTCTTACCCGTATCTCTTTCCTTCCTGATTCTGTAATCTTGTTTTTAGAATTCGGGGACAAATTCTTGTAAGGGGGGAAGACTGTAATATCCCGTAATTTTAAAAATATTTTTACACTGTACCGGGATATGCAGTGTCAGTGATTTTTGTATTTTATATGATATTTTTATGAGTTAATATGTATTTTAAACCTATTTTAATTACAGTCTATTATTTTCAGTATTTTACGTAAAATTTTCCCGGGACTTTCATTTTCGGGGAAATTTCCACGTAAACAATGTATTATTAATTATGTTAAATGTATTTACGGGTTTGCATGAACTCATACATATTTTTAAATTAATAAATAAAGCCTGTGTGTGTATATTTATTTAATTAGGGTTTATTATTACCCTAATATTTTATTATTTATTTATTATTATTTGATTATTTTATTTATTATTAAATTATTAAAATTTATTTTTTTTCTTTTTTCTTTTTTTTTTTCTTTTTCTTTTCCTTTTTCTTTCTTTTTCTTTTCTTTTCTCTTTCCTTTTCTTTCTTTTTCTTTTTCTTCTTCTTCTTCTTTCTTCTCCCGTGGGTGCCGCCGGACCACCATTTTTGCCACCGTGGTTTCTCCCTCCTCCGGCCACCATTTTCGACACCGCCAGTCTCTATCTTCTCCTTGAGCTCCGGTGAGTGTTATTCTAGCTTTTGTTTGAGCTAAAACGGTCTAGAATTGCTTAGGTTTTGAGTTGAAGTTTTCGGCCACTTTTGGTTTTCGATTTTTTTGAGCTTCAATTTGGATGATTCATGAAAACTTCCTTCACAAATGTTGTTCCTGGTAGTTTAATCTTCATGTATGAATTTTTGTAGAATTTTTGGAGGTTGTTTGGATTTTTGGGTATTTTTGAATATTTTAATATTATTTTCGAATTTTCGGAAATTAATTATTTAAATTATGAAATTGGAGTTTATGGTTGAATTAGGTGTTGAAATGAATTATAGGAATTTATTTGGAATTTTTATGAATTTCTAAGTATTTATTTTTAATTATTGAAGTTTAGGTGATTTTGTAAAATTAAGTTAATTGTGTTTTAAATTGAATTTAATTGGTTAATTGAGTTTAATTATTGATATTATTGATAAATATGTTGAGAAAATTAATTTTGGATAATTGTATGATTTTTGGTGAATTTTTGAAGTAAATTAGGTATATATATATATAGGGGTATTTTGGTAATTTTACCCTAAATTGTCTAAAAATGTAATTTAATTGGTTTTAATATTTATTTAAGGTATAAAAATGATTTCTACAAAATATTTGGTATTTTTAACTAATTAAAACTATTTTTCGTGAATTATTTTCAATTATATATATAATATACGGTTTTTCAAATAAAATGAGTTTTAATCGGTTTTTATAGTGTTTCAAGATTTATTATGTAATTTCTACGTATGAAATGTATTTTTATGATTTAAGGATATTTTTGGTATATTTGAATATATATTCTGTGTTTGTGGACCCCGGTCGACAGATTGTAGTCTGGAGTCCGACCGAGGGGTTGTGATTGTTTATGGTGTTATTTTCGAAGTGTATTTTCTTTGCAGGGTCGGCTCTACTCTTTTGAGTAGAGAGATGTCTGTTTTACAGGGGAGGTTCTGTCGGATTTCCGGTAGAATTCTCGTAAAACGTGATATCCAGTCGAACCCTAATTTTCGATTCTGTATTTAATACTCTAGATTGAATTCTAGGATTTCTGTTAGGGTTATTCTGATGTCGAGTAATTATTTCTTGTTTAGTTGCGCCGAGACCGAGGGTTAGTGGACCAGGCCCGTCGGACCCGTCTCGTGGAGCGCATTAGGTGAGTTACTATATTATATATATATGCTTAGGACGCATGATTTAGAAAATGCATGTTTTATTTTGACTGAATATGCATAAATAACATGATTTATATTCAAGTATATTTTTGGTATATTTTTGGTATATAATAAATTATATACATGTTTTATTAATAAAATATATTTAAAATGTTTTTAAATATATTTTTAGTTTAATTCATGATTTGATTGAATTTATTTGACGTATATATACTCAAAATATACTTGGTTTATGTTTGGTATATTTTCGGTATATATGGTTTATATTGCTATTTCATTTATATCCATGCATCATTTATTTTTGTGAATGAATGTTTTATTATTTATTACTGAAGGATATCAATAGAACGTGCTACCTAGTGGGCAGCACTAGGACCGAGTACGTACCGGTACGCCTATAGTATTTAGGATTTATTACTGACTATTTGTGGATATCGATTTGATTATGATTATTGATATGTGAGATGTGGTTTGGGTGTGATTGCTGGAGCTCGGTTGACCAAGTGTCTCGGGGCCAATCACACTGGCAGTCAGACTGCTGGAGCTCGGTTGACTTAGTGTCTCGGGGCCAGTCTACTGTCCATATGGATTAAGTGGATATATTTGGAATCAGTGAGCCTGTATGGCTAGAGTGTTGTTTAGCACTATTTTTCTGAGGTTACGATATTCTAGGGTTCTATGTGATCCTTCATAAACGTTGATTTTCAGACAAAATATATATAAAATGATTTTTCTGCATCTGTATGAACTTGCCTGTATATATACATATTACTCATATACTGTTGACTGTTTGCATTATCACTTAGAGTGTATGTATATATACTATAGTAATTCACTCAGTGAGGTCTGACTCCCCTCCGTTGACTATTTTTCAGGAGAGTCAACTTCCTCAGACCTCAGTAGCAGGTCGATACGCCGGATTTCTTCCGCCCCGGCTTCTTTATGTAAATTGTCTACTTGAGTCTTATTTATTTTATCTAGACACTGCAGTAGCTGTAAATTACAGTATTGGATTTTATGTACTTTATTTTAAAGAGATGTATTATGTTAAAACTGGATTTGTATAAAGATTATACATTTATGAGATTATATATGCGATGTGATGAGTTTTGAATTATATCCAGTTGAGATGGATGATATTGTAATATTTATGATATTTATGATTTTATTTTCCGCTGCACATATATATATTATATGGTTATTGTTATTGCATGATTTTTTTTTTATTTTTAGGCTTGCTACGGGTTCCGGATTCGAAAGAATTCCCGTTCCCTAGCGCCGGTCATGACTCCTGTTTTGGGTCGTGACAAAATAAGATTCTGAGGTGCTGAACTCCTATCACCCACAAACTTAAATTCTTCTTCATCGGAAATTTTGAAAATCACCTCTTTATTTCAATAATCCACTATGGCATAGTGTTGAGATAACCAATCCATACCCAGAATAACATCAAACTCCATCACATCCAACAAAATCAAATCAGCGAATAATTCTCTATCTCCCACGAGAACTGGACAACCAAAAAGAGCAATATCGGTGTCCAAAGAATCGCTCAGAGGAGTGGCAACAGACAAAGGAAAAGCCATCCTCAAAGCTTGCTAACAAGACTTGGAAGCAAAAACGGGAGAAACGAACGAATGCGTGGCACCCGGATTAAACAGAACCCAAGCATCCAGGTAACAAATAGAAATAATATCTACCATAACTTCATTAGATGCCTAAGTATCCTGTTGAGTGAGATGGAAAAATCTGGCCTATCCTCGACCTCCCTACTGGTTGGTAGAAGCCTGACTAACACCTCTGGCACCTCCTCTAGTACCTCTACCACGACCCTGCTGGGGAACAAGCTGAGTGGAACTCTGATGCTGGGCTGGAGGCAATTGAAAAGGAACAGGTGCAGCACTAGCAATCGACTACTATGGAAATCCCAGAATCTGTGGCTGCTGATACCCAGAATATGGACACCATCTGGCATAATGTCCTGTCTGCCTGCATTTAAAGCATGTCAGCGGTGTCAGATAACACGGTCCCTGATGGACTCTACCGTAAGTCTGATAAATACTGGTAGCTGACCCAGAACTACAACTGTTGCTACTACTCAAAGTACCTAACCCGAGTCTAAATGGTCTACGATGACCTCCATGGCCATGTCTACTGCTCCGATGTACTCACTGCTGCTGTCTCTGACTCTGCTGAGTCAGACCTCTCTACTGACTACTCGAACCAACATGAAAACTCGAATACGGAGTAGCCTGCAATCCACTCGACTGAACACCCAGCTGGTAATAATCAGGCATCGCTCCCTGCCTGCCTAGCCTCAACTCAAACTCCTTGACCAACTCAATAACAGACTCCAAAGTAAGGCCTACTATAGGCATACCAGCAAATACAGAACCCAATCCAGGAACGTAGGTAGTGATTACAAAATACTGATCTCGTATCAGATCCTCTACATATCTACCCAGCCGAAGGAACTCTCGGGTATACTCCTCAACTGATCTATCACCATGAGAAATGCTGGTCAATCGGAGATGATAACTCATACGTAATGGCTCTGGAAAGAATCTCCGTATAAATCACTCTCTGAACTACGCCCAGGTCATCGTCATCATATCGGGCTAGATCATCTAAATAAACTAGTCCAGGGTTGATCCTTCAACAGACAGCTCAACGATCATAATCCGCTGGTACTTAGTGTGAGCAGTTCGAGTCCCAATCTCGATCGCATGTAGAAAGTCTAACGGATTAAAAGTCCCGTCGAAAGCAATTCTACCAACTCTGGCATAAATAGAGCTGCCTCAGGGTCAGACATACCCTGCTGATAGGCAGGCTAAACAACCTGAACGACTAGAGGTACAGGAACATCCTCGTACTCAGGCCCTACAAGCTCCTTATCCTATATCTCTCTCTACCTACGGTGACCTGCCGCTCCTTGAGGTCTACCTCTGCCACGACCTCTGCATCTAACTGGCTGCACATGAGGTAAAACCTCATCCTGAAAGTACTCATCATCCTTGGCCTCAACGACCGGTGGAGCGACACGCGCTCGCCTCCTTATTCTGAAAAGACAAACAGAATGATTCAAACAAAACAGACAATGGAGGAATAACACAGAAAACCTAAGCAAGGATTACTTATCAAGACATACTAGAACCTAATTCACTACAGTAGTTCAAAAGAAAACATAACATCAAAAACTAAGGCCACAACTCACATAACTAAGCCCTGACACAGAACTCCGCTATGATACCAACTTTGTCACGACCCAAAACAGAGGCCATGACCGGCACTAGGGAACGGGAGTTCTTTCGAATCTGGAACCCATAGCAAGCCTTAAAATAAAATAAAACATGCAATAATCATAATAACATAAATAAATTATTTTTGCAGCAGAAATAAAATCATAAATAAAAACAAAATAATAATTCGCCAATGGAATTAGATGAACATCCTCATCTCATATATATAAATAATCCTTTAATACAAATTTTAGTTCAAATCTTTAAAATACAATCTCATTTAAATATGATACATAAATTTCACAAACGACTATAACTACTGTAGTGTCTAGATTATAAAATAAACTCAGGTAAGAAATTTACATAGTGAAGCCGGGGCGAAAGAAATCCGGCGTATAGGTCTGCTACTGAGGTCTGAAGATGATGACTCTCCTGAAAAATAGTCAACGGAGGGGAGTCAGACCTCACTTAGTGAATTGTTATAATATATATACATACATAGCTAAATGAAAATGCACACATTCAATAGTATATTTAATAAATATATATATAAACAATTACACACAGATGCAACAAAATCATTTTATATATTTATTAAAAATCACTATTTATGAAGGATCAAATAGAACCCTAGAAAACCGCAACCTCCAACAGTGTTAGACAACACCATAGCCATACAGGCTCACTTATTCCAAATAAGTTCACTTATTCCATTTGGACAGTAGACTGGCCCCAAGACATTAAGTCAACCGAGCTCCAGCAGTCTGACTGTCAGTGTGATTGGCCTCGAGACAGTTGGTCAATCGAGCTCCAGTAATCACACTTGAATCACATCACACATCAAATCAATCAATCCGATCATAATCCATAAATAGGTTAGTAATATAGCCTAAATGCTATCGGCGTACCGATACGTACTTGGTCCTAGTGCTGCCCACTAGGTAGCACGTTCCATTAATATCCTTCATTAATATATAAAACATATATTCATAAATAAATGATGCATGAATTTCAATAGAATAGCAACATAAACCATGTATATATACTAGAAATATACCAAAAGTAAACCAGATATATTTCGAGTATAGATACATCAAATAAATCCAATATAATTGCAAAATAGACTAGAAATATATTTAAAAACATTTTAAGTATAAATGTTTAATCAAAACATGCATATAGTTTAAAATATATCAAAATATACCAAAAATAAACCAAAAATAAACCTAAGTACTAATTAAATCATTTATGCATATTTTATCAAAATAAAATATGCATAAATGATTTAATTAGTACTTAGGTTTATTTTCGGTTTATTTTTGGTATATTTTGATATATTTTAAATTATATGCATGTTTTGATTAAACATTTATACTTAAAATGTGATAAAATATGCATAAATGATTTAATTAGTACTTAGGTTTATTTTTTATTTATTTTTGGTAAATTTTGATATATTTTAAATTATATGCAGGTTTTAATTAAACATTTATACTTAAAATGTTTTTAAATATATTTCTAGTCTATTTTGCAATTATATTGGATTTATTTGACGTATCTATACTCAAAATATACCTGGTTTACTTTTGGTATATTTCTAGTATATATACAAGGTTTATGTTGCTATCCTATTAAAATTCATGCATCATTTATTTATGAATATATGTTTTATATATTAATGAAGGATATCAAGGGAACGTGTTACCTAGTGGGCAGCACTAGGACCGAGTACGTACCGATACGCCGATAGCATTTAGGCTATATTACTAACCTATTTATGGATTATGATCGGATTGATTAATTTGATGTGTCATGTGATTCAAGTGTGATTGCTGGAGCTCAGTTGACCAAGTGTCTCGGGGCCAATCACACTGACAGTCAGACTGCTGGAGCTCAGTTGACTTAGTGTCTCGGGGCCAGTTTACTGTCCAAATGGAACAAGTGAACTTATTTGGAATAAGTGAGCCTGTATGGCTAGAGTGTTGTCTAACACTGTTTGAGGTTGCGATTTTCTAGGGTTCTATTTGATCCTTCATAAATAGTGATTTTTAATAAATATATAAAATGATTTTATTGCATCTGTGTATAATTATTTGTATATATATTTATTATATATACTATTGAATGTGTGCATTGTCATTTAGCTATGCATGTATATATATTATAAGAATTCACTCAGTGAGGTCTGACTCCCCTCTGTTGACTATTTTTCAGGAGAGTCATCGTCTTCAAACCTCAGTAGTAGACCTATAAGCCAGATTTCTTCCACCCTAGCTTCACTATGTAAACTGCTTACCTGAGTTTATTTTATAATCTAGACACTACAGTAGTTATAGTCGTTTGTGAATTTATGTATCATATTTAAATGAGATTGTATTTTAAAGACTTGAATTGAAATTTGTATTAAAGGATTATTTATATATATGAGATGAGGATGTTCATCTAATTCCATTGGCGGATTATTATTTTATTTTTATTTATGATTTTATTTCTGCTACAAAAATATTTTATTTATGTTATTATGATTATTACATGTTTTATTTTATTTTAAAGCTTGCTACGGGTTCCGGATTCGAAAGAATTCTCATTCCCTAGTGCCGATCATGGCCCTTGTTTTGGGTCGTGACAAGTCAGGTGGATTCTAGACTACTCCATATTCGAGTTTTCAGATTGGATCGAGTAGTTAGCAGAGAGGTCTAGCCCAACAGACTCAGAGACAGCAGCAACGAGTACATCAGAGCAGTAGACATGGCCGTGGAGATCAGCGTAGACCATTCAGATTTGGGTCAAGTGCTTCGAGTAGCAGTAGTGGACGTAGTTCTGGGTCAGCTGCCAGTGTTTGTCAGACCTACGGTAGAGTCCATCAGGGACCATATTATTTGACACCGCTGACATGCTTCAGATGCAGGCAGACAGGACATTTTGCTAGATCTTGTCCTTATTCCGGGTATCAGCAGCTACAGATTCCGCGATTTCCTCAGCAGTCAATTGTTAGTGCTGCACCCATTCCTTTTCAGTTGCCTCCAGCCCAACATCAAAGTTCTACTCAACTTGTTCCCCAATAAGGTCATGGTAGAGGTACCAGAGGAGGTGCCAGAGGTGTTGGCCAGGCTTCTACCAGCCAGCAGGGAGGTTAAGGATAGGCCAGAGTCTGTCATCTCACTCAGCAAGATGCTAAGACATCTAATGCAGTCGTGGAAAGTATTATTTCTGACTGTTACCTAGATGCATGGGTTCTGTTTGATCTGGGTGCCACGCATTCGTTCGTTTCTCCTGTTTTTGCTTCCAAGTCTTGTTGGCAAGCTTCGAGAATGGCTTTTCTTTTGTCTGTCACCACTCCTCTAAGTGACTCTTTGGACACCGATGTTGTTCTTTTTGGTTGTCTAGTTCTCGTGGGAGATAGAGAATTATTTACTGATTTGATTCTGTTAGATGTGATGGAGTTTGATGTCATTTTGGGTATGGATTGGTTATCGTAGCACTATGCCACAGTGGATTGTCGGAGTAAAGAGGTGACTTTCAAAATTCCTGGTGAAGAAGAATTTAAGTTTGTGGGTGATAGGAGTTCAGCACCTTAGAATCTCATTTCTGCTATTACGGCTAAGAAGTTGCTGAGGAAAGGTTGTCAGGGATATTTGGCATTGGTCAGGGATACATCAGTGGAGAAGTTGTCACTCATCGATGTTCCTGTTGCCTGTGAGTTTCCTGATGTTTTTCCTGAGGAGTTTCCAAGTTTACCACCTTACAGAGAGATTGAGTTCTGTATAGATATGGTTCCAGGCACTACCCTTATATCTATGTCACCCTATAGAATGGCTCCTGTAGAGTTGAAAGAGTTAAAGGAGCAGTTGCAAGAGTTGTTGGATGTCATGACCCAAAACAGGGGCCATGACCGGCGCTAGGGAACGAGAATTCTTTCAAATCCGGAACTCGTAGAAAGCCTAAAATAAAATAAAATATGCAACAGTAATAATAACAACACATTTAAGTAAAATACTATGCGGCGGAATAAAATCATAAATATCAAAATAATAATCCACCATCACGGGATTTAAATCAAATTCTCATCTCATATATAAATAAACTCTTTTAATACAAATCCAGTTCAAATTCTTACAATACATAACTCATACAAATATAATACAATATCTTTTAACAATTTTACAACTACTGCAGTGTCTAGATCATAAAATAAATCTCAAGTGAGCAGTTTACATAGTAAAGCCGGGGTGGAAGAAATCCGACGTACAGGCCTGCTACTGAGGTCTGATGAAGATAACTCTCCTGAAAAATAGTCAACGGAGCGGAGTCAGACCTCACTGAGTGAATTACTATAATATATATACATGCATACTAAATGCCAATGCACACAATCAAAAGTATATATAATATGTATGTATACAAGCAATTACACACAAATGCAATAAAAATCATTTTATATATATTTTTATTGAAAATCACAGTTTGTGAAGGATCAAATAGAACCCTAGAAAATCGCAACCTCAAAACAGTGTTAGACAACAATCTAGCCACACAGGCTTACTTATTCCAAATATATTCACTTATTCCATTTAGACAGTAGACTGGCCCCGAGACACTAAGTCAACCGAGCTCCAGCAGTCTGACTGTCAGTGTGATTGGCCTGAGACACTTGGTCAACCGAGCTCCAGCAATCACACTCCCAAATCATATCACACATCAAATAATCATATCCAATCAATATCCACAAATGGTTAGTAATATAGCCTAAATGCTATAAGCGTACTGGTACATACTCGGTCCTAGTGCTGCCCACTAGGTAGCACGTTCTATTAATATCCTTCATTAATATATAAAACATACATTCATAAAAGTAAATGATGCATGAATTTAAATATAATAGCAACAATAACCATATATATACTAGAAATATACCAAAAGTAAACCAGGTATATTTCGAGTATATATATACGTCAAATAAATCCAATTTAATTACAAAATAAACTAAGAATATACCAAGGACATACATAAAAACATTTTAAGAATAATTTATTAATAAAACATGCATATAATTTGAAAATATACCAAAATATACTAAATATAAACTAAAAATAAACTTAAATACTAATTGAATTATTTATGCATAATTAATCAAAATAACATACATTTCTAAATCATACACCCTAAAGCATATATATATAGAATAGTAACTCACAATTAGTGCGCTCCTCGAGATAGGTCCGACGGGCCTGGTCCACTAGGCCTTGGTCTCGGCGCAACTAAACAAACAAATAATGACAGGAATCATAATAAATCTAACAGAAGATCTAAAGACTTGATCTAGATTACTAGACACAGAATCAGAATTAGGGTTTGACCGGACATCACGTTTTATGAGAATTCTACCAAAAATTCGGCAGAACCTCCCCTGCAAAATGGACATCTCTCTACTCAAAGAGTAGAGTCGGCCCTGCAAAGAAACACACTTCGAAAATAAACACAAAACACAACCAAAATCCTCGGTCGGACTCCAAACTACAAATCATCGACCGAGGTCCACAATTCACTGAATATTCACAAAATACCTAAAGTACCCTTGTATACTAACAATGCATTTTATAAGTAGAAATTACGTAATTAATCCTAAAACACAGTAAAAAAACCGATAAAAACTCATTTATTTAGAAAAATCGTATATTATATATATAATTTGAAAATAATTCACGAAAAATAGTTTTAATTAATTAAAAATACTAAATAATTTGTAGAAATCATTTTTATACCTTAAATAACTATTAAAACCAATTTAATTACATTTTTAGCCAATTTAGGGTAAAATTAGCAAAATACCCCTATATATATAAATATACTAAAATTAATCCAAAAATTCACCAAAAATAATATAATTGCACAAAATTAATTTTCTCAACATATATATCAATCATATCAATAAATAAACTCAATTAACTAATTAATTTCAATTAAAAACACAATTAACCCTATTTTCTCAAAATTACATAAACTAATTAAATTCAAAATAAATACATAAAAATTCACAAAAATTCCAAATAAATTTCTATAATTCATTTCAACACCTATATTTACCATAAAACACAATTTCATAATTTAATTAATTAATTTTTGAAAATTAGAAAATAATAATAAAATATTCAAAAATACCCAAAAATCAAAATAAATTCCAAAAATTCTACAAAAATTCACACATGAATATTAAGCTAAGGGGAACAACATTTGTGAAGGAATTTATCATGAATCAATCAATTGAAGCTCAAAAAAATCAAGAACCCTAAAATGGCTGAATTGTAAAAATTGAAACCGAGGCAAATCTAGACCATTTTAAGTGAAAAAAAGCTTGGAATCACACTCACCGGAGCTCAATGAGAAGAAGGAGATCCGCGATGTCAAAAATGGTGACCGAAAAAGCTGTGAACAACGGTGACTCAAGTTTCAGCTTCCCGAGCTTATTCCGGTCAAACCACGACGGAATAGGGAGCTGTTGGCGGCGAGGAAGGCTGGGGAAGGAGGTGGCACACCGGGAGGCATACCGATGGCAAGGGAACGGTGTGACAGACGGCGGAACAGCGAGGAGGTGATCGGGGAAGAAGGAGAAGCTTCGATGGCAAACTCGTAAATAACTCAAACTTTATATTATGTTTAAATAATAAATGTATATGTATATATATATACATTTACACTATATATTAAAATAATATAAACTCACACACATTAAATATACACCACACACATATAATTTAATATTTTAATAATTTATACACTAAAGAAAAATAATTAAATAATATTAAAACTAATAATAAATAATAAAAATATTAGGGTAATTAATTAAACCCTAGTTAAATAAATAAATACACATATATACACTCTATCTAGTACTTTTAAAATATATATGAGTTCATGCAAATGTGGAAATCTATTTAAAATAATTAATAATAAATAATTTACGTGTCAATTTCCCCGGAAATGCAAGTCCCAGGAAAATTTTATGTAAAGTACTTAAAATAACAAAAAATCAATAAAAAATCAATTTTAATTAAATAACAACTCATGAAATATCATAAATATATACAAAAATTATTAACACTACATATCCCGATGCAGTACTAAAATATTTAAAAACACTGGATATTACATTGGATAAGGGTTTCATTAGACCCAGTGTTTCTCCTTGGGGTCCTGTTTATGAAGAAGAAGGATGGTACTCTGAGACTGTGCATTGACTACAGAGAGCTAAACAAGGCGACAATGAAGAACAAGTATCCTCTCTCGAGGATAGATGACTTGTTTGATTAGCTACGGGGTGCATAGTTCTTTTCTAAGGTTGATTTAAGGTCGGGTTATCATTAGTTGCGGATCAATGAAGCTGATGTTCCTAAAACGGCATTCCGCACTTGTTATGGCCATTATGAGTTTTTGGTGATGTCTTTTGGCTTGACTAACGTGCCAATAACTTTTATGGACTTGATGAATAGGGTATTCAAACCGTATATGGATCAGTTTATGGTAGTCTTCATCGATGATATATTGGTGTATTCAAGGAGTATGGAGGAGCATGTATATCATTTGAGGATTGTACTACAGACACTAAAAGAACATTAACTTTATGCTAAATTCTCAAAGTGTGATTTTTAGATGGAGAGTGTTGCTTTTTTTGGACACATGGTGTTTAAAGAAGGTATCCAGGTTGATCCACAGAAGATTGAGGCAGTGTCTGAGTGGCCTAGACCGACTTCAGTTATAGAGATTCTGAGTTTTCTGGGTTTAGCCGGGTATTATAGGAGGTTTGTACAGGATTTTTCTAGAATTGCAGCTCCTATGACTCGCTTAACTCATAAGAATGTAAGATTTGAGTGGTCAGAAGCTTGTGAGAATAGTTTCCAGTTGTTGAAGGAGAAGTTGACCATAGCCCCAGTGTTAGCTTTGCCTAATGGTATGGAAAAGTTCACAGTGTATTGTAATGCCTTTAAAGTTGGCCTTGGTTGTGTGTTGATGCAAAATGGTAAGGTGATAGCCTATGCTTTGAGGCAGTTGAAGAAGCATGAGCAGAACTATCCTACACATGACCTTGAGATGGTTGTAGTGATCTTTGCTCTCAAGATTTGGAGACATTATTTGTACGGGGTGACTTGTGAGATTTTTACTGATCACAAGAGCCTTAAGTACATTTTCTAGCAGAGAGATTTGAATCTGAGGCAGAGGAGATGGTTGGAATTGTTGAAAGATTATGATTGTGAGATTTTATATCATTCGGGTAAGGCTAATATGGTAGCAGATGCCTTGAATAGGAAGTCCTCAGGCAGTCTTGCTCATATCAGTGTAGAGAGGAGACCGTTGATCCGAGAGTTATATTTGTTGGTGGATCAAGGTTTGATGATGAAGCTTAGTAGATTAGATGGACTGCTAGCTTAGTTTAAAGTGCGATCTGTACTGAGAGATATGATTAAGGCAGCTCAGAGCTGAGATCCTATTCTGGAAGAGCTTGCAGAGAATGTCCGAGCAGGAAAGTTCACTGATTTCACACTCGACGATGATGGTGTATTGTTGATCAATGGTAGATTTTATGTTCCTGATGTGGGTAATATGAGAGAAGAGATCCTAGAGGAAGCACATTCTATAGCCTACAACGTACATCCGGGTGTCACTAAGATGTACCACAGTATCAAAGATTTATACTGATGGGATGGACTGAAGAAGGATGTTGCTAATTATGTTGCTAAGTGCTTGATGTGTCAGCAAGTAAAAGCTGAGCATCATAAGCCTTCTGGGAAGCTTCAGCCTCTTCCTATTCTCGAGTGGAAGTGGGAAAGGATAGCTATGGATTTTTTGGTCAGTTTACCTCATTCTAAAGATGGATACGATTCCATCTAGGCGATTGTGGACAGGTTGACCAATTCTGCACATTTATTTCCTGTGAAAGCCACCTATTTTGTAGCTAGATTGGCGAAGCTGTATGTGAAGCATATTATGTGCCTTCATGGAGTACCTGTGTCCATTGTGTCAGATAGAGGTTCAGTATTTACCTCTCATTTTTGGCAGAAGTTGTAGGAAGCGATGGGCACTAGGTTGGACTTCAATACTGCTTTTCATCCTCAAACAGATGGTCAGTCTGAGAGGAAGATCCAGACACTAGAAGATATGTTGAGGATGTATGTTTTGGATTTGGGAGGTAGTTGGGACGATCATTTGCCACTCATAGAGTTTGCATATAATAATAACTACCATGGCAGTATTGGAATGGCACCGTACGAGGCTTTGTACGGAAGGAAGTGTAGATCCCCTCAGAGTTAGGATGAGATTCGAGAGAGAGCCTTGACTGGACCTGAGATGGTTCAAGATGCTACAGAGAAAGTCGCTGTAATCAGGAACAGATTAGAGACCGCAGTTAGCAGGCAGAAGAGCTATGTGGATCCTAGGCGTAGAGATATGGAATTTTAGGTTGGAGACTTTATTTTTCTGAAGGTGTCTCTGATGAAGGGTGTTATGAGATTTGGCAGGAAGGGTAAGTTAGCACTGAGATATATCGGACCGTTCAAGATTTTAGAAAGAGTTGGCACTGTTGCATATCGATTGGCTTTGCCTCCGAGTATGTCTCAAGTGCATCCGGTATTTCATATCTCGATGTTGAGGAAGTATGTCTCAGACCCTTCACACGTGTTGCAGCTCGACAGCGTTGAAGTGAATGAAGATCTGACATTTGTGGAAGAACCTATGGCTATCGTTGACTATCAAGTTCGACAGTTGCATTTGAAACAAATTCTGATGGTCAAGGTTCTGTGGCACAGCAACAAAGTAGAGGAGCATACGTGGGAGACCGAAATTGAGATGAGAGCTTCTTACCCTATCTCTTTCCTTCTTGATCTTGTATTATTCTTTTTCTAGAATTTGGAGACGAATTCTTATAAGGGGAGAAGACTGTAATATCCTGAATTTTTAAATAATTTTAAACTGAATCGGGATATGCAGTGTTAATAATTTTAATATATATATATATTTAATTATTTAATTAGTTTGTTATTTATTAAAGTTATTTTTTAAAATATTTTAAGTTTTTTACGTAAAATTTTTTCGAGAATTTTATTTTTGAAAAAATTAAAACCTAAATAAATAATTATTAATTATATTGGTTGGTTTTGTGAATTTGCATGAGTTCATGCACGATTTTAATTGTCGTATTAAAATATATACATATACATGCATATATACACATTTAATAAAATTAGGGTTTATTTTTAATTAAATCTATATTATATAGTTTTAATAAATAATGTGTGTTATATATATGTATATGTATGTAAATATTATTATTTTAATATGTGGTGTATAAATATTTTGAATATAATAATAAAATATTATAATAATTAAAGCTACCTATATATATATATAAAGTTTAGTCAAATTGTGGGATTTATGTATTATGTTTGTATGAGATTTGTATTTTAAAGAATTGAACAAAAAATATGTATTGAAGAATTATATATATATGAAATGGACTCGTGTTATTAAAGAGTTGATGGGTTATTAATTTATTTATGAGATTTAAATTTCCGCTGCAAAATATTTTATTCATTTTATTATTATTGAATGCTTTTATTTTATTTTTATAGGCTTGCTACGGGTTCCGGATTCGAAAGAATTCTCGTTCCCTAGCGCCGGCCATGACCCACTATTTTGGGTCGTGACATTTATCAATTCATAAATTTTTTATTTTTTATAATTTTATAATTACTTTTAAATGTATTATAAATTGTGTACAATTACATAAATTAAAATAATAATAGAAATATTAATTTTAATTATTAATCAGAATGCAAAATTTATTGCATTATAAATAAAAATATTTTGTAATAATTGTGCATAAGAATCTTGTAAAACTTTAACAATTTAAATATAAAAATAAATTTTTCTAACTTTTAAATATAAAATTTTTAAATTCTAAATACAAACTGAAACTATTTTTATCAATTTTAAATTTTTTTAAAACTAAATTAATACTATTTTTGTTAATATATAAAAATATATATGTCATTTTTCGTTCAAAAATAGATTTACTCTATTCATACTTTTATATATAGTAGAAAAGAAAATTTTACAATATTATAATGACACCATGTCATTTAGTAATTTTACCTATAATAAAAGGTAAAAAGTGGTGGCACTGTAAGAATTTTTTTTTTAATTTTAATTAAAATCTATTTTTTAAGATAAAATCTTCTTTTATGTAAAAAAATTAATAAAATAATTTATTTTTACTCAAACTAAAGATAATAATAAATAATTGAATAATATAATTTTTTATTATTTAATTTTATTTCTATACTAAATTCAATCTACATAAAATTAAATTATAGTAAAAATAAGATATAAATATGTATGTATTTAATTTAAATTTTTAACAGATTATATTTAGATTTATATTTTTGTTAGATTTTATATTGCTTTATCTTATTTGGCTTATAATAATGCAATTGTTGTTTGATGTAAAAAGCATTCTATTTTCAATAATTACATTTTAGTACGTGGAAGAAATTTATATGTGTATATATAATATTTCTCATTTTTCTTAAATTTATTTAATTTTTTTTTAAGTCTACCTTATTTGCCTTGGGAAATAGCTTTCTGAATCATTGCTGACAAACCCTCAATA
This sequence comes from Mallotus nudiflorus, assembly GCA_947683625.1. Lineage (NCBI taxonomy): Eukaryota > Viridiplantae > Streptophyta > Magnoliopsida > Malpighiales > Euphorbiaceae > Mallotus > Mallotus nudiflorus. The sequence continues at coordinate 5,381,939 of CANTUR010000283.1, read as the reverse complement.
CAAAAGAGGAAAAGATAGGAAGACAAAGGACTCCCTTGTCTAAGGTCTGTACTAGGTTGCAAGAAACCGTTGAAAGAAAAGGAGACTGTAGATAGACAAGTGAGAACTAACTGAATAAAATGAGCAAGAAAAGCCCTTTTTGTAAGAATTGCCTTGCTTAACTCTATTATATGCCTTGTTCATATTAAGTTTAAGAGCCATTGCACCTCTTTTACCCTCCATGTGGTGTTTCATATAATGAAAAATCTCCAAAGCAACAACAACACTATCAGTTATCAGGCGGTCCGAGACAAAAGCACTCTGAGTCTCATTTATAAAAGAGGAAATGACATACTTCAGTCTATCAACAAGAACCTTAGAAATTAGCTTATAAAGGACATTGTATAAGCTAATAGGTCTAAGTCCTTCATGGGTTCTGGCCACTTGAGCTTAGGAATGAGAGTGATGAGAGTGTGATTCAAATCAGGTGGCATGACTCTAGTATGAAGAAAATTCAAAACACATTTTGTAATATCTTTACCAACAATGTCCTAGAATTTTATTATAAAATAACGTAGACATTCCATCAGGCCCAAGTGCTTTATTAGGATGCATTTGTTTCAAGGCTCTCACAACTTTACCTTCTATAAATGGGGCTGCAAGCCAGAGAGCATCTTTAGGAGAAAGACATGAATCAATTGCATCAATTGAACCTGAAAATTGCATGGGTTTATTACTAGTAAAAAGGCTGGAATAATAATCAATAAAGGTACCACAACTCTATTGTTTAATAGAATACGCGCACTTGTTGATTTTTGAAATGATATCCAAATGCGATGAACCAGACTCATTCAGCAACCAAGCTTTACAGATTACTTGCTGACAAGTAGGATCCTAAACCCGCATAAAAATTAAAATTTATATGAAAGAGCAATTGTCTTTCTATATTGTCATAAACAATACAAACAAAATATTATTTTTTCCATTCAATAAATTATAAAAGGAACAACAATAAATTTTTTCTTTATTGAAAAAAAAAATTCACTCTTTCTTCTTCTTCTTCATCTTCATATTCTTCTTGTTCTTGTACGTGCTCACAGCCTCCCACACACACGTGCATCCATCTCTTTACCCTTTACGGGCACAATAATAATAATATCCCTTCATTTCTCCTCCTCCTTCTCTGATATATCAACATCGTCTCAGCTCGTCTCTTTGTAAAAAAAAAAAAAAGCAAATCAAAACCGTGCCGGAATCCGAGAAAATTGCGGAGTCTGCTGCTCCGGCAATTGCTGAACCGGCAGTTGTTGTGGGGTCAGCTGTGCATCCAGCGTCTGAAGGTGGGAAGAGAGTGGTGGCTTCGTCTTATGCGATTTTAATCTTTTACACTTAATATGAACCCTGATTTTACACTTTTATAATGACGGTTCTTTTAATATTTTACACTTGATATGAACCCTGATTTTAATTCTTGATTGATTTGTTTATAATTATTGGTTCTGTGATTGTTGATTTGCATGTGTTGTTTTTATTATGAGGAAGCCTTTTGAATCCATTTTATCTACTAAATACCATCTCACATTGCACTCAAGATGTTTGATTTTATGCCTGAATGACTCTCAACATTTTGTAGTTAAGATACACATCTATAGGCTACTTCTTGGTGGTATTTAGCAAATCATTTATTTATCACATTTTATTTAGGGTATATAAATTGTTGTGCATGTGGAATTAGAATTGTGTAAATTATTTGGTTGATTAGCTATGCAATGCCCAATGATGCACAACATAAACTGTATTGAACGGTTGCAAATAATTGATATATATATATATATATATATATATGTGTGTGTGTGTGTGTGTGTGTGTGTGTGTGTGTGTGTGCATATGTTGAGTTAGCAAATGATGTATATATGAATTTATATTATTAGCAATGTAGAGTATGTTGATTAGTCCATGCAAAAGAGCGACTTTTTTTAGCATAATAGTCAATGGATGTATAGGTAGGCAAGTTCTCAATCCCTCATCCAAAAATCCATGAATTGGCATGATAACACTATTATTTGGTTTACCCTTTTACAAGTTGACTACTTAACTAAAATAATAGCCACATTTTGTAGGTGAGGAATATAAATATATATACATAAACTACTTATGAGAGTGGAAGTTAATGGTTTATGGGCCATGAAGTTAAAGGTTTCTTCTGTTTACATGTTCTTAAATTGTAATTTTATAATTGCTTCAGCTATACTTCAGTATTATGGGGGCATAAAACAATGGTTAATGAACCTTAATGCCCAAGAAAAGTCAAGATGAGTAATCAAGTTGAAGGTAGACTAGGGGGATGGCTTAAATAATTTCTTAAACCCCATCAATTATTTTAAGGTTAAAAAAATAAAAAATAAAAAATAGAAATAAGAACAAGGTCAATATCCATTAGTTTTTGCAATAATACTTTCAATGTTGAATGTAAAATAAGTGACATATTCATTATTCAGTTTAGTACATTTTAAATATTATCCGAATATTTTCCCAATATTATTTGTATATGTTGAAAATGTAAAACATGTGTTATATTATTATTTAACATTTTTAAATATTATTTGAATATTTTATGAATCTTAGTTGTGTATGTTAAATATGTAAAACAAGTGTCATATTCATTATTTAATATTTGTTAATATTATTCGTATATTTTTAAAATCTTATTTATATATATTAAAAATGCAAAGCATGCGTCATATTCATTATTCAATTATACACATTTTTTAATATTATACATATATTTTTAAAATCTTATTAAAATATAAAATATGTATCATATTCATTTTTTAATTATATACATTTTTTAATAGAGAGAAATTACAATTTTATACCATGTAGTTTAAGCATTTTACAAAGTTGATTCCGTGGCATTTCATTGACAAAATTGGTCATATGGATTTTTATGTTAGCAAAAGTGTGCTAAAGCTACTGATACCATTAGTCAGATTGACCCCCCTTTACACCTCCTTTACACGTATAAAAAAATAAAAATAGACACATGTGAACAATGTCGTTTCTTGACTTTTAATTCTTTTCATTTTTTTCAGAACTAAACCTCCATTGCCATTTCCCACGACAACCATAACGCCAGAATGGTGACTGCCTTTCTTTATTACTTACGCCTTTCAATTTTTTTTTCAAAGAATGGATGAAATGAAAGACAAATTTAAGGGTTTCATAAAGAAAATTTAAGCATTTGATGATATCTTATTAATAGACTCAAATTTTTGATCTTCAACATAATTCTCCATATCACAACACTTAAGCTTTTCTTTCACCAATCTCTTGGCCATCCTCTGTTTCAACTTCTTGCTCTGGCAATTTCCATCACCCTTACTCTCTTCAACATTTTATCGAACTCCTAAAGTGTCTTCTTTAACTACACTACTATCATCATCAGCGTCATTGCTTAATGAAGGTAACATCAACCCCTTATCTCTCAATCCCATAAACATGGCCTCTTTTCCAATTCCATTTCACTCAACTATGCATCCAACATGAAATAAACCAATCTCCAAAAAGAAAAATAAGTAAAAATAAAAAGAGCTTGGAGAGCAACAAAACTTTCTCTAGCAGCGGCTTATTTCTACCTGGAGCTACCCCTATTTTTGACTTGGACATGACCGTTGTTGTTCACCTTCTTGTTCTCCTCTTCCTCTTTACACTTTGTTTGTGTTGCAACATTAAATCAAGAAGCAAAATAAGCAACAATCAATACAAGTAATAAAACTTAAGAAAGAATAACCTAATGCAACATTAAATCTTAATCTCCAATTTTTTCTTTAATAGTAAATCCTAAATCATTTCATTATATACAAAGTATACCAATCAAATTAAGTAATTAGATCTAGCTTCTTGAAGTTAAGATGATCATCAATCAATACAACTTTACAGCTAATAAGCTAAGTAAAAGAGAATCAACACGAAATAAAATAAATGCAACAACCCAGATCGATTAGTGGGTTTCATCTAACCAACAAGTAACGAGCTCTATGATCTTTTTTGCGTCTACAATCGTACATGTATGTATATAGTTGCGATTATAAATAAAACGTAAGAAAAGGCAACGAAATGAAGAAGTCAAGTAGTGGCGATGGTGGACTTGGAACTTTATCGAAGACCAACAGTGTGAGTGGTGGTTCGCCATAGCTTCGGGCTATGTGGTTGTCATTCTAACAACGGTGGCTGCCCATTTTGTGTACTTGCTATTGCACACCATTTTAGAAAAGAGAGAGGCAGGGTTTTAGGGCAACTCACATGTGTCTCTTTATTTTTATTATTTTTTACACATGTGATTAATGGCATTACTGGTTGTGGCACACTTTTGCTAATGAAAAAATTCACAGAACCAATTTTGTCAATGAAAATATTACGGAATCAATTTTACAAAACGCTTAAATTATAAGATATATTTTTAAATATTATCTATATATTTTTTAAATCTTATTCATATATATTAAAATGAAAATAGTATAAAAAATATATTATATGAATATAATAAATATTTGAAACACAAAAACAATAAATATCAGCCTAATATATATATATATATACCCAAAATAAAAAACTAAGAACAAAAATAAAAAAAAATTTAAAAATAAGAATAATAGAAAATAAGCAAAAAATAAATAAAAAAGAGAGAAAATTAAAAATAAATATAAGGATAAAAGAAAAAATAAGGACAAAGAATAAGAAAAAATAAAAAAATAAAAAAGCAAAAAAAAGATAAAGTAAAATAAAATAATAAATAATAAATAATAAATAAAAATTAAAAAAATAAGGTTAACAGAGAAAAAAAGAATAAAAATACGGATGATAGAGAAAAAAAGAATAAAAAATAAGGATAAAAGAAAAAATGAAAAAAATAAGGATAACAGAGAATAATAATTAAATAAATAAATAATAAAGAAAATAAAATAAGAAAAAATAAAAAAGGAGAAAAAAATAAAAAATATATAAAATAAGATAAAGAAATTAAAAATTAAAAAACAGAGAACAATAAAAAATAAAAAAAATAAAAAATAAGAATAGAAAAAAGGAGAGAAAATAAAAAGTAACAATGAAAGAATATAAAGAATACAAATAAGGGTAAAAATGAAAAAAAAAAAGATACTTTTAAAAATAAAATAGGTACTCATTTAATTATTGAAAAATGAGGTATTTTACTGAAAATTGAAACCTAAAAGTGATATATTTAAGTAAATTTCTCAAAATCTATAAAGCAGAGCCAAATCCATTAATATATCAAAAGTGTTTTAAAATTTTTAGTTTTGGGCTCAATTTTAATGGGCCATAATAAACTAAACCCATCCAAATAATCTGAACCAAACCAAACCTTCAATTTTACACATATATTTTGTTCAGTTCAGCCTACAATTTGAGAGTTCTTCATCTGATCAATCAACTTCCCATATTCGAACCGACCCGATTCTCTCAAAATTCAGTCCTAACTAAAGTCCATAATATTCTTATCTTTGCTCTACACATTATTCCTATTCTTTTGCAGATGAAATAGCCTATCTTTATGTGATTTGATACATTTTTGTAGCACACATGTATGTCCAAGGCCAGACTTTATTAACTTTTTTCCAATAGCCCATTTGACTAATTTAACTTTTTTATTTCTTTTTTATGAGTCGCATCAATTTTCTATGAATCATCCAAAGAAACATCTCCAATTGCATCCATATGTATTTGGTCTTCGGTTAATATTAATATTATAAAAATTAAAATTAAAATCAATTTAATTAATAATGTAATATAGTAATATTAGATAAAAATAAATATTAATTTTACATAAAAATAATTAATATTAAATATAAATTTATTAAATAGATATATAAATAAAAATTAATATTAAATAATATATGTTTATTACTTAACTAGTATATGTTTATTAGATAAAACATTCATATTCATTATTTAAATAATGCAGATTCAGTATGAATGAACTGTAAGTTCATCAGCATTTAACTACAAATTTATTAGTTTTTGTTTACATGTATATTAAAAATGAACTGTAAATTTATTAGTTATCAACTATAAGTTTATAACTTTAAATGCTCAAATTCATTTTTTTGTAATAGGTTCATTAGTCAAACTGTATATGTCCAATATCTAAATAATGAAGGTTCATTACTTATCAACCAAAAGTTTATCACATTTAATAATTAATTCTATTACTCTATAATAGGTTCATTAGTTATATAATATATGTTCACTAGTTGAATTATAAAAATTGATCAGTTATCAACTATAGGTTTATTACTTTTAATGAAATAATTATGCACACAAAATCAAAATTGTAGACACCCGATTTGGTCGGCCCGTGTTAGGGGACGAATTAGGGACGCTCGGTTTGACTGGTCCATTGTCAAGCCCAATGATGAGAATGTGTGAAACTTGGACATGAGAATGAAGCCTGAATCTCTGATGGAGAGTGGACCCAAAAGACTAAAGCCTAAAAAAGCCCAAAACCTAGCCCAACTATCTAAATTCGGCCCAAGCCCGCTTACCTTAATGCAAGCCCGAGTCGAAGGGGCATCGCCTCATCGATGAGGCACCGCCTCTGTGGCAGCCCACTTGCAGCTGCAATCATGACAGCCAAGTGGTGCAGGCCCTACCCTCCAGACCTATTTCTTGCGTGAAGGAAAGATTTTTATGGAAAGAAAAAAGGCTATGGAAGCTCATGATGAGCTAGAGGGCTAGGGCATGGGAAAGCTAAGGAATAAAAAGAAAAAAAAAGAAAGAGAAGAGGGGGGGTGAGAAAAAAGAAGGAGAGAGGAGTTTTTTAAAAAAAAGGAAGAAAGAAGAAAAAACGTGCTGGAAGGAAGAAGGGGGGAGGGAAGCAAAAGAGTTTACATCACCTTAAGAGAAGAAGGGAAAAACTTGTGTCAAAGGTGGATATCACATCCTAGCAAGGATCTCAATCAAAACATTTCTGAGGGCCTCTCATTTTGGTATAAAACCTGCACTTAAACTTGAGATGCTCATTATTTTATGTGTTCTTGCTTATGTATAACTAAGTCATTAGTATATCTTAGGTAATTCTAGTTTATCTTGCTCAATATCCTATTTTATTGATGTAATCTTTGAATGCTCCTGCATGTAGTTATGGTTTAATGATTATAGAGTGTATATATGCATGCTTAGTTACTTAGAATAGAAGTATAAGTGTGTGGGAGTCGGTTTTCGGCCTTCTGACCAGGCGGCGCCTCTTTACAGAGGCATTGCCTCTTGTCAATGAGGCGATTTCCCCATTAACAGGTCCCTAGGAAGCCCTTCTTTTATATGAGTGTCTCATGCCCCTTTTTGACTCGAAGATATAAAGATCCCTATTGATGAGGCATTGCCTCATCAATGAGGCGATCGCCTCATTGACAGGTTTAGTCTGTTTTCTGTTATGTTTTTTTTACGCTCGTCGTGATGTTCGCTTTGACATGCATTCCTTCGACCTTATACATGGCTATCTCATTTCATTATGACGTTCATCCTGATTGTTTGATGCTTTCTTTAATTCATAATATGAAACCCCCTTTTTTGTAGAGTCTTTTTGTAAGTATCGTTATATGGGATTTCACTTTTCTTTTCTTGAAAAGAAGGACTAACTATGTGTTATTTGCAAGAATTATTTGATGATTTCTATCATCGAGTAGTCACTTTTGCTAGTTGTCCCTTGTACATTGCCGCTTTTATGTTATTTTATTGGCTTATCTTCGATATATATTTGGTGTATTTGTTGTATATTATTTTGTTTATTTAGCTAAAAAGCATTGTAATCCTTAATCCCTTTCCCCCATTTGATTTTGAATGTATGGTTGTAAATTAGTATTTATTTTATTATTGTTGAATGTTGGGACTTAAAGGCATGAAATTGGATTAATGTGCAAACTCGGATTTGATAATAAAATTTAGCAATTATCTGAAGGAAACTTTATTACATATGGTAAATGAGAAAATAATTAAATGGTAATAAAATGAAAAATACAAACGGAGGCCAACCGCAAGGTTGGGTGAGCATTCAAACGCTCATACCCAGTTTCTGAACTCGATATCTGATGACGGCTTCTGGGAACCTCCATGGGATCCAATTGCTGTACAGTGTGTCCCAGCTTTTATCCAGGTGGTGACTCCATCTTCGAATCGTCCCCAAGACCTATATCATACTTCCTAGTGGGCCTCGAGCCTGCATAATGCCATGGTCGCCAAACACTTGGGCGCACGCTAAACCCCGTCGCCTACAGTGGCGACTCCACTGGGGATAGAGAAACTGATTCCAGTGTTTTGCATTTTATCATCTTTAATTATTTTCTTATTTCTTCCTACATTTATGCATTCACTACACATCTTGCATAGAATGAGCACTTCAGTCCCTAATTAACCCGACAATAGTCAGTACTTCGCTACCTACATTTCACTCAAACCTGGTGGTGGAATATTTGATTATTGTCACTCATGACACGTACTAATCCACGTTGTTTGACCCTTGAGTGGGGAGACGTATATGGATGTCTATCGTTGTGGAAGTTGAAGCCTTTTTACCCAAGAATTAAGCCCATGTAATGACCTAGCAACTATCCTTAGGATTTTTCCCACGTGCATGTGTATTATGCCATATAATGGACCCTTAAAATAAATCTCGACCCCATCAATAAGCGATTTAAGGTAAAATGGGCCCTCGTGTCCAACCAAAGCCCATTATAAACAAACTAGTCAAGAAAGGCCTCTCATGCCTACATATAACCCATTTCAAATGGGCCTTGACAAGTAAGTTTATGGTGCTAAGGATCTTGGCTTATAGAAAGTGGACTTGGGCTTTATTTAAAGGAACCATTACTTGTCTGAATCATTTTGAGAGTTTTCTTGTATACGTCGATTTTATTATCCCCTGCTGATAATTAAAACACAGGCCAAAAATCCTAGGGCAAGATACTCGCCATTGAACATGTGTGTGGGAGAAATAAGGGTGGAATTTTGCACGTTTAAGCTCCATGTTTTGATTTTGTATATCTTTTTTGTGTGTGACCTTTTATTTCTCAAATTTTTAAAAGACGGACTTCATATCATGCATACACGTCATGCATCATTCTAACCAACAGTTTTGCAGTGCTATAGATCCTTCAAGCTCAGTAGGGTGGGTCCGAGCTAGTTCAGGTCATCTAATAAAAAATTCAAAAATAACAATGGCAGGAGGGTTCGATTCAGAAGCATTTAGGGCATGGTTAAAAGAAGAAGTAATGACAGAAACCCAGGCTATGATGAGAGATATGATGGGGGAAATTACTAAGCTCATTAGAGAGAGTCAGCCAGCACAACCACCTAATGCACCGCCAATCGATCTGGTGGACCTTGATGAGGAAATACCGATTAGAGGAAGGGAAGAAGATAATGTGACAGTGTTGGCCAATCCAATGGATCAAAGAAATGTCATCCCAGCTGAGGATGTGGGTCAGACTGAGTGGGCTAAGAATATGACCAAAGTGATGAACTAGATGCAAATGATGATGAATGAGAAGAAGGGTATGGTCGCTCTTTTAGATTATGATCTGAATCTAGAAAAGGGTGATGAATCGCTGCCTTGTAAGTTTAAATTCCCAGACATGAAGAAGTATACTGGCATCGAGGATCCTTATTTGCATTTGAAGTAGTACGTGACTTACATGAGGGCTACCGAGCTAACCGAGAGCCAAATTATCAAGCAATTCCCTATTTTACTTGAGGGAGCACCAATCCATTGGTATTATACCTTGGAACCACATGTTCAGTCAAATTAGAAAGAATTGTGTGCCGTTTTTGTCAAGCAATATGGTCTTAATGTTCAACTAGAGGTGTCCCTGAGAGATCTACAGAACACCAAACAGAATTTTAATGAGCCTTTCCCTGATTACCTAACTCGTTAGAGGGGAAAGTTGTCCTTGATGAGGCATAGGCCTGCTGAGTCTGACTAGTTGGTCTTGGCAATATAAAGGTGTGTTCCAACACTATCTATGAAATTGAGGGATCTAGGAATCTAGAACTTTGAAGAGTTATACAGATTCGGGGTCCAGAAAGAGTCAGATTTTGCCCAAGAGAAGAAATTCTTTGGAAGAGGATTTGGGGGCAAAGAGGGGGCTAGCTCAAGCGGTAATATTTAGATTCATGTTATTCAACCACCAAGCAACAGTGTGCAAGTTAGTGAAATTAGACAGCCTCGAAGGTTTTCAAATCTGGGATGCCCTATGTCCAAAGTCCTTGATAAGCTTATTGAGAAGAACCTGCTAAGACCTTTGCCTTCACAATAACCCCTACTTGGAGCCAACTCAAAACTTTTCTATAAATTTCATTAGACCATCGGACATGACACAAATAGCTGGGTCCGGTTAAAGCACGAGATCCAAGACTTAATAGACTCGGGCAAAATTATCGACCCAGAAAATAGAAAACCAAACACACAGACTAACCCGCTACACAACTACCAAAATATACTGCCATAAAATACACCCATTTTGATGGTCAACTTTGGCCTAACAGAAGAGCAAGTCCTAAGCTCCTTTATGGATGCCTCTCACGATTCCCTAAAGACCAAACCTAAAAACCCAAAACTAAACAAACAACCCTTGGAGTTACAAGTGCATGTCTTGGACATATAGAGTTTCGATGATGAGAGCAAAGAACAATTTCACCTGTGGGACAATGAGGGGTGTGAGCCAAGTCAGTATGTAAGGAAGGTTAAAGAAAAGAAAGAAGAAACTGTGGCTCCCAAGACCGGGCCCGAAAAGGTAAAACATGCAGAGAAGGGAAAGGAGATAGAACAGAGCAAAGAGACCATTGCCAGTGTTTGGGAATTACTTATGCATTCTAGGGATCATAGGGAAGCCCTAGTCCTGGCACTAGATCAGAGAAAGATATCCACTAAGTCCACTCTAGAGCAGATGGTCTAGTTACTAATGGAAACTCCTCAAGGGATGATAACATTTCTCAATGATGATTTGCCTCTAGAAGGGAAGGATCACCACAAAGCTCTATTTAAAGCTGAGGTAAAAGGGAAGATAACCTGCTGCATGATGGTTGACAATGGTTCTGCCATTAATGTGTGTCCGTTAAAGATTCTACCGAAGCTGGGGTTGATGGTGGCTGACTTAAAGCCTTCTGAGGTAGTTATCAAGACTTATGATGACACCAAAAGATCGGTAGAAGGAACCTTTAGGGCGTTGGTTGAAATAGGGCCTATAGAAGTCTGGGTTGACCTACATGTGATTGACATCCTGGTGACATTTGCCATTTTATTGGGAAGGCCATGGTTTTACCTCCTAAGTGGCGTTCTATCCACTGTTCATTAAAAGATTAAATTCCCACATGAAGGAAGGGTTGTCACCGTCTCTGCTGAAACTGAGGTCACCGTAGCTGTGCTGAAGTTGATCTCTAAGCAGATTTCCCTTAGCCCTAGTTTTGAGGTTTGCATGATCTATAAGGATGAGATGGATGAAAAGGTTCTGAGAATGATGCACAAGATGAAATTTTTGCCCAGCATGGGACTGGGGAAAGATCAGAGCGGACTTTCAGAGTTTATGGGAAATAAAGTACCTATTTTGAAGCATGGGTTAGGGTTCAAAGGGGCTGACGAAGTTGGGAAAGAGGTCAGTATGTGGGACTAGGCTGAAGAAATGGAAAAGAGGACCGTGATTAGAAAGAAAATTCTATGGGAAACCTTTGTAAAGGAAGGCACTGGGTACCCATACAGCGGGACTCTGGAACCTCTCTTGATGGCTGGGGGAGTTATCCTAGGGTTTTAGATTTTTATTGAATTTATGAAGAAAGCCGACGGAGTCGCTATTGAAAAGGCCTCTACTGAGGAGCTGGTATTGGCTAAAGAGGAGTTTGAGAAGGATAAAGCTACCCCGGAGCAGAAAGGCATTAATGATCAAAGCAAAGACCTTAACTTTGAAACTTATGTCCTCGAATCCATCATAGATACCCCTTATAGTGACTTTGATGTTTCTTTTGCTTCTCTATTTGAGACTGATGATCTTTTCTTTTCAAAAGTAAATGCAATGAAGTTCGAATTTGCTTATTTGTGTGATGTGTTCCCTAATGGTTATTCTGTTTGTGATGATCATTTCATGCATATGTTTGACATTAATTCCACGCAAACTGAATCATTTAATTTAGGCACAGATGATACTCCTAAAAATATATTGCTTGCTTCTGGTTTATCTCATTATGAGAGAGAAAAAATGAAAGAAATCTTAAAAAAGAGACAAAAAGTATTTGCTTAGGGTTATGAAGACATGCCCAAAATTGACAGGGAGATCTTAGAACATAGGATCCCCACATACCCTCACGTAGCGCCAATAAAGTAGAAGCAAAGAAGGCTAAGGCCAGAATGGGCTCTCTTGGTTAAGGAAGAGGTTAAAAAGTAGCTGAAGGCAAAGTTCCTAGAAGTGGTAGAAGACACTCGGTGGTTAGCAAATATAGTTCCTATTGCTAAGAAGGGTGGAAGGGTCAGAGTGTATGTAGACTACCGAGATTTGAATAAAGCTTTCCCCAATGATGACTTTCCACTACCACATATTGATACGTTAATTGATAGTGCGGCTTCCAATGTGATGTACTCTTTCATGGATGGGTTTTCGGGGTACAATCAAATCATGATGCCAGTAATAGATAAATTGAAGACATCTTTCATCACCTGATGGGGAGTGTACTGTTATTAAGTGATGCCTTTTGGGTTGAAAAATGCATGGGCCATTTATCAGAGGATGGCAACTGCCTTATTGCACGACATGATCCATAAAGAGGTAGAAGTGTATGTGGATGATATAATGGTGAAGTCTACAACTAGGGAAGGGCATTTTGAAGCGCTAAACAAGTTTTTGGCTAAGGCAGAAAAGTATAATCTCATACTGAACCCGAAGAAGTGTGTTTTTAGGGTTACATCTAAGAAACTATTGGGACACATTGTCAGCTAGAAAGGGATAGAGGTCGATCTAGAAAAGATCAGAGAAATTAGGGATATGCCTGTACCAAAGAATGAAAAAGAGGTCTGAGGGTTTCTGGGGCTTTTACAGTATATCAGTAGATTTATAGCCAAACTAACAGCCGTTTGCAATCCCATCTTTAAACTTCTAAAGAAAGACCAACCTGTTGTGTGGAATGAGAGATGTTAACAAGCCTTTGAAGCTATTAAGGATTATCTGATGAATCCTCCAATTTTACAACCGCCGAGATCGGGTAAAGCTTTAATTATGTACCTAGCAATTAAAGATGATGCAATAAGGGCAATGTTGGCACAGGAAGGTGAAAAGAAGATAGAGCATGTTGTGTATTACTTGAGAAAGAAACTCCTGCCCTACGAAGCTACTTATAGTTTGGTAGAGAAAACATGCCTAGCAATAATTTTGGTGACAAAAAAACTCTGACACTATTTTCAGTCTTATAAAGTGTAGGCAGTCTCTGAACATGATCCTCTCAGGTACCTCTAACAAACCCCATCTCTTGCAAGAAAGTTGGCTAGGTGGCTCGTTCTACTCACGAAATTTGACATAGAGTATATGGCAAAAAAATAGTAAAAGGAAGAGCAGTAGCAGACTTCTTGGCGCAAAGCCCGGTGGATGATGACCAAGAATGGGAGTTGGAGTTTCCCGATAAGCATCTAGGGGCGATACAGATACAAGGTTGGGAAATGTACTTTGACAGAGCTGTCAATAACAAAGGGGCTAGAGTAGGGGTAATTTTGGTTATACTAGAGGGAGAAATGATCCCGATGGCAAAAAGAATTGAGTTTGAAGCAACCAATAACCAAGCAGAATATGAAGCTTACATCTTTGGTTTAGAAGCATTACGTAGTGCAGGGGCAGAAAGTGTCACTGTCTATGGTGATTCTATGCTAGTTATAAAACAAGCCATAAAAAATGGAAGATAAAAAAAGACAAATTACGACTGTACTAGGAATACCTGGCCACTATCCTGTGCTCCTTCATTTAGTGTAAATTTGTTCATTTTCCAAGGGAAGGAAACCAAGTAGTTGATGCCCTTGCCATATTGGCCTCCGTGTGGGAAAGTGGGAAATAGCCAGAAGCCAGGCCCTTAATCCTCATGAAGTCTTGAGTCCCCTGTTATGAAGAGGTGAGAGTAATGCCAATTGATGCCACTGAGAAACCTTGGTTCTATGATTTACAAAGGTATCTAGAAATTGGGCAATTTTTGGATGACACTGATAAGAAAGAAAGGATATCCCTACAAATGTTGTCCCGACAGTTCATAAGCCACAATGGGATGCTATACAAAAGAATGCCAGCCGGGGTACACCTCAGATGCGTTGATAAGGATGAAGGCCCGAAGGTTATGAAAGCGATTCATGAAGGGGTGTGTGGGCCACACATGAATGGAACTGTCTTGGCAAAGAAATAGCCCGCTAAGGGTACTTTTGGCTCACCATGGAAGCTGATTGTGTTGGATTTATAAAGAAATGCCATAATTGCCAAACATATGGTGATGTTAGCCACCTACCATTTATGGAGCTGTCAGGAATGATGTCTCCTTGGCCGTTTACTGTATAGGGAATTGACATCATAGGGGAGGTAAGGCCAAAAGCAACTAATGGCAATCGGTACATCATTGTGGCTATCGACTACTTCTCCAAATGGGTTGAGACTGAATCTTATGCTACTGTGGGGTCGAAGCAGATGTCAAGGTTCATAAAAAAGAACAGAATCTACAGATATAGTCTGCCGCACTATGTAGTTACAGACAATGGTGTTCAGTTTTGAGCAGAGATAGCCACGTTACTGAAGGACTATAAGATTGAGCACCACATATCATCTCTATATAGGCCACAGGCAAATGGAGCAGTGGAAGCAGCAAATAAGAATGTAAAAAAGTTCTTGGCCAAGACATTGGAAAATTACTGAGATTGGGCTGAATACTTATAATTCGCATTGTGGGGGTATCGAACCACCACTGCTAGAACCTCGACAGGAATCACTCCGTACTCTTTAGTCTATGGGTGTGAGGTTGTTTTGTGAATATAAAGGTTGAGATAAGGTCATTGAGAGTCCTTCTGGAATCTAAACTCCCTGAGTATCAGTGGGTCGAAAGCCGGTTGGCTCAATTGACATTGTTGGATGAAAAGAGGATGAAGGCTATGTATCATTCTTAGCTATATCAGAGAAGAATAGCCCGTGCCTACAATAATAAGATTAAGCCAAGCAAGATTCGAGAAGGGGATATAGTGTTGAAACTTATAAGATCACTCATGACCGATCCTCGAGGAAAGTTCAAGCCCAATTGGGAGGGACTGTATATGGTGAAAAAGTTATTTTTGAAAGGCGCTACCATTTTGTCTGACATGGAGGGAAATGAGTTCAAAGAACCCATCAACTTAGACGAGCTCAAGAAATACTTCTTGTAAAAAGTCTCGCTAGGGAGAAAACCTTGAAAAGAGGCTGTCTAGGAAAAAGTTAGAGACTAAAAAGAAAAAGAAAAAGAAAAAAAGGGGTCCTGCTGGATTGAAAACCTCAAAAGAGGCGGTCCAGGCAAAAGTTAAGGATATGTAAAAGGAGAGAGAGGCACAAAATGATTAGTTGAAAAACTTGCAAGGGTAAGCCAACTAATAACATGAGATGTACCAGAAGTGAAATGTATATACATTTTGTGCTTAAATGAAATGAAATGAAACGGAGTCCCGGAAACCAATTATCAAGAAGAAAGAAGAAAAAACGTGCTGGAAGGAAGAAGGGGGGAAGGAAGCAAAAGAGTCCACATCTCCATAAGAGAAGAAGGGAAAAACTTGTGTCAAAGGTGGATATCACATCCTAGCAAGGATCTCAATCAAAACATTTCTAAGGGCCTCTCATTTTGGTATAAAACCTGCACTTAAACTTGAGATGCTTATCATTTTATGTGTTCTTGCTTATGTGTAACTAATTTATTAGTATATTTTAGGTATTTCTAGTTTATCTTGCTCAATATCCTACTTTATTGACGTAATCTTTGAATGCTCCTGCATGTAGTCATGGTTTTGATGATTATAGAGTGTATATATGCATGCTTAATTACTTAGAGTAGAAGTATAAGTGTGTGGGAGTTAGTTTTTGGCCTTCTGACCAGGCGGCGCCTCTTGTCAATGAGGTGATCGCCTCATCAATGAGGCGATCGCCCCATTGATAGGTCCCTAGGAAGCCTTTCTTTTACGTGTGTTTCTCATGCCCCTTTTTGACTTGAAGATATAAAGATCCCTGTTGATGAGGCGTTGGCTCATCAATGAGGCGATCGCCTCATTGATTGGTTTAGTCTGTTTTCCATTATGTTTTTTTTACGCTCGTCGTGATGTCCACCTTGACATGCATTCCTTCGACCTTAAACATGGCTATCTCATTGCATTATGACGTTCATCCTGATTGTTTGATGCTTTCTTTAATTCATAATATGAAACCCCTATTTTGTAGAGTCTTTTTGTAAGTATCGTTATATGGGATTTCGCTTTTCTTTTCTTGAAAAGAAGGACTAACTATGTGTTATTTGCAAGAATTACTTAATGATTTCTATCATCGAGTAGTCACTTTTGCTAGTTATCCCTTGTACATTACCGCTTTTACGTTATTTTATTGGCTTATCTTCGGTATATATTTGGTGTATTTTCTGTATATTATTTCATTTATTTAGCTAAAAAGCATTGTAATTCTTAATCCCTTCCCCCCATTTGATTTTGAATGTATGGTTGTAAATTAGTATTTATTTTATTGTTGTTAAATGTTGGGACTTAAAGGCATGAAATTGGATTAATGTGCAAACTCGGATTTGATCTTAAAATTTGGTAATTATCCAAAGGCAACTTTATTACATGTGGTAAATGAGGAAATAATTAAATAATTAAATGGTAAGAAAACGCAAAACACAAACGGAGGCCAACCTCAAGGTTGGGCGAGCATTCAAATGCTCGTACCCAGTTTTCAAACTCGATCGCTGATGACGGCTTCTGAAAACCTTCGTGGGATCCAGTTGTTGTACAGTGTGTCCTAAATTTTATCCGGGTGGCGACTCCATCTTCGAATAGGCCCCAAGACCTATATCGTATTTCCGAGTGGGCCTTGAGCCTGCACAGTGCCGTGGTCACCAAACACTTGGATGCGCGCTAAACCTTGCCGCCTACAATAATTAATAAACCTACATGTTATAATCTAATAAAGTCATGGAATATAATCTCCGACATCAAAATTGCTATAAGTTCAAGAAATTTCCCTAACAATCCCTTACTTGCAATGTCATGCATAACAAACTTATCAAAGTAAGGCACCCTTCAAAATGAAAATTAATTCCATGTTCATATATACCAGAGAACAAAAATGATTAAAACAAGCTAACATGTGTACCAAAGTGTTCATATTTCTTAAATATTTAGTTACTGGATCCATTAATCAACTAAAAACATAATGATAATAATTAGAACCATCAGCTCAAGTAAAAAGAAAAAAAGAAAAAAGAAATTAAGTCAAGAAAAAAGGAGAAAAAAAACACTATCAAATGGAAAATAAGAAATGAAAAAGATTCTGATCCAGGTTCCAACAAATCAAATCTTACCGGCTTGTATGCAATCTACATTGTGGAAGTAACCATGAAATAATTACAAAACTCTGCCAGCTTACAAAAGGAATGTTAGCAATTTCTGGTTAGAAAGTCACATAAAGGTCCAAAGACTAATCATTCAGACTCTACTCACAAGTATGGTCCTTAATCAAACCAGTAGAGATTGCCTGTTAGTTTATTTATCAAAGATATCAAACATCCTCACTGGGTTTATGGGCATTGCTCAAAGATTAATTCTATAATACCAGGTTTGATTGTGCAATTTAAGGTTATTGGTCATCAGAACCTGTATCATACTTATTTTCAGAATCTCGCTTGCCATACTAGCTAATGAGATAACAAGAATTGGGTTGCTCCATAAGTGAAGCAACATGATAGGACCGTGTGTTTGAGCCATGAATTGAAGAGAGTGATGAGGGTACACGCCAACTTAGTGGAGGTTTCCTATGATTGGAAAACCAGGTGGAGAGGGTGGTAATGATGTAGTGATCTAATCAGGAAAAAAGAAAAAGAAAAAATGCCTATTTTCAGTTTACAAGTGTGAATTGTGATCACCCATTTCAATATGGATAGGAATTTATGATATAATTTGCCCAAAAATGGTACATTTTTTATTATGTGATTTCTGTATTTTTTTTATTTTTTTCTTTTTTTTCTATAATTTTTTTCATCTATTTATTATTTTTGAAAGCATAATTTATTTAAGTTGATTTTATATATTTATTTAATTTGTATATTTTAAATAATTTAATTTTATATTTTAAATAATAATTTTTTTTATTTTAAACTTACTATTATTTAGAATATAAAAACAAAACTAATCAAACAAAAAATTACCCATAGTCTTCAATAATTATTTTTTTATAATTATTTTGAATTTAGAAATTAAATCAATTAAAGTAAAAATTACCCATAGTATTTACTAATTATTTTTTCAGTAAAAACAACAAAAACATTATGAAATATATCAAATAAATTATCATTTTTATTATTGATACTAATAAAAGTAAAAATTATATTTATGATCTTAGTTTTATTATTAATGATGAAAAAACTAAAAAACAACAAACAACAATAAAAAAAAACAACTGTAATTTTTTGTAGCTTTTGTTGATTTTGTTATTTTAATTGTAGCTTTCAATTGTTTTTGTTATTTTTTTGTTTATATTTGTTAATTTTTGTTAAAAATAAATAAAAATAATAAAAATTATGAGATATATAAAAAAAAATATTATTTTTATCATTAATACTAATTGTAGACACCCGATTCGGTAGGCCCGTGTTAGGGGACGAATTAGGGGCGCTCAGTTTGACTAGCCCGTTGTCAAGCCCAATGATGAGAATGTGAAACTTCGACATGAGAATGAAATCTGAATCTCTAATGGAAAGTGGACTTGAAAACCTAAAGCCTAAAAAAGCCCAAAACCTAGCACAACTATCCAAATTTGGCCTAAGCTCGCCTGGCCCAATGCAGGCCTGAGTTGAAGGGGCATCGCCTCAGTGCAATGAGGCAATCACCTCATCGATGAGGCACCGCCTCTATGGCAGCCCACTTGCAGCTGCATTTAATGCAGCTGCAATCATAATGGCCAAGTGGTGCGGACCCCACACTTCAGACCTGTTTCTTGCGTGAGAAAAAGATTTTTATAGAAGGGAAAAAGGCTATGGAGGCTCATGATGAGCTAAAGGGCTTAGGGGCATAGGAAAGCTAAGGAATAAAAGGGAAAAAGAGAGAGAAAAAAAGGAGGAGGTTGGTGAGAAAAAAAGAGAGGAAAAGAGCTCTGGAAAAGAGGAACAGAAAGAAAGGAGAAGAAAGAAAAAAAAAGTCCTAAAAGGAAGAAGGAGAGATTGAAGCAAAAGAGCCCACATCTTCCTAAGAGAAGAAGGAAGAAACTTGTGTCAAAATTGGTGATCACATCCTAGCAGGGATCTCAATCAAAACATCTCTGAGGGCCTCTCATTTTGGTATAAAACCTACACTTAAACTTGACATGTTCATCATTTTGTGTGTTCTTGCTTGTGTGTAACTAAATCATTAGTATATTTTAGGTATTTCTAGTTTATCTTGCCCAATATCCCACTTTATTGATGTTATCTTTGAATAATGTTGCATATAGTTGTAGTTTGATGATTATAGAGTGTGTATATGCATGTTTTATTACTTAGAGTAGAAGTCTAAGTGTGTGAGAGTTGGTTTTAGCCTTCTGACCAGGCGACACCTCTTGATAGAGGCGTCGCCTCTTGTCAATGAGGCGATATGAGGCAATCACCCCATTGACAGGCCTCTAGGAAGCCTTCCTTTTGTATGTGTGTTTTATGCCTTTTTTGACTCGGAGATATAAGGATCCTTGTTGATAAGGCGTCGCCTCATTAATGAGGCGATTGCCACATTGATAGGTTTAGTCTGTTTTCTGTTTTGTCTTTTTAATGCTCATCGTGATGTCCGCTTTGACATGCATTCTTTTGACCTTAAACATGGCTATTTCATTGCAAGATGACATTTATTTTGATTGTTTGATGTTTTCTTTAGTTCATAACGTAAAGAACCCCTTTTATAGAAACTCCTTGTAAATATCGAAATATGTTTGGCTTATTATTTCATTTTTTTAAAGGAAGGACTAATTATGTGTTGTTCGCAGGAATTACTTGATGATTTCCATCATTGAGTAGTCATCATTGTTAGTTATCCCTTGTATATTACCGCTTTTATGTTATTTATCGATTTACTTTCAGTATATGTTTAGTTTATTTTCTGTATATTATTCTATTATTTCGCCTAAAAGTGTTGTAATCCTTAATCTCTTTCCCATTTTATTTTGAATGTATGGTTGTAAATTATTATTTATTTTATTGTTGTTGAATGTTGAGGACTTAAAAGCATGAAATTGGATTAATGTGCAAACTTGGACTTAATTGTAAAATTTGGAAAGTGAATGAAGGCAAGTGCAATTTTGAATGTAAATGAGGAAATAATTAAATAATTAAATGGTAATAAAACGCACAATACAAATGGAGGCCAACCGCAAGGTTGGGTGAGCATTCAAATGCTCATACCCAGTTTCCGAACCCGATCTTTGATGATGGCTTCTAGGAACCTCGGTGGGATCCAGTTGCTGTATAGTGTGTCCCCGCTTTTATTCGGGTGGCGACTCCATCTTCGAATAGGCCCAAGACCTATATCGTATTTTCTAGTGGGCATTGAGCCCACACAATGCCTTGGACGCCAAACACTTGGACGCGTGCTAAACCCCGCCTCCTACACTAATAAAAGTAAAAAAGTTATTTATGGCCTTAATTTTGTCATTAATAATGAAAAAAAAATTTAAAAATAATAAAAAATAAATATTAATCAACAATTGAAAAACAACAAAAATTAACAACATAAATTTTTGTTATTTTATTATTTTCGGTTGTTGTTTTTAATTTTTTTTGTTTCGATTTATTAATTTTATTTATTTTTGTATACTTGTGCGTAAGAGATCTTGTATAACAAGTAATAACCCAGTTTTCCCTTTTCCCATCGCCCTCGTAAAAAAGCTTCTCAAGTTCTCCCATTTTCACCTCATGATCACATCTTTTTTTTTAACATGCATGATCATGTCCATGAAGTTAAATTAGCAAGACCAAGCTACCTAATCTTTTTTTGTTTCTAGAGATCGAAAAGTAGTGGTGCCTTGGTCGCACATATTTGGATTAATTTTATTATTGACTTTTAATTTATGTTGATGACCCATTAAAATAAGTTACATTTTAAATTGGATGTTTCATCATATACAATTTCTTTTTCATTTTCAAATCTATGTATGTTTGTTACTTTACTCAATAATAATAAAACTTCTGTAAAACAATGAACAAATTGTATACTTTATTAAGGAGATTTACTTTACAAATTCTAAAGCCCTAAAATCCTAAACCATAAATAAAAAAAGTGCACACTAAATTAGAGACCTTTAACACTTTATCACCATCAACACCATCTTTAACATTGGAATTAAAACCAACACCTTTAGACAATTTCTTATCACTATTAAAACAAAAACACATAATAAAGTATCAGAAACTAAAAAGAAAAAAAATACAAAAATAATAAAACAGAACATACTTTAACATAATCCTTTAACTCATCACTACTACTAACAACTTCAATACAATTTTAAATCATAAGCTTTTTTATTCTCACCATCCCCTTCACCTTTACTGTCTTTACATTCACTTTTCTTATTTTCAACACCCTTTTTAGAACCAATAACATATACTAAACTTGGTTAATAATTACAATAGAGAATGAATTATTTTTCATATATGATTCGTATTAGAAACTAAAAAGAAACAAAAAAGATACAAAAATAATAAAACAGAACATAGTCTAAACTCAGCACCACCACCAACAGCTTCAATAAAACTTTAAATCATAAGCTTATTTATTCTCACAATCCCCTCCACCTTAACTGTCTTTACAGTCACTTTTCTTATTTTCAACACCATTTTCAGAACCAACATCTACTAAACTAGAACTAGAAATATCAAAAACACCTTCATCTTTCCATGTACATTTAAAACAAGAGCATAAATAAAAAGTAAATCAAAAAGCAACAAAATTAAATACCTCTACCTAATAATAGAATGGAGATGTGGGGTATCAATTCTTGTATCTCTTGAAAAATTACTTTTAAAAAACAAAGAAAAGGAAAAAGAAAATAGGAATTAAAAAATAAAGAGAAAATAAAATTTAAAAAATTAAAAATTAAAAAAAGAGGAAAATAAGAAAAAATGATAAAATAAAAATTTATAAAAAAAGAGGAAAAGAAAAAAGAAAGAAAAAATAAAAATTAAAAAAGAAGAGAAGGAGAAAAAAATTAAAAATTAAAAATTAAATTGATGAAATAATAATAATAATAATAATAATAATAATAATAATAATAATAATAATAATAATATTCGCTAATTCTCCATTAATTAAAAGAAAAAGAAAAAATAAAGAAATAAATGAAAAAGTAAGGAGAAAATAAAAATTTAAAAATAGATAAGAAAAAATGAAATAAAAAATAAGGATAAAATAAAAATAAAAAAAAAAGAGAGAAAGAAAAAAAGAAAAAATAAAAAGAAAAAGAGAAAAAAGTAGAAAAACCAGCACCAACTACTATTGAATATGAAAAAATTGAAGAGATTAACAAAATAAAAATAAAAATAAAAAATAAAGAAAAAATAATGAAATAAAAAAATAAAAAATAATAATGATATTGTCTAAATTTTCATCAATTAAAAAAACAGAAGGAAACATTGGAGAATGAGAAAAAAATAAAAATAAAAAGAGAGAAAAAATTATGAAATAAAATAAAAATAACAAAAAAAAAGATGAAGAGAAAAAAAATTAAAAAAATAATAGGGGTAATACAGAAAATAAAGGATATAAAAATAAATAAATAAATAAAAATGTAATAAATGAAAATTGAATATATTTCAATAAATAAGTATAAAAATAAGATAATTTTAATAAATCTCTAAAAAAAACTAAAAAATAGTCCAAAGGCCTAAGGCTTAAGAAAACAACTCAAGCCGAAGAGGACTTAGGTTGATGGCCCTCCTGCTAAAAGCCTTAGTTAAAGTGCCCGTTGGAAGCACCGTCCCAGGAGGTGGGCAGCTCTACTACGGATTTCTATGCATATTACAATACGAATTGAAATCTATTATACGTGTGAATTAAAAGTAAAATAAGCTTTTTTTTTTTTTACGTTTTTTGGTTTTTCAAAGTCTTCTTCACTTTTTTCTCTTGCATGTTCCACTGATATTTATTTGTCTGTTCATTAACTTGTATTTGTATATTTGTTAATATTTTTCTTTTATTTTTAATAGAAACGAAAAAAATTATTTATCAAAAAATTATTTTTTCTTTTTATTTTATTAATTAAGGTCTTTAAATTTAATTTTTTATTCATACTTTTAGTTAAAATAAAATTTTTATTCATTAAAAAATTATTTAATTTTTAATTATAGTAAATAGAGTTTTGCTTGTATTTTTATTTTAGTTAAATATTATACTTCATTATTTAAATAATATAGATTTATAAGATAAAATATGTAGTGAGTTTACATATCTTATCTCATGGGCTTGAATGAAAAAAAATTAATTGAAATTATTTTTGCCTATCCATAAGTTAAATTTATTGACCTTTATAGGTAGGTTCACTAGTGTTCACTTGCAAATATGTTGGCTTTTTTGAACCTGCAGGTTCAATGATCTTTACCTGCATATTCATTGATTTTTACCTACCTGTTCACTAACCTTCATCTGCATATTCATTAATATTTTTCTTTTATTTTTAATAAAAATGGAAAAAAATATTTTTTATTTATCAAAAAATTATATTTTCTTTTTATTTTATTAATTATAGTGGTTGAATTTAATTTTTATTCATGATTTTAGTTAAATAAAATTTGTATTCATTAAAAATTATTTTATTTTTTATTTTTTAATTATAATAAATAAACTTTTACTTTCTTATTTTAGTTAAATAATATAAGTACATTACTTAAATAATGTAAGTTTATAAAATAAAATATGTAGTTTCTTTATGTAAATAATGCGAATTTATTAACTTTCACATACATATTCATTGACATTCACTTGCAAGTTTTTTTTTATTTTCATATGCAAATTTATTAGTTAAATACTACAGCTTCATTACTTAAATCATAGAGTTCAATTAGTTATCCACTACAGATTCACAACTTTTTTTCTTGATATACATAACTCATAATTATAATTATTTATTTTAGAAATTATTTGGATTTATTTAGTAAAATATGATTATAATTATCTATAAAAAAAATTATTTATTAAAATATTTAATTTGAAACATTACCTTTTAATATTTTATTCATTTGACAAATTTATAGTTAGTTAAGTTTCAGCCATAAATAAATAAATAAAATTCTTAAGAAAATGGGTAATTTTATTAATGAAAAATCAATTTTGAAAAAAAAAATCAATTTTGATTTGTAGAAAGAATTTGAAAAATTAAAGGTAAAAAAACAAAAACAATGCATGTTAAAGAAAAAAAAGACGTTAAGGAAAAAAAAGGTAATGACACGCGTATAATGACTCTGATCCATCTTACAAGATGGATAGGGGTCCATAGTATAATTTGCGACAAACAAATGATGATATTTTGAATTGGACTTTGATTTAAGTATATGGTTATTTTTTATTTATTTTTGGTCCTTTTACAATTTTATAAATTTATTTTGTGTGGTTTTCTAGTTGTTTTTCTTATTGTTTTTATCGCTGTTTTTGTTGTTATTTTGAAATAAACCACAAAAACAACCAAAAAACAACTAGAAAAATTTTGCAATTTAAGCATTGAAGTCCAATGTTATATTTTTAAGGCTCAGCTTCTCACGAAGTAAAATTTTGTAATTGTACTCAAAATATAACTTTATATACATACCGAATTATTGGATGATCCAAATAGATTATTAATATCAGTTAATGAGATACTAAAAAATCATTCAGTGTTTAAATTTTTTTACTCAGAAATAAACCAAAATTAATATATACTGGTTTGAGCACTTGCCCCCTTTCTGTTTCAATTCAGGAAATATATATATATATAAAAGAAGAAGATTAAGCTAGAGTAAGAGAAAAGGGTTGTTAATCAAAGCCATATGAGTGCAGATAAAAAGAGGGAAGAGGTGTCCAGTGGGGCAATCTATATCACCTCTCAACCCAAAAACAACCATCTTCTTCAAAATAATTCCACCTCTTTATTGCATCATAAAAGCCATCTTTGATCCCTTCAAATTAAAAAAAAAAAAGTGCAAATTACAATCTCATGCATGCCTTCAACTGAAGTCCATACTATTTTGATCTTTGCTCTACACATTATTCCTATTCTTTTGTAGCCGAAATAGCCTATCTTTATTTGATTTGATATATCTTTATAGCACACATACATGTCCAAGGCCAGACCTTATTAACTTTTTTTGTTCATCATGAGCAGAGTGAGCTCAAATTGTAGTCCATGTTAACACTAACAAGGATATATATACTTGTGCGTGCTTAAGAGATCTTGTATAACAAGCAAGAACCCCGATTTCCCTTTTCCCATTTAAAATCATCGCCCTCCTAAAAATGCTTCTCAAGATCTCCTATTTTCACCTCATGATCATATCTATTTTTTTTTTGTTTGGATTAATTTTATGGTTTGCCTCATCAAATTCTCAGATTATGATGTAGTCTAATCTTTAAATTGTTATTTATAAATTATGTTTATGTTCAAAGTCGAGGAGATTTTTGTAATATCCCGTGTTTTTAAATATTTTTACACTGTACCGGGATATGCAGTGTTAATAATTTATATATATATATATATTACGATATTTTCACGAGTTATATGTATTTAAAATCTATTTTTAATTACTGTGTATCATTTACAGTGTTTTACGTAAAATTTTCTCGGGACTTGCATTTTCGGGGAAATTTTCACGTAAATATTTTAATATTAATTATTTTAAATATATTTACGGACTTGCATGAACTCATACGTATTTTTAAAATACTAAATAAAGCCTATGTGTGTGTATATTTATTTAATTAGGGTTTAGTATTACCCTAATATTTTATTAAGTATTTATTAGTTTTATTGTTATTTAATTGTTTTTATTTAGTATAAATTATTAAAATATTGAATTTTATGTGTGTGGTGTATATTTAATGTGTGTGATTTAATATTATTTTAATATATAGTATAATCTATATATATATACACATTATACATCAAAAATCAAAACTTTTGAAAAATTACCATTTTGCCCCCGTGAGCTTCTTCTTCCCCGATCACCTTCCCTTCACCGTCCGGATGCCTGCCGTGCCATTCCCTTGCCGTGAGAGTGCCGTCCGGTGTGCCACCACCTTCCCCAGCCTTCCTCGCCGCCTGCAGCAGCCATTTCCGGCACTTGGAAGCCATTTTTGGCCGGAGAAGCCGAAAGTCGAGCTACCGTTGATCACGTCGATTTCGGCCACCGTTTTTGACACCGCCAGTCTCTTTCTCCTTGAGCTCCGTTGAGTGTGATTATAGCTTTGGTTTGAGCTAAAATGGTCTAGAATTGCTTAGGTTTCGAATTTTCAATTTCGGCCTATTAGGGTTTTTGATTTTTTTGAGCTTTGAATTGATTGATTCATGAAAACTCCCTTCACAAATATTGATCCTAGTAGCTTAATCTATATGTATGAATTTTTTTGGAATTTTTGGAGATTTTTTGGATTTTTGGGTATTTTTGAATATTTTAATATTATTTTCTAATTTTTGGAAATTAATTATTTAAATTATGAAATTGTGTTTTATGGTTAAATTAGGTGTTGAAATGAATTATAGGAATTTATTTGGAATTTTTATGAATTTCTAAGTATTTATTTTGAATTATTTGAGTTTATGTAATTTTGGAAAATTAGGGTTAAATGTGTTTTTATTTGAATTTGATTGGTTAATTGAGTTTAATTATTGATATTATGGATAAATATGTTGAGAAAATTAATTTTGGATAATTGTATAATTTTTGGTGAATTTTTGAATGAATTTTAGTATATTTATATATATAAGGGCATTTTGGCAATTTTACATAAAATTGGCTAAAAATGTAATTTAATTGGTTTTAATAGTTATTTAAGGTATAAAAATGATTTCTATAAATTATTTGATATTTTTAACTAATTAAAACTATTTTTCATGAATTATTTTCAATTATATATATAATATACGGTTTTTCTAATAAAATAAGTTTTTATCGGTTTTTATTGTGTTTTAAGGTTAATTATGTAATTTCTACCTATAAAATGTGTTACTATGTAATAAGGGTATTTTTGGTATTTCTGGAATTTTTCTGTGTTTGTGGACCCCGGTCGGTAGATTGTAGTCTGGAGTCCGACCGAGGGGTTGTGGATTTGTGTTGAGCTTATTTTTCGAAGTGTGTTTCTTTGCAGGGTTGGCTCTACTCTTTTGAGTAGAGAGATGTCCGTTTTACAGGGGAGGTTCTGCCGGATTTTCGGTAGAATTCTCGTAAAACGTGATATCCGGTCGAACCCTAATTTCTGATTCTGTGTTTAATACTCTAGATCGAATTCTAGGATTTTTGTTAGGATTATTCTAATGTCGGTTATTTATTGCTTGTTTAGTTGCGTCGAGATCGAGGGCTAGTGGACCAGGCCCGTCGGACCCGTCTCGTGGAGCGCACTAGGTGAGTTACTATACTATATATATATGCTTAGGATGCATGATTTAGAAATATATATTTTATTTCGATTAAAATGCATAAATATTGTGATTTGTATTTAAGTATATTTTTGGTATATATTAAATTATATGCATGTTTTGTTAATAAACTATATTTAAAATGTTTTTAAATATATTTCTAGCTTAATTTATAATTTGATTGGATTTATGTGACGTATATATACTCGAAATATACCTGGTTTACTTTTGGTATATTTCCAGTATATATATGGTTTATATTGTTGTGTTATTTAAATTTCATGCATCATTTATTTGTGAATGAATGTTTTATATTCATTAATGAAGGATATCAATAGAACGTGCTACCTAGTGGGCAGCACTAGGACCGAGTACGTACTGGTACGCTTATAGCAAGTAGGCTATATTACTAACCATTTGTGGATATTGATTTGATGTGATTATTGATATGTGTGAGATATGGTTGGAGGTGTGATTGCTGGAGCTCGGTTGACCAAGTGTCTCAGGGCCAATCACACTGGCAGTCAGACTGCTGGAGCTCGGTTCACTTAGTGTCTCGGGGTCAGTCTACTGTCCAAATGGATTAAGTGGATATATTTGAAATAAGTGAGCCTGTATGGCTAGAGTGTTGTCTAACACTATTTTCCGAGGTTGCGATATCATAGGGTTCTATTTGATCCTTCATAAAAGATGATTTTCAGATGAAATATATAAAAATGATTTTTATTGCATCTGTGTGTAATTGCTTGTATATATATACATATTAGATATATACCATTGACTGTATGCATTATCATTTAGTGTGTATGTATATATATTATAGTAATTCACTCAGTGAGGTCTGACTCCCCTCCGTTGACTATTTTTCAGGAGAGTCAACATCTTCAGACCTCAGTAGCAGGTCGATACGCCGGATTTCTTCCGCCCCGGTTTCTTTGTGTAAATTATCTACTTGAGTCTTATTTTTATAATCTAGACACTGCAGTAGTTGTGAATTAAAATGTGGGATTTCATGTATTTTATTTTAAAGAGATGTATTATATTGAAACTGGATTTATACTGAAAGATTTTATATATGCGATGAGATGAGATTTGATTTAAATCCAGTGATGAAAATGTTATTATTATATTTATGATTTTTATTTCCGCTGCATATAATATTGTTATTGTTATTATTGCATGATTTATTTTATTTTTAGGCTTGCTACGGGTTCCGGATTCGAAAGAATTCCTGTTCCCTAGCGCCGGTCATGGCCCCTGTTTTGGGTCGTGACAATTTTTCTGAACCGGTATGGAGATATATCTAGATATATGTAGTAGGAATAGTGATAAAATACTCATGGAATCGATCAAAGAGAAATATCTTTTTTATTATTACCAATACTGGGATTAAACAATTAAAATGAAATGTACAACAGGAGACAAATTTTATAAAAAAATTAAATAAAAATTAATTCCATAAAATGGCAGATTTAAATGTTATGATTTAAAATGTCTTTGGAGCAAACTGATAGTTAGACCACTGTCATGAGAAAAATGAGATCTTTTGTTATGTTTATTTACTATGAGTGAATTTTATAAAATTTTATAAATTATTTTTAAAATTTAAAATAGTATTTTTTGTTTAAATTAAAATTTTGTTAAATTTATTTTTATTTTTAATTTTAATTTTTTAATTTTGTATAATTATATATAGCTAAACTATAAATTCTAAAAGGTTATTGAAAAGTTCATATTCATTTAAACTAAATACGTATTTATTTATAAATAATATTTATTTAAAATTTATTTAAAAATAAAATTATTTCTTTAATATGATTGAATCAATCTAAGAGTTAGTGAATGATACGTAATGTCTATGTTGTTTTTTTTCTTTTTTTAACAAATGTCCCAGTTCCACACGTATGCTATGTGTATCAAACACATGATATTGTATTTGTAAGTTGTAAGCATTTAATTTTTTTTTACATGTGTATCCTAGATATAAACAACTGTAGGTAATATACTAATACCTTTTTGAGATTTATTTTAATTTATTAGTTTATTTCTACATTTTTAGAAGTTAATTATATACTTTTATATTTGATTTTATTAACTATTTTTTTCTACTAATTAAATACTCCTCATGAGGTTTACCATAAAAATTATTAAATCTAAGGAGTATTTAATTAGCGAAAAAGAAAAAATAGCTAATTATGGATACCGTCAGTTTGATCGGCCTGCAACGAAAATCCAATGATAAGAAAGTTGGAGTTTTGAATGCAAGAGGAATCCGAAACTTCTCTAAAATCGACTCAGAAAGCCCAAACACTAAGTCAAGCCCACAAATACCATATCCAAGCCCAAACACTAAGCCAGACCCACAAATACCATATCCAAAACCAAAATAAAAGCCAAAGCCCAAGCTCATCGCCTCCTGACCCAGGAGCCCTGACTTGACCCAGATGAAGAGGTGATCGCCTCTTCACCCTAAGCATTGGTGAGGTGACGCCTCATCGAAGAGGTGCTGCCTCTTCACACGCACTTTCTACAGTATTAAATGTCATTAATGACAGTGGTTGAAGGCTCACATGTTGAAGAGTTTGTCATTTTTTGATGTAAAAGAAAAGGAAAAGGCAGGGAAAAAGTTTGGGGAATGAAAAAAGGCAAAAGGAGAGGGTGAGAATGGGTTTTTAGGAAATTGAAAAAGGGAGAGGAGGAGAGGCTTTAAAAGACAGATGTAGAGGCATGAGAAAGGAGGTGTAATAATCCTAGTTTTTAAATTATTTTAATATTTAACAGGATATGCAGTATTAATAAAGTTTAAAAATAAAATTAATTATTTATTAGTTGATGATTATTACTATCATTATTTTATGTCAAATTAAGGTTTCTTGTGAATATTTATTTTGAGACTTAGTGTTTCGAATAATTTATTTATTTTATTCATATTTATTACTTGAACAACATTATTTTAACAGTATTTAACTTAGTGTAATTTATTTTATATTGTTATTATTTTATTAAGTGCATTATTTGCATGGATATATATTGTATAAATATATATAGATATATATATATATATATATATATATATATATATATATATATATATATATATATATATATATATATATATATATATATATATATATATATATATATATATGCACATAAATATTAGGGTTAGTGTTATTTTATTGTGTGTGTTATTATGTGTGTGTATATGTATATATATTGAAATATATATGTGTGGTAGATATATGCACATTATTTTATTATTACATAAAGTTACTAACTATATTATATAATATTATAAACGTATAATATATACATATTATACATTATATCCATAAAAAAATCAAAACTTACCCATTTATTTCTTCTCCCTCC
This sequence comes from Mallotus nudiflorus, assembly GCA_947683625.1. NCBI lineage: Eukaryota > Viridiplantae > Streptophyta > Magnoliopsida > Malpighiales > Euphorbiaceae > Mallotus > Mallotus nudiflorus. The sequence continues at coordinate 5,350,734 of CANTUR010000283.1, read as the reverse complement.
AGTTGCTTATTGCTTATTTAAAGTTATATAGGAAGCAAGATTGTATGAGATATTGAATATTGATTGTTGATAGTTGTATATTTACGTTTGTTTCTTATTTATTTGCATGATCGTTGAGTTTCTTAAGATCTAAGAAATGTAGTCTATCTCTATCCCTATTAAAGAGGAGACGTCTCTTCATATAGATATCGCCCCTTTATGATAAGGCGATGGTGTCATTGCCTCCTAGTCATTTTGACCAGCATTCTTCCTGTTTCTGTCTTGATTTTCAGCTATTATCTTATATGTTTGGCATGAATTCCTTGTCTAATTTGCTATATTTCTTGATTTTATGCATGATTACCATGTTTGATCAATATTGTTTCCTTGTTATATTATTATGTTATTTAATGGACTATTTATAATTACCTATCTGCGTTGCACGGACCCTTGAGTGGAGAGACGTAATGGATGTATTTAGCTGTGAGAGCCGAAGCTTATTACCCAAGACTCAGCTCATGTAATGACCTAGTAATTTCCACTAGGATTTTCTCCAAATGCATGTGTTTTATGCCATATGGTAATCCTTTAAATAAAACTCAAGCCCATTATAAGTAAACCTTGACAATATGGGCCTCTCATGCCTATTGTTATCCCATTTCAAAGGGATCTTGACAAGGTGGGCCTTTGATATCATTCTTTGCCTATTTATAATGGACTTTGGAATTATTTAAAGGAATTACCACTTGTTTGTATCGTCTTGAGATTTATCTTGCATCTATTGGTTTTGTTATCCCCTGTTGATAATCAAAATCCAGAACAAAAATCCTTGGACAAGAAACTCGCCATTGAATACGTGTGTGGGAGAAATAAAGGTGGAGATACCGTTAAAGAGCTTTTTATTCTTGTCTTGTGATACGTGCATATATGTTTTTTTCTTTTTACCAATAGGTTTTCATCTCATGAATACACACCATGCATGTTTCTGACACTCAATGGTTGTAGATATAGATTTACAACAATCTGCCAGTTGGAAGTGATCTGATACCGACCGCCTGGTTAGAATCTGTAGAGAGATCAAAATGGTAGAATTTGATGCTAAAGCCTTCAAGGAACAATTGAAAGTTGAAATGGCCGAATAAGCCAGGATGATTATGAGAGAAATTATAGGGGAAATGATGGGTACAGCTAAAGGAGAACCACTAGCACCTCTGCCGGCAGTGCCCCAACTACCAGCACCTCTACCTTGACCTTTTGATTTGGATGCTAAGGTTCCTAAAAGGCAAGAGATAGAGGATGATCAGTAGACAGTATTGGCAGAACCTGTTATCCGTCAGAAAGAGGATGCCCCAGGAAATGTAGAGAAGGCAGACTGGGCTAAAGACCTTGTCAAGTCTATGGCTCAAATGCAGTTAATGATGAAAGAAAAAGGGATCGATGCCCCAATGAGCTATTCCCAGCTGATCTTGGATAAGGATGATGATCCCTTACCATAAAAGTTTAAATTCATTGACATAAAGAAGTTCACTGGCACAAAGGACCCCCACCTCCATTTAAAGCATTATGTGACCCATATAAAGACGACTGAACTGACTAAAGCATAGATTATGAAGTAATTCCATCTATCTCTAGAAGGAGCACCCATCATATGGTATTACGCTCTAGAATCTTATGTTCAAGTTGATTGGGATGAATTATGCACTGCATTTATCAAGCAGTATAGTCTCAATATTCAGATGGAGGCTTCCTTAAGAGACTTACAGAATGTGAAGTAGAAGTTTAATGAATCTTTTTCGAATTATTTGGTCAGGTGGAGAGAAAAATTAGCACAAATGAAGTAACTACCCGCAGAATCTGATCAATTGGTAATAGCCATGGAAGGATGTGTGCTTCATCTCTTTAAGAAGTTAAGGGATTTAGGGATTCAAAACTTTGAGGAGTTGTATAGGTTTGGAGTACATAAAGAATCAGACTTTTGTGCAAGAAAAGAAGTTCTTTAGTGAAATATCTATGAACAGAGAAAGGTTTAGATTTGGCAGTAGAGTCGGGTCAAGCAGTAATATACATATTAACACAGTTAGATAGTCCTGAAGTTTTTCTAATTTGGGAAGACCCCTCTCCAAAGTCCTGGAAAATTTGATTGAAAATAACCTTCTATAACCCTTACCTAAATGAACTCCTTTCCTAAATGCTAACCCAAAGCTATACTGCAAATACCACTAGAACATTGGGTATGATATAGAAAGTTGCACTCGCCTGAAACACAAGATTCAAGATTTGATCGATTCAGGCAAAATAACTGATCCGGAAACTAGAAAACCAAATACCCAAATAACCATTTACCCAACTATCGAAATGTACCACTACTAAATCCTCGTATCCTGATGATCAACACAAGTCTAATAGAGGAATAAGTCATTAATTCCTTTGTTGATGTCGTACCCACACTACCAAAACCATAACCAAAAGACCTCAATATGAGATAGTAAGGCATTGAGTCTCATGTAAATGTGCTTGATATTTAGAGTTCTGACAATGAAGAGGTAGGAGCAGTTGATCTATGGAAGAACAATGAGAAGAAAGCAGCACAATCCACTAAGAAATCGGAGGAGGGGGAGGAAGAGGTGAAAAAGGCTGAGGCAGAGAAAGGGGGAAGTAGTTCAAAAGAAGGATCAAAGAAAGATGAGAAAACTAAGGAGATTATTAAGGCCAAAAGAGATGAGAAAACTCTTGCTAGTATTTGGGAGCTACTTATGAACTCCCGGGCCCATCGAGAAGCACTGGTTTTGGCTCTTGATCACAAAAAGATATCTTCGACACACACTCCAGAGAAAATGATGGATTCGCTAACTAAAAGCCCTCAAAGGGAAATTGTTTTCATATATGGTGACTTGCCTTTAGAAGGAAGGGATCATTTCAAGTCCTTGTTCATTAAGGTTGAAGTAAAAGGCAAATTGACATGTTGTGTTATGGTCGATAATGGGTCAGTCATTAATGTATGTCCTCTTAAGATCCTACCAAAGCTGGGCTTGATAGTAGGTAATTTGAAGCCCTCCGATGTAGTTATAAAGGTTTATAATGATACGAAAAGGCTAGTTGAGGAAACTTTTCAGGCTTTAGTCAAGACTGGACCTATTGAAGTATGGGTTAACCTTCATGTAATAGATATTCCAATCACCTTCATTATTCTTCTAGGGAGACCATGGTTCCATCCTTTAGGGGGAGCGTCGTCTATCGTTCATCAAAAGATTAAATTTCCATATGAAGGAAGGGTGGTTATTATAATGACAAAAATGGAAGATGTAGTTGCTGCATTGAGATTAGTTCCTAATAAAATCCTGAACAGTTCGAGTTTTAAAGTTTGCATGATTTATAAAGATGAGCTAAACCTAAAAATTTTAAGTATGATAAAGAGTATGCAGTTCATGTCTGGGATGAGATTAGGGAGGAATCAGTAGGGCCCACTGAAATTCATTGAACCTAAGGTACTAATTTTAAAGCATAGGGTAGGATATCCAGGGGAAGATGAGTCTAATAAAGAGGAAGAGGCTGAGGGTAAGCCTAAGAAGAATAGAATTAAGGCTAAGCCAAAGGAGAAGATGCTCTAGGAAAAATTTATAGAGGAAAGTGCCAATTACCCCTAGCAAGGAGCTTCTGAGCCTTTGAAGATCGTCGAAAAGTTAGTCCCCGGGTTTGAAATCTTCGCTGAATATGTGAATGGGATCAAAGAATCTATTGTTGGAGAGCCTATAGTAGAAGAGCTAGTACCGACTTTGGAATCAAGGGGGAACATTCCTGCAGTGGAGCTAAAGGACGATGCTCACTAGGAAGAGGAATTCAGCTTCGAAGCCTTTGTCCTTAATTCTATTATGGACATTTTCTATTATGACATTGACTTTTATCTTTCTAATTTGTTTAAGACTAATGAAATTTTTCTTTATAAAGTTAATGTGATGAAGTCTGATTATACTTACTTGTGTGATGTGTTTCCTAATGGTTATGTTGTGTGTGATGATCATTTCATGCATATGTTTGACATTAATTTAGTGCAAACTAAATCATTTAATCTAGGTACAAGTGATAACCCTAGAAATATACTTATTACATCTGACTTAACTTTTAATGAGAGAGAAAAAAAATGAAAGAAACTCTTAAAAAAAAGATAAAAAGTATTTACTTGGGGCTATAAGGATATGCCTGGGATTAATAGAGAGATTGTGGAATACAAAATTCTCACATATTCTCATATCACACCGATAAAGCAGAAGAAGAGAATATTAAGGCCAGAATGGGCTCTCTTAGTCAAAGAAGAAGTAGAAAAATAGCTGAAAGCAAAGTTCCTAGAAGTGGTAGATGGCACCTAATGGCTAGCTAACATAGTCCCAGTTCCCAAGAAAGATTGTAAAGTCAGGATGTGTGTGGACTATAAGGACTTGAACAAGGCTTGTCCAAAGGATGATTTTCCTCTACCACATATTGACACCTTAGTCGATAGTGCAGCTTCCAGCACCACGTACTCCTTTATGGACGGCTTCTCACGATATAATCAGATTATGATGGCAGTGGTTGAGAAGTTGAAGACTTCTTTCATCATTGAGTGGGGTGTTTATTGTTACATAGTTATGCCATTTGGATTAAAAAATGCAGGGGCTACTTACCAAAGAATGGCTACTAAACTGTTATATGACCTGATCCATAAAGAGATAGAAGTTCATGTAGATGACATGATGGTGAAATCTTTGACTAGAGAAGGGCATTTCGAAGCCTTAGACAAGTTCCTAGTAAGAGCTGAAAAGTACAACCTCAAACTGAATCTGAAGAAATGTGTTTTCAGGGTGACGTTTGGGAAACTATTGGGACACATTGTCACTTAGAAAGGCATAAAGGTGGATCCAGACAAAGTCATAGCAATTAGAGAAATACCTGTACCAAAGAATGAGAAAGAAGTCAGAGGGTTTATAGGAAGGCTACAATACATCAACAAGTTCATAGACAAACTGACTACCATTTGTGAGCCGATCTTCAATCTCTAAAAGAAGAATTAACTAATCATTTGGGATGATAAGTGTCAGCAAGGCTTTGAAACTATTAAGCAATATTTGATGAATCCTCTAGTTTTGCAGTCACCAAGACCAGGGAAGCCCTTAATTCTGTACTTGGCTATAGAGAAAGATGTGATTGTTGCAATGTTGGCTCAAGAATGAGAAGGGAGAGTCGAACATGTTGTATATTATCTGAGTAAGAAGCTTCTACCCTATGAAGCCAATTACAGTCTAGTATAAAGAAGTAGCTTGGCTATAATTTGGGCGACAAAGAAGTTACGACATTACTTCCAGTCCTACAAGATTTAAGCAGTTTCTAAGAACGATCCTTTTAGATATCTCTAGCAAACTCCATCACTGACAGGGAAATTAGCCAGATGGCTAGTTCTGCTTACTGAATTTGACATAGATTATATTACTAAAAAAGTGATAAAAGGAAGAGTTGTGGTAGACTTCTTAGCCTAGAATCTAGTAGACGATGGACAATAATAGGAGCTAGAATTTTCGGATGAACATATGGGGGCAATAGAGATCTAGACATGGAAAATGTACTTTGATGGAGTAGTGAATAGTAGAGGGGCAGGAATTGGTGTAATTTTGGTCTTGCCAAAAGGAGAAGTAATTCCGATGGCAAAGAGGCTAGAATTCGAGGTCATTAATAATCAAGCTGAATATGAAGCCTGCATTTTTAGTTTGGAAGCACTCAAGAATGTGGGGGCAGAAAAGGTGACAGTGTATGGGGATTTGATGCTGGTAGTGAAACAGATTGCCAAGGAGTGGGAAATAAGGGAAGATATGCTAAATCCGTATTGGGATTGTTCAGCCATGATCCTATTGTCCTTCACACAATATAGATTCATACACTTACCCCAGGAGGAGAATCAGATGGCAGATGCGTTGGCCACTCTAGCATCGATATAGGAAGGAGGCAAATGAGTATAAATGAAGCCTCTTATCTTAGTAAGGGCCTGGATTCCTTGCTATGAGGAGATCATAATAATATCGATCGACCCAATAGAGAAGCCTTGGTTTTATGATCTACAGTAGCATCTTTAGATAGGAAAATTCCTAGAGGAAGCTGATAGAAAAATAGAATGTCACTGAGGATGCTATCTCAGCAGTTCATTAGCCATAACAGGATGTTGTACAAAAGGAAGCCAACTAGAGTGCACTTGAGATGTGTTGATAAGGGGGAGGCGCAGAAATTATGGAAGTAGTTCATGAGGGTGTATATGGGCTGCATATGAATGGGACAGTCCTTACTAAAAAGATAACTTGTCAAGGGTATTTCTAGTTAACCATGAAGGCAAATTGCATGAAGTCTGTAAAAAAATACCACAACTGCCAAGTATATGGTGATGTGAGCCACCTACCTTATATGGAACTTCAAGGATTAACCTCTCCTTGGCCATTTTCAATATGGGAAATTGATATTATCGGAGAGATAAAGCCGAAAGCATCCAACAGTCATCATTACATTATAGTTGAAAAGAGTCCTAGAGGGGGGGTGAATAGGACTATGAAATAAAAATGAGAAATTAAAAGAATTCTTTGTAAGAATTAAATAGAAGTTGAGAAGGAAGAATGAAGAACACAAAGATTTAAGGAGTTCGGATTCAATAACAATCCTACGTCTCCACCTAACTTATCCCCAAGTTAGGATTTTTAATCACCCACAATCTTATTCACAGGATTAAGATTATACAAGAGTTTTATGGCTCACTCTTATAACCTTACAACATGAGTTTTCAAGGCTCACTCAAAAAACCAAAACCCAAGTGTTTCAATGGACAACACTTAAACCAATTCCTTTAGAAATAAATCTCACTTCCCTTCTAATCTAACCCAAGATTTAAGATGAAGAGAAATTATATTTCTAACACACACCCAACTCTCACAAGAGTTATACAAACAAAGAATTATTTAAGAGAATTTGAGAGCTCAATGAAAGCTTAAGAGATAATAAAATGATAAAACAAGTTGCTACTCTTCCATTCAGCTCTAGAGGTATTTATACTAAAAAAATATAGCTGTTGGAGGTGCAAATGATGTGTCCAACGTCTATATTTTGAATTATTGAGACTGATGCTGTCAGACAGCTATTCATGGATTGAAACCGTAATTGGCTCCTCAGGACGTTTGAATTTGCCCACACTTTCTTCATAAAAGTTGTATATATTTGAATTATCTTTCCATATCAACTTGAATCACATAAATTTGACTTCTGTAGCTTAAGATATGTCCAAAATACTAAGGATTGTGTAATCTGTAATGCAGACTACGGTCAGACAGCTATACCCAAATTGAAGCCGTGATTTGCTTATGAATAAATTTGAATTTGCTCATACTTTCTTCATGAAAGCTGTAGATATTTGAATTATCTTTCCATAAAATTTTGAATCACTTAAATTTGACTTCTTTAGCTCGGGATATGTCCAAATTACTGAGGATTGTGCAATCTGAAATGTAGAATACTGTCAGACAGCTATACACAAGTGAAGCCGTGATATTCTCCTGAATAAATTTTAATTTGTCCATATTTTCTTCATAAAAGTTTTAGATATTTGACTTATATTTTCATATCATTTTGAATCACATTAATTTGACTTCTGTAACTCAAGATATGTCCAAAATACTAAGAGATGTGCAGTCTAAGATGGCAGACGTATACGTGAATTTCAACTCAAAATTTGCATAACCAAATGAACTTGGATTTTCACAAAAAAGCCCAATTCAGAAAGCTAAAGATGTCTGCTTCAAATGTTAAGAAGCCCATTTTCTCATTTAAGAGGTCTAAATATGTCAAAAACCTTCTTCAATCTCAGAGGTTCAATCAGCCCGAAAAGTCACTATACATCCAAAAGTGTATATGCTTGGTATATGTTTGGTATATAATTCCCTACACACTTAATTGAAATTATTAGTGTAAATTTTTTTTGTCAAAGTCCAAAATTAGGAGTTTAATCATGCAAATGGTCAACAATATTTTGGGAGAGTTGGTAGCGCCTGAGGTCCTACATACAATATATTGGTTTTTGGGTTCGATTCCCAGCGGGAGCAATTGCTGAGGGGGAGATTGTTGGGTGGGTGTCCATCAATTGTCCCGTGGCGGAGGCAAGTGGGCCGAGTCACAATCGAATGCCGTGGGCGCTTGTGTGTGTTGAATGCACTATAAGGCTAGGGTATGCGCCTTTCCTAACACCAATTGGTTTTGGGAGAGTTGGTAGCGCCTGAGGTCCTACAAGTGGTATCAGAGCCAAGGTCACAGGTTCGATTCCCAGCGAGAGCAATTGCTGAGGGGGAGATTGTTGGGTGTCCATCAATTGTCCCGTGGCGGAGGCAAGTGGGCCGAGTCACAATCGAATGCCGTGGGCGCTTGTGTGTGTTGAATGCACTATAAGGCTAGGGTATGCGCCTTTCCTAACACCAATTGGTTTTGGGAGAGTTGGTAGCGCCTGAGGTCCTACAATAGTGGCGATTGATTATTTCTCTAAATGGGTAGAAGCTGAATCATTCATAACTGTAGGGGTGAAACAGATGGCTAGGTTCATAGAGACGAATATAATTTGCCGGTATGGGTTGCCTCATCATGTCATCATTGACAATGGTATTCAGTTTAGGGCAGAAATGACCATTCTATTGGAAGAATACAAAATTGAGCATCATAGATCATCCTTTTACAGACCACAGGCAAATGGAACCGAAGAAGCAACAAACAAGAATGTGAAAAGAATCTTGGCAAAGATACTGGAAAATTACAAAAACTGGGTAACTTACCTACAATTTGCATATGGGAATACAGAACCACTGCCAAAACGTTAATAGGAGCCACTCTATATTCTCTAGTATATCGATGTGAAGCTGTGATGCCAATTGAGGTTGAAATCCAGTCATTAAAGGTTCTCTTAGAATTTAAAATCCTTAAGTATTAGTGGGTAGAAAGCTGATTGGCACAACTAACGTTGTTGGATGAAAAGAGAATAAAGGCCATGTATCACTCTCAATTATACTAGAAAAGGATAGCTCGAGCTTATAACAAGAAGATTAAGCCAGATAAGATCAAAGAGGGTGACTTGGTCTTAAAGCTCACTAAACTAATCATGAATAATCCACGGGGGAAATTCAAGCTGAACTTGGAAGGTCCCTACCAAGTAAAGAAGTTATTTTCCAAAAGGACTGTTATTCTATTTGACTTAAAGGGAAATGAATTCAGAGCCCATCAACATGGAAAAGCTCAAGAAATACTTTCTGTAAAAGTCTTGTTAGGGAGAAAACCTCAAAAGAGGCTGCTAAGGCAAAAGTTAGAGATAAAAAAAGGGAAAAAGTGAAAAGTCCTGCTGGATTAAAAACCTAAAAAGGTGGTCCAGGCAAAAGGAAAGGACATGTAAAAGCAGAGAGAGAGGAAAAGAAAATATTTAGTTGGAAAACTTGCAAGGGCAAGCCAATTAACGACAGAAGATATATAAGAAGAAAAATTGTATAGTCACGTTATGCTTAAATTAAATGGAATGGATTACCTTTATTATTGTAAATGGTGCATTAAATGCTTATTACACATTGTCTAACTCAAAAGGAAATCCCATCCAGTAAGAAAGTACATAAAAAGACTAAATTTTATAAACTAAACTAATATCGTTTACTTCTCTTGTGACTCCCCTGGGCACTCAATGCCTGTAATGCCATTGTCCTTCTATTTCTTGTAAATTTATCCTTTTCTACCTGTTATAGTTAAATCCATGCCTTGTACTGGTCATCAGTAGATTGATCTCCACTGTAGTCAATGAACCTCTGGATGATTCTATGAGGCCAAGTAGCAACCAGGTTGTCTAGAAAGTTATGAGAAAGAGGCCCTGGTTTAAACTCATGCACTAGCTTCACAATTCGCTATTTCTGTCCATATTGCCTGCAAAGCTGAGCTGGATTATAAAAGGTGGCAAAATGGAGGCTGGCCAATGGAACACAGTAGGTATAAGATCGGAGGGTCACGTGTTGCAGTCTCCACCATAGTCACATCCTTTGAATCAGAGTATCAGGGAATGTAGAAAACCAACTGTGAGCATCTTCTGGGACAAGATGAAGTTTCCTAGTGCGATAATGTTTGGCCTTATAGTGAGCAATGTCTCTAGGTTGTTTGAGCAGTACACTAGAGAGTTCCTCAGACTGGGTCGATATGCAGAGGACCTAATGAGAGATCAGTACTTTATAGTTACTATATATGTCACTGGACTAGGTTCTGCATTCGTTGGGATTATTATTATTATTTATTTATTTATTTTCTATAGTTGCGCCGAGACTGAGGCCTATCGGACCAGGCCAGTCTATCTCTTTTAGAGGAGAGCACAATTGTGAGTTATTATCTTATATATGCATTGCATGTAGAATACATATTTGTGAGCATCCATAATTGTTATAATGTATTTAAAAATGATTTATTTTATTAAATGATTATATATATCTTTGGTATATCTTTGTTATATATTCGATATATGTTTGATATATATTTGGTATATCTTTGGTGTATATTTGGTAGATAATTGATATATTTCTATAAAAATGGATTCTATCATCTTTAAATTATGCATTGTATTATTTTTAATAATTATAAGATTTATTTGAATGGTAACAGTAGAACGTGCTACCTAGTGTGCTGCACTAGGACTATGTATGTACCAGTGCATTAGACCTTAGGGTTGATATTATGAAAGTATTTAATGTGAGACTTGATTAATTGATTATTGAGATTTACAGTGAAAGAGTGGTGTGATTACGGGAGCTCAATTGACCTAGTGTTTCAGGGCCAATCACACTGACAGTGAGACTACGGGAACTCAATTGACTTAGTGTCTCGAGGCTAGTCTACTCTCTAAAAATGGAAAAGAGAAAAATTTTGGAATTAAGTGAGCTTTTTGGCTAGTGAAATTCAATGATTGAGGTTGCGTAATATTTTAGGGTTCTGCTCCGATCCTTCACCCAAAATAAACTTTTCTATATCTATTATTATATAAAAGTTGATTTTAGCATATGTGTGAAATGCTTGTATATATATATTATTATATTGATACTTGATTGTATATGACTTTAGGTTGAATGTATATGTATTATAATAATTCACTCGGCGAGATCTGACTACCCTTAATATTTTTTTTTAAGATCAACTACTTCATACCTTCCTCATAGTACTTATCACCGGACTTTTTCTTCTCCAGCTGATTTATGTAAATACTGAACTATCGTCTTCTTATATTTTAGTAACCACTGCAGTATTAGTATTATTGTATTAGTAGTGTGTTGTATTATTAGAGATCTAGTGTTGAGTATTGTATGAAGATATTTTTATTATATTATAATATAAAGATTTATTTTTACATTAATTAAAGTTTTAATTATGGTGTATTTTTGTATTATATTTGCACGTATTTTTATTTTAAGGCTTATTACGGGTTTCGGATTCGAAAGAATTTACGGTCCCTAATGCCGATTATGATTTCTCGATTTAGATCATGATAAAAAAAAAGAATAGAAACAAGAAAAAGAGAAAAAAATGGCAAAACTAAAAAAGAAAAAAATGTACGGATGAAAATAAAAAGGCTAGACATGTAATTAATGAAAAAAATAAAATTTTTATTTGTAAATCAAATCCAAAAGTGGTCTAACTTTACAATTCTCTCTAATTATAAATAGGGTAAATAAATAATTTTTTTCTTATTTTGATTTATTATACTATTTCCTATTTGATATTCTAATAATATAATTATTATTAGTCTTTATAATTTGGTTAAATTCGTTAAAAAAAAATCTTTTATACACTATTTCCATTAAATGAATGTTAAATGACTATGAAAAAAGTAAGATAACTCTTTTATCTTCCCTCAAACGCAACGTGTTTCTCTAAGAATAGCTTCTCCCAAAATCAAATTATCAAAACCCTAATAAGTTCAAAGTTGGAGACTCTGTTCTGTGGCAAGCGATTCCATCTGAAAAATCGCCCCAAAAAAATTATCAAACTCCTAGACTTATCAAAACAATCTTCTCCTTCTCTAATCCGATCTAATTAAAAAAATCAAGCCATGGCATGGAAGCACCTCCTTTCTCTCGCCTGCCGCTCTCACCTGAGATCCTCCTCCGCTCTCTTCGCATCGCCCCTCCACTGCCTTCGAGAATTTCTGACGTGGGTTCTTCTCTGAGTGGTGTTACTCGCTCTACTACTTCTAATTCTTCAAGAATTACTACAATGGTGAAGTAATTACAATAGTGAAGCTAAGGAAAACAAGATTGATTTAGCTATAACTGATTATCAGATTGCAAAAGAGTGGGCTAAAAAAAGGGAGCCAGAGCATCTTCCGCCTTCCAATTGGTGTTACTATTAGCTTCTTAACTTTGCTGCCCTAAATTTTGCAAAATTCTCTATCTTTTTTTGTATTTTTGTATTTTCTTGATTACATACATGTAATTCATGTAAAAAACTATTGGGTTTATGTTTTTTTTCCCTTTTCGACCATTTGGGGTTTTAAATCAACGAGCCCAAAAAGGTTCTGTGGCATCAGCTCGGTGTAAATTTTAGGGAAATTTATATCATGTTGCGTGGACATGCTCTATTCTGCTAGGCAACATTATTGGGATTGCAAATGATTTGCAAATTTGCAAAAACCTCAAGCCCTTGGACCTCGAATCACAACTCATAGTTTCGTATAATGTACAGGTCATGAATGAGAAAATACATGCCTTGAAGATTTCAGCTCCATGTTTGCAACTTCAGATATAGTTCACTGTATTTTTTGTGATTGTGTTGTAAATGGTAGTGCATTATTGGTCTAGTATTTATCCGAGTAAGTAAATTTGGCTTGAAGAATGTGGCCAATTGGTGCTTATTTAGTGTGCTTACGTCTTCTTTTAGTTGATTTCATTTCGCATCATTTCACTTCATTTATATCCATTCTACCGTTAATCTTTTTTTTTGGTTTCGAATTTGAAATTGAAGCTGCTCTTTCGATAATTTACAGCGATTATGGGCTGGAAGTGGCATCAATAAGAATAAAGCGATGATAGATGTTGGCTGGGTAGCTGGGTGGTTGAAATGCAGAAAAGTGGTTGATATTGGTGGGTAGCTGGGTCGTGCTCTTGTGCTTAATTTAAGTAGTCGACAATCAAATGGTACTTTTGAATTTTCCATTCATTTTTTCAATTTGACCTCTATTTTTTTTAATGATCGTCAAAAAACTCTTACCGAACAATAAACGAGTTTAACTGAATAAATTATAATGCTAAATAAATATATTTTTAGAATGTTAAAGACGAATTAATATAGTAAGTCAAAATATAGAAGAAATACTAATTTACCATTATAAATACACCAAACCTTAAATGGCCTTAGATAGATGAAACTTTTGTGATCATTGGTAATGGATTAATAATTTTTCATTCTAAAAAATTAAAAATTTATTCATGCCAAATATTAATTATTGTACTTAAGCATAAAAGTTTTTGAACAATTTCTTTATAATTTAAATTCATATTCTTGATTTGTGAAATCTCTATATGAATTTTACAGATTTGCATTATTTAATTTAAAATTATGAATATTAAATACTATAAATCATTAATAAATAGATATTCAATAATAAATTAAAAATTAAATCTTAGAATACAAATAAAATGTTAAAAATTACAAGATTGGATTTTTTTGATTCAAATATTAATTTAACGTTATTTGTTATATATATCCCAATTAGGTTTAATGTCACATCGAATGGGAGGTTAGAGCTTGAGGCATCCATCACTCCTAAGTAATCCCTTAGAATCACTTGTTAGGGGACCCACCAATCGGTGAGTGTAGTGGCCCATTAGGATTAAATATGTATCCCCTCCTCCTGATAACTATTGTAATTATTTCAAAGAAAAAAATTACTAGTAATTTCATTTCAAAAAATAAAAATAAAAACTAGTAATTTATTCTAAATATAATAAATTCCACCAAAATACTACTAGTAATAATAACAATTTATGAGATGTAGTGAATCGGCATCCCTCAAGGTTAAAGGAAAGAAGTATTACAATTCCTGACGTAGCATCTATTAGATACTTGAAACCTTAGGTCCTTAACTTCAAGCCACTCTCCATATGAAAGTCTAGCTTGGAGGCTTATGCTGACACAACAAATAGATAAAGATTTGAACATCGATACTAGGGCACATGGGGGATGCTGATAATACTGTTTCTCTCGATGGCTTTTATTTGGTTTTTATGACGGAATAGAAGCTCCCCCATTATCAAATGGCCTGTTGTTGGGATGTTTCCAAGGCTTTTGATCAATGTATATCATATCCATGATTTTGTGACCTGTGTTCTTATACGAAGTGGTGGCACGTTTCTATTCCAAGGCATTTTCCAGGAGATTTCTTTTAACAAGTGATCCTATGATCGTTCACTACACTATGAGCAAGAACTTTATAAACTACCAAAAAGGAGCTGAGTTCAAAGAGATTTTTGAAGCTCTTGGAGAAGGGATTTTCAATGCCAACTCAAATAGTTGGAGATTTCAAAGGAGAGCAATTCACTTTTTGTTGAAGCACAAGAGCTTTGAGATGGCTGTCAAGAGAACTATGGAGCTAAAGATCTTAAAAGGCCTGCTCTTGGTTTTAGAGAATGCCTCACATGTAGGACATGAAGTAAGCATGCAAGACGTGTTTCAACGATTCACTTTTGATAGCATTTGCATGTTGGTTTTAAGCTTCGATCTCGAGTGTCTTTTAGTCAAATTCTCAGAAGTTCCTTTTGAGAAGGCTTTTGATGCTATGGAGGAGGTGATATTTTACCGAAACATTGTGCCCAACGACATTTAGCAGTTACAAAGATGGCTTCAAATTGGCCAAGAGAATAAGATGAAAGAAGCTTGGGAAACCTTCGACCATTTTATGGAGCAATGCATTTCAAGAAAGAGAGAGCAACTATCAGGCCAAAGAAAGAGCACAACACTAGAAGAAGAGAATTATGACTTACTAACATACTTCTTGCTAGCAGACGATACTATAGGAGGAGAAGAAATAGACGGTATTTTCACCAATTCAAACAAATTCCTCTTGTTAGCTGGGAGAGACACGGTTGGTGTCGGTCTTTGCTGGCTTTTGTGGCTTGTTGCAACACACCCAGATGTAGAAAACAAGATTCTAGAGGAGATTAAGAAACATTTAGGTGAAAATTCAGGTGAAAAATGGAGGCTTTTCAATTTTAAGGAGCTAAGTAAACTAGTTTATCTGCATGCAGTTGTATGCGAGACGCTGAGGCTATATCCACAGGTTCCTTTTGAGATCAAATTGCCAGTTGAATCAGACATTCTCCCTGAGGGGCACCATGTAACTAAAGATATGAAGATTTCTACTAATTTTACTCAATGGGAAGGATGGAAGAGATTTGGGGTAAGGATTGTTTAGAATTCAAGCCAGAGAGGTGGATTTCACAAGGAGGGAGAATCAAACATGTACCTTCTTACATGTTCACAGCATTCAACGCTGGACCAAGGACTTGTTTAAGTAAGGATTTCGTGCTTCTGGAAATGAAATTAGTTTCTTCTGCTATTATATGGAATTATCGTGTCCATGTGGTTGAAGATCACCCTATGAGTCCAAGTTTGTCTTTGATACTTTATATGAAAAATGGTCTGAAGGTGAGAGTTTGTAAAAGCTTATATGCTTCTTGATGGATTCTTGAAGCCGAAGGCAAAGCTGGTGAACTTGGGTGAAATTCATTTCAAGAATCTATTGTTAATCTCATCTAGCTATTGATATACTTTTGTTATGTTCTCTCCAAATTAATTTGGAATCTGTGCAAAATAGTTATGCTTTAATTTTTTAGTTAACTTCGGACAGGATATAAAGGAAAAATTATTGTTATATCCTGAATTTTGAGTCAATTATCAATTAAATTTTACTTTTACAATTATTTCAATTCTCTTCTTCAACTTTATAAATTGTATTAATTTTATCCAATTTTATTTAAAAAATATAATTATAATTTTAAAAATTACTTTTAGATCCATGTAAAGGAACTAATTGTAATTTTAAAAATTCATTTTTAAGAAAAATAATTTCACGTTTTAAAAATAAATTTCGACTTTTTTTGCATAAAATTTTAACTTTTTATATATCAATTAAAAATAATAAGAAAAAAGTAGTAACTTGTGAATTAATTTATTATTTAGACTAATATTAAAAAATAAAAATAAATAAAGTAAGAATTTTTAACTATCACTATAAATAATAATAAATTTTTAATTTTTTCCATATTTTTCATAAAAACTAAGTATTTTTAAATTATTAACTAATATTTTTAGTGTCTCAAAATTATCTCTTTTTTTTATCTAATATTTTTTGGTTTGATCTTTATTAGAAATTTTTCTAAATAATGTGTTGAAAGTTGAGAAGTAAAATTTAAAATAAAAATTTAAGGATTTAGTGAGAAGTTAAAAATTTATGAAAATATTTTAAACATAATTTTTAAATTTATGTCAAGAGTAACAAAATCAAAGTTTAAAAACACCTTCCTACATTTTTTTTATCGGCAAAGAGGATAAAAAATTTAATATGTGTCAAATTTATTTTATAGGAACCTAAAAGTAATGTTATAAAAATATAATTAGTTCATTCACATAAAATTGGATAGAACTGACAGAATTCATAAAGTTGAAGGAGTAAATTGAAATGACTTTCAAAGTATAACTCAATTGATAATTGACTTAAAGTTCATAATAGAACGGATGGTTTTTCCGGATACAAAGGTATTTAAGTATGTTTTTTCTTTTAATTTAATTTAGGGGTTCATTTGTTTCATTAAAAAAAAAGGTGGGAATCGAAATTGGAATGTGTGATTTTGATTTCTAATATTTGGTTCATTATAATTTTACATGAAAATGAGAATGAATTCCCCTATTAATGGGAATCACTCATTCTCCTTCTAGGGCTAAGGAATGATTTTTATTCTCATAAAATTAAGTCAAATTAATTATAAATTAGTCAAAATTTTAAATATTATCAAATGTTATTAAAATTTATGAAATATAATATTTTTTGAAGTAATAAAATAAAATATATAAATTCATAATAATTATTATGTAATATATTTTTATATATAAATAAAATTGATTATGATTCCGATTCTCTTATAAACTAAAAAATTTTAAAAATTTTTCATTTCATTTTTAATTCCCTTCCGAAGTATGAATCAAATGAACTTTGAAGATTTCGCTTCTAATTATTGAGATGCATTTATTAGTAGGTGAACCTATGATGCATGGCCACTTTAATTAATATGTGTTTCTTTATGTTCAAGTCCATGTTCATCATGCTACCTAAACACTTTAATTACAAAGTCATTTGTGTTTGTATTCCCATTTCTTGAGTTCCCATATCTATATCCATACTGCTTAGGTGTAAACCCTTTATCTGATAAATAAAATTTCATCAAGTAACTTATATTAATTTTTTTCAACAAACCTATATTAATCGATGGTGGTATAAAAACCAGTAAAAATTATCACTACAAAAAAAAAAAAAGGTTATAATGACATTGAACAAATGTTGTTTAAAATATGAAACATGTTATTATAAATCTATATCAATATTTTTTTTTATAATGTTATTCAAATATAACTTTATTCGGTGTGGCTAGATATTAAAACAACATTTTTATTATTTATGGGTATTCATTTATAATAACATTTATAATAATTTGTTGTGATATTTTTTTTTGATGTTGCAATAAATTTATTTACCTAATATTTAATAAATGTTATTAAAAGTATTTATTAAATGCCATAATACTACAATACATATAGCAACATTTTAAAAATATTGTTTAAAAATATTCGTACTATATTTATTAAATATTACTAAAACAATTATATTGCAACACTTTTATTGTATTGGTTAAATTAATATTTTGTTACTATGCATATTTATATTTACATTTTATTATGCTGTTTTAATGTTTATTATTAGCAGTAAAACATCAAATTATATGTATTTAAAAGAAAAAATATTAGCAAAACAATGGTATTGAAAACAAAATTATTTAATGCTTATATAACAATAATTTTTAAATTAAATACAACTACCAGTTGGAAAATTGATACATTTTATCTTAAGTTTTTTTTTTTCATAAAAAAGTAAATATAACTTCAAGGTAATTACATATTCAAAGTAATTACATAATTTTGACATTTAAATCTATACATTTTATTTCTCTAACTCCTGAAATTTCAGCAGTGTCTTGATAAAAATCTTCTATGGTCTTTCTTGACAAGAAGCTCATTTTCTAACTTTGAAACCTGCATGGAATTAAATAAAAATAATATTAAAAAAAATAGTTAGAAAAAGAATACAACAAGTCATATATCCATTTAAATCAAACCATAAAAAAGAAAATGAGTTACGTTCAAACACTTTAAAAAAAAAAAAAAACTCAAGCATTAAAAACATCTCCTTAGTATGTTAATTAGGTGGGAAGACTAATAACCCCAATTTTTAAATGATTTTAATTTAAATTGGAATATGCAGTGTTAATAATTTCATATAATATTTAAATATTTATCGAGTTTGAGTTGATTATCATTAAATTATGTTATTTAGGGTTTCGATATATATATATATATATATATCTTGTTCTAAACTTAATGTGTTTTATTTTAATGTTATTTTACCCGACTAAATTATATTGTTTTATGCATTATTGTTATTTTATGTGTGTACATATATATATATATATATATATATATAAACACTCTCCTCCCTCACTCATCTTCCCCGATCACCCTCCCCCTCCCTCGTTGTCCGTCCATTCACCGGCTGTCGGTGTGCCTCCCAACCTTCCACCACCTTTAGCTTCCTTCTCCAGCGCCGGTGAAGCTGAGGAACCCGTTTTGACCGAGAGTTGGTTCTTCCACCATTCCTCATGATTCCAGCCACCAAACTCGGTGATTCTGGTGCCTTTGGACTCCTTAGGCTCCCTAGAGAATGATTCCAAGCTTCCTTTTACACAAAACTCGATTTGGTAAGGTTTTAAGCTAGTTTTCAAATTCAGCCATTTTTGGTTCTTGAATTTTTTTTAGCTTGATTCTTTATGTTCCAAGCTTAATTTCTTCACAAATATTGTTCCCCTTAGCTTAATCTACCTCTAGGAATTTTTTTTGTAATTTTTGGAATTTATTTTGATTTTTGTGAATTTTTTATTATTTTATTATTATTTTATAATTTTCGTAAATTAATTAAATTAATTGTGAAATTGTGATTTTTAGTGTTTTTTGTGGTTGAAATTAATTTTAGAATTTAATTTATAATTTTTGTGCAATTTTTATAATTTTATTTAGTTTATGTCAATTTTGGAAATATAGGTTATATATGTATTTTGTTAAAATTAATTGGTTAATTGAGTATATTTGTTGAATTTATTGAATTATATGTAGAGAAAATAATTTTAGAATATTTATATAATTTCTATTGAATTTTTGAATATTATTAGTATATCATGTGAATTTTTATATACTAGGGGTATTTTGATAATTTGGTAGTAATTTTGGTTCAATATTAAATTTAAATGGTTTTAATAATTATTTGAGGTATAAAAATAATTTTTATGAATTATTTACTATTTTTAACTAATTAAAACTATTTTTTGAAAATTATTTTCAAATTATATATAATATACTATTTTTGTAAATAAATGGATTTTTAGTGATTTTTAATATGTTTTTGACCTAATTAAGTAATTTGGATTCATAAAATGAATTTTAATAACATTGGTGTATTTATCGAGAAATAACGATTTTTTATATAATATTATATAAATATTAGGGTTTATAAGTAATTATCGGTGAAATAATTATTTTTGATGTTTTAATGTTTAAATTTCTATATTTTGGTACTTAAAGGGCATTTTCAGTATTTATTGAATATTAATATATTTTGTGTATTTTATTGTGAATTGTGGACCTCGGTCGGTGGAATTTGCAGTTTGGGATTCCGACCGAGGGTTGTGAGAATATTTTGTGAATTCTATTCGAAGTGTGTTTTTCTTGTAGGATCAGCTCTACTTTTAAAGTAGAGAGATGTTCGTTTTACAGAGAAGGTTCTGCCGAATTTTTGGTAGAATTTTCGTAAAATGTGACATTCGGTCAATTCTTATTCTCTGTCTATGTTTAGAATTCTAGATCGAGTTTCTAGAAATTTAGTTAGATATTGTTCTGATTTCATGTTATTATTATATTGTTAGTTATGCCGAGACCGAGGCCTAGTGGACCAGGCCCGTAGGACCCGTCTCAAGGAGCGCACGACTGTGAGTTATTATATTATATATATATGTATTGCATTTAGGATGCATGACTTAAGATTTTTCATTTTCATTATATGTTTTTAAAAGTAATTTAATTTATAATATGATCAGGGTTATGTTTAGTATATTTTAGTATATACACATGTTTTAAATGTATATTCATTCATAATTGTTTATTTAAATGATTAGTATATTTTTAGTATATTTTAGGTTTATTTCTAAATAATTGCATGCCATATTATTGACTTACACTTAAGTTGCTTTTAAATATATTTTTGGTATATTTTTTATAGATTTCCAAATAAATGTATGTTTTATTATTGATTCAAATCTAACATATTAGTGGTATACTTAGGGTTTATTTGTGAGATATGCATGCTAGAAAATTAGGTTATTTTTTTGTATATTTGTGAATATATGTCAAACCTAAATGCATGTTTTAGTAAATATACATATTTAAATGAATATTTATGCATAACTGTTTTATTAATTGATTTGTGTACTTAGGGTATATCTTTAGTATATCTAAGCGCATTTGTAAGCAAACACATGTTATATTTTTAAAATGCACTTAAACTGTTTTTAATTATATTAATATTTTACCTTTAGTATATTTCATGTTTTATTTGACATATATATACCCGAAATATACTTGGTATATTTTAGGTATATATATGGTTTATTTTACCATTATGAATGATTTAATGTAAATGAAGGATTTCAATAGAACGTGCTATCTAGTGGGCAGCAATAGAACCGTGTACGTACCGATGCGATAGATCAGGGTTGAGTGAGAATCAATTGTGGTGATTATAATTGATTTTATTAAGATCGATGGTGTGATTAATAGTGTGATTGCGGGGCCAATCACACTGACAGCCAGACTACGGGAGCTCAATTGACTTAGTGTCTCGGGGCCAGTCTATTGTCCATAATGGAATAAATGATCTATTGATTTGATTGAGATGTGAGGTGATAGATAGTGTGATTGCTAGAGCTCGGTTGACCAAGTGTCTCGGGGCCAATCACACTAACAGCCAGACTGTGGGAGCTCGGTTAACTTAGTGTCTTGGGGCCAGTCTACTGTCCAAATTGGAATAAATGTTCTATTTGGAATCAAGTGAGCCTGTATGGTTAGAATGATGATGTGGTTGATTGAGGTTGCGATTATTAGGGTTCTATGAATCCTTCATGAATTAAACTAAATGTTTTCTGCATTTGGTATATTTATATAAGCAGAGTTGGCATATGTGTGCAATGCATGAATATATATATATATATATATATATATATATATATATATATATGTGTGTGTGTGTGTGTGTGTGTGTGTGTGTGTGTGTGTGTGTGTGTGTGTGTGTGTGTGTGTGTGTATGCGTGTGTGTGTGTGTGTGAATGCATGATTGGATATGTTTTAGATTGCATGTATGTATAGTATAATAATTCACTCGATGAGGTCTGACTCCCCCTCAATTATTCTTTTTTTTTTTAAGAAATCCTATATCGTCAGACCTTAGTAGTAGAGTCTGTCGCCGGTGTCCTTTCATCCCGGCTATTTTATGTAAATGTATATTTTGAACTTTGATTTGTATTCTAGATACTGCAGTAGTAGTATTATTGTATCAGAAGAGTATTATTTTTATTTTGATATTAAATACTCTGAGAATTATATTTGAACACTATACGAATATATATTCATCTATGAAAGGAATTGGAGTATTTATTTTATATATTGATTCAGAAAATTTTTATTTTATCGTACTTTTTATTTATTTATTGCATGGTTTTATTTTCTAAGGCTTGCTACGGGTTCCGAATTCGAAAGAATTCCCATTTTCTAGCGCCGGTCATGGCCCCTGTTTTGGGTCGTGACATGCTCTATATGGTATCAAAGCAACCTACTGAAATTATATCTCACCAATATTCTGAGAAATCTATTATCCTTTGTATTATGCTCTATATGGTATTAAAGCAACCTACTGAAATTATATCTCACCAATATTCTGAGAAATCTGTAACTATGGCTGAAAATACCTCTATTATTCCACATGAATCTCAAACTATTGTATAAACTTTACAAAATAATTCTCACTTTCCAACAAGAATCATCCTAGATGATACAAATTTCATGCTATGGTCACAGCTTATAAAGATGTAAATTGTAACCCGAAACAAATATGGTTTTCTCTCTAAGGCAACTTTAAAATCATCTGTAAGGGATAAAGCCTTGGAGGCATGGCTAATTAATAACAACTAAGTGAAGAGTTAGCTCATTGACTTAATGATTCCAACCTTAATGTAGAGATTTATTAAATAGCAAATAAAATATAGGATGTTGTCTTAAAAACCATTTATAATCACTTGAACGAAACACAGTTGTTAAAATTAAATCATAGGTAGTTCACTACTCAACAAAATGGTAGACCCCTGTGTATATACTATAATGAAATTGTTGGCATACTTCAGGATATTAATGCTCAGACTAAAACTTAAGAGGAGGGTGTCAATGGAGTTGTATCACTATATAAGACCATGACTCAGCTTTGAACACATATTTTTATGGTCGATCTTAATTAGGAATTCAATTATGCTCGGAGTGAAATATTACGAAATGATCTATCTATATTATGCATATATACATAAGGATTATAACCAGCGATACATAATGGAGGAACCAAAGCCTATGCTTGTAATTCAATGCTTTTAGCAATGTGAACTTGTCAACCATTAAAAAAAAGAACATCAAGTAAGACCAACACATATATATGTATACATTATGGTGAGAATGGACACTCTAAAGAATAATGCTATGAAATTTTTTGTTACCTAGATTGGTGAAAAGTTACTAAAAAAACCTCACAATAAGTTTAGTAAGGTTGTTGTTGCTACTATTAACATTAACAATTCACCACCTACCTCAAATACTATTGCTATAGCCCATATTGAATTTGATGATAAACCAGGTATGACAAGCTCACATTTAACTCAAAATAGTATATGGATTATTAACAAAGGTGCTACCGATCATATGGCAAACTTTGTCCACTATATGATCGATGGATTATAACCAGCGATACATAATGGAAGAACCAAAGCCTATACCTGTAATTCAATGCTTTTGGCAATATGAACTTGTCAACCATCAAAAGAAAGAACATCAAGTAAGACCAACACATATATATGTACACATTATGGTGAGAATGGACACTCTAAAGAACAATGCTATGAAATTTTTTGTTACCTAAAATGGTGAAAAGTTACTAAGAAAATCTCACAAGAAGATTAGTAAGGTTGTCATTGCTACTATTAACATTAACGAATCACCACCTACCTCGAATATTATTGTTATAGCCCATATTGACTTTGATGATAAACCAGGTATGACAAGTTCACATTTGACTTAAAATAGTATATGGATTATTGATAAAAGTGCTACCGATCATATGGCAAACTCTATCCACCATCTCATATATATTCGACCATCAAACCAACAAAATATATTAACTGCTAATAGAGGAATTGCTCATGTTACTCATGAAAGATTAGTATCCATGCCTAACTCTCTTACTTTTGATATTGTACCTATTTTTCCATCTCTCTCTTATAATCTTTTATCTGTTAGCTAAATTATTGATATTTTGAATTGTACTGTCAAATGTTAGCCTAACTACTATTTATTTTAGGACATTACAACACAATGGATTCTTGACTCTAGTATTAAATGGGGAAAGTAGTACTATTTTGACATGCATAGTGAGATGAGTCGACAACTAGGAAAGTAAGTAGTGCTGTAAGGATTAAAGCCAACAAGGCACAAATGAGGTTATGACATCGTCATCTTGGTCATTTATCTTTTAGTTATCTTTGCAAAATAAAACCAAATATATTTTTGAATGTTAAAGACTCTAAACTCATGTGCGAAATTTATGAGCTAGCTAAATTCCATCATTTTTATTATTTGTTAAGTTATAATAAAAGCACTATTTTTATGACTATTAACTCTGATGTTTAGGGCCCTGATTATATTCTCACATTTTCTAGTGCTTGATACTTTGTAATATTTATTGATGAATTTACTCGCATGAACTAGATAGCTCTTCTTCATAATAAAGGAGATGTTTATTCTATTTTCAAGACTTGTATCACATGGTAATTACTCAGTATCAATGTAAAATATGAGTTATATAATTTGACAATGGTAAAGAATACATCAACTCAACTCTCCAAGTGTTTTGCTAAAAGTATGACATCTATCACTAAACATCCTATGGCAGGACACCTTAACAAAATGGCCTTGCAAAGTGGAAATTGATAATTGTTAGAGGTTTTTCGAGCATCCTTATTTGACATGAATATTTCTTAGGAATATTGGGGGACGCTTTCGATCAACTACATATTTTGTTAATAGAACTTTGTCTTAATTTCTTGATTTTTAAATCCTATATCAGATGCTTTAAGAACTTATCTAAGCACTAACTCTTCTAAATTTTAAACCAAAATATTTGCTTGTATGACATTTATTCATTAGTGCATGGGTAAACTAGATCCATAAGTAATTTAATGTATATCTATTGGATATACGGATTTAAGAAAAGGAAATTATTATTATAATCCTCATACTAAGAAGATATGTATAACTAAAGATGTAACATTCCATAAAAATATCTCATTTTATGCTAATCCTCAGTGCTCTTTTCAAGGGGAGAAAGCCTATAAGTGTTTTGAAGACAACACTCAGAATATTAGCTAGATTAGAATCTTCAATGATGCACAATCGAGTATCTCACTCGGACAGGAACCAATTATCTTACACAAACATAAATTGAGTGTCTTATTTGAACATAAAGTTGAATAAATGATTATACCTAATGTCTTTCATGAATAGTAATAGATCAAATGAGTAAACCACCATTAAAAGGCTTATATATATCCAAGAACCATAAAAATCAAAATAGTAAAGCTTCCCAATTAACACCAAAATCTATAGAAACTTCAAATGTGTTTCATGAGGTAAATTCATCACCGTTAACATTGTCTAATATTGAACCAAGATACCCTACTAAAATAAATAGAGGAATACCTAAATAACAATATGATTCTTACTTAAATGTAAATACCAAATATCCTATAAAATTATATCTCATCTCATCATTTGTCAAGATCACATGCATTTGTTGTAAATTAATTATCCATTGTATCTATTCCTAATAATGTGTAGGATGCTTTAAGAGACCCGAAGTGGAAGAAAGCTAGGAATGATGAAATGGAGGCATTACAAAAAAAACTTTATATGGGAACTAGTGTCGTTGCCTAAAGGAATAAAAAAGTGGGATGCAGGTGGATTTTCACAGTCAAACTCAACTCTGATGGAAGTATTAATCACTATAAGGTAAAACTAGTTGCAAAAGGCTATACTCAAAAGTATGGGATTGATTATAAAGATGCATTTGCCCCTGTAGCAAAATTAAATACCATTTATATTCTTATATCTATAACAAAAAATCTTGATTGGCCATTATGATAGTTTAATGTTAAAAATGCATTCCTCAATGGAACTCTAAAAGAAGAAGTATATATGGATCCTCCCCTAGGAACAAATTATATTGACAAAATATGAAAATTTAAAAAGGTGTTACTTGACATAAAATAATCACCTTGAGTATGGTTTGAAAGATTCTCAACTTTCATAAAAAAGATTAGCTACAAACAGAGTGATGCATATCATACTCTCTTCATTAAACAAAGATTGGATAAAGGCACTACCTTTATTATATATGTTGATGATATGGTAGTTATATGAAATGATTGGAGTGAGACAGTGGCACTTTAAAAGCACTTAGCAATAAAATATGAACTCAAAGATATTAGTCATACGAAGTATTATATTTTTTTAGGCATTGAATTACAAGATTAGCTCAAGGCATCTCTCTATGTCAATGAAAAATATGTGGTGGACTTGTTAACTGAAATAGACGTGATAAATTATAAACCAGCTGAAACTCTAATAAAAGTGAACCATCAATTGTAAACCAACTGAAACTCTAATATATGTGAACCACATATTAGTAATTCGAGAATATCAAGTTCCAATAAGTAAAGTGAGATATTAAAGATCAATGAGAAGATTAATTTAATTGTCTCATACTGTACCTGACATTACATATGGAGTAAGCATTATAAGCCAATATATGCACATACCAAGTGAAGAGCATATAAAGACTGTGTACCAAATTCTGCGGTATTTGAAATCTTCTCTAGGAAAGGGATTATTTTTGGTAGAAATGAAGATTATAAAATTACTAGATATACTAATTCGGACTGAACTGGAGACCACACTAAGCATAAGTCAACCTCTGGTTACTTCATATTTATTGGGAAAAACTTAGGTCACTTGGCGAGGAAAGAAATAAAAGGTGGTAGCAAGATCAAATAGTGAGGCAGAATTTCATGAATGAATCATGGAGTGTGTAAATTACTATGGATAAAGTACATTTTGCAAGACCTTGGTCTATGCCATTCAAAGCCTATGATGTTGTATTGCAATAATAAAGCAGTCATAGCAATTGCAAAATAATCTTGTACAATATGTCAAAACTAAACATGTGAAAATTGACTGCCACTTTGGATGACAAAGCAGTTAACAATTTTTTGGTCTTCAGTGCAGAGTGAATACAAAGCTCTTGTTAATGTTACTCAGGAGTTGTTATAGATTCGTTCTTTACTTTGTG
Organism: Mallotus nudiflorus; assembly: GCA_947683625.1. Lineage (NCBI taxonomy): Eukaryota > Viridiplantae > Streptophyta > Magnoliopsida > Malpighiales > Euphorbiaceae > Mallotus > Mallotus nudiflorus. Next base: position 5,323,667 of record CANTUR010000283.1, on the reverse strand, counting down.
AACTTGACTTTCTACCATAACCAACAATTCTTCATTGTGACAATATTGTCACTATTTGTCTTACATTAAATCTAGTGTTCCATGCCCATACGAAGCATATTGAATTGGATTTCCATTTTGTATAAGAACAGGTGATCAAAAGGACTATACAAGTTCAGTTTTTAACATTTCAAGATCAGTTGGCAAATTTTTTCACAAGCCCTTGTCCACTCGCTTTCAATTCCTCTTCATGATGGCCATGGACTTGCCGAGGGGTGTTAGGATATATGATAATACTAATCTTTATCGGTTGTAAATATAGTTATATAATTGTACATTTATTATATGTTGTATATTTGTTACTTAGGTTCTATCTTTATCTTAAATGTACTATAAATACTTGTATTGTATCAACCCAAAGATAATAACAATACTTCTTAATTTTACAATGTCGAGTAATTCCATATATTGTCATTAATGATAACAATTGGCAAATTATGAATTACTATTTATTTATTTTTTAAAATTTAAATTTATAAATTTTTTTATTAATTTCAAAATTAAATAATAATTAAAATAATTTCAAAATTAATAAGTTAAATTGCTGTGAAAATTTGAGAATAAATCTACAAAGTAATAATATATCAACTATATATAATCGAACTAAAAGAAATAAAAAAATACATTGGTTGGGGTTAGAAATTAGTTGTTAGAAATTAATTAACTCAGGATAAACCAGCTATTAAGCAACGTTAGTCAAGTTAATTTCTTTCTCTTCACCTTATCTCATGGAATCATCCACATAATATTCCACTCTTTTGTTTAGATGACTAACCGGCTAATTATATATAAAATGTCATATGTTTATATTTCTTTAATTTCATTACAATTGAGCCGCCAAAATTTTTAACAAAAAAGAAAGATAGACTTCTATTATATTAAATATGATATTATAGTATTTTTAGATTAAATAGGAGAGAGCAAATAGTTTTATTGAAATAGAAGATAAATGTTTTAGATGAAATAGAAGGCAAAGTTTTTGGTGGAATAAAAAAGAATATTTCAAATGGAATATAATTATTGTATTTTTGAAAAGAGGTGTTTTAAATGGAACATAAGGTAAGGAAATGTTACTGTTGAAGTAATGAATTTTTATAAATTTCGTAAGAAAAATTAAAAAATTTAATGGTTTTGCCCATAAAATTTTAAGAATGAATAGTAAGATATGAGGTGGGACACTAGTAAAAATTTGGATTTCATAATTTTGGAGTTTAGAATTTAATAGATATATCTAGATTGGTGTTGGAGTTTAGAATTTAATAGATATATCTAGATTGGTGTTATTAAAAATTTAAATGTTTGAGAGTTTTTATAATTTTAAGAAAATATCACAATTTATATATATATTAAATGTTGAGTTCTAAAGTTATCAAACAAAAAATTTAACAAGTGTCCACCTTCATATTTGAATATTCACTTGTAAAGCTAACATGTTAAACTATTAAAAATTCTAATTTTTTATTAAAAATAAAATATTTTTAATAGTTATTTAGTATTATTTTTTAACTAAAACACTATTATATATATTTTAATATTACTCAAATTCTAAAATTATTTATATATTACGTATTTTTCTATCTTAAATCAGTCAGAATATTTTTTCCTAAACCATTAAAATATTATAGTAGCTACTTAATATTATTTTTTAACTAAAATACTATTATACATACTTCAATACTAATCTAAATCAATCAAAATATTTTTTTCTAAAACATTAAAAAATTACAGTAGTTACTTAATATTATTTTTTAACTAAAATACTATTATACATTCTTCAATAGTAATCTAATAATTCTAAGAACAAATTTTATTAATCTAATAATTCCAAAAACAAATTTTATTATAACTAAAAATTTATGACAACAAAAATTAAAGAAAATAAAATTGATGTGATTTATTTCATTTTTAATTTATTTAGTTATTATTTCTTTTAAATTATTTTATTTCACAGTCCGCGCATGGAATCATGACTAGTTTAATTAATTTTTGACAATTTTAACACTTTATTTATTTAGTCAAAATTGAATAAAAAAACACATTTACTCATTTGGCCAAATACTTTACTTTAATCATAAAAGATCACATTTACTCTTAATAAATAATCAAATTTATAAAAATATTGACATTGTAACAAAACCTAACCCTACAGAATTTAAGATCCCTTATTATCCTTTAATCAAGTTTTGTGCTTATACTTATTATTTGTTTTTGAGTGTTTTGTTGAAGTTTTAACCGAAGACAATACTAAGGCACCCAAACTGACACATATAAGTTAGAGATCCAATTGTAACCATTTTTAGCTACTACTATCATCTACCATTATGTCGTTACCAACATCCATCAGGCAAGTGTATAAGTTTGTCTTGCTCGGGTATAGTCTTGCGATTCTTTGCAAGTTTTAGTATTGTCTTTTATTAGTCTCTTTTGTCCTTTCTTTCTTTTTGGCTGGTTGTTTCCATTGTCGTTTTGCTGTTCTTTTATTTTTTACGTATCATGGCCACGGATCCTTCTAACTTTATTCATGAGGAACTAGTGGATCAATACACTCACTTAAACATTAATGATGTTGATGTTCATCCTGAATTGGAAATCACAGAAGAAGAGGTTGGGACTATGGAAGCTGTTAATGAGTTTTGTTTAGCTGGGAAATTTTTGTCGGACAAGGCTATCAATTTTATTGCTATGAGGAACACTCTTGCTTCCTTATGGCGGCTTGTTCGTGGGGTGCATATTTCTTATATGGGTGATTAAATTTTTTTCTTTCCAATTATTTCATAAACTGGATATGAATCGCATATTAGACTAAGGTCCTTGGTCTTTTGATCAACATATCCTAGTGCTTGTTCCGTTTGATGGATCCGTTGCTTTAGAGGATATTAATTTTCGGTTTGTTAATTTTTAGGTTCAGGTTCTTAAACTTTCAGTTGGTCTCCGATCTAACAACATTCTGTAGAAAATTGCAGGTACTATTGGTTCTTACATTGCTTCGGATGAGAACAATTTTCATAGTCTCTAGAGAAATCATTTGTGGGTGAGCGTGATTATTGATGTTTCATGTCCTTTGCATTCTAAGATGAAGATTAAATTGGCAGGGTCACAATGGGGTTGGATTGAATTTCGTTACGAAAGACTTACCACTTTCTGTTTTGTCTATGGTAGACTGGGACACTCAGAGAGGTTCTATGAATCTATTTTTTAAAATCCTTCCTTGTTAGTGAACAAGCAATATGGGAATTGGCTTCGAGCTCAATCTCTTCGGAGTCAAAATCCTGATGAATCGTTAGCTTCGGATGACAAGTAGAGACTACATGGCGAAAACGGTTATTGCTGATAAGAGAGTTGTTAACGGCATTGATGATGCTAGTGATTCCGCTAATTCTGCTCTGAAAAATAATAGTAATGGGTGTACTCATAGTTGGAAAGGAGGAAGTCATGGATTAACTAGGGCATGTGGAATGGTATATGCTTCCACTTATAATGCTCTAGGTTTTTAGGGATTGTTGCTGATATAATTGAAAGTATTGTTGGGTATGATGGCAAATGACGTCGAAGTGATGAGTTGTTAGAGGATCAGGTTAGTGGTGCTTATATTGACGAGACTGGGCATGGAGCTGTCATTTTTGGGCCTATAACTGAGGCTCTGAATTGCAGTCCAAATTCTTCTTTAGCGATGGGTCTTGAATCCTAAGCCCATTGAGAATTATGAATTCCTAATCTTGGAATTGTCATGGGGTAGCCAACCCACGAGCAATTCATTATCTTAAGGACTTGGTGTTTAAAATCAGGCCTAACATTATTTTCTTAATTGTGGTTAAAATCTTAATTGGGTTTAATGGGTTAGAGGTTATTGAGAGTGTGGACCGAAGCGGTGGGCTTATTCTCCTTTGGGATCAAAATGTTGATGTCGAAGTGATTCAATCTAATTTAAATTTTATTCATGCTATGGTTCAAGTTGCAGGGTTTGTGAAGTGGAGATTTACTAGTTTTTACGGTATCCCTGACCGTAATCAAAGGTGTGATTCTTGGGCTATTCTTCATTCTCTTGCTCGATTTTCTTCTCTCCCTTGGTGTATTATGGGAGATTTTAATGACATTCTTTTTATTCTGAAAAGTTGGGTGGGGCTCCTTACCCTTCTCGGTTGTGGGATGGCTTTAGAGATGCTGTTAATGATAGCGGTTTATCAGACATTCCTTCGTATGGTTCGTTCTTTTTCTGGGAAAGATCGCGGGGTTCTTTGAACTAGATCCAAGAAAAGCTTGATAGGGGTATGGCTTCGGTGGCATGATTTCAATTTTTTCCTTCTACTGTTATTGAGGTTTTGGATGTATCTTCTTCAGACCATCTTCATCTTCTTCTTAAATTGAATGGGAATCATCGAAAGTCTTATCCTAAAGCTTTTCATTTTGAGAATTTGTGGATCAAATATGAAGAGTGTCGGAATATTATGGTCAAATGCTAGTTGGAGAATGGTGGTGTTTCTTCGCCGGAGAAGTTAGCTTTGTGTGGTTTGGCTCTTTCTAAATGGGGCAGTTCTTTAACTCATACTTTTCATAAAGAATTAGATCAGTGTCTTCGACAATTGCATCTTTTGCGTAACAGATAGGATTCTTGAGGTTTTCAGGAGTTTTTTTTTTTGTTCAGAGGCGCTATAATATCATCTTGGATGATCAAGAATTATTCTGGAGGTAACGTGCCAAGCAGTTCTGGCTGAAAGATGGTGATGCCAATACAAGATTTTTTCATTGTTTTGCCTCTTGTCTTAAGCGCAGTAGCTTTATTCATGCTTTAAGAGATTCTAATGGTGTTTGGCGGCATTATTTTCCTCATCTTAAGCACGTGTTCATCAATTTAAGTCTAGTTGGAAATGATGGTACCCAACTTGTTAATTGCATTTCTCCTTCAGTATCTCCAGAATAGAATGCTCTTCTTCTTAGTCCGATATCTGCAGATGAAGTTAGGAAAGCTGCATTTAGTATGGACCTTGATAAATCTCTAGGACTTGATGAGCTGAATCCATGCTTCTATCAAAAGTTCTGGAATGAAGTTGGGGATGACATAGTTCAGTTGTGTAATTCTTTCTTGAAGTATAGGTTTTTTCCCACATAATTAAATTCCACAGCAATTGTTCTTATTCCAAAAAAGAAATAAGTGGAGCAAATGGCATATTTGCGCCCCATTGCGCTTTGCACTGTTCCTTATAAAATATTAGCTAAGGTATTAGCTAATCACCTAAAATTGCTGCTTCTTAGGTGTGTGTCAGAATTTCAAAGTGCTTTTATAGGGGGTGATTCCATCTTTGATAACTCTTTGTTGGCATGTGAGATTCTGCATTCTTTCAACAGTAAGCATCGGGCTCAGAATGGAATGGCTGCTTTGAAAAATGACATGTCTAAGGCTTATTACCGATTGGAATGGTCATTTTTGGAACAGGTAATGATCCGGATGGGTCCGATGAATTATGTTCTGTGTCTCTTCTATTAATTATTCAATTTGTTTAAATGGTGGTGTGATTGGTACAGTGATTCCACAATGTGGGTTTAGACAAGGAGATCCATTATCTCCTTATCTCTTTATTCTATGTGCAGAGGCGCTTAGTGCTCTATGGTGATCCCAAGAATCCCAAAACTTAATCCATGGCTGTCGCTTAGCAAGATTAGCTCCTCAGATAAGCCATTTATTTTTTTGCCAACGATAGTTATCTATTTTTCAAAGCATCTGTTCAAGAATGTTTAGAGGTTCGGTGGTGTTTGAATCTTTATGAAGCGGCTTCGGGTCAATCAATTAATTTGGCCAAGTCCTCGATTATATTTAGCCGTAATATTGCACCAGAAGTATAAAATAAACTTTCTTCTTTACTTAACGTTCCTATGGTTAGTAAACAAGGAACATATCTTGGCCTCCCTACTTTTATTGGTCAAAATAAGAGTTGTCTTTAATTATATAAAGGATCGAGTTAGAGCTTGGATCAATTCTTGGAGTTCTAAGCTGCTCTCTAAGGGTGGAAAGGAGATATTGCTGAAATCGATGGCTTAAGCTATTCCAAACTACATCATGAATGTTTTTCTTTTGCCAAAAGCCTTGTGTGAAGAGATTGAACATATGATGAATAGCTTTTGGTGGGGTTGTTATAAGGGTGCAAGGAAAGGTATTCATTGGTTAAATTGGGAGAAGCTCAATCATCTTAAGAAATTTGGTGGCCTTGGGTTTGGACATTTGCGTGAGTTTAATCTGGCCATGGTTGCTAAACTGGCTTGGGGATTGATTGAAAATCCTATGTCTTTGACAGCCCAATGTTTAAAAGCCAAGTATTATCGTTCTTCGGCCTTTCTTGAGGCTAAGTTGGGTAGCGATCCTAGTTATTTATGGAGAGGTTTATTGGAAATTCAAGAGGTTTTAAGGAGGTGAGATAATATTCGCATTGGTAATGGGTAGTTAACTTGTATTGGGGGAACTCCATGGCTTAATTCCATTGAGGATGGTGGTATTCGATCAGTGCTCCCTGTGGAAATTTAGCAAAGCACAGTTCAAAGTTTGTTTATGATGGGGATGAGATGTTGGGACGCTAATTTAGTTCAGGATTTATTTGATCATAGGGATTCTCGACTTATTTTACAGACCCCTTTAAGTTGAAGGGATATGTCAGACTTATAGTACTGGGTTGTGTCTTCGAATGGTCAGTTCTCGGTGTGAAGCTGTTATCAGCTTTTAAGAGGTGAATGTTCTGTTGATTCTCATCCTGTGTGGCAGTGCATTTGGAAGTTGAAAGTTTTGACGAAGATTCAGAACTTTTGGTGTAGGTGTGCATAGGATTGCCTTCTGACTCGTTCGGCTTTGGCTACGAA